>CM076580.1:703722700-704401110 GCA_034641835.2 Pinus albicaulis | reverse complement strand
GTGATTTGAAAGGAAAAAAGGCTGATTTCGATGGATCTGGAAGTGAGGTCACAGATCTGGAAAAAGAAAGGGCTGAAGCTCTGAAACCGACGGCTGAAACAGTTGAAACTCTTCCACAAAAAGTGGAGGGTACTAAAGCCCTAAGGGGCTGGGTTCCCACTTAGATGAGTAAAAACAGATCAGATCTTGACATAGGCGAGAATTTTGAAACAGATGGTGGAAAACCACAGCGGAGGCTGCCCGGCGGGAACCCGGAAAAATTACGAGAAAAATCTTGGAAAAAATGCGGTCGCGGGTTCGACTGATTTTTGGTTGAGGTCGCGAGGTTACGGGCTGAAGGAGTGCGTCCGGGTCGCGAGTTTTGGGCCAAAAGAGTGCGACCCGGGTCCATTTGTTCGTGAGATTTTCTGAAAAATTGCCGTCTCAGGTGCGGCTGGTGTCGCTTTCCTGCGCAATAGGGCCAGAAACACACGGAAGTTAGAAATTTAAGGTTTTTAGGGTTTTATGTGAGAAAAATGACATGAAAAGAGAAAAACTAAGCAGCTAAAAAAGAAGCCCTAGGGCCTGAAGTAGCTGGATATGCAGGAATATGAAAAACGACAGCGGTCGTAATTTAAAAACCGTGTGGAGTCGCCGTTTGTTAGTATGAATTCTTTGTCGAAGCGTACGAAAAAGAACCACTTTAGCTACGCATAACTAATAGCCCTAACAACAATAATGGCTGCAAAACATCTTCGGATCTGCAATTAGTAGTTAAGAAGCCCTAGGGCCTGAAGTAGCTGGATATGCAGGAATATGAAAAACGACAGCGGTCGTAATTTAAAACCCGTGTGGAGTCGCCATTTGTTAGTATGAATTCTTCGTCGAAGTGTACGAAAAAGAACCACTTTAGCCACGCATAACTAATAGCCCTAACAACAATAATGGCTGCAAAACATCTTCAGATCTGCAATTAGTAGTTAAAGTGCTGCAACAAACAGATCTATAAATGGAAAGATATTAAGCAGTGAAGTAAAGAGTTTGCTCCATGCATCCAGCAGACAAGACAAGAACACGATTTTTGAATGAATTTTTATATTACAGGGCACCTGGGAGGAAACAAGAAGGTGTATCCAGATCTCCTCAATGGGATGGGTTCTTTGTAGTCCTCAGCACTTCAGATCTAAGCTTTCTCTCTTTTGTAGATGTAGAAAACCCAATGTAGAAGGTAGAGCTCAATGGGAGCAACAATGGCAAAAAATGAGACCGAGTGTATAGATCCAGAGTGATCTAGTATGCAACAAAAGGTGAAGAATGAAGGGGAAAAACCCTCCTATTTATAACAAAATATTGGGTCATTCTAGATCTTGGTGCATGATTAAAATAATGTTAACCAAATCTAGATCCACCTCTATGGTATATTTTATTATTATTTGTTGGAGGGAAAGGGTGTTTGACTTGGGTCAAATCCCTTGATTAGTGAAAAATAAATAAATAAATGATTTATTTATCTTTTTAAGGAAGTGGTTGGGATATAATCAAATAAATAATGATTTAGTTGATTAATGGTGGTTGATTTCGTCATATTTAACAAGGAATATTATTTAAATAATTATTCCTAGAAAATAATAAGATAACTATGGGTTTATCTCATTAATTTCTTTGTTTTTGGGTTAAACATGACTGGGAATAATAATTAAATTATGGTTTAATTAATTATTCCTTTTGGGGTTTCCTAATTAACATAGTGAGAGCAGTTTTACTTGGGGTAAAACTGGTCTTACATGGTGTACTTGGGTTCATCTAATGATGAAGAGTTAGATGACCAAAAAATGGTGTAACACCTGGGACACCTTTGTGTTCCTTCAAGCGAGCGTGCCAAGATGATATGGGAAGCACACTACAGTCGAGTTGCTGGGCATTTCGGGGTCGAGAAAACAGTAGCAATACTTCAGAAGTATTTCTATTGGCCGAACCTTCGAAAGGATGTCGAGAAGCACATCAGATCCTGCACTGCTTGTGCCATTGCCAAACCGACCATCAAGAAGAAAGGCCTATATACTCCACTACCTACCCCTAGTCGACCGTGGGAATCCATCTCCATGGATTACATGTCGGGCCTGCCTTCTACTAAGAATGGAAATGACTGTGTTTTCGTGGTCGTTGACAGATTCTCGAAGATGGCCATCATGGCGGCTTGTAAGAAGAATATCACAGCAGAAGCCACTGCTAAACTCTTCTTTGAACGAGTGTGGGTGCACTTTGGGATCCCACAGTCTATCATATCAGATCGAGATAGCAGGTTCCTCAGCACATTTTGGTCCAGCCACTGGTCAATGTTGGACACAAAGCTCACCAAGTCCACAGCTTTCCATCCCCAAACAGATGGCCAGACAGAGGTCGTCAACAGAATGATTGTACACATTCCGCGCATGTACAACTCAAAGCATCCACGCACATGGGACGAGAGCCTCCCCTATGTACAACACAGTTATAACCGGGCTCTCCACAGTTCAATTGGCCATAGCCCCTTTCAGGTGGGCTTGGGATTCCAGCCACTATGTCCCATTGACATAGCTATGCCGTTTGCAGCTGCTCAGGCCGATTCAGCTCATGTCCAGTCTGAAGTTGACAAAGCAAGTAGCTTCATCGAGCGCATTCAACACATCCGCCAACAAGTTCATGATATATTGGACAGAGCCAATGCGAAGTACAAACAGCGCCATGATCAACACCGGGTGCCACACCACTTCCAGGTGGGCGACAAAGTATGGCTACATTTGCAGAAGGAGCGCCTCACTGGACCTCACCGCAAGCTTCGCCCGCTACGATACGGGCCGTACACCATCACCAAGGCCGTAGGTAACAATGCCTTCGAGCTTAGTATTCCACCATTCCTTGGTCTGCACCCAGTCTTCAATGTGGATCGCCTTCGTCCTTACTTTCCACCTCTACTGGACACCTCGGACATTGCAGAACAACTCACACCAACAGAGTTAAACCCAGACTGCATGGAACAGGCCACCACAGATTGTATCACGGACATGCAAATCAAGAACACTCGTCAACAGCAGATCCAACTGTATCGGGTTGTCAAAGCTGGCCAACTCCTGCACCAAGGAAAGTGGTTCACCAGGGACCAAGTTCAGCAGAAATTTCCTCATCTCATGGAGGAACTTTAAGAAATGGGGACCATTGCTTCCTAAGGGGGGAGGAATGATCCAGGTGGATATTGGTGGCCACCCGCCTATTCCACTTGGGCCCCCACCATTGTCTCTTTCAGTTTTTCCGTTTTGGCATAACTTACTATTTTTAGCAGTTTTTCGGGTCCTGAACTTCCGGAGCCGTTTTGAGGCCCTAAACGACGTTTTTTGGGTATGAAAGCCAGCGAATTTTCTAATAAAATTCGTCCCGACAGCTGTAGTCCTCGGATAGAGCTTTCTAATGATGTATCATATGCGTCAAACGGAGATAGTATGCCAAAGTTACGTCCCTGGGAAGTTGAAACACCAATTTACCCAAACGGGGCCCATAGTTTTAGCGCTTCATCTCCTAGGGTTAGGTTTTTGGGATGTTTAGGGTTCTCCATTGTTTCTCAATAATAAATAGGCCCTCGCGCCTCATTGTAAAGCAGTTCAGAGGTCTGTAGCCACCACATCTCTTCTCAGAGATAGCAACCAGTACCCTAGCTAGTTTTATTTCCATTGTCTGTAAGCAAATTTCAGTTCTTTGATATTAATGAAATGAAGTGTTATTTCCGCTGCATCTCTGTATTTATGGTTATGTGTTTATTCTGTTGCGTTCCTGCATAAATCCGGATCAGAGGTCCTCTAAGGGTGCTAAGCCTCTTGGTATGCTCTTGTCTTTGGCTTGCAACACCTCCATTTCTTCTCTATCTGTGTTTTCACGTTTTATGGCTGAATCTCCAGTTTCTTCAGAAAAAGAATTTATTTCTATACGACAAGGTGTTTCTAGTTCATCTGGGGAATCCTCACTTGGGCAGCTGTCATCAGATTTTGAGTCTGAATCAGAAAATTCAAACTCATTTCTGCCCATCAGGAAGTCTTCAATCTGTTTGTCTCCTTCAAAGACCTGCCAGTATTTTTCATTGTCTGGCACTGCAGGCTTGAATTTAGTCTGAATGATGATTTGTTGGTCAACTGGGGCCTTAGGATAAGAGCTAGCTAGGCAGGCTAGTCCATTTGCAATAGCGTTTTGACCCTAGGAATGGATACTAAATCATATTCAACAAACTTTTTCAGCAAATCTAGAGTATCATTCCTATATGCCCTAAGCCTGGGGTGTTTTGCCGAATACTCACCATTCATCTGTTTGATCACTAACTCAGAGTCTCCTCTCACGACTATGCTACGGGCTCCTAATTTTTTCAACAGATTTAAGCCCAAGATTAGAGCCTCATATTCTGCAATGTTGTTCGTGCATTTGAAATGCAGATTGACAACGTGGCTCTCTGCGTGGTCATTTTCGATGTTACGCAGCCACACTCCTGCTCCAGCACTTTGTCTAGTACAGGACCCGTCAAAGTTCATTTCCCAGAGGGGTTATTTGTTTACTTCAACTTAATTTCCTCCCTTACAGCTGGGCTCGCCATTAGGTTGAGTTGGGAGGTCTGTACTAGGTTGTAAACTATCTTGTGGTTCATAGAGGTCATGGATGTCAGGGAGGTGGTTAGCTTGCTGTTCTTATTTTGTTTCTGTTTCACTTGGAGTGAGAGGTCCACCACAGATCCTACAGGCTTCATTGCTGATTTCCTCTTCATTTCCATTGAGCTGCCCATGGTCTTCCTGGTCATATTCTTCCAGAGTGGCCATTATGTGGAGGTCCATAGGTTCGGTGTTCTCATTTGTATGCCTATTCTGGGACTCTGGCTCTTCTAAGGATTCATCATTACAAAAGATGAAGGAGTCAAGGTCGGTATGCACAGAATATAATGGTGAATTTTCAGGTTTCTCGGGGCTACTGATTAGGAATTTCATTTGGGATTCTCTATATAGTATTCTTAATTGGCCAAATATAGGGATAGTGGCATATGAGCCATCCATCTGCATGGTGCCTTGCAGCTTGGCTCCCCATGATCTAGATAATAACATGCCATACTTCGGTGGCACATCTGCCACCACAACATCCATGACCATACATTTAGCAGGGATTTGGGTCAGGCTCACACACAGGTCTTTGATCAGGCCAAGGAATTTTACTCTGCTAGAGTCAAATGAGTATAAGTCTTTGTAGGGTCTGGTTACCTCTAGACCTAGTCTTTCCATCACTACCTTGGGCATTAAGTTGTGTGATGCTCCTGAATCATGCATTGCATTGTAGAGTATTTTATCATGAATGTTGAGACTAATATAGAAAGGTGGTACTACTCCTTCCTGAAACTTTCCTTCAATCTTAGGACCAAACAAGAGGGCAGGCTGATCATCATTCAAGTTTACCGAATCAGTGTATTCCCCTAAATTCAATGCTTTCAAAATTTGGCCCTTATATGCATCCTGAGTGGCCAACTCAGATAATGGTACATATATTTTGATTTTTGCAATCTCACTTTCTAAACTGAAAGTGGATTGACTCTTGGAAGTGTTCAACTCTGTTTTATTTGCCACTGTTTTAGTGGTTGAATCAGTTTGTGTTTTCTCATTATGTACATGTGTAGAAACAGTTTTATCAGGAGCACTAACTGAGGTGCTAGTGCTACTGGTTTGTTGACCCTGTTTTTCCATGCTTTGGTTGTCCTTTTCTTTGTTACTCTCAGAACTCTTGGCTGTTGAATTGTTGTTAACATCAGTTACTTTAGAAGATTTTTCAGGCCTTTTCTTGATGGTAACCTCGGGAGTTTTGGTTTTGGAAGTGTCTTGGTTATTTTTGCTCCTGAGCTCATATTGCTCTCTGACCTGTAACATGGCATTTTGGAACCCAAGTCTGTACTCTTCAGTTTCTAATCTTTCCTCATCCCAATATGAAGATGAGGGTTGATCTTCCTCTGAGTCACAGTTCAGAATTGAGTCCTCTGTTTCAAACATGTTAATAGTATTCCCTTCAGACTCTTCTATGATTCCCTCATCCTCATCTAGGAAGTTTTGAAACGGGGGAATGATTTGTTGATCTGACTCTTTCTGTCTGTTGGGAGTGTTGTTGTTTCTTCTAAAGTTTTGATTTTGGTTCTTGTTTGGAGTGACAACCATCTTTTCCATCATTTGGTATAGCTTATCCACATTCTTAGACAATTTGTCAATATTTGGATCTGAAGTGGAGGCTATAGTGTCATCCTTGTATGTTACTCTCTTCTCAGCTCTCAGTTTGGCCCTTTTTTCAATCAAATTTGCCTCTATGTTTACTGCTCCTTTCTGCATGTCTTCCAAAGTGGTGTACTCTTTATCTCTAAGCTCATAGGCCATGTCAGCATCAAATCCATCAGGATATTTTGCTAGGGCCATACCTTGTGGAGGTTTCATGTGTGGAGGGAGAGCATTATAAATACTGTTGAAACTAGTGGTATAATCATGAACACTCTCTCCTACGTTCCTCTTAAGGGACATGTATTCTGCTAGGAGCTGGCGAGGGTTTGCTCTAGTTTCCCATTTGTTGATGAAAGTCTGGTATAAAGCAGGGAGATCTTGGATACTACCAGCAGGTAGGTTTTTAAACCACTTTTTAACCTCTCCTCCCAGGCTCTGTGAAAAAATTCTCATTTTGATTGTTTCATCATCAATTTCCATATAGTCAAAAGAGTCTTCCATTTTATCAACATGTTGCTGTGCTGTTGTAGGCTCTTTAGCAGGGAAGTGCGGGATCTTTGATTGATAATCATTTGGTAAGGGCAGTAGAGGCTGAGGTAGGACTAGAGGTGCATACCAGGCTGCCATGATGATGTTCTGGTGGGGTATAGGGTTGGCTTGAGCAGCTGGTATTTGGATGATAGGGATGTTTGGACCAGTAGAAGTTTGTTGAGCAGATCTCGGGTGAGAAAGCCCTAAGTTTTGGAGAAAGTGGAGATCAGGTGGTGTGGAAGGAGGGGTTTTACTATCCCTAGGGTCCGGCTGGTCTGAAACACTGAATGACCTAGTTCTAGGTAATCTGTTTTGAAGGTCTAGGTCGAAGAAAGTGTCTAATAGAGCTGCAAGATCTTCTGGTGCAGAATTGGCTCTATGAATGTTGCTGGAAATAGTTGATCTCCTACTTACAGGTGTTCTCTTGAGGATTTTCTCAGGATTATCAACTATTTCGGGTGGGCTTGGATCAGGGAAAGCTCTTGTATGAATGGTTCTATGAGCCAGAGTGTTATTTGTTGGGTATACGACCAAAGTCCCACATTGACTAGAAGTGGGGAGGATCATGGGTATATAAGGATGGACAAATATCTCCATTGGTATGAGGCCTTTTGGGGTAAAGCCCATAAGCAAAGCCATGAGGGCTTAGGCCCAAAGTAGACAATATCATACCATTGTGGAGATATGTGGTGTCCATAATCCTTACAAGTGGTATCAGAGCCATGCCCCAAAGTTAGCGAAGTGGATGAATCCTCGAATGCCGAACGAAGGTGGTGGGCCCCGGTAATATCACGATGGGATCCGTGGATGAGCTCGGTTAGACAGGCGGTATGCTCCGGATTCTTCATGGACGTGTCCTGGTCCCAACACGGTGAAGAGGAGTTGACCTGGGATAGAGCAAGCTCTCGAGGCAGGTGGTGCTCCATGTAAGGCGTGTGCTTCCAACGCATTGGAGCGGAGAATCTTGGTTGGTAGAGAGTGGACGGATGGATAATCGTTTGAGGGGAGGCTCGATGGTCCTTTGTTCGAGGGGAGGATTGTTGGGTATACGACCAAAGTCCCACATTGACTAGGAGTGGGGAGGATCATGGGTATATAAGGATGGACAAATATCTCCATTGGTATGAGGCCTTTTGGGGTAAAGCCCATAAGCAAAGCCATGAGGGCTTAGGCCCAAAGTGGACAATATCATACCATTGTGGAGATATGTGGTGTCCAGAATCCTTACATTATTTTTAGCCAAGCAGCTTAACCCTACTTGTTATTTCTGCTGTGGTTGATGTTGTCTCAGGGCTGGTCTCCCAGTGGAGCCTTCATTATGTTTTGAATCTGGTCTCCTAGTGGAGTCTTATGTGAAACCAAGGTAATCAACAGGCCTACTGATCACCAGTGGAGTCTTTCATTTGGGAACAATGGAGTCGCCAGGTGGAAGGTTTAGGATGTTTCTAGGGGGTACACTGTCCACCACAATGATGAGGCAATATTCCCTTTCAGGAATATCCCACAAAACACAACAAACTCTAACCAGAGATGGACTGGGAGGGAATTTACCAGATGTGTCACCTCCTAAAGAGGATGAGATCCGGAGGCTACCTGGCCCTTACCAGGTTCTGTCTAAGAGTAAGGGGTAAAACACACAAGAGGTAAGTGAAATAGGAAGGATAAGTGTTTTGCTGCCAGCCTAAACAGAGGTTCTAGGTTTTCTGAGGCTTGGAGATGCAACAAGATGAAAGTACTCAGAAAGTCCCCAGTGGAGTCGCCATTATGTTGGTGACGACAATGGGAAATAGACCAAATGTTAGCAGTTCTTGACTCTCAGATTCTCCCCAGTGGAGTCGCCATTATGTTGGTGTTCCCATGTTTTGGCAAGGTTGGTAATACCAAAAGATGAGACAACATAGAACCACTTTCAGACCTTAGGATCTAGCCCTCCTAGGTCCAGAGAGGGATCTCTCTATGATTATCAAAGGATATATGTCTTTGAAGTTCTCAATTGTGATTTTAGGCTAGTTATAGGTTCAAGGTTGTTTGTTTGATTGTTTGAGTTTGGTTGTTGAGAATCAGGAAGGAAGGTTTCACCATAAGACAAGGATGGGTAAAGAAGGAAGCTAGGCAAGGATAGATAACTCAGAGAACATTAAGGCCATTGGGCGATGGAGTCAAGAAAGGATTTACTTATGTTCAATGTGTAAGCTCCAGTTGGGCTAGTCATCTAGAGCATTTGGATCTCAAAGACTGATTGGTGGGATGGAACATTAAGGAATGAGAATGAAGGATGGAGAACCATCTGATTCTGTCTATAGATCAGGCCAGAGGTCATTTAACTCCAGGCCTGCTTGGAAAAAACCATAGGCAACACAAGGGATCTTGAAAAGGTTTATATGGAAGGGATAGGTTAAGAAGAGGCAGAGACAAGCTTCTAAACCTCCCAATGTTCCTAACCTCTTTCAATTAAATCTTAACAAAAACATCTGAACATTGATTCTATTAAATTGCACATCAGAGAGCAGGAAATAATCATCCACTACACTGGTTTAGTCAATTAAAAACAATATTCAGATACACATATGAGCAGAAAACATTAAAGACTGAGAGAGCTGGGACATAAGGTACCTAACAAGGGTAAATCTTATGTCATGCGTTCAGATGCCAGTCAGAAGAACATGAAACGAAATGGAAATAAACGCAGAGATGAGAAAAACATCACCAACTGCTGTAGATCAGGATCCAATGAAAACTGCTTATCATGTTAAACACAATACCAATCAGGTACATCACTGCCCAAAGCTTTTACATTCAGCCTGAATACATCATATTTCTCAGCTTATCATACAATCATTACCTTGGCTCAGGACAAAATGCTTGCAATTCACTGATAATGCATCAACAACCATTACAATGATATCCTTCTGTGCTTTATAGCATAAGAGACACAGAGGACCGACTGAGGAGGTAGGTGAATTTTAAATGTTACATTTAAACACAATAAGAAATGCAGGGCCGAGGCCCATTCCGCTTGATATGCTGTATATTTAATCTTTGTCATCTCCCCGGTGGAATAGAGATCTACTTCTGATATGATTTGACCTTTTGGCTATAGTGCTCCGGGTGATTTGAACAGAATGAAAGAAACTGCTGAGAGGTCTACCTCATAGAAGTTAGATTGTTTTGAACTATAGCTGGGGTGTAAAACTCCTTCAGGGACACGACGCATAATAAATACTGTATGGGAGACCTGTCCTTTATGGAAAAACATTCTGCTGATAAGAAAACCTTGATATTACCTCTTATTGATGTTCAGGATCTCCAAATCGATCCTCGGGGTCTTCAAAATGATGCTTTGCCTCTTTAAACCCCTGGTTCAGGGCTCAAGATCTTCGTTGATGTGCACTAATCCCTCTGTTCTGTATTGAAACTCCTTGCTGCTTCATTACTGCCTCCGTTGAGTTAGCTTGATCTTTAAATGGCGCCGACAGGACTTTCGGCATTTGAACTCTGCTTTCCTTTAATGTAAGTCCTGACAGCCCCATTCCTTGACTTTCCTGATGGTACTGGCTCATTAGATTTGATCCTGACTGCGCCGCTCGCCATCGAGGTAGTACACCAAACAGCGGCAGGTCTCATCCTCTAGAAACTCGGCAACGCAGCAAAACTTATGAAGAAAACGGTGGACGGAGCGATGGATGCAGGGTGGACGAAATGGTAGTGCGGCGGTGGTGGAAACAATGATATTGTGTAAAATAACGATGAAAATGCAGTGGAGTGGTGGAATGCGCGGACAATAGGGTTTGGTAGAAATATGCAGCGCAGATCGTTAGATTCAGGCCTGGAGATGAAAATCAACGGTGGAGATTGAGCGGCGTAACAATATATGAAGCGAACAAAAAAACAAACAAAACGCATGAAATGCGACGGAGATGAATGTAAGAGTGGGACCCAGCGGAGGCGGAGGGCGATTAGATCTGAACCATCGGATCCAGGGGAGGATCAACGGCCGAGATTGAATCGGAACCATCGCAATCGGGGGTACCAAAGGGTGACACACATAAACTTTTTCGATTGCGATCAGGGAGGACGAGCGATGACCGTTGGATCTGGGAGGAAACGGACGGACGAGATCAAATCGGAGCAATCGCAATCAGGGATGGGAAGATAGGACATGCGATTGAGATCGGAGGTCGGAGCGCGATTGAGCGCTGACCATTGGATCGGGGATCAGATCAATGGTTCACATTCAATCGGAGGGAGAGAAGAGGGGCGGCGGAACGACGATGCGATTAACGCTGAGCCGTAGGATCAGCAGGGAGATGGACGGCGGAGATTTAATTGGGGGGGAAACAGAAGGACTTGCATTCAGCGATCGGGCGGAGGGTGCGATTGTTGCTGGACCGTTGGATCGGCGGGACAGATCAACGGTCAGGATAATGTCGGAGGATCGCAATCGGGGATCGGGTGGAAACACTTGCGATTGATCGGGGATTGGAGGAAAGGTCTTGCAGTCAATCGCATCGCAATTACTTGCGATGGACCGATCGGAGGGCGCACGTAATAGGTTGCGATTGCGATGGGCGGGGGGCCTGTGATTAGCACTCCGCCGTCAATCTTTATGATAGATCAATGGACCAAAACGCGTCGCGAGACTTTGTTTAACAAATAATCACATCGGAACCTTTTTTATATAACAAAGAAAATGTGCACTCACCCGACTTCCGATTGCGATTAGTGCTTGGGACGTAAGCACTTGGTCCCAGCGCCAGGCCATGTGGGGAAGTGGTTTGAAAGGGGCTTGGGGTAAAGGGGCTAGGCCTTTAATAAGATCGGAAGATGGGTTTTTTGCCCATTTTAATGGATTTTAAGGGGTTTAAAGGGAAACGATAAGGGGAAAAATGGGAAATAAAGAGTAAGGGGAGGACTTAAGGGGATTTTGGGGGGATTTAAGGGGTAAACGGGGAAATAGAAGGGGAGACAAGGGGTGATAAAAAGAGGCTAAATGAGGGTAAAAGAAAGGGAATTCAGACAAAGAGAAAGAAGGGAAATTGATGTATGTTGCAGGGGTAAAGGAGGGAATAATAGGCCCTTTTTAGAAATTTACTAGCAGAGGGGGATTTGTATTAGGCACAGCAATTGAGAGACTTCAAGGAGGATGGGTTTTCAGGGGAAAGGCATTCCTTGAAGGCTCAAAACAATCTAGCCCCCAGCTGACTTGTCAAGAATTTCATAGGGGGGCTAACACATCTCATTTTTCCCACCATACCTCCACCAGCATAATCCCATCTGCAACACTATTTCATCCGCTTCATCAACCCCACACATGAGACCAACCAATGGGACCCCCGCACTCAACAAAAAAACTTCCTCACACCTTCAGTGAGCAAACATTTTCATGTTTTGGGGTACCGTTCTATGTGTTTTGTACGAAACAAACCCCATTATTTTATTCTTTTGGTAAGTGTACAAAGACCGCAGACGATGCACTTCACCCCTTCACCCTCATATTTCATATTTTCTCCAATGGAAGAAGTCCCAGGGCCTCCCTTGGTCAGAGTATTTCACCCCCATGCATGCACCATCACAACATTCATATCTGGTTTACACCAGCCTTGGAAGTCCTACCGACTCTAGGGATTTCCCCCTCATAAATAAATATGACTACCGCCAAGTTGCTTAATTATACTCCGACCTCGGGCCACTGAATCCCCATCATCAAATTTTTGTCACCTCTCACCAACATGCCTATGTTAAACCCATCACATCCAAGTCCCCGACCCCCCAGGTCAGCGGCCCATGGTTCAGGTAAGGCTTCCTTTTGTTGACTTCGACACCTCTTTTCGAAAAAGGAAGTGGTACCTTGGATCACGCCCCCCATGAAAAGGGGTATCCTTGGGTGGCATTGTGGGAGACATCATTGTCCATAGATGTTATTGATCCTCTTGACATTCGACTACAACAAAAGCTTTCATGTCAAGATGGTATCGTACCTTACAACCATTGCACTTTGATTAGATTCGTCGAAGACCCATGCCTCCACAAGCGTCTCTATCAAACAATTATTACATGGGAAGGTCATAGCCATTATATATGCGTACATTGCGTAGCTACATGCCATACCAATTTTATGCATATGGGTACCACATTCCACCTATCATCAAAGAAAAAATGCCCCTGAGGGCATCAGCAGTCATCATCAACAATCGCCAGCATCACTACCATAGTAGTGACACAGACAACACATGTATTTGTCGATTTGGTTTAACAAGCCATAGCATCACGAGCATGGGACATGAATGCCTTGTTGAAATTTTTTATATATGTTGTAAAAATTGTATTTTCTTGCAGGGATCCCTTAGATGTGGTCATTCTTGGAACTGGTGCAGGGTGTTGTTAACTCCAAAGCTCCACGTAGGTCTCCCTCTCTCTCTACGCACGATACAGAAAATAAACTATAATGCATTCCTATCTCTCTACTGTTTCACTGGCCACTACTGTGATGGCCTCTCTATATTCTGAATCACAATAGCTATGATTATGGAAAAAGGAGTGAATTCTCCACTCTGTAACAACCCTGCACAATAAAATAAACCTGTCATAAAATCCTGGACGGTGGCGGAGGAATGCTTTGGAGGCCAGGAGGAATGGTGGCGTTACTGTGGAAACAGTGGCTGCAGGGAAAGTAGGTGAAAAATGTAGTGAAATGGAGGCTTGGTGGAAGAATGAATGTGGGCCATCTAATCATATGGGATGGACAGTTGCGATCAAATCGCATCGAAAGGTGATAGTGGTGGCACTTTTGGGAAGTTCCGATTGGCGATGCGCGATTGAGCACCAGCCGTCCGATCCGGAACAAGATCGATGGCAGATATTCAATCAGCAGGGAGACGGGTAGGGGTAAAGGAGTGGAGCAGGATAAATAAGGGCCGTTGGATTAGAATGGATGGACAACGGAGATTGGATCGGGGGTCGACAATTAGGGGAAACGGGAAGCGGTGCATTAAGTTTTTCCGATTGCGATTGGAGCGATGCGATAGCCGTAGGATCTAAAGATAGATCGATGGTTGATATGTAATCAGAGGGGTGAAAGGATCGGGGTGATGGGCACACGCAGGACAAGTGTTGGCCGTCAGATCTTTAAAAAGTTGACGGTGGAAATTGCGGCAGAGTATGGGTAGAACAGAACTCATCATAACAGAACAAATGCGTTAACAAAGGGAATGCGCCAACGTGAAAGCTCCGATTGTGATAAGCGCCTGGGCCTTAAGTGCTTGGTCTTGGGCGCAAGGCATATGGGGAAGTGGTTAAGGGGGCTGGCCGAAAAGGGGCTAAGCTTGACATGTGTAAAAAGAGGGTTTTCAAGCCAAAAAAGGGGTTTTTAAGGCTGAAAGAGGGATTCGGTAGGGAAAAAAAAGGGGCTATTAAACCGGCCAAAGGAGATTTGTGAGGTTTAAAAGGGAAATTAAGATGGTTTAGAGGGTTAGTGAGGAATTTAGGGAGGGGAAAAAGGTGAGGAAAACAGAGGTTTAGTGGGGATGAGATAAGAGGGAAAAAGGCCTTTTGGGCATTTCTTCTTCACAAAATGAGAGGATTTTCTCATGACAACAACAATGAGGGTTTATCAAAGGATAAGGCACAAGGAGGCTTCAAGGATGATGTGTTTCTAGGGTAAATTCATTCCTTGAAGGCTCAAAAAACAAATTAGCCCCCTTTTTGCTTGTCAAAAAATTCATAGGGGGCTAACAGTGGCTCCACATGGGGATGGCATCTTCTTGAAGGAGTCAAGAATTCAGAGAATGATATTTGGGGTAGGCCAGATGCTTGGTACTTGACACACCCTTTATTTTCTTGGATCAGCTGCCACAAACCATGAAGACATTATATCAGCAGTAAACATTATTCCAAACAACCACCTACCCATACTATGTCCTAACATTTTTTCTCCTAGGTGCATTTGGACTAGCAGACCCTTTACATCATCAATTTTTAGAAACAGGGAAAATAAACCTATTCTAATTCTACTCTTATTTCTCCATGAGACTAAATTAAACTGTTGGCCTCATATTTTCTCTACCTAAAATACTATCTGCTAGGATTAAACTGTCTAGCATATTTCTTCTCTACATTATAAAACATAAATTGAAAAACAACCAAGCCAGGATTAGACTGTCTGGCTTGCTGTGGATCCATGGCATAAAGACATCTGCACATGGACTGAAATTGTAGATAACTGGAAACAAAATTTCGAAGGCATGAAATCTTGAAACTTTTGAAGCATCCTTCTTTTCTTTGTGACTCAAGTTTTGAGCTTGTTAGAGTCACGTTCTTCTTTACTTCTTTGCTGGTTCAGATTTTAGGCATATTAGAACCAACTGTCTTTACTTCTTTTGGCTCAAGTTTTGATCATGTTAGAGCCAATCTCTGCACTTCTGAGGTTCAAGTCTCGAGCATGTCTGATGTTGTAATGCAACATGGTCTCCCAGTGGAGTCATCTTGTGAACACACACAGATAATCAGCAGCCTACTGATCACTAATGGAGTCTCTTAATCATTTAGGAACTGTGGAGTCACCAGGTGGATGATTTAATATTTTAATGTCCACCACAGTGATTTACCAAATCAAGGCTGATTTGTATCTTTTTCCCCAGCGAAGTCGCCATTATGTTGGGGCTCCTATGTTTTGGCAGATTTGGCAATACGAAAGATAAGACAATATCAAACCACTTTGGGATCCTAGGATCTAGCCCTCCTGAATCTAGAGAGGGATCTCTCCATAAAACAAAGAATGATATATATCTTTAAAGCTAAAAATGAGATATGACGCTAGGTATGATGCACGAGGGGGGTTTTAAATGATGTTTTTGGTTGTTGAGTTGGTCATGAGATCATCGACTGAGAACGTAATGGGAGGAAAGGAGCATAGTAGCAAGATGTTTCAGCAAAAGAGGAAAGGTTAGGAATGTGCCATCCATTGGGCTTTAGAGTCATGAAAGGAGATTACTTGCAAACAACTAGCCAATACTTTCATAGGGCAAGTCATTTATACTAAAGGATATTTAAGATAGATGGTGGAATGGAATATTAAGAGTGAAGGTGAAAACAGGAAAGACACCAGATTTTCTGTTTGGAGTTCAGGTCAGAGGTCATTTAACTCCAAGCCTGCTTTGACATATTCAAAGGAAACTCTCAATGAAGACACAAAGGGCAGCTTGAGATCAGACCAGAGGTCATCTAACTCCAGATCTGCTGCAGCATATTCCAGGAGGAAAATAGAGATAAGATTTGACACAAAGCTAGAGTCTATAGATCAGAGAAGGACTTTTAACCTTCCCTACTTTGACACCAACTAGGACATCTAAGCAACAAACTCGAATTCATACATCAGCTAGCAGTGAATAACAGCTGCTACACTGGTTAAATTACATGCATTTTCTCTTAGATACACAATCAGCAGAAAACATCAAAGACAAGAAGAGCAGTGGGCATTAAGGTACCATGCGAGGGTATATTATAAGCCTGATTTACTGATTCTTATCGTAGAAATATGAACAATATGATAAAAATGAAATAAGACAGGGAAACATCACCCGTAGTAACAGACAAGGATCTTGTGAAATTTCTTGATTAATTGATGCAAAACTAGTCACATACACTGAGCTCAATGGCTAACACAGTCCAAAATTTCTCCTCCCAGCCTACTACATTACAAACTACTCTGCTACCCTCCCCCAAACTATTCTAACAGCTAAGAAAATCCCCTAACAGCAACAACAACAACGCAACCCTTTACAATATGTTCTTGGGGATTCTTATGGGAGAATGAATAATAGTAGGAGTAGATGTTCATTTAATTTGATTCATTAAGATAGAGTGGAGGAAGTGTTCGAGCCCACTCTGCTTAATGGTTCTGCAGTGCTGTACTCTATAGACTGGTTCAAAGGTCTCTGTCAGGTCGATATTGACCTCGGATGTGTTCTTGAAGTCTTGTCAGGCTGTTTGGAACTCTGCATTGCCTTCTGAGATAAGTGACCTAGATCAAAGGGTCTGCAGGCCTCTCCATACCTCCATAACTACTATCTGACAGTTTTAAAGAAGCTTATGACAATGAACTAATATTGAAGGGCTTGAGGAGGCATGAAGACTTCTGAAGGAAGTTGTCCTGTCTGGAGGAAAATGTTCTGCTGACGCTGGAAGCACCGATAGGACTTGACAGTGTGCTTAGTCTTCTAACCACATATTATCCTTTGAATAAGGATTAGGTGCTAAATATGCAATTAATAGGCCTGGTTCTCTCTAATCCTTCTCTGCTGTTTCACTGGCCGCTGCTGTAATGGCCTCTCTGTATTCCGAATCACAATGGCTATGATTATGGAAAAAGGAGTGAATTCACCACTCTGTAACAACCCTGCACAATAAAATAAACCTATCATAAAATCCTGGGCGGTGGCAGAGGAATGCTTTGGAGGCCAGGAGGAATGGTGGCGTTACTGTGGAAACAGTGGCTGCAGGGAAAGCAGGTGAAAAATGCAGTGAAATGGAGGCTTGGTGGAAGAATGAATGTGGGCCATCCGATCAGATGGGATGGATGGTTGCGATCAAATCGCATCGAAAGGTGGCAGGCGTGACACTTTTGGGAACTTCCGATTGGCGATGTACGAATGAGCGCCAGCCGTCTGATCTGGAACAAGATCAAAGGCGGAGATTCAATCGGCAGGGAGATGGAAAGGGGTAAAGGAGTGGAGTGGGAGAAATAAGGTCCATTGGATCATAATGGATGGACGACGGAGATCAGATCAGGGGTCGGTAATCGGGGGAAACAGGAAGCGGTGCATTAAGTTTTTTCGATTGTGATTGGAGCGATGCGATAGCCGTCGAATCTATAGATAGATTGACAGTTGATATGTAATCAGAGGGGTGAAAGGATCGAGGCGATGGGCGCACATGGGAAAATCACTGGCCATTAGATCTTTAAAAAATCGATGGTGGAGATTGCGGCGGAGTATGGGTAGAAAAGAACTCATCGTAACGGAACAAATGCGTTAACAAAGGGAATGCGCCAACGTGAAAGCTCCGATTGCGATAAGTGCCTGGGCCTTAAGCACTTGGTCTCAGGTGTAGGGCATATGGGGAAGTGGTTAAAGGGGCTGGCCGAAAAGGGGCTAAGCCTGACATGTGTAAAAGGTGGGTTTTCAAGCCAAAAAAGGGGTTTTTAAGGTTGAAAGAGGGATTCGGTAGGGAAAAAAAGGGGCTATTAAACTAGCCAAAGGAGATTTGTGAGGTTTAAAAGGGGAATTAAGATGGTTTAGAGGGTTAGTGGGGAATTTAGGGAGGGGAAAATGGTGAGGAAAATAGAGGTTTAGTGGGGATGAGATAAGAGGGAAAAAGGCCTTTTAGGCATTTCTTCTTCACAAACTGAGAGGATTTTCTCATGAAAACATCAGTGAGGGTTTATCAAAGGATAAGGCACAAGGGGGCTTCAAGGATGATGTGTTTTCAGGGGAAATGCATTCCTTGAAGGCTCATAAAACAAGTTAGCCCCCTGTTTGCTTGTCAAAAAATTCATAGGGGGCTAACAGTGGCTCCACATGGGGATGGATTCTTCTTGAAGAAGTCAAGAATTCAGAGAATGATATTTGGGGTAGGCTAGATGCCTGGTACTTGACACACCCTTTATTTTCTTGGATCAGCTGCCACAAACCATGAAGACATTATATCAACAGTAAACATTCTCCCAAACAACTACCTACCCATACTATGTCCTAACATTTTTTCTTCTAGGTGCATTTGGACTAGCAGACCCTTTACATCATCAATTTTTACAAACAGGGAAAATAAACCTATTCTATTACTACTCTTATTACTCCATGAGACCAGATTAAACTGTTGGCCTCATAGTTTCTCTACCTAAACTACTATCTTCTAGGATTAAACTGTCTAGCAGATTTCTTCTCTACATTCTAAGACATAAATTAAAAAACAGCCAAGGCAAGATTAGACTATCTGGCTTGCTGTGGATCCATGGCTTAAAGACAGCTGCACATGGAATAAAATTGCAGAAAACTGGAAACAAAATTTCGAAGGCATGAAATCTTGAAACTTTTGAAGCATCCTTCTTTTCTTTGTGACTCATGTTTTGAGCTTGTTAGAGTCATGTTCTTCTTCACTTATTTGTTGGTTCAGATTTTAGGCATATTAGAACCACCTGTCTTTACTTCTTTTGGCTCAGGTTTTGATCATGTTAGAGCCAATCTCTGCACTTCCAAGGTTCAAGTCTCGAGCATGTCTGATGTTCTAATGTGACATGGTCTCCCAGTGGAGTATTGTGAACACACACAGATAATCAGCGGCCTACTGATCACCAGTGGAGTATCTTAATCATTTAGCAACCGTGGAGTCACCAGGTGGATGATTTAAGATTTTACTGTCCACCACAGTGATTTACCAAATCAAGGCTGATTGGTCTCTTTTTCCCTAGCGGAGTCGCCATTATGTTGGGGTTTCTATGTTTTGGAAGATTTGGAAATAACAAAAGATAAGACAACATCAAACCACTTTGGGATCCTAGGATCTAGCCCTCCTGGATCCGGAGAGGGATCTCTCCATTAAAAAAAAAGAATGATATATATCTTTGAAGCTAAAAATGAGATATTAGGCTAGGTATGAAGCACGAGGGGGGTTTTAAATGATGTGGTTGATTGTTGAGTTGGTCATGAGATCATCGACTGAGAACGTAATGGGAGGAAAGGAGCAAAGAAGAAAGACGTTTCAACAAAAGAGGACAGGTTAGGAATGTGCCATCCATTGGGCTATGGTGTCATGAAAGGAGATTACTTGCAAACAACTAGCCAATACTTTCATAGGGCAAGTCATATATACTAAAGGATCTTTAAGATAGATGGTGGAATGGAACATTAAGAGTGAAGGTGAAAGAAGGAAAGACACCAGATTTTCTGTTTGGAGATCAGGTCAGAGGTCATTTAACTCTAGGCCTGCTTTAACATACTCAAAGGCAACTCTCAATGAAGACACAAAGGGTAGCTTGAGATCAGACCAGAGGTCATCTAACTCCAGATCTGCTTCAACATATTCCAGGAGGAAAACAGAGATAAGATTTGACACAAGGAAAAAGTATATAGATCAAAGAAGGAATTTTAACTTTCCCTGCTTTGAAACCAACTAGGACAGCTAAGCAACAAACCCGAATTCATACATCAGCTAGCAGTGAATAAAAACTGCTACACTGGTTAAATTACATGCATTTTCTCTTAGATACACAATCAACAGAAAACATCAAAGACAAGAAGAACAGTGGGCATTAGGGTACCATTCAAGGGTATATCCTAATCCTAATTTACCGATTCTTATCATAGAAATATGAACAGTATGATAAAAATGAAATAAGACAGGGAAACATCACCCGTAGTAATAAACCAGGATCCTGTGAAATTGCTTGATTAATTGATGCAAAAACAGTCACATACACTGAGCTCAATGGCTAACACTGTCCAAACTTTCTCCTCCCAACCTACTACATTACAAACTACTCTTCTACCCTCCCCCAAACTGTTCTAACAGCTAAGAAAATCCCCCTAACAGCAACAACAACAACGGAACCCTCTACAATATGTTCTTGGGGATTCTTATAGGAGAATGAATAATAGTAGGAGTAGATGTTCATTTAATTCGATTCATTAAGACAGAGTGGAGGAAGTGTTCGAGACCACTCTACTTAATGGTTCTGCAGTGCTGTACTCTGTAGATTGGTTCAGAGGTCTCTGTCAGGTTGATATTGACCTTAGATGTGTTCTTGAAGTGTTTTCAGGCTGTTTGGAACTCTATGCTTCCTTTTGGGATAAGTGACCTAGATCGAAGGGTCTGCAAGCCTCTCCATACCTCCATAAATGCTGTATGACAGTCTTAAAGAAGATTCTGTCAGTGAACTAATATTGAAGGGCTCGAGGAGGCATGGATACTTCTGAAGGAAGTTGTCCTGTCTGGAGGAAAACGTTCTGCTGATGCTGGAAGCACCGATAGGACTTGATAGCGTGCTTAGTATTCTAACCGTGTATTATCCTTTGAATAAGGATTAGGTGCTAAATATGCAATTAACAGGCCCGGTTCTCTCTAATCCTTCTTTGCTATTTCACTGGCCATTTCTGTGATGGCCTCTTTGTATTCCAAATCACAATGGCTATGATTATGGAAAAAGGAGTGAATTCGCCACTCTGTAACAACCCTGCACAATAAAATAAATCTGTCATAAAATCTTGGGTGGTGGAGGAGGAATGCTTTGGAGGCTAGGAGGAATGGTGGCATTACTGTGGAAACAATGGTTGCAAGGAAAGCAGGTGAAAAATGCAGTGAAATGGAGGCTTGGTGGAAGAATGAATGTGGGCCGTCCAATTAGAAAGGATGGATGGTTGCGATCAAATCGTATCAGAAGGTGGCAGGGGTGACACTTTTGGGAACTTCAGATTGGCGATGCGTGATTGAGCGCCAGCCGTCTGATCTAGAACAAGATCGACGGTGGAGATTAAATCGGGAGGAAGACAGATGGGGGTAAAGGAGTGGAGCGAGAGAAATAAGGGCCGTTGGATCAGAATGGATGGACGGCGGAGATCGGATCAGGGGTCGGCAATCGGGGGAAACGGGAAGCAGTGCATTAAGTTTTTCCGATTGCGATAGTCGTCAGATCTATAGATAGATCGACGGTCGATATGTAATCGGAGGGGTTAAAGGATCGGGGTGTTGGGCACGTGCGGGACAAGCACTGGCCTTCAGATCTTTAAAAAATCGACGGTGGAGATTGCAGCATAGTATGGGTAGAACATAACTCATTGTAATGGAACAAATGCATTAATAAAAGGGATTGCGACAACGTGAAAGCTCCGATTGCGATAAACGCCTGGGCCTTAAGTGCTTGGTCTCGGGCGTAGGGCATATGGGGAAGTGGTTAAGGGGGCTGGTCGAAAAGGGCTAAGCCTGACATGTGTAAAAAGTGGGTTTTCAAGCCAAAAAAGGGGTTTTTAAGGTTGAAAGAGGGATTTGGTAGGGAAAAAAAGGGGCTATTCAACCGGCCAAAGGAGATTTGTGAGGTTTAAAAGGGGAATTAAGATGGTTTAGATGGTTATTGAGGAATTTAGGGAGGGGAAAAAGGTGAGGAAAATATAGGTTTAGTGGGGATGAGATAAGAGGGCAAAAGGCCTTTTGGGCATTTCTTCTTCACAAACTGAGAGGCTTTTCTCATGAAAACAATAGTGAGGGTTTATCAAAGGATAAAGCACAAGGAGGCTTCAAGGATGATGTGTTTTTAGTGGAAATGCATTCCTTGAAGGCTCAGAAAACAAATTGGCCCCTTGTTTGCTTGTCAAAAAATTCATAGGGGGCTAACAGCACCAAGCCGAGATTGGAAAAAAACATCCTTGCATTGGGACCTAGAACCATTGTCTAGGGGCCCCTTGGAAAGTGGGTAAAATTTCTTCTTCGTATCAAACATTTAATAAGAAGGGGCCTAGAGCCACTATTTGCACTATTATTTGGCTCTCTTAGCTTCTGCATATTTGTGTGTAGTTTTAGTTTAATTTTAGTATATATTTGCATGATTTTCCCTCTAGATTGTATGCTTTTGAACTCCACCATTTTCTTCCTGTTACCTAGAGTTTAAAGGGCTGAACCACACCCTTTAAACTGGTCTGATTTCATACATTTGTGCACCAAATCCACCACAACACACCTAATGTGGAAATTAAGAATTTTCGTTGACTTGGACAAGTTTGAAGAATATCCAAAGATAACATGTCCAATGGATATTGCGTAAGATAATCTACAATGCTATAACTATGCACCACCTTTGGGTTATGTGTAGCTAATTGTAATGGTCCTTTGAGCATCTTAGAAATAGGTTTAATGGGAAGTTGGGGAATTTTCTAAGGTGGTGTAGTTACAGTGGTGGGAATTAATTTTGGCGCTAAGGATTTAGGTTTTGGAGGGGTTCCATAATCACGACGATGTGTCAGGAGTAAGACATCAACTCTTATATGTGGATATCATGATTGGAGGAGTCATTAGCACTAAAAATTTATTGATTATGGTATGGTGGGGGTCATTCTTGGTCTTGTGTATCTATGGTTCCTTGGTAAGGAAATGGGTTTTGTAGAATAGTAGGCTTTTCATTAGCAACACCCTACCCCCTAGCCTCTCTCATCCATTTCGACTCTCGGAGTTGAGGAAAATGATGGGTGTAGTTACCATACTCTCACAAATCACACAAGTATGATTTCTTTGAATGCTAGAATTATTGTTTTGCTTATGTGGATTATTGGTAAACTGATTTATATTTTGGTTCTCATTATGGATTTCCCCTAGTTCACGAATTTAGTTGTCGTTGATTTCATCCTTGCCCCTAGTTCCATTTTGGTTTATTCTTTCCTAAATTATTATTTTAATTAGGTGGATATGAAATATTGAATTAATTAAATAATTTTTTTTTGAGGAAAGGAAGGTTGGAAAAAATTAACCCCTACATTATATTGAGATGTAGTGTTTTTTTTTGTGAAGGAACAGGAAAGTGAAAGTATGGATTCTCTTGTGGGGGATTTTTTTAGGATGGTTTGGAAGTAGATGTGCCTTCTAACACGTGTGTTGGGTATTTATTCCCTTATATGGAAGGGTTAGGAGAACGTGTGGTTGAAATTGGATATAACCGAGAGTAGATGGCATTGGTGCTGCAGATGTACCAAGAAAGTGAGAAGGAGGTTGTCCTTATATGTTTCCTTGATATGAGGTAGTGTTCCCAAGTTGGAATTGGGTTACATTTTAAATAAACCCATCAATATAATTAGATGCCCCAGGTTTATCTTGCATGAAATATTATAGGCAAGTAGAATTGGGTATAACATAGTAAAGGTATCCTGATTGCTGATATATAATATCAAATTATTGATATTTGGTGATGGCATCTTCTTCATTATGTGGTAGGGTAGTTGTGAAATATTGTGCTATAACTAGAAAAAATTATTTGAGGGAGAAAACCAACAAAAAGGGTGGTGGAATTTTAACTTTACAAAGACTACGAAATTTACGCCACTCGTGAATATGGTCAGAGATATGTGTAGAAGTAGTCTGTCAAAGGTGGGTTAATAATTCCATCCTTGTGTCATGGTGAACTGAAAGTTAGAAAAAGGTGATAAAAGATCTATCTAAGTATTCAAAGGTTCCATGTTCACCTAAACCCTCACATACCATTTGGTTGTAGGGCTAGTGAGGGTACATTGAAGAATTCTCAATCTCACTAAGTCTTCTATAATTTTGTTGGAGGAATACCTTAATTGAAAATACATGGACATGGTTGGTGTTTGGTTCCAATTGATGATGTCAATTAGAGTTCATTTAATGTCAATCTAGGAAGGTAAACTTAGAAGTATTTATCTAAAATATATAGATCTAGAAAGATTTCTAATTTGTCTGAGATCTTTTAGTTCTCTTACAAGAACACATTCATCAAGATCTCTTCCAACAACTAAGATTCCTAATTTTTCCAAGATATTAAAGTTCCCTTACAAGAACACATTCGTCAATATCTCTTCCAACAATTAAACAAACATAAATCTAACATTCGTCAAGATCCTAAGGTTCTCTTACAAGAACACATGAATTTTAGGATCTCCTCCAATATTAGAACATCTAACAAAAACTTAGAAGCTGAAATGAAACAAACCTAAATCTAATAATTGTATGAGGTCTTATGGTTCTCTTACAATAACACTTTCAAATAATACTCTTTTCAATATTAAAACATCTAACAAAACTTAAAAGCTGAAATCAAACAAAACATAAATTAAATTATACCTAAAATAAGCATGCAAGTGAGGCCATGGGGGCCCTCCATAACTCAACAAGCACACCTCTTCAAAGGAGACTTAGATGTAGAGGCAAAATCAAAGTATGATTATTTATTTCAAAATCTCCATTACAAACCAACTCTAAGATTACAACTCTAAGCTTCTAAGATTACATACTCCAAAATTCTAAGATTACAAAAACTTACAAATGGAGGAGATTATACTCATATTTATACAATGGGATGAGCAACAAACTCATAATGATGATCCACTAATATCTCTTTAGTTCCATACATTTCTCAACCATATAGACACATAACCCCCTTTTTTCCTTGATCTTCTCCATGAGGCTTATCTTATCAAATTCGAATTTGATCATTCAAGGCCACATAAAGGTGTCTTGGAAGCTTCCTTGGCACCTACACATGTCACAAAAACAATCCACTTTCCATATATGAAGTAAAATATATTATTTTCTAATATTTAATCAAGAATTTCTCTTAAAAATGCTTAAAAATAAATAATATTTGGAAGATATAAATGAGAGCCATTAATGGTGAAGAATAGGGAAAATGAAGTGACATGGTGGTGAATAATGAGTGATATAATGGAAGCATAGGTGAAAAATGTATGGTAATGAGTGATATTTGTATGACATTTTGAAGCCCAAACATACTCCCCAACTGAAGCTCTTGCATGTCCTTATGCAAGCTACTACAATGACTTGTTTAATTTGATTCTTGGATGAGCTTCCTTTTACAAGATGTTTGGTTCTTGTGTAACAAGCATCTTTCAATCATGGACTTCCTTTTAACTTTGCACTGAATTACAAGATGTTTGGTTCTTGTGTAACAACCATTTGTCAATCATGGACTTCCTTTTAACTTTGCACATCTTTTCATAAATTTTATTTTTGCAAAGAATTTACATCTTTGAATGATTGGTTCTTGTGTTACAATCATTATTTACTTTGTTGAGATCTCTTTTTAATGATTGGTTCTTGTGTTTACAATCATTATTTACTTTGTTGAGATCAATCATTTTAAGAAGTCATTTAATATGCTCATCATTTTTAAGAAGTCATTTAATATGCTCATCATTTTGTAGTAGTTTTTATTGTGGGAAGACTATGTGGGTTAAGATGTAATATGAATGAGAGAAAAAATGAAGTGTGAAATCCCCCCCTCCCCAACTGATGGTTTTTGGCAATTTTTAATGAGAAAGAGAATATTGAAATAGTGGAATATTTTCCAAATATCATCATTTTAGCATCTAAAAAGAATTTCAAGATTAAAGGTTAGAAAACATCATACCTTACTTGCCTACAGAAGTGGATGAATCATGCATGTTCAGCTGCTACAATTCTGATCTGAAGCTTCTTCTGCAAGTTGTGAATGAAAGATGGATCTGTATTGTCGTATCTGCTGCTGGATCTTCTGCTAGACATTCTGATGAATATGATGAGTCTGCTGAATATGGCTGAAAATGTATAAGGCTTGGAGGGTATACAAAATATAGAAGTTACATTCCCCCCCCCAACCTTATTTATTGACTTGTCCTCAAGTCATGACAAACTAAAAAATAATGAAAGGAAATCTGCTTCATCTGCTACAAAATATGGGTCTTCAAGTCTTCAACGGTCGATGGCACAAATATTACTATGTGATTAAATGTGCTGGTGTCGAACATAGCAAAAATTTGTTGACTTAGTGGCCATTAATGAATGCCACTAGCCAACACGAGAACTCCCACCATTGATTCCAATGGGGTTCAAGATGCCTAACACATCTTTGTAGGTACGAATAAGTTTGTTGTGGTCGAGTCACCTACAAGATCCAACAAAAAAGGGATATTAATGTACTCCCATTGTCTTTTTGCAAGAGTACTTGCCATTAAGGCATGCAAGCCTCTAGGTGTTTTTACAAAGATAATTAGACTCTAGGACTTTGACTTAGCGATATGTAGAAGCAGGGTTTTATTTGTGGAAGATGAAAATGGTAGGAAAAAGGAAATCGAAATGGAAAATGGAAAAAAGTTTGTAAGTAAAATTCTTGGCTTTTATTGATGAGTTAGGAATGGATGAAAGGAAATGCATGAAAAGAAGTATATTTGACTGCATGATTGAAACTTGTTGGGAAAAAGGGATTTTGGCTTGCATTGAGGACTCATTGGGATTTACAATTTTACAAAGGGAAGAAAAGACTGGTTGTAATGAATATGGACTTATTCACATGATTCATCATAAAATTGATCTATTGGAAGTCCAACTGTCGACAAATTAGACTCCTTGAATGATCGTTTGATTAACGCAAACCTGAAAAAACTTGGCATTCACAAAACATAAATATATCCAACCAAAAGTGATCAATTTCTACTTGGTTTGTTTATGAAAAAATTAAACACCAATGAGACATATTTAAATAAAATCAAATGTATAATTTAGCCCAATTCTATGATTTTTTTACAAATCCATTTTAAAATATGAAATAAATATAATTAATTCCCTTCTTATATAACTTTTGTAAATAAAATTCAATTTTGTTGCAATTATGCAAATCCCGAACATAGTCGAAATTGTTTCATGATTTGCATCGAGGATATCAAATTTCACATGTCATCGTCGATCTTGTATTTTCCAAAATCTGCATCATTTAAAAATTGCAAGATGTTAATACAGATGCGTCAAATAAAAATAAAAATAAAAATAAAAAAATTCAGGAAGAAAACTAATTGTTACGTTTTGTAGAAAGTTTCGCTGTGTCGTTATTTTCTGTGCAAACCGTGCAGATATAAGATGCTATTTGCCAAACAGGTAGTACATTTGAGGCTTTTTCTGAGAATCCTCAAACTTGATCTTTGATGCAATACAGACCAATGTGAAAATTTGCTTACAATCCCATCACCAAAATAGTCAATGTATTAAGTTTCCAGACTCTAGGAAGCAGCGCTGCTAAGTTTAAGACAGTGTAAAACTTCTTGGTATAAGAAATAAAAGGCATAAATAATACTACTTGAAAACTTCTTCAAATCATCATCAAACAGATTTCAAACGCTTCTGAAATACATCTACAAAGTCCTCTCAAAACTGCTTCAATAAATCTTCTAGAGGTTGCTTCAAGACTACTAATACATCATTGTTCAAGAACTTCACTGCTTATTTACCAAGCACCTTCAATTTTCTCATGTTCTTGATAATAAATGTGCACCATTCACCACAGTATTTTAAACAAGTATGTGATCACTATTATGAGTCCCTCACAAGGAAGATTGAGCGTTCGACCCTTTACTGATGTGTAGATGTATATCCAAAGATCAAAGATAGCATTCAAATCCAAAATATAATGGTTTGGGCTTTCGAAAGGGTGATAGGTACGAGTTCATAAGGTATATGAAGCTTGAACAGCTTCCACGTGGATCTGATGCAATGGAATTTCTGAACGATAATAGAGCATCAAAGTCTCTGTTATCGTGGGCGTCCATTGATGATAATATTGTAGAAATTTGAATAACTGATATATTATTCACCAAGATTCTATTGATCACACACTATTTTAGCTTCATGCATAATACAGAATCTCTTCTATCATTGATCATCACATGCGGAAATAAAATCAATTGCATGCATACATTAAAACCATAAACAATCACACATATGAACACAGTATTTAATGGGAAAGCTTAAAGCTGAAAACCCAAAATATCTGTATATTATATGTCATGGAGATCATGTAACAATCATATTACAAAAGCTCCTCACAAGCTCTCATGCACACCCTCAATTGCTACACGCTATCAAGCTAGATCTAGCAAAACACATGCTCCAATATTTTTCCACTTGATAGCCAGCCTCTATTGCGTAATCAATGCTATGGGATGGCTTCATTAAATAGATAAACCACCTGGATTGTACTGCGCAATCCTCATGGGCTTCTCCACCTATCTGTGTGTTGCAAATAGCAACAGTATAGTCACAACTGATAGTTAACCTGCTCTTTCACCTATTTCTGCACTGGTCTCCACTGAAATTGTCCATGCACTAAAGTTAACTGATGCATTCTTTAGTTGATTAATGAGTTTATAATTAGTGAATTAATTAATAATTAATTCACACCACTCTCACTAATTGTATCAATTAGTTAAGCTGAATACAAATAGCTCAACTATGTTTAGATTAGTTAAACTGAATACAACTCCACTAACTTCCTCAATCAACTCCACCAAACTCTGTCACATGAGTTCTAACTGAAGTATCCATGCAATAGCTCCACTTAACCCTCAGGAATAGTGTAATTCCTTATGTCAGCTCCTGTGCCACATCTGTGCACTTAACTGAAGTGCTCCAAGAGAATAAGATAATGTTTATAGTCCAAATATTATTAAGAGCTAATAATATTCGACATATCTATTTTTAGACTGGCAATCTAAAAATAGATTCCGCCCAATATGTCTAAAAACATAAGTCCATCTATTTTTCCCGACTTGATCAACCATCCACAAATAGCATCCTGCAACTCATAGAACATGATCCATATGTCTAAAAATAAACAGTCTAAAAATAGACTTTGCGCCAAAAATAGCCTGTGGGCCCACTTAGTGAAGGCGACTCCTTTCCACTAAGCTCATCATATTGTTGCAATCTCAACACTCCCTCTCAACAAGAAAAGGATTATCTGCAACCCCTATCCTGCCCTTGTGGTATTCGAATTTTCTCCTGGTGAGCGCCTTCGTCAAGATATCAGCATCCTGATCCTATGTGGGAATGTATGAAAGTAACATGACCTTCCGCTGCACACAATCTCTGATATGATGATAATGGATGTCAATGTGTTTAGATCTATCATGAAATACTGGATTAACCGAGATTTTGTTGCAACTCTGATTATCACGATAAATCACAGTAGGCTCTAAGTGTGAACCGAACAACCCGACCAACATCTTCCTCATCCATATAGCCTCACATGCAGCCAAAATCGTTGCCATATACTCGGCCTCTGCTGAAATAAGTGCCACGGATATCTGCTACCTACTGTACCAAGAAACTGATGTCGACCCAATACTGAAAATCCCTCCAGATGTGATCTTTCTGTCTGTTGGGCTCCCTGCCTAATCTGCATCCGTGAAGCCACACAGCTTCACCTCATCCGACTGTCTGTACCATAATCCATATCCCGATGTGCCTCTGAGATATCTCAATACATGCTTGACTACCTTCCAGAAGAGCTTGGTTGGCTTAACCATAGCTTGTGAAATTTGGTTAATAGCATAGCATATGTCGGGTCATGTCTTGACCAGATACATAAGCGATCCCACCAACTGTCGATAAACAGTGGCATCCACTACCTCCACTGAAGTAGCATCCTCCTTCCTCCATCCACCAGGAAGATGAGTATCAATAGGCTTACAGCCATGCATGTTGAACTTCTCTAGTATCTCCCAGGCATACTTACCCTGAGAGACAAATAGTCCATCACTACGCTGCCAAATTTCCAATCCCAGGAAATAATGAAGGAGGCCCAAATCCTTCATCTAAAACTCCTTTTCAAGATCAACCTTGCATGAGTGTATCAACAGTTCATCACCTGTCAAAATCAAATCATCTACATAAAGTACAATGATCAACAACTTACCCTCCACCACAATCTGGTATAGGTTAGGATCCGCCTCACTCTTGGAGAATCCAAGTCCCGTGAAATAACTGTCTATCCGTGTGTACCAAGCATGAGGTGCTTGTTTCAACCCATACAACGCTCTCTTGAGCTTGCACACATGCGACTTGCTGCTGAAGATCTCGAAACCTTCAGGCTGCTCTATGTACACCTCCTCCTCAATGACTCCGTTGAGGAACGCAGTCTTGACATCCATCTGATGAATGTGCCACCCCATCTGCGCTGAGAGAGAAAGAATCGCCTGTATGGATGAATACCTTGCGACAGGTGCAAAGGTCTCCTCATAATCGATCCCCTCAATCTGTGAAAAGCCTTGGGCAACACATATTTCCTTATACTTCTCCACACTCCCGTCAGCTGCCTGCTTCACTTTGTAGATCCATCTCGAACCCACCACTGATTTACCCTCCGGTCTCAAGAAAATCTCCCATGCACTCTTTCTGAAAATAGAATCATACTCTTCCACCATGGAATCTACCCATGTGGGGTCCTCCATAGCTTCCTCGAAAGAGGATGGCTCCATCATGATACACTTGCTCATAAGAGCCATGTATCTAGTATACCGATTAGGTGACTGTCTCTGTCTGCGCTGTGATGTAGGTGCTCCTACAACCTTCTCTACATCTTGAGCCAGTCACTCAGCTTCTTTAGTGTGCTTCCGCCCTCTGATGGTTGGCGCTGCTTGAGTGGTCTCTTCCACTCCATGAGCCTCCTCTTGTGGCTGATCCACATCCTGAGACTCATCCTTAGGAACTAATAGCTCCTCATCTGCATGCAAGTGTGGCTCCCTCTCAAGCGAACACTTCATGGCTTTCTCCTCATGAAATTTGATATCCCATCGCACGACAGTCTTGCGTCTGTTTGGAAAATACACACGATAGTTGTGGGGCGTATCAGTGTACACCACAAATAGCCCAACCTCCGCAGTCGGCTCCAGCTTCTTCCTAGCATCATTCATCACATGAATGTAAACAGGTGAATCAAAAATCTTCAAATGGGAAATAGCTCCACATAACCCTCAGGAATAGCGTAATTCCTTCTTTCAGCTGTATGTGCCACTTCTATGCACTTAACTGAAGTGCTCCAAGAGAATAAGATAATGTTTAGAGTCTAAATATTATTAAGAGCTAATAATATTTGACATATCTATTTTTAGACTTGCAATCTAGAAATAGATTCTGCCCAGTATGTCTAAAAATAGAAGTCCATCTAATTTTTCCAACTTGACCAACCATCCACAAATAGCATCATGCAACTCATAGAACATGATCCATATGTCTAAAAATAGACTTTGCACCAAAAATAGCCTACAGGTACACTTAGTGAAGGTGACTCCTTTCCACTAAGCTCATCATCTTGTTGCAATCTCAACAAATATAACTCACTTTCCTCCACGGTGCGTTCAGAATCATAATGATGTTGAAAATAAATCAATCCATGAGGCATGTGGTGATGCAGATATTGAATATCATTATGAAAAAAAACATCGCCACGGGCTACGGGAAAAGCTGCGCCAAGCATGGACAGAAACAATAAAATGAGAAGAAGAAGAGCGTTATGATCCATTACTGTGTTTTTTTGGTTTCTTGATTTTAGGTAAAGAAGATATATCAATAATTCTAAGGAGGTGTTAACACAAATAGATCTGAGTTCTGTAGCTTCATCCGAAGATAGTCCACACAGTGCAAAGGGTTTTACTAAAATAATAAGCTATAGTGATGTGCTATCCGCTGGAACCGAGGTTTGAATTTGGCCCTGCGGAATCCTAGAGCTGAGCAATTCACAACATGGGACCTGAGATTTTTCATATACCAATCTAAGGCGGTGGTCTTCGTGTAGCATTAATTGGAATCCTTAGCGCAATATATCTCGGCTCCATTTGATCCGCAGATTCTTAGTACAGTCATCATTTCTTCACACACTAAACAATCAAATGGTTCCACTTCCCAACAAATCAATATTTCCTCACAGAAGTGCTCATCGATTCACCATGAAGTCTACGGAATGTAGCGTTGCAACACTGTAATATCAATTGATGCGGATTGCTATTATGCCAAAGATGCTCTTGCATCATATTTTTCAATAGAAACAGTGGCATCAAGTGGTTTTATCAGCATTCATGATCAACAATATTCCGTACAGTCCGCAATGGTTTTATAGACACTTATTTGACAATTTCAAAATGGGCCTTTTCTTCTATGCTTGTAGCTTTTAAAAGCATTATAATTCAATAGAATAAAGAGCCAAGTGTTTTTTAAGGAGCTTTGATTATAAGGAGCTTTGATTTCAAATGTGCATGTTCCAAAATTGAACACACTTCAAGCCAATACACTAGTGTTCATGTTTTGATAGATTATTGTAGAAAAATATGCAATGAACCCAATGTTCAAAACTTATGATTTTAAGACCCTGATGATACTTTTTCAAGCAAGACTTTTGCAAAATTTCAAAGTTCAAGTTTTGGAATTTTATACATTTCTATGTTGAAAGAATTTAGATCTTTGTTGGAATAACAAGTTTACAAAGGATCGACCTTCCATATAGCATCCAGAAGTTCCTTGTATTGTCAATCTGCCAGTATGTAAGAAAATATCCATGAAAACCAAAAAATTGGTTCCTGGAATTCAAGTTGATAGCCTAATATAGTCACGTGCTTGCAATTTCTTATAATCAATAGAATGCACAAATCAATTTTTCAGCGAGAGTATTTTTATTTGAAATAAATCGATAGATTTTCTGATCTTCCGGATCGCACATAGCGCAGGAAAAGAGCATACTAATCTCTTGATTTATTTTAATTTATGCATGTTAGCGTGGATGGATAGACACAATTAAAATCTGTGATCAAACCTCGCATTATCTACACTCTTTTTGAAATGTCGCGGGGGCGTTTAGACTCTCGGAAGACAAAGCTTTCCGACAATCAAGCTTCTGGCTCACCCGTGATACAGAAACAAGACATAGAAATGTAAATTTATTCATTTATTCATGATTATTTAAAATAAGACTAAAATAAAATTCTACAAGGAAATTATACGTGAAAATTCTACGACGAAATTCTATGAGATCTCATTTTATTTTTTATTTTTAAGCTATTCTACATTAACTCGAAAGTTTTTTTATTTTCTAAGTAAAAGAATGCTTCCAGTGAAGCAATCTACAGACTAAAAGTTCGAACATGCTCACATCAAGATTTAAAATTTCTACATTATGTTTTACAAGTATGTGAGTAACCTGTCTTAGAGTTGGCTCAAGGTTATTGTCCTTGCTCTCCAAGAAGAACATGTTCAACATTGTCAAAGTCCTGATCCGTAGATGGATTAGTGAGAAATGGGGGGTCTAAAATAAGAACTTAATTTAAATTAACTATGTGCGAAAATAAAAAATTCTCCAAACTTTGAACTCCTTTATGAACCTGCTGTCACCAAGTTCCACAAATTAGTCCATAAAATAAAATGCATAAAATAATTACTAAATCATTCTAGTTGCACTTCCTCGGCAATGGCGCCAAATTGTTTGGTTACAATTGATGATGTCAATGAGAGTTCATTTACTGTCAACCCAGGAAGGTAAAGTTAGAAGTACTTATCTAAAATATATAGATCTAGAAAGATTTCTAATTTGTCCAAGATCTTTTGGTTCTCTTACAAGAACACATTCATTAAGATCTCTTCCAACAAGTAAGATCCCTAATTTGTCCGAGATCTTAAAGTTCCCTTACAAGAACACATTCTTCAATATCTCTTCCAACAATTAAACAAACATAAATCTAACATTCGTCAAGATCCTATGGTTCTCTTACAAGAAGACATGAATTTTAGGATATCCTCCAATATTAGAACATCTAACAAAAACTTAGAAGCTGAAATGAAACAAACCTAAATCTAATAATTGTATGAGGTCTTACGGTTCTCTTACAAGAACACTTTCAAATAAGACTCTTTTCAATATTAGAACATCTAACAAAACTTAAAATCTGAAATTAAACAAAAACATAATTTAAATTATACTTAAAATAAGCATGCAGGTAAGGCCATGGGGGCCCTCCATAACTCCACAAGCACACCTCTTCAAAGGATACTCAGATGTAGAGGAAAAATCAAAGTATGATTATTTATTTCAAAATCTCCATTACAAACCAACTCTAAGATTACAACTCTAAGCTTCTAAGATTACATACTCCAAAATTCTAAGATTACAAAAACTTACAAATGAAGGAGATTGTACTCCTATTTATACAATGGGATGAGAAACAAACTCATAATGATGATCCACTAATCTCTCTTTAGTTCCATACATCTCTCAACCATCTAGACACATAACCCCCTTTTGTCCTTAATCTTCTCCATGAGATCATGATCTTCTCCATGAGGTTTCTCTTATCAAATTCGAATTTGATCATTCAAGGGCACATAAAGGTGTCTTGGAAGGTTCCTTGGAACCTAAAAATGTCACAAAAACAATCCACTTTCCATATATGAAGTAAAATATATTATTTTCTAATATTTAATCAAGAATTTCTCTTAAAAATGCTTAAAAATAAATAATATTTGGAAGATATAAATGAGACCCATTAATGGTGAACAATAGGGAAAATGAAGTGACATGGTGGTGAATAATGAGTGAAATAATGGAAGCATAGGTGAAAAATGTATGGTAATGAGTGATATTTGTATGAAATTTTGAAGCCCAAACAATTGGCTGGGTCTTCTCCTTGCTTATCTTCAAATTTTGGAATTTTTTACGGTAATTTTGCCAGCATAGCTGCTCATGCAGGATCATGGGCTATCAGGTCATTTGTGAGTTTCAAGATATCCAGGAGGTTGAATGAAGCTACAAATGCGATGGTACATGTGGTATTTACTATCATGGTATGACGTTGTATTGATATGGTAGTGATACCTTGCAGAGTTGTATTAGTGGTACCTTGAGGAGAGTTTCTAATGGTACCATGAGAGGAATTGGTTCCTAAAAAAGTAGCACCACAGATGGAAGGTCAAGTGGGGGATGGCGTAAGACCAGGAAATCCTCTTGCTAGGTGTGGGAGGATGTGTAGGTTCCTAGAGTGGCAGGGAGCTATAAAGTCCCCTATGGTTTCCAAGTAAATGTGTGAAACTATGCCACCCTATATATTGGAACTAGGAGCCAACATAGATTGAATATAGATATTATGCAAGAAATTAATCAATGTATTATAAGAAACAAAGACAATGTTTGTCTAATATAGGTTACAATAGAAGAGGAAATATTCGATGCAATCAATAAATTGAACTTGATATGGTATCAAGTGTAGATGAATTCAACATTCATTTTTGCAACTATTTCTGGAATATTATTACGTTTTAATTGGTGTGGATGGTGTGGATTATTCAATATGTTCATCATTCCTTGCACTCGAGAGGAGGGAAAAATTAATATTTCTTAAGTATAGTCCCAAAAGAGCTAATTCCATTATCCTTTGTACATTCAAGATGATATAAAAGTGCTATGTGTCTTACAATATTATGTCTAAAATAATTGCTAATATATCAAAATGTATACTCCCTAAGATTATCTTAGAAAACCAAGGTATTTTTGTGAGGAAGAGACAAATTGTGGAAAATATCGTCCTGATACATGAAGTTATCCCCTTTAGTAGAAATAATGAGGAAAAGTGGATGATCCTTAAGTTAGATATAGAAAATATGTTTAATTGTGTCAAGCATAGCTTCATGTTTGGATTCCTTTCTAAATTTGGGTTTAATCCAGGATTCATTGCTTAGATCTCCACATGTATCAATAATTTGTTGCTTTCTCCTTTATGCAATGGGTTTGATATGATTTTTTTATGTTAGAAATTTGTTAGGGTTGACCATTACCAAATTTCATGTATATCATCATGGTATAATACCTTATCAAGAAATTAAATATAAGTTTTTTGGTAGCTTATTTCAATTATGTATGATTGGTGGAATCAAGTCATTCATAGGAAGAATCTAGGAGTGTGATGTCATTTGCTTGATTGGGTAATAGAAGTTAGAAAAGGTTCAAAAGTCTATAGGATTATCAATGTTGTTTTCCCTCCTTAATATTAACTAACTTTTTTCCAAAATATAATGAGCATATCAACATTTGGAATGATAGTATCATGGGTAGACCTCCTTTATCTCAACATTAAAACCTTGTCACCCTTAAAAAAATAGGGAACAACATGGGTAATCATATTTTTTATTTCTCTTTACATATATAAAGAGGAAAGACTATGATTTCCAATTATATCATCTAATATATTTGTTGCAAGTTGATTTGAGCCATATTCTAATAAAATCAAAATCTTTTTTAGCCATTTCCTCCTTGAAAAAAGTGGCTAGGGTTTGTTGTGTCAACCTCTGTTCTAGAATGAGATTGTATTGAGACTCGTCTAATATTTTTTTTAGATTTTGGGCTTGATATTGAATTCAAATATATTTTGAGGAGGAAATTAACCACATGTTATTATCTACATACCCATCATCACCTATAATATAGGGTATAATTACATATCCTATGGATTTTATACCTACATTATTCCAAACTTCAAGTGGGATATTGGGAAATTTTACCCAAATAAAAAAAATGTATGATTATACATATCCACAAATTAAAAAAAGTGTTTCATAATATAAGCCCAAGAAAACAACGATTCATTAACCATTTTTATGCCAATATCTTCCATGCTCCCTCCTCATACCAAAGGATAAAACCATGCCATCCTCTTAGGGTGAAATGACTAATGACACTATACTTGATAAAAGGAAACCCAAATTATTGCATACAAAAATAAAAATGACCAATATTAACAAATCAATTGAAAAATTATTGACTAATGTTTTGTTGAGAAATTCCTCAACTCGATACAGAGAAATGTCCTTTCCTACCACAAGAGAAATAATATTCCCATGGGATTTGATGAGCCTTGTCCTATAACAATGACTATTGTTGCTTAGTTTTCAAACAAGTAATGAACCTCTATGATCCTCAATCCATAATCCCACTCCAATGGAGGGAAATGACGAAGAGTGCTAAACGTAGAGTTTGACCCACCTTCCATTGGGATAGTACTACATGTCATGTTAAGGACACCCATACCCACAAAAACATCCACATTAAGTGCCACATGAGACGTATCAGGCCTATTATTAATCTCAAATGATGGTGGATGTAGACTACCAAATCCATGAGTGGAAATGTTAGGAATTGTCAATTAATGCTTACTTGTCTTCGGTATTCATAATTTTCTATGTACCATGACTTGATGTAATCAATGTACTTGTCAAAAGAAAAGTAAAAAGAAATTCTATTTTTGAAAAAGAAAAATATTTATTCAGAATGGGTTTCTTGCCCATTGATTATTTTGTCTTATGTGTGCTCTAGTGTTGTGACAAGGTCAAATTCAATGTCATGATGTAAATTCCAATGCAGGGATCTTGAATTGATGTAAAATAAATATCTTAAATGTAAAAATGAAATCTAGAAGCTATCAAGTGATGGGTCGGCCATCCCATCAAGTCGACCCACAAGAGGCCCTTGGCCCTCGCCAAAAGTATATATAAAGGGGAGGTATTCAACCACATTGGAGATAGATAAGAAATTCACACTCTTCAATAAGTCTAAGAAAAATTTAGTGAAAGAAAGAAGAGAATGACAATGAGGAAAATAATAATTTTTTTTTTGTTTGACTTGGGCATTAATTATTTGTTTGTAAAGCTCACATACTTCGGAAGGAAGCTATATTTGCTCATATTTTGAGCCAAATAAGAGCAACATATTGAGTTAAATAAAGAAGCATTGTTTTTTTGTTGGCTAGCCTATCACTTGACGAGTTGTCTTTCTCAAAGGTCTTGGAAGTCTTCCTTGAATTTGTAAAAGAAGAGATTCTCGGTTTTCCCCTATGCAGGGTTTTTTCCCTCACATGGAGCCTATTTTTGGTGTTCTTGTTTGCATTGTGATTTCATTTATTGACATTTTCTTGATGATAAACACATAATAATAATAATGATAATGGACTGAAAGCACATGATTATAACATTATGTTCAATTATATCAAAAGAACAATAACAATACAACAGAAATAAAAGGAACATAAGAAGAAAATAATTCACATATAGAGACACTTGTTACAACTTTACACTAGAAATAGAAACACTAAAGCTGCTGACATATATAAACTGTCATCACTATAATATCATCAAAATTGTCATGTGAATATTGTCACTAGGGTTTGAGGTTTCAGAAATGATAACATGGATACCCTTGCTACATGGTTCCATAATAATGTGTTGCATACTGAATTGGAATGAATAAATCAAATATGGTGCCATACTACTATGTTGTACACATGTGCAGTGTCACACCAATATTGAATTGCAATATGTAATTCATGACATGTTAATATCATACCAATATAATAACCTATATAGTTTAACGATGTTGTATTATTTTATAATGAGATCATAATACTATATATATATATATATATGATTCCTTCCTATTATACCATGCAATGAGGTTGCATAACAAAGGAACCATACATACAATAGGGGGTACCAATATACCACAGTACACAAGTTCCTAGAACAAGAATGACGACAATGGAGATGAGACCTTAGTTAAAATCCAAGTTTTGAGCATAAATCCAAGACCTTATCATTGTAATAAAAGTGTAGTACTATTTAAAAGTAGGAAGAGGTGTCTTAAGCCTATTTTCAAGAGACAAAATGGTCAATATGGAAATCCTCTCAAGATCAAACTCATTGCTAATTAGATCATAATTCTGGGCACTATACGTAGCCCTATTCTCAAGTCCAGAACTGCAGACTTGCATTAAAAATCATTAAAATTTGGAAGATAACAATATCATTGTTTTCAAATTATCGAATATCCACGGCCTTCACAAATCTAAGACGTTTTTTGAACTTGAACAATGAATACGTGAAGAAGAAAATTAAAAAAAACAAAACCACTCAGAATTAAAGTCCAAATTAGCCCAAGGCAGGGATACATCACTATTATATTGAATATTTACACCAACTTTCCTTATGAATTCTTCCTGATACCACATATCATCTTCTCAGTACCATGCATGAACTTATTGTTCTCATGTTACCATTGACAGGTTGCTCGGCTCACCATCTTTGGTCACCATGAATAAATAGGTTATTGACATATGAATGAATAAGACGTAGTCCATGACTAAAGAAAGGAATCAAGAAGTAATGAAAATATTAATTAATTGATAACCATGCTACTACTCCCTTATTAATGCATACATTGAGAAAATAATTTTTTTTTTTTCAGGCATAAATAGTTTCAATTGTTCCTACCCTTAGGATTGTGACAATTTTTTGAAAACCCTAGAATTGTAGGTGTTCAAGAAGGAATGTGAACTTAACATTGCTTAACCTTGATGCCTGAATTTTCCAGCTACTATGGATCCCTGAAGGAGTCTGCACATGGAAGGGAATGTTGAATCAAATGTAGGGAGGAACCACCTATAATTTCCCAGGTCTTTTTGCAAGAATTGAATGTATGGAGGAGCCACCGAGAAACACTCAAGTGAACACTAAATGGAATGTAGGTAGGAGTGACTAAAAAACCCTAAGGTATACAATAAATGAATGTAGGGAGGAGCTACCGATAAAAATGTTATCACCAAACTGAGACTAAATGGGCTGTTCAACAGTCAATTTAATATAACTATTTCAAACCATATTTTAACTAGAAGTTAGCCCTTCCAGTCTGAGAGGGCTCTCTCAAAATTCCTATAAGATTCTCAGTATAAAAATGAAAACTTTAGAAGGATAATTTTGTATTTTTCATGAGATTATGTAGGTGAAAGAATGTGATGAAAGCCACCATTGGGCATGGAGTCAACTATGGAAAATAAATTACAAACAAACTGCTTTCATGGAAGCTGAGGAAAATTTGGCTTTAATATGATATGAAATACAATTTTACAATAAAACACAGAAAATTAAGAGAGTTGGAACATCTAACATGAATTCCAAGTAATCAAACCAGTATGAAATTGATAACAATACATAAGACATAAAGATGTAACATATGAGACAAAACAAATCTCAGGTGAAAAATACATTTTTCTACAAATGTATATTAGCTTATGAAAAAGGTTACAAAAGTGGTCCTCCTCATATCATCCATACCCTTCTCTAACTCTAAAAATTCCTTATTTATGGAGTGAAAACCCTTTTACATAGGTCTTCCACCTGGGAAAAAGTCTCAAAACTGATGTAGAGTTCTAATCCGAAAAGGCATTCATTACATTGCCATAAATTAGAGATAATTCTGTTAGAAAGAGTTTGTAACCTGAAAGGACTCTATCACTATTAATTTCATCAAAAAAATTTAAATAAACCATACTAATAATTCTTATCGAACCAAACAACTTTGTTTATGGTGGAAATAACCATGATCAGGTGGAAAAGTGTCATGCTATAATTTAGACTCTTATATTTTGAATTTGAGGATGAGCTGTGTGCCAGTGAGGTGGAAAAAATGGTGAGATGTTTTAACCATGTCAGCCATTTGGAATGGATTTTGGAGCTGATATGGTGCTTGCTTTGGATACTCTTCCATATGTTACCGAGTGTCATGGATTCTCTCTAACTGACCATTAAATGCCTCGAGGTTTCTTCAAGATTAATGATCTTTTTAAGTTGTCTCTGATTGAAATACCTTCTTCATGCTTTCAAAGACTCATCCTTTTCCCTTTGAGTTGGCTAGGTTGTAGAACCTTTTTCCATATCATCCCTTGCCTTGTCATTTTTCCACTCATCCGTTCTGAGTCACCTTTGGTTTCAATTCCCCTGCTACTAGAAATTGTTGTTGAACAGCCCAAGAGACTTTCATTGCAATTTAAATCATATGTGGATAAACTAATGGTTTTGGCCATGTGTTAGGATAAGAGTGGAGGGGAGCTTGTGGGGAATGGAATGGTAAGCGGGAGCTAGATTGAGCAGGAGGAGATACATGGAAGTAGGGGAGTGGAGGGAGTTACACAAGAAGGAGAGTGGTAAAATGGGTTGGTTTGGAAGATTTTTTTGGGGGGGGGGGCATGGCAGGGAGGAAGAGGTTTGCGAGGGGGGTGATAAATGATGAGGGTTGACACTGTGCTAGGTGGGGTCCTGTGAGGAATGAAACCAACTATTCCCGGGAGTTTCATTTTCCGAAATAGTGAAAGGATGGAGAGGGGGAGCTGAAAAGGTTTGTATACCATTGATTTGGGGGCTTGGTGATCGAGAGGTTGGAAAAAACGAGTGATTTAACCAAAAGTGATAGACTCCTTTGTCGTATTCGATATGAGAAATACACCCGCCCCCCTTGTGAACTCTGCCCAATGCTTGGCGCTTGGTTTCGATTTTTTCGTTCAACTCTTGGTCCTTTGGTTGGCCCTCAGGCTATTCTTTTGATGAAAACAAGTATAATAAACCTGTTGTTGAAAATTAGCCTTGGGGGCTCATTGCTAGTGAGAAAAATAGCCCCCCGAGGGCTCATTTTTTACAAAATTTATAATGAACTTTTAGCCCTAGTTTTAGTGTTGTTGGTGCTGGCTTAGCCTTTGATATTAGCCCTTGAATTGGAGATTAGCCCCAAGGGTATGTGATAGAAAAAAAATCAAGGGAACACTAAATCAAATATAGGGAGAGGATCCACCAAGAAAGCCTGCAAGAATTGAATAAAGGGAGTGGAGCCACCAAGAAACCCCAATTTCTGCTCCAAGAATCGAATGTGGGGAGTAGAGCAACAGAGAAACCATCATATCTGCAACAATATCGATTGTAGGGAAGTAGAGCCACCGAGAAAATTCATAGTATATGCGAAAATTGTATGAAATGGCATGCCAAAAACATATATACGAGGTAAGATTATTAATAATAAATTAATAATATAATAATTAATATGATACTGTTTTGATTTAATAATAAAATAATTAATATAATTTGTTTTTGATTTAATAATATAATAATTGATATAATATTTTTTTTATTTAATAATATAATTTATAATGTAATTGTTAATTTAAAATAAAGTAAAATATTATTAAAAAAATAAAATCAACAACTATGTGATAGAAAATAATGATTAATTTTATTAATTAATTATCAATTTACACTAATGGTTACATTTAAAAAAAAAATCATGTAATTTAAATAGGTAGACTTTAATTGATAATTTTATCAATTGGTATAGGATGTCTTAAATCACTATCATCAATAAACATTAAATCCATCTTTTGGTGACTAGAAGAGCATCTTGAAACAAATAATGTCAATTCATGGCATTCAATACTCAATAAAAGTCGTTAGTAAACCATAAGCATATATGACTCATACTATGATAATATTCATGTATTATCATGTGATTTGATGTATCAACCTCTACATTTTCTTACAAAGATCAACATAGTAGCCCTCAAACATATCTTACAGTTGAGCCCTACAATTCATTTTCCAATCATCCTAAAACTCCTTCAAATTCCCCTGGATGAGCACTTCTCATTCAATCACAAGGTTGCTTGTCCACAGGGCATATAATATACAATGACGGGGTGTACTATTAAGTCACACCATGATGTCAAGGTCACTAGTTCAAAACTTCGTGGGAAAAGAGATAGTCATGTTAAGGGTTGGTGCGGCGTAGGCTAAGTATGATCCCCAGGTGATTTTGATGACTTAGATTCCCTTAGGTTGCAGTTTCTTAAGCCACAGGTCAAGCCTAATGTAATTTCTAGAGAAGTTAGACCACTTGACAAACAAGAAAAAAAAAAGGTTGGTTAGTGGAAAATCTATGAAGCTTTAGTCACTTTCTTATGAAATTTCCCTTTGGTTGACTATGAACAACATATATACACTATACTATCTACAATGTATATGAAATAATTATATGAAAAATCCATTGTAGTTTATAGAGATTGCAATTTCTCAATAATAATATTCATTACCTAGACTAGATGGATTAATGACTACAACAGACACACAAGATATTTTTCATCTTCAAATTTAGTGAGGAGCTCAGTACATATTATATGCAATACAAACCTGGAGAGTTTGAATCATCACAAGGCTGAGAATACTAGGAGAAATATATAATAAATGTGCTTAAATTCAAAGGTCTTGTAACACATTTCAAAGATTCAAAATAATAAGGTTTTGTGAAATTCTGTGAATGTGATCAAGTTACTAGTTAAAATAATCTTTTTTGAACTTGAAGTAGTCCTAATAGGTTTTTTCTATAATGATATATTCACCCAAAGCTAGCGGGCCTAACTTGAGGAGCCATGCTAGTGGATATTTTGATTAGACTTGAGGAGACTGATAAATCATGTAGGTCATAACTTAGAGCCTTACCTTAGATCTTTTCCTATCAAACTAGGACTACCATCACATCGAGATTGACTAGCCTAATGACTTTCCATACGAGAAGGAAGGATAATTAGTGCCAATAAGCCCACAACAGGTAAATAATAAGAAATAATTTCATCTCCTTGACATTTATATATGTTATAATATTTTCATTTGATTGTTGAATTATTTATGCGAGTCGTATTCGAGTCTCAAAACCCTCCCATATAGTCAATGCATGGATCCACCATAACCATGTCAAATTTTAATGCATATGAGGACAAAGAAAAAAAAGTTCAATGTTTGCTCCATTCTCAAGTCATGTTAATTCATAGCCCAATGTTACTTCTTTTGTGAAATCACCCTCATGGCAAGTCGAGTCCACACACCAAATCATCTCATGGGAACCCTAGCATGCCTAGCAAGCAATGCCCCCATGGGTGCCCGGGAACCCTGCCTTCGTGTGGGTGGGAGCATTTTCCCTACTATGAAAATCAGTGAACACAAATAATTAGCTCATAAATGAAAACAAAATATTATCATTTGTTATTTCCAAGATGCATGAGAAATATTCAATTTTAAACCATTTTTAACACCTAAACATTAATTTACTTATTTTTATAAAAATAATTATGAGACCCCCTTGTGGGAACTTTGTTCATGGGAAGCTGTAATGTTCCCAAATTTGCACATAGCAATTTGGAACATTAGATTTTTCTACTCTCACGAAGGAGAGGAATAAATGGGTAAGGGAGCCCATGAATAATAAAAATATGAATAATTTCCACCTTAAGAAGGAAGGGGATCACTTCAGGAGCTGAAATTTACACTTACAGGTGTGAACGTGGGCAAAAGGGATGAGGACATAGTCAAGTTTGACTAAGTCGACATGCATTTTTGAGGAGGAAGAGATCACCTAAGCAAACTGGTCCAATGTGAAAAAAGATCAGCCTAAGACACATATGTAGACTATATTGAAGATCTCTAGTGTGAAAAGAGGCATTGGAGGTGGATTAGTTGACCAAGTCAATAGCGTAGCCATAAGAGGAGGGAATCAAGCTAGGGCATCGCAGTTTTGAAAGAGGAAGCTTCATGAAGAAGTCACCTCAACATTGTGTGGGGTCCGGGGTGAGGAGGCTCACCAAAGATAAAAGGAAGGCATAGCATCAAAGGGAGATCATTCAGGTATTCAGATTTCTTGTTCTAGAGACCAGTTGCATACTTCAGCTGTTTAGCCGGAGTTGCTGCACTGCTTAGTGCAAAGAATTCCTGTGCGGGAATTCCATCCTCTCTTTGGATCAACTTGCTTAAGGGATCAAGAGAGAAGGATTTGAGCTTCATTTCAGTACTTGGCTTTGGGCCACTCTTCCATATTCAGACACAACACAATCTCCTTCAGAAAATTGCATCCTTTATGCAGCATCAGCAACAACACAGCTGCACCCTTTGATTTAATGCAAATCCTTGAGGAGGAGGTGCTCATTTCCCTCCGGGAGTTCTAATAAGAGGCCTAAGGCCATTTATTTGTATTATTATGATATTCCATGTCATTTATGGCCATTTTAAATACAGATATGCAGTAACTGCATTATTTTCTGCAGTACTGTTTGTTATTCATGTATTTTGCTGGAAACCTTTGCCGAGTGTCTTTCTCCTTGTGTATAAGTGCTTAAATCTCCATTTATTTACTGTATGAATCATGTAAAATATATATCAGAATTATCTCATAATATATTGCATAAAAAATTCAGAAAATATTCTCCCTATGCTTTAGTAAATTTCTGCATACTCCAAGTCATGGGAAATCAGCAATTTTAAGCCTAGTCGGGAATGGAGGATCTATTTAACATAGAAAGACACATTTGTTTTTGCTGAAATTTGGCATGTGAATCCATATTGACCTAATATAACATATCCCAGACCCATGACCCTTTTTTTTACGCATATTTCTGAATACAGTCATTTTAGGGCATGAAAAGCTGCTTTTCCTCACCTTTTTGAGAACAAAAGCCGAGTAAAGGCTACTGCAGTACTTGGAATTGGTTTCTGAGTGTTTTTAAACACATTTTATGATATATGAAGCACACATTACTGAAAAATTAATTTTTCAACCATGTATTGTTGAGCAATCCCTTTTGGGGATATTACAATGGTATTGAAGCAAGATCTATGGCTCAGCCTGTGGCTTGAAGCCAAAGTGCTGAATCCCTGAAGGAGTATTATTTCAAGATCTATAGACAGAGTCTGCAGATGTATAGGTAGCCTCTATATCTCATCCTTTTTTTCAAAGGTGACATATCTAGTAAATGCCCCTGCAGTCAATATCTGGAATAGAATTTTGATATTCCTAAAAAGGGAAATATATAGAGATCAAGATATAAGAGGAGTAAAGAGGAGAATAAGAGGTCAAAATGATGGATAGTATCATCTTAATCTCATCCATTTTCAGATCTAAGAAGAAAGAAGAAGAGAAATGCATTGAAACTCCAAGAGGGTTTCAAGGAGAAGAGAATTGCAGTGAGACCTCTAGAAGGTTTCAAGAAGTAGAAGAAGATGCATGCACTTCTTGTTCTTGTAGAGGAAGTGAAGAGCAAGGAGATAATTTAGAGCATGAAATCCTGGGTGGATATTTGGCAGAATACAAGTGCCAACCTAGGGCTTTCAGAAAGACCCTAGATTTTCCTTAGTTTCTTCAACTGAGAGAAGAGAAAAGACCTTGCAGCAAAGGAGAGATCATAGGAAATAGATTCCTATTGTCTAAATTTGATGGGTCAACTACAGCAAAAAATTGGGCAAGAAATCTTGAGGCATTCTTTCTACTTCATCCAGTGGAAGAGAGGGAGGCAGTAGAAGTTGCAGCGTTGCACCTGGAGGGTGAAGCCAATGTTTGGTGGTGCAGTCACTTAAGCCCCACAAGAGTGACTTCTTTTTCTAAGTTCAATCAAGAGCTGATCAGAACTTTTGATTAAGAGAGATAAGAGGAGAGAGGGTCCACACCACCATGGGGAGAGAAGTGCCAGTGCTGTCACAGCCTTGGAAGAGCAGCTTTCTACATCAGCAGTTGGGGCAGCCATTACATTAGAGGGAGGAGCCTTTGCAGCTCTACAAGAGATGCCCACATCTCACCAAGGTATGGGAAGATTTCCACTTTTACTTATTTCAGCAAATATTTCTAAGAGTTGTGGAAATATTTTTTCATATGGCCCAGGATCAAACATTGTTGCTGGGGTAGAGCAGCAATATTTAACTACGTTGTGCAGACTTGAATGGTTCAAGAAAAAAAAGGACCATCATTCTCATGGACCCTTGATGAGTTTCAAAAAAACCTTGAGGTTGAGGTGTGATCTTTTTTAGGGAGTCATGAACATTGAGATAGAGTATGAGGCAACAACTTTACCTTGGAGGAGGGTTACAACGTTGTCAAGAGGTAGAAGCAAGGAGGCTTTGCTTCCATCCCCTTTGGATCCTTATGGGTCCAAGATGATCATTGATGAGAGAACTTTTCTTGGAGGTCTCCAAGGAGTTGCATTTCAGCCTCTTATGAAATGCAAAGAGAAAGGTCTGATATGGAAGGATGGTAGACCCCATTGGAGGAATGCCAAGATGGAGAAAGATAGGAGGAATCCACATGAATTTGAGTGGATGTGGATGGGATACAAGAGGTTTTTAAGCCTCTTGCAAGTCTATGACACCGGGCAGCAAGAAGCAATGCTGCGTTGGCTACTCTTGAGAGAGTTTGGTCAACCTATGACATGTCTTTTTCCATGGAGTGAGAAGAGGAAGGAAGATTGGCTGGATATTTTCATCATGGGGCAGCAAGGAGTGTGGATGCATTATTATTATGTGATCATTATGTTTTCACTACATCAGTTGTATGATGGAGGTATGGTAAGGCAACAAGGTCATTTGTTTCTGTAGAGGATCGAGAGAGAGCAAGGGAAGAATTGCTCTCACACTTGGCATGATGCTGCAAGAGTGAGGGATGGCACTAGCATAGTGAAAAGAGTAGCAGCTTCATCTTGGGAGGAGCTCTACAGTTACATCATCGTCTTGGGAAGAATATTTGACAAAATCTTTGTCAAAGAATTGAGCTTTGAGATGACAGTAGCCCTACTCCAAAGGCTAGCAGTGCTATCACTTAGGAGCTTGGATTTCTTGCTGAAGTGTCCCCAAGACCACTTCACAAGTAATGCACCATGGAGGCATGTAGAAGAGGAGCATGAGGAAGTAATGGATGATAGTATCCCTTACTATGTTTTGATCTTCTTGGCTTGGAGTCACAAGCACAAAAAGGAAGATCTACATGCAACATTTGTGGACTTTCCTTCCATGCATTTCTATGCATACCATCCCTCAATGGAGGAGTTCACCTGGGAGGGAATTAAATTTAATGTATATCAGAATATGGAGATATGCACAACCCAAAATATTAAGAAAAGGTTGGCACAACCACTTCCCTACTCACCTACAGCAAGGGAGAATTTGCACTTGAGCCATTTCAGCTCAATGACTGAAGTACATGATAGAGGAGGTAAAATTTTGTTTTTTATTTTACACTTCCTTGTCTATATGAGCAGCATATCATACCAAGAGGGGTCTTTCCTTCTTGCATATTTTATTTTTATGTACTTGAGGCCACTTGTAGCATTTATGATGGCCATTATATTGGTGGATTGTGGGGAAATGCCACATGGTTTTCGGTGTGCATCATTGGCACCAAATTATGCTTTCATGATTATATTTTGTATAATGGATGTGGCAGCAAAAAAGTGGCTGAAAACACACTTGTTTCACTATGTATTAAGGTAGGCAAAGGATGCCCTGCTTTGGTTCCATGATTGGGACTATGTTCTACCTCCTTGTTTTTACATGTTTACGCTTCCATATTATGCTGCTAAAACATTGATTGTAGGAAGCACCATTGGAGGAGTGGCACAAGAGGTGAGGAGGCCCAATGGAAAGATAATTCTTCCCATTATACAAGGTTCATATTTTAGGAAGAATAGTGGGTAGAACTTGATTTCCATGCTATACATCTTGCCTTCAAGTGAGAGGACTCATTTGGGAGGTTTGATTTCTTTGTGGAGACACCTCATGGGTATTGGATTTGATGGGGTGGCTTGGATATTTCTTAAAGACTGTTATACCTCAGCCATATATCAGTATTAGCCCCATATATATCATAAGTGGGGAGAGAAGCAACAAGAGATGCACATTTTGACTCCAATATGTAGCCCACCTTCTTTGCAGGAGCTCAAGGTGGAAGAGATCCTTCATGAGTTTCCATATTGGAGGGTGACTCATCTTGTTTGGTTGATAGCTTGGGGGAGAGAGCTTCAAATGAGGATGATGAATCCTAACCTATGTTAGCCCGCATGCTTCAAAGAGGACCTTCAAACAACCCATTTTTTCCCCATGGATGCTTCATTGTCACATCATGCTAGCTATTTGGGATGTTCCCCAATAGATGGCTTGCACACTTGGGAGAGGCAAATTGGAGATATATTGATGATGTAGCACCTTGATCCTCGGAGGATTTTATCTTATGAGGTTGCTACAGGGGAGAAGAGGATTATTTTCAGTCCTATCCTCGTAGTTGCTTGAGGACAAGCAACATTTGGGAGGGGAGGACTGTAATGTTCCCAAATTTGCACATAGAAATTTCGAACATTAGATTTTTCTACTTTCACCAAGGAGAGGAATAAATGGGTAAGGGAGCCCATGAAAAATAAAAATATGAATAATTTCCACCTTAAGACGAAAGGGGATCACTTCAGGAGCTGAAATTTACACTTACAAGTGTGAACATGGGAAAAATAGATGAGGACATAGTCAAGTTTGACTAAGTCAACATGCATTCTTGAGGAGGAAGAGATCACCTAAGCAAACTGGTCCAATGTGAAAAAAGATCAGCCTAAGACACAAATGTAAACTAGATTGAAGATCTATAGTGTGAAAATAGGCATTGGAGGTGGTTTAGTTGACCAAGTCAACAACACAACCACAAAAGGAGGGAAGCAAGCTATGGCAGCGCAGTTTTGAAAGAGGAAGCTTCATGAAGAAGTCACCTCAACATTGTGTGGGCTCCGGGGTGAGGAGGCTCACCAAAGATAAAATGAAGGTATAGCATCAAAGGGAGATCATTCAGGTATTCATATTTCTTGGTCTAGAGACCAGTTGCATACTTCAGCTATTTAACCGAAGTTGCTACACTTCTTAGTGCAAAGAATTCATGTGCGAGAATTCCATCCTCTCTTTGGATCAGTTTTCTTAAGGGATCAAGAGAGAATGATTTGAGCTTCATTTCAGTACTTTTCTTTGGGCCACTCTTCCATATTCAGCCACAACGTAGTCTCCTTCAGAAAACTGTGTCCTTTATGCAGCAGCAGCAGCAACGCAGCTGCACCCTTTGATTTAATGCAAATCCTTGAGGAGGAAGTGCTCATTTCCCTCCGAAAGTTCTAATAAGAGGCCTAGGGAAATTTATTTGTATTATTATGATATTCCATGTAATTTATAGCCATGTTTAATACATAGATGCAATAACTGCGTTATTTTCTGCAGTACTATTTGTTATTCATGTATTTTTCCGGAAACCTTTGTCGGGTGTCCTTCTCCTTGTGTATAAGTGCTTAAATCTCCATTTATTTACTATATGAGTCATGTAAACTCTATATCATACTTATATCATCATATATTTTAGAAACCCTTCAGAAAATACGCTCCCTTGCTTCAATAAATTTCTGCATACTCCAAGTCATGGGAAATCAACAATTTTAAGCCTAGTCAAGAATGGAGGATCTATTTAACATAGAAAAACGCATTTTTTTTTGCTAAAATTTGGCATGTGAATCCCTCTTGACCTAATATAACATATACCAGAGCCATGACCCTTTTTTTACACATAGTTATGAATACAGTCATTTTAGGGCATAAAAAGCTGCTTTTCCTCACCTTTTTGAGAACAAAAGCCGAGTAAAGGCTGCTGCAGTACTTGGAATTTGTGTCTGAGTGCTTTTAAACACATTTTATGATATTTGAAGCACAAATTACTAAAAAATGCATTTTTCAGGCATGTATTACTGAGCAATACCTTTTGGGGATATTATAGAAGTCATGGGCCAACAATACTTCTTTTATGTAGGCACCCCTTCCCAAGTCAGGTCGACCAACCAACTCATCGTACGGAAAAATTTTCATGTCCAATAGGCGATGGCCCCATGTTCATCAGGAACCCTGATGTTCCCAGCATGCGACACCCCCATGGGTTCCCAAGAAAAATCCTTCATTCGCTCATCAATGGAAAAAAAGTATTATAATATTTCAGTACCATGTTTCTTAATCAATTAATTATAAAATGAACTTTAACACCCAAACATTACTTTAGTTAAATTTCTAAAAATCATTATGAGACCCCTTGGTGGGAACTTTGTTCATGGGAATTCATGGGTTGACCTTACTTTTTTTATGCAGGCACCCCTTGCCAAGTTCAGACAACCCACCAAATCATCACATGGGTGCCCTTGCGTTCCTAACACGCAATGCCACAATAGGCGCTCATGTGCCCCACCTTCTTGCGGGCGTTCACCTTTTTGTGCAAATCAGTGAACACAAATCATTAGCTCATCAATATTCAATTATAAACATAATTTTAACACCTAAACATCGTTTTACTTAATTTTCTAAACATCATATTTATGAACACCATTATGGGAAATATATTCATGGGAATTAATGGGATGACATTATTTCTTTTTTCGTGGCCCCTTTCCAAGTCAGGATGACCCAACAACTCATCCCACAAGTGCCCAAGTGTGCCCAGCACAAGACTCACCCATTGGTGTCAAACGCCTTGATGTGCCTAGAACATGATGCTACCATGGGCATAGGGTGCTCTAGCATGCCGAACACGTGATGTCCCCATGGCCACCCATGGCCACCCATGAATCCCGCCTTCATTCACTCATAAATGACAAAAAAATATTATAATTTGTTATTACCATATTGCATAATCAATCAATTATAAACCGACTTCTAATTCCCAAACATTACTTTAGTTAATTTTCTAAAAATCATTATGAGACCCCTTGGTGGAAACTATGTTCATGGGAAGTCATGGGTTGACCTGAATTATTTTATGCATGCATCCGTTACTAAGTTTGGCCAACCCACCAACTCGTCGCATGGGCGCCCCTACCGAGAAGGCGCATTGACATGCCTATAATGGGTACCCCGCCTTTGTGTGGGTGTTCACCTTGCTGTGAAAACCAATGAACAAAAATCATTAGCTCATCAATGAAAACAAAATATTATCATTTTTTATTTGCATTCTCCATGATCAATATGCAATTATAAGCTATTTTTTAACACCTAAACATTAATTTAATTAATTTTATAAAAATCATATTTTCAAGACCAAATTCTAGGAAATCTGTTCATGGGAAGTCATGGGATAACATTACTTCCTTTTTTGTGGGCTCCCCTTTCCAAGTCTGTCCATCACCAAATCATCGCACGAGTGCCCTAGCGTTCCCAGCATGCAATGGCCACATGAGTGTCAGGCACCCTGACATTCCTAGCACGTGATGTTTCCATGAGCGTTAGGAACCCTAGCATGCCCAACATGTCATGCCCCCATGAGAAACCATGTGTTCCACCTTCGTTTGCTCATCAATGAAAAAAAATATTATAATTTTTTAGTACCATGTTGCATAATCAATCAATGATAAACCAATTTTTAACACAAACATTACTTTACTTCGTTTTCTAAAACCAATTATGAGACGTCTTGGTGGGAACTATGTTCATGGGAATTCATGGGCTGAAATTACTTCTTTTATGTGGGAACCCCTTTCCAAGTTGAGTTTACCCACTAACTTGTGGCACAAGTGCCCCTACCCGGCGAATTTCTAGTCGTGCCCAACTCGTGACATCCCTAGGGGCGCACTAGAGCTTCACCTTTGTGTGAGTGTGTCTAGGGAGTGGGTGTTCACCCTGCTATGAAAATAAGTCAACACAGATCATTAGCTTATCAATGAAAACAAAACAGTGTCATTTGATAGAACGTCCATGATGATAATCAATCCATTATAAACTAAATTTTAACACCTAAACATTAATTTACTCAATTTTCTAAAAATATTTATAATACACCCTCGTGGGAACTCAATTCATGGGTATTCATGGGCCGACCTTACTTCATGTGTCTTCCCAACTGTCATGTCACCTGGTTCACCTGTCACCCAAATCGTCTGATACGTCTACTTAACGAACCATTAAAGTGAAATTATGGTATAGGCATAAATGAGCTTCTCTTTGTTTCAAGAATAATATATTATATACTAAACAAGGCCAACCACATGAAGGTGGAAGCTCACATGGCTCCTCCCCGCCCCCCACCCCCCTCACATCACTCTCAATTCCCCATACCCAATCTATCTAATATAATATATTTGAAATAAACACAATAACTTTCAAACATAAAAACTAAGAAAATAAAAAATTAAGGTGAATTAAAGAGAACAAACCAACTGAAAATGTGTAAATGCATACCTCATAATTTTCAAAATTTTAATTTAATTAATATTCTTCCTCATCCATCTCATCATCTGTATAATGCAGTTCATAATTCATGTACAAAGGAATCATCATATCAACATCAACATAAGAATTATCATCATCATCATCATCATCATCATCTAGAACAAACTCTCCTACATTTGGTTCAACTTATTCAAGTCGTTCGTCTGAAATAATGTCAATATCATATAGTTCATACAAATCAACATTCTCTCGATCAACATATACTCCTTTAAATTCTGCAATATCTTCATATAACACTGCATGAAACCCTTGCTCCTTTACATCATCTTCTTCCACTACATTATACTTGATGGGCCTTCCTCTGGGATCATATCTAACAACATATGACCAACCCACTTTACCTAGAATGTATACATAAAATACATATTCACATTGGCTTGGAAGAACATATCTCTATGATCCTGGCTCGAGATTCATATCAGCCATGTTAAATATATCAAGGCCACATTCATGGATTAGTAGCTAAAATTACTTGACATCGAATAGAAATATTTTGAAGCATTCAAAGTCACACTCAATTATTTCATGCAGATACCCATAATATCTATTCTGTTAGTGTTAGAATATGCATTCTGCCATCAGTGATCAAAATCATTTTTTTCATTCTCATTTTAGGTGTCCCACTCAGAAATTTTTATTTCATTCCATTAGGTCATGCTAAATAATATTTCATTGATGGTAGCCCTAGTCATAAAACCTCACTCTCCCTTAAAAACTCTCATTTGCTGGCCCACCTTCATGTCTAGCTGAGCGTAAAAACATTTTTGAAAAGCTCATTTCACTATTTATTATGTCAATAAAATTCAATCATGGAAGTCAAGTCATTCAAGGTCCCATTAGGTCATTAGGTTTCAATGTTCAAGGTCAAAAAATGCACCATTTCATCTCAATAAGGTCAAAAAAAGGTGTGAGAGTGACCCAATAAACATTTCATTTCCATATGAAAAATATTATGTACATGTAAATATGATATTTTTAAATTTGAAATTTTTTATTTTTATGATTTGGATCCAGGTGGATATTGGTAGCCACCCACCTATTCCACTTGGGACCCCACCATTGTCTCTTTCAGTTTTTTAGATTCGGCGCAACTTACTATTTTTGGCAGTTTTTTCAGGTCGTGAAATTCCGGAACCGTTTTGAGGCCTTAAATGATGTTTTTGGGAAAACCAAGAGTGACATAAAAATTTGTAGTCCTCGGAAAGATATTTCTAACGAGGTATGGTGCACGTAAAACGAGGATCGTATGCCAAAGTTACGTTGTTGGGAAATTGAAACACCAATTTACCCAAACAGGGCCCATAGTTTTGGCCCTTCATCTCCTAGGGTTAAGGTTTTGGATGTTCATGGTTTTCCATTATTTCTAAATAATAAATAGGCCCTCAAGCCTCATTGTAACTCAATTCAGGGGCCTGTAGCCGCCACATCTCTTCTCAGAGATAAGCTACCAGCGCCCTAGTTAGTTTATTTCTATTCTGTCTGTAAGAAAATTTCAGTTCTTTGATATTAATGAAATGAAGTGTTATTTTCGCTACATATTTGTATTTATTGTTACATGTGTATTCTGTTGCATTCCTGCATAAATCTAGATCAGTGGCATTAGAGCAGTCTGCTTTTTCTCGATCCTTCTTTGCATGTCCCCAACGAGGTCGGGGTATAAATATTTGGGGTTCGATCTGGTTGAACCTTTGCAAGATCAGCTTCGCAAACCCTGATGGCCGCCCATGGGGACAAAAATAAATATGAGGGAGAAAGATATCCTATCAAAATATTGCTTGAGGATGCCCTCGAAAAACAAACGAATACGATGGTGGATAAATTTTCCCAGATCCTTCAACGACTGCCCACTGGGGGCATATCTCTATTCAACAACCACTTTGGAGGTGCGAATCCCTTTAAGTTACAAGTAAACTTTGACATTCCCATATTTTAGGGTCAAATATATGAATATGTCATATATATATGGTTGAATTTATTAGAAGGATATTTCTTAGTTCATGACTTTTCTGACTAGGAGAAGATTATTTTTGCACTCCTGAAAGTTACCCCCCATGTCAAGGACTGGTGGGAAACCTACTGCGAGAAAAATGATGAGACATAACCCTCTGTATTCTCACCCATACTCACTTGGAATTATTTTTGAGATTCCATCAATGAAAAATACTATCTTGTGGGGAGCCATGAGGACAAGTACATACAATGGACCATGCTGCGACAACAAAGGGATCAAGATGTGCATGAGCTAGTGAATCTGTTCCATACCTTGCGAACAAAGTTGGGTATCAAAGATTCAGAGAAGAATTTGGTGCTAAAGTATCATAGTTGTCTACCCAGATACATTCAGGAGGAAATGGAGTTCCTCGACATATCCTCGCTTGGTACAACATACCGATATGCTGCTAAGATTGTGCAGAAATTCAAGCAGAAGAAGTGAGACATTGGATCTGCGAGTCAAAAGCAAGGGAAAGGTGTCCCCAAACCCTAAAACAAAGTAAAAATCCAAGGTATGGTGGCCCATGACAACTAGCCAAAGCCACAAGTAAAGAAAAACATCGCGATGCCAAAGAAGGACACGGGAAAGTGGTGTGAGTTCAATAAGAGCTCTACTCACAACACAAGTGATTTTCAGGCCAGGCAGTCACTCGTGGCCAAGATGAGGGCTTCTAAATCAGATGCATGCTCCGAATTTGAATCAGAAAATGACAAGGGGAATGAAAAAGGGAAACAGATTATTGATGCGGAGCCCAACACCGCTATTGCCACTGCGAAGATCTAGAAGGAGGAACCAGATGATCTAGAGGAAGCAGAATGTCTCTTCCATTCCCAGATGTGGGTAAAGGGTTCCCCGCTACATTTCGTTGTCGACAATGGGAGCCAAAATAACCTCATTTTAGCATATTTCATGAAGTAGTTGGACTTATCGACCATAACGCACCCACAACCATACACCATCCGGTGGCTTCACCAAGGACAAGATCTCCGTGTCAGCCAACAATGTCGCCTTCCCTATAACATCAAGCCCTTCACGGATGAGGTATTATGTGACATTTATCCTCTTGATGTTTATGTTGTATTATTAGGCAAACCATACTTGTGGAAGCGACATGCTATGTGTGAGTCATGACCTCGCGCTGTTATTGTTACCTTGGGAAATAAGCTGTACAAGATACCAAAGGTACCACCGCCTACCACTATCTCTTTGGTTACTGAAAAAAATGTAGTAAAAGCTCATTTCCCAAACTAGGAATTTTTTTTTCTTGATGATCCACCCCTAGGGCAAGAAGAATACTGTGGCCATGACCTCTCGACATGGTTCCTCTGCACGACAACAACAAATGGAAAAGGTTGTGGAGGAGTACAGGGACATTTTCACCTCACCCACAGGGGTGCCTCTGCACTGTCAGGTCAAGCAACCCATTTATTTGACCCCAGGTGCACCACTACCCAATGGACCGATCTATTGGTGCTCTATTCTAGAGAACGATGAAATCAAGAGGAAGATTTAGGAGCTGCTACAGAGTGGTCACATCTGGCCAAGTTCATTGCCCTATGGGAGCCCGATCGTGTTAGTACAGAAGAAGGATGGGACTTGGAGAATTTGTATTGAATATCATGTGTTGAACAAGATCACTATCCGGAATAGGTACCCAATCCCATGGATTGATTACCTTCTAAACCAACTCAAAAGGGAGAAATATTTCAGCAAGATCAACTTGAAGTCTATGTATCACCAGGTATCCACTGAACCCTCCGATGTGTGGAAGACTTCCTTCAAAGCCAAGGAGGGCCATTTCGAATGGTTGGTCATGCATTTAGGCTTGAAAAATTCTCCTGAAACCTTCATGAGGTTGATGGATGACATATTGAGGCCATTCACCAACTCATTTGTAGTGGTGTTCTTGGATGACATTCTGATCTTCAACCAGACTTAAGAAGAGCACCTCCACCACATCCGACAAGTCCTCCAAACACTATGGAAACAAAATTTGTGTGCAATTTTTGGAGAAGTACACTTTTGGCATGACCCAGGTTCAATATCTGGGATACATTATTGATGAAATGGGGGTGCATGTGGATCCAACCAAGATCCAAGTCATTCAAGATTGGCCAGCTCCAACCACTCTAATAGAGCTTCGAAAATTTCTGGGTCTTGCTAATTTCTACCATAGATTATGTCATGGACATGCAAATCAAGAACAATCACCAACAGAAGATCCAATTGTATCGGGTTGTCAAATTTGGCCAATTCCTGCACCAAGGCCAGTGGTTCACCAAGGACCAAGTTCAACAGAAGTTTCCTCATCGCATGGAGGAACTCAACACAATGGGGACCATTGCTTCCTAAGGGGGGAGGAATGATACAGGTGGATATTGGTGGCCACCCACCTATTCCACTTGGGGCCCCACCATTGTCTCTTTCAATTTTTTAGTTTCGGCACAACTTACTATTTTTGGCATTTTTTCATGTCCTGAACTTCCGGAGCTATTTTGAGGCCCTAAAAGACGTTTTTTGGGAAAAAAAAGAGCGACATTAGTTATATTTATTGCATCAAAAGTTGTAGTCCTTGGATATATCTTTATAACAAGGTATGGTGCACATCAAACAGAGATCGTATGCCAAAGTTACGTCCCCAGGAAGTTGAAACACCAATTTACCCAAACAGGGCCCATAGTTTTGGCGCTTCATCTCCTAGGGTTAGGGTTTTGGATGTTCAAAGTTTTCAATTATTTCTAAATAATAAATAGGACCTTGAGCCTCATTTTAACTTAGTTTAGAGGCCTGTAGCCACCACATCTCTTCTCAGAGATAAGCTACCAACGCCCTAGCTAGTTTATTTCTATTCTGTCTATAAGAAAATTTTAGTTCATTGATATTAATGAAATTAATTGTTATTTCCGCTGCATATTTGTATTTATGGTTACATGTGTATTCTATTGCATTCCTTCATAAATATGGATCAGTGGTATCAAAGCTTTTTTCTTTTTCTCGATCCTTCTTTGCATGTCCCCAACAAGGTTGGGGTATAAATAGTTGGGGTTCAATCTGGTTGAAATTTTGAAAGTTCAGCCTCAGAAACATTGATGACTACCCATGGGGGACAAAAAGAAAGGTGAGGGAGCAGGAGAGCCTATCAAAATTTTGCTCGAGGAGGCCCTCAAAAAACAAAGGAATGTGATGATGGATAAATTTTCCCATATTCTTCAACGATTGCCCATTGGCAGCACATCTGCATCCAATGGCCACTTTGGAGGTGCAACTCCCTTTAATGTACAAGTAAACTTTGACATTCCCATATTTGAGGGTCAAATAGATGAATATGTTGTATATATATGGTTGAATCTATTAGCAGGATATTTTTCAGTTCATGACTTTTCCAACCGGGAGAAGATTATTTTTGAACTCCTCAAAGCTACCCCCCATGAAAAGGACTGGTGGGAAAGCTACTGTGAGAAAAATGATGAGACAAAACCCTCTCTATTCTTAGTCGTACCCACTTGGAATTATTTCCAAGATGCCATCAAAGGAAAATACTATCCCATGGGGTGATATGACGACAAGTACATACAATGGACCATGTTGTGGCAACAAAGGGATCAAGATGTGCATGAGCTGACGAATCTGTTCTGTTATCACTCAAAATTTTCAAAACATCATTGTGTAAACTCTGTTTTTGATCATTGTCTAAAAATGGGTTTGAAAGTCATTTTAGGTTTTGGTTAAGGGAAGGTTAGAGTTTTTATAAGTTTAAAGGTCACCATTGAATTCAAATAAAGTCTTTAGAGGTCCAATCCATGATCAAATATTCACATTTTCCATTTAGGGATCATTTCATAAGGTTTCGGGTTAAATTTATGCAATTAGCCAAGAATCCTCCGTTTCATAGCGCCGCTAGTTCAAAAAAGAGGATTTGTGCTATGAAAGCGCTGATACTTTTGTAGCACAAACTGCAAAAAATACACTGTGGGTGCTACGAAAGTGCGGTTTCTTAACCGTCTTGTTAATTAAGCCAAAATCTGTTAGAATCCATTGGGGAATGATAGGATAGGGGTATGGCGAGTTAGTTAGGGATCAGATTCAATGTACTTACCTATCTTACAGTCATTATTTTCATGATAGGGCATGAGTGAAGCATCATTCAATTACGAGATGATACCTTAAATTCAAATTCTTGCCTAATTTGGTCATTCTCATTTTCATTTGCTTTAATACAAGTGTCTAAGCTCTGAAGCTATCAATCTAAGCCTGTGGGTGTTCTATACAAAGGCTATCTTCCATATTCTCAAGCGAGGCTATTCCATAATCAAGCGAGGTTGATCATATATTAAAGTGAGGCTGTTTTACAAATTCAAGAGAAGATGACAGGTTTTTCTAAAGAAGCATGGCAGAGGAGAAGAAAGTCCACAGAGGGGGACATTTCTTAAGATATGAGCCTGAAAATATGAAGGCTATAATTGAAGATCAAACAATGATGGAGGCTTTTAGCAAAGAAGGTTGTCTCTAGTTTTGTGAAAAGCTGTAGGGTTTCCACACTCAGGTGTCTAAAGAATTTGCCTTACACTTTAGTGGAACAACTACTAAGATCGGGATGTTAAATGTGCCAGTTACTCATGAGATCATTGCTTCTGTGACAGAAATACCAAGGGGGCAAGAGACTTGGTTTAAAGGTTTAAATTTGACATTGAACCATGCAAGGAATTCATGAAACCTGAATATGCAGATATGGACCTAAATAATGAAATACCTAGAAGCTGTATCAAAGACACCTATGCCAAGTTGCGGTTCAAATTTCAAAGATACTTTACATGTGAAGGTAGGTACCATAAATTTTATACTTATCATTTCAAGCTACTTCTACATTTCACAGGTATGATATCACTATATTTGCCCTTCTACTTGCATAGGAGCCTTGCCAAAATTTCTGATAAAGTACAAGCCAAGTCTTATGGTTGTGAAACATCTTTGTTTCACCATGGTTTGATAAAGTTATTGGTGTTGAATGAGCTTCAGAAAATAAGCAGGGATTGGTCTTTATTTTTTTTTATGAATGGCTTTGAATTGGAGGACCTAACCTAAGCTAGAAACCCTAAACCTAAAGGAACTCCTTCAATTCTAGTAGCAGAGTCTAGTCAGCCTGTGGTTGTAAATTCAAAGAGGTTCGTAAAATTGAAACCAAGGAAACAAGTTGAGGAAAGGAAAAATAAGATACAAGTTCTTGTTGTAGCAACTCCATCACCTGCAAAACAGAGGTCAAAAAGTGTCAAAGAGGCAAAACATAAACAAGTTTCCAGCAAGCAAGAAATTAAGAGAACGACAAGAAGCCAAGCAATGGAATCAAAGGGAAAAATAGTTGTTTCAAGTACAGAGGATAGACCAGTAATTAAAGGAAATTTAAATGAAATTCTTCATGCAATTGATATAGAAGAGACACCCATCGTGCAAGTTGATTTCATTGGAGTAGATGAACACAAACAAAAAAAGGCTAAGTCAACTAAGAAACTTCAATTTGAGGGTGAAAATGCAACCTTTATCTTTCAAGAAAGGAAGCCTTTAACTAGGAAACCTAAGAAGCTCAAGGAAGGCAAAAAGGAGGTCCAAGAATCTGTTGAAACAACCAGAGTCCCTGAAGAGGTGGTTGACCTTTCATCACCAATAGTGGAACATGCAGCTAGCAAAAAAATGAAGGAAAAAGAACACATGACAGAGTGTCAACATCTTGAGGAGAGATTCAAGCTAGCAAACCAAGAGATTGAAATGATGAAAAAGAGGGCCAGAAAGCATAGTGTGGAGAAAACAGAGTTCAAAAGAATGAAGTCAGTATGGGAAGGCCAATTTGGTTCTAGGTCTAAGATTCTAAGCAGTGTAGAACAATTTTTTACATGGACAGTTCCACCCATCAAGGAAGAAAAAAATGTCAAAGTGATCAATACTCACTTGAGAGCCAGTAATAGAAGACCAATTGACCAAGTGGAGGATTTGGAGCTGTAGCTAAAACTGACTCAAGGAGAGCTAAAAAACAACGGTGCAGAATGACAAATTATTAAAAAATAAAAGGCTAAATCAAAGGGAAAATGAAGAATAAATCTCATGAAATTTGGATTTTTAGTTCATATGACTGTTTGTTTTAATTAAAAAAATGGTATTCTGAAGTTTTGGCACATTTTGGTTTTAATTTTGAAGAAATCTAGACAAAGCTACTCACTTAGCAGTTTCGTAGCGCAAACAGTGCAAAAAGGGTGAAAACCGCTACGAAACTGTTGTAGCAGCTTTTTTCACCCTTTCTCATAACGTTTTGGAGGGAAAATGTCTGTATTATGACCTAAAATTTCTAGGGAATTTGTGTTAGGTGAATATGAAGATAACCCTGGAGGAAAGAAACCAAAATTTTGAAGGTAAATGGGTTAGAATATTGCGGTACGAAAAGTGCTACAAAACTGTGCTGTTTTCATAACGTAGGTATGTTCTTTTATTTTGGATGGTTAGATGGTGATTTTGAACAGATGGAACTTAAGGATTATTTTGGGCATATGTTATTTCAGTTTATGACTGTAAATAACCTCAAATTCATGGGTTCATAGTGGTCAGAGTGTCTCAAGAATACAAAGAATCCTAAGCCTAGAAAACAGGGGACAATTTCCTAGTTTGCAGGAGATCAACATTAAGGTCATAAAGTGTTGTAGCTTATCATATGGATTTGACCTAATGGGAATAAAGTTGGAAAATGATGTAATATAGATTAGATAAGGTTTTTATGAGTAGAGTTAAAAATTTTGAGTACTTTTTGTAATAGGACTGTTCATTAGGTTTGCAGCTGTCATTTTGTAATAAATACCATGTCTCATGGTTAGGAAAGGTGTCGAAAAGTAGGAATTTGATGTATCTAGCTCAGGATAAGGTTATCTTATGTTGTAAATGATATATAAAGATGAAGAAGTCGAAATTTTACAGGTTGGACATTTTTAGAGAAAAGACTGTGTTTATTGTAAGTGACTAGTTTTCAGCTTAATACAGAGTTTTCTACTTAGCCAACTCAAGATTCATAAAGACTTCTACTGTTGTCTTGTTCTAATGGAATATTTTTACCATCCTATTGCAGTGGTTTTTTCTTATGTTACTCATAATTCATCATTGATGCTCTGACTTCTTTCATAGACAAACTGACTGTGTGTTTTACAGTTTCACATGTGTTTCTTAGGACTAGAAATCTAATATGCCTTGACTTCCATGCTGAGTAGATTGTTTTGTTTTACTGAAGCTATTTTGACTCCATAAGCCTAATGTGAACTTGATAATGTGATTTACAACCAATTTATATCATTTATCTGATTATTACTCCACATAGAGTTAGCCATCTATATTTCTATCAAAAAATCATTAACCCTTGAGAGAGCCCTCTTAGGTTGAGGAGGCTAAGCCTCAATAAAAATATTGGTTTGAAAAAGTTACATAAGAATGATTTGATTGGCAGCCTATCAGGTCTGATTTTGTGATAACATTTTGGTGCGTCTTCCAGGTGCCTGAAGATTATACTTTCTTGAGATTTTGAAGCTGAACTTCTGAAGGTAGCAGGAGCTCAGAAATTTTTTCAAGGCTGCATCTACCTTGATGATTCCATTTAAAGTTTATATGATTAAAGGTGGCTTCGAGAAGAAGATAAACGAGGAATAATCTTGACCCAGATCCACCTACCATCGTGGACAATCCATAGGTAGTAAAGGCATTTTTGAAATATCAGGTACTCCATCACATTCAAAATCCTTGTCCTCTGAAATTTTAAGAAGTCCTGAAGATAAAAGAGTTGATGATAAAATTCAGGAGGTTTTATTTAGATCATAAAGTGAAAAAGAATTAATTGAAATTATCTTAGACTTTTATAAGAGAGGAATTGATACCTCAGCTCTAGTAACACAGGAAGACAAAGAAGAGTTTTGGGAAGCTGTTACTTTTGAGTTATTTTTGGAAAAAGAGTCTTTAGATAAATTCAAAGAGCTTGACCCTTTTGAAGTTTTGTTGAAAATTAAAGATGGTTTTCCCCTTCCAAATTGGAGTTCAATTATCAGTGAAACACAAAGACCAAATAGTCGTCCTCATAGCAGTTTTTCATCCTCTATTTCTGCCATCTCTAAAGCTACTATAGTCCCTTTAACCCTGGCTAGAAATGTGCCTCCTCCACCTACTGCACCTGCTAGATATGCCCTTCTTATTCTTCCAGCTGTCTTGCATGATTTCCCTAGCAAATATGCTGCTGGAATCAAAACTTGGGGAAGTGATGAAGATATTACAACAAAGGAACATGTGGATCAATTTAATGATTTTATAGATAGGGAGGAGGTTGATGATGAAGATGTTAAGTTGAGGTTTTTGGCTCAGAGTTTTACTGGTGAGGTTAGAAAGTGGTATAAAGCCCTTAATCCTAGAAGTATTCATAATTGGAATGAGTTTGAAGATGTTTTTATGAGAAAATGGGGAAATAGAACTAATCCAATACAAGCCCTCACCGAATATATTACTTTGAAGAGAGCATCTGATGAGTCTATTCAAAACTATTCAAAAATGTTTAATAAAGTGTTAGACTCTATTCCTGCTCATTTGAAACCACCAAAAGGCTTAGCTGAAATGAGGTATGCTGAAGCTTTTGACTATGAGTTTTCCATATTGCTGAGAGAAAGAGAATCCCCTACACTTGCTAAAATGAAAAGTGATGCAGTGAAGGTGGAGGTTAACTTGATAGAAGCCAAAAAGTAAAAAATGGGTAAGACTATGTTGAAAGAAGAAGAGAAGCCTTCCTCCTCCACCTATTAGGATAAGCTGGATTCAATGATGAAAAAAATGGAAAATTTGATGGATAGGTTAGCCCTTGGGAATACCTATGCTCCTCCTGCACAACATGAACCTCAATTCAGAAACCCTCAGTTCAGGAGGCCTTAGAATCAGCAAAGGCTAAGGGAAAATAGAAATCAGTAGCCTGATCCTCCAGTGAGACCTCCATTCCAATAGAATTTGATTGATGAAGAAGATGATCCTGAAGTTCCTGAGGAGTCTATTCACTATTTTGATGAGGAAATCTTAAGAATTTTCTTGACTAAACAAGGGCATGATCAATCATATCAAAACAATCACGAAGAGGAAACATCAGACTATCTAAAGGGGTATGAAAATGCTATTTTCGAGATGTAGAAACAATATAATCTTAGAAATAGGAATGCGCCTATCATTGCAAACAAAACAAAACCTAACAAGGATACACCTAAGGTTGCTGATGGAAATAAGGATGCTCCTAAGGTTGTTGAAGGTAAGAAAGATACACTAGCTGTTCCTCCTATCAAAGAAGCTGAAAAACAAATTTCTATTTTCAACCTTGAGAATGAAATTTCTAATATTAAAATATCAGTCCCTTTTTCTGAGATTATCAAGGTAGATGAATATAGAGGAAAGATTGTTAAAATGTTAAATTCACAACCAAGATCTGTTGATATCTTGAATGTGTTAGAAGATCATCGAACCATATATTTGGGTCCAAGACTAAAAGATGAACATAATGAGGAGGTCCCTCATTTTTATGTGAGCCTTAGCATTCATGACATGACATTGCATAACGCTATGTTTGATTCAGGGCCTCTCACAATCTTATGCCCAAAGTAATCATGGAAATACCGGGTTTAGAAATAACTAGGCCATATAAAGACTTGTTTTCTTTCGATTCGAAAAGAGTTCAATGCATTGGTTTAATCAAGGATGTTGTCGTTGGTCTAACACAAGTTCCTGCTAAGATTGTAGTCATGGAAATCCTGGTAGAAGACATTCCACCAAAGTTTGGCATGCTATTGTCAAGATTATGGGCAACAAAAATTAAAGGTATAATGTAGATGGATCTTACTTATGCTACCATTCCTGTTTTTGGTGAGTAAAGAAGATTATATCGAGAGACAAGGATGGCCTACATGGTGAATAGTAAAGACAAACCCCAAAATTTTCCAATTTATGCTCTTGATATTGAACTTGGTTTTGCTATTATTTTTAATGAGTTGAATAGTGAAGTAGAAGAGGAGAGGAAATAAAAAAATCAGAGTTCTGAAATTCAACAGTCTGAAAATCAGGAAACATAAGGTCAGCAAGTTAGCGATAAGGAGGTGGAAGGTTGGTGGTCATTTCATTTTGATGGATCATTAGGCAAAGAAGGAGCAAGAGCATGGATTTGGATTAAAAATACAAGTAATGAGAGTAAGTTCCTTTCTTATAAACTGAACTTTGATTGAACAAACAACATGGCTGAGTATGAATCCTTGATTTTGGGCCTAGAAGTTTTGAAAAGAATGAATGCTCAAAACATTTCTGTTTTTGGAGACTCAGAATTAGTCATTAAACAGGTTGAAGGTGTTTATCAAACAAAAGATACAAGGATGAGAGAATATAGGAACTTGGCTTTGGACATATTAGAAAACTTTCAAGCCTATACATTCATGGTCAAAACTAGAGAACAAAACTCCATTGATGATTCCCTTGTTGTCTCTGCCAGTATTTTCATTATTCCTATGCATTCCACAGAAAAATATGAGGTTGATATTCACCATAGACCAGCTATTCCTGATAATATTACTCATTGGAAAGTTTTTGAGGATGATCAACAAGTGAAAAAATTTATTGAGCTGAAAGAAGAGTTTGAAAATATACAAGTAGATCAATAAAATATGTTGGTTGAATCTAAAGGGAATTCTGAAGTTTTTCAATTAAATAACAATTCTATACCAAAGGGACTCATACCTCTAGAATTTTTTTTTGATCAGAATGATGTTTTTAAATCCCCTAAGTTACAAGCTGATGATGAAGAAGTTGAGAGCTGTAACCTTGGTACAATAGCTATGCCAAAAATGATTAAACTTTCAAAGTTTCTTTCAGTTGATATGAAGTTTAAGTATGTTGAAATGATGAAGAGATTCATAGATGTATTTGCTTGGAACTATGCTGATTTTAAAGAATATGATCCCACCATTATTCACCATACAATTCCCATAAAAGTAAATGAAAATCCCTTCAAGCAGAAGTTGAGGAGGATCAATCCACTTCTCATGCCATTGATTGAGAAGGAGGTCAAAAAGCTCTTTGATGCTAAAATCATTGTCCCAATTAGATTTTCAAATTGGCTTGCGAATTTGGTTCCAGTTAGGAAAAAGAGAGGAGAAATCAAAATATGCATTGACTTCAGAAATTTGAATAAAGCCTCCTTGAAGGACAATTATCCCCTCCCGAGGATGGACCAAATTTTGCAAACTACGTGTAATGTTCCAAAATTTTCATGCAGAAAATTGGAACATTAATTTTTTCTAATTTCACATAGGTGGAGAATAAATGAGTAAGGAGACCCATGAATAATTAAAAGAACAATAAAATCCCTCATATTATGAGAAGGAATCATTTTGTATTTGATTTCGCACCTCCATGTGTGAAAGGGAGCTATTTTGCAAAGTGGCTAGGTCAAGTTGACCAAAGTCAAACTGCGCAGGTTATGAGGTGGAAAGCACAATGTGGCACAATGCAATAGAGAAGGAGGGAAGATTACTTGAAAAGGAAAACCCTAATGAAGTGGGGCCCATGGAGAGGGAGCTCATAATTGTATAAGAGGAGGGCAAGACAACCATTTTTCTCATGAATGGATTATTGATTTCGTTGTCTTGAGAGACAAGGAGCATACTCCTGCTGTTCAGCAGAGTTGCTGGAGGAATTCCTGCTTAGGATTCCTTCCTCCTCATGAGAGGCCTCTTGAGGAATTGATCTTCATCTTCCACCACATCACTCCGGGGCTTGATTTGCAGAGAGAGGAGTTTCCATTTAGTGGAGATATCATTGAGGAGTGTTATTGAGCTCATTTGCAGATTTTGGTAGTAGGCCAAGCTTTATCCCATCTTCATCAGCGCAGTCCCTTCCATAGACTGCGTTATTTTAGAGTTAGTCTACAGTGGGGGTTTGCACCATCACTTTGGAGGGAGATATTTCTAGTGTCAGGATCAGCATTGCACTCTAGAAATCCTTTGGAGGAGATTGATTCAGATTGTAGAGCATATTCTACCATCTCCTTATATTTTGATTATGAGTTTCTACAGCTACCCAGCAAATCCGACATTTTGGTATTTTTCCATTCTATGTATCTAGTGTAGCCAATCCTCTTGAGGATTGTTATATAAAAATTGAATTATTGTTTTTAGGGGTTGAGAGCACACTCCCCCTCATTTCTTGAGCTATATTGCAATATCATCATATTTCATATTTGTATGTAGCAGTGTCTCCATAATACTGTGCAGTCATAGCTAGGGCAGTTTATGCAGCAGTGCATTTCATGCTTTCATGTACTTGTTCTTTGAGGTTGATCATTCCTTCTCTTGAGTGCTCTTTCCCTCAAGATATTGTACACTTATTTTATTCCATGATCTAATATCATGGCTATGAGTTCTTCTATCATTTTCTGAGATTGTAGCAAGTTTCTCTTCATGAATTTGTTTACATATTGCTGTAGCTCAATCCCTTGAGCGAGATATTCCTGAGGAAGAAATATTTGCATAGCTATAGGCAGAGTCTGAAAAGGGCCAGATAGCCTCCAGTTCTCATCCTCTCTTTAGAGGTGAAATAACTGGTAAAATCCCTCTCAGTCCATCTCTGACATAGCCTTGTTCATATTTTTGACAAAGGAGTTCTTCAGCAGTGGAAAAAGCTGCTGATTTCCATTTCGGAACATTACAGTGGTATCAGAGCATATTTCTTGGCTCAGCCTATGGCCTACAAGCCAAAGAAAGAAGGAATCAAGATGATTAAGAGGATGAGCTTGTTCTCATTAATTTTTAGAGCAAAGAAGAACCTCTCCAAGGAGGAGAAGCAAGAAGAAGAGGAAGAACCCTGCACTTCCTATTCTCATCAAGGAGACCAAGAAATAAGCAAGAAAAAGGATCCATATTTTGGAGAAGAAAATGTAGAAATTTGAATAATTGATATGTTATCCACCGAGATTCTCTTGATCAAACACTATTTTAGCTTCATGCACAATACATAATCTCTTCTACCATTGATCATTAATTGTGGAAATAAAAACAATCGCATGCGCACATTAAAACCATAAACAATCACACATATGAACATAATATTTCATGGGAAATATTAAAGCTGAAAACCTCAACTATCTATATATTATATGTCATAGAGACCATGTAACAATCATTGTTCAAAGCTCCTCACAAGCTCTCAGCACAACCTCCAATTGCTACACACTAATCAAGCTAGATCTAGAAAAACACATGCTCCAATATCTGCCACCTGATAGCCAGCCTCTATTGCGTAATCAATGCTGTAGAATGGCTCATAAATAACTTCGAACCACTTGTCTTGCACTGCGCAATCCTCATTGGCTTCTCCAATCACTGGTTGTTGCAAACATGCAACTTTATAGTCACAACTGATAGTCACACTGCTCTTTCACCTATCTCTTCACTGGTCTCCACTGAAACTGTCCATGCACTGAAGTTAACTAATGTATTATTTAGTTGATTAATGAGTTTATAATTAGTGAATTAATTAATAATTCATTCACACCACTCTCACTAGTGTATCAATCAGTTATACTAAATATAACTAGCTCAACTATGTTTAGATTAGTTACACTGAACACAACTCCATTAACTCAATCAACTCCACCAAATTCTCTCACATGAGTTCTAATTGAAGTATCCATGCAATAGCTCTACTTAACCCTTAGGAATAGCTTAATTCCTTCTGTCAGCTCTTGTGCCACATCTTTTCACTTAACTGAAGTACTCCAAGAGAATAAGATAATGTTTATAGTCCAAAAATTATTAAGAGCTAATAATATTCGACATATCTATTTTTAGACTGGCAATCTAAAAATATATTCTGCCCAATATGTCTAAAAATAGAAGTCCATATATTTTTCCAACTTGATCAACCATCCAAAAATAGCATCCCGCAACTTATAAAATATGATCCATATGTCTAAAAATAGACATAGTCTAAAAATAGACTTTGCACCAAAAATAGCCTGTGGGCCCACTTAGTGAAGGCGACTTCTTTCCACTAAGCTCATCATCTTGTTGCAGTCTCAACACTCCCTCTCAACAAGATAAGGATTATCTGCCACCCCTATCCTACCTTTGTGGTATTTGAATTTTCTTCTGGTGAGTGCCTTCGTCAAGATATCAACATCCCGATCCTCCGTGGGAATGTATGAAAGTAACATGATCTTCTGCTGCACAAAATATTTGATATGATGATACCGATCCATGAAGCCATGCCACCTCAACTCATCCTCCTGTATGTACCATGATCCATATCCCGATGTGCCTCTGAGATATCTCAATACATGCTTGCCTGCCTTCCAGTAGAGCTTGGTAGGCTTAACCATAGTCAGGAAATGTGTTAACAACATAGCATACGTCTGCCCGTATTGACCAAGACATAAAGCTACCCGTCAAATCGTCGAGCAAGGTATCCACTACCTCCGCTGAAGTAGCATCCTCCTTCCTCCATCCACCAGGAAGAGGAGTATCAACAAGCTTGCAGCCATGCATGTTGAACTTCTCCAGTATCTCCCGGGCATACTTACCCTGAGAAACAAACAGTCCATCACTGCGCTGCCAAATTTCCAATCCCAGGAAATAATGAAGGAGGCCCAAGCCCTTCATCTCAAACTCTTTTGCAAGATCTTCCTTGCATGAGAGTATCAACAGCTCATCACCTGTCAAAATCAAATCATTCCACATGCTACAATGGTCAAATAAATTCTTGCTCTCCACCATAATCCGGCAGAGGTTCGGGATTCGCTCACACTCCGGAGAATCCAAACTAACAGGGTTGCTAAATGTCTGATCTATGTGTACCAAGCACGGTAAAGCGTGTTTGAACCCACAACGCCCTTGCTTCCACATGTGACTCATCGCAAAGACCATCTTAAACTCGGGCTACTCTATGTACACCTCCTCCTCAATCACCCCATTGAGGAACGCAGTCTTCACATCCATCTGATGAATGTGCCACCCCATCTATGCTGAGAGAGAAAGAATCATCCATATGGAAGAATACCTTGCGACAGGTGCAAAGGTCTCCTCATAATCGATCCCCTCAATCTGTGAAAGGCCTCAGGCAACAAATCTTGCCTTGTACTTCTCGACACTCCCATCAACTTCTTGCTTCAATTTGTATATCCATCTCAAACCCACCACTAATTTCCCTTCCAGCCTTGGGACAATCTTCCATGCACTGTTTCTGACAATGGAATCATACTCTTCCACCATGGCATCTGCCCATGCGGGATCCTCCACAGCTTCCTCGAAAGAGGATGGCTCTGTCATGATACACTTTCTCATAAGAGCCATGTATCCAGTATACTAGTCAGGTGACTATCTCTGTCTACGTTGTGATGTAGGTGCTCCTACAACCTTCTCTTCAGAAGTTGAGTTTTTGCCGTCATCTCTGGGAGTGCTCGCCTCCGATGTGTTGGGTAATCGCATGAGTGGTCTCTTCCACTCCATGAACCTCATCTTGTGGCTGATCCACATCCTGAGACTCATCCTTAGGAACTAATAGCTCCTCTTCTGCATGCAAGTGTGGCTCCCTCTCAAGCGAACACTTCATGGCTTTCTCTTCCTGAAATTTGATATCCCGTCGCACAACAGTCTTGCGACTGTCTGGAAAATACACACGATAGTTGTGGGGCGTATCAGTGTACCCCAAAAATATCCCAACCTCTCACGTCCACTTCTTCCCCCATATCCCGTCACATGAATGTATTAGGTGAACCAAAATCTTGGAAATGGGAAAATACTGTGTCTCTTACCGAAACACCTCCTGTTACCTGAGCAAGTATCCTGAGACAACTGCTTCAGAGCATATACTCGCAGACATGCCTCAGCCCACAAGTGTATGGGAAGGCCCTGATCATGCAACATCGCCCGTGCCACACCCATGATTTTTCTGTTCCTCCGCTCAGAAACCCCATTCTACTTGGGGTTATGAGGTGCTATGAGCTGTCTTCGAATTCCTTCTACACTGCAAAAGTCCTTGAATTCGCCAAAGATGAATTCACCACCATTGTTGCTCCTAAGAGCCTTCACTTGCTTCCCCAATTATTTCTCAACCAGTGCCTTGAACTCATAGAACTTTGAGTATGTCTCACTTGTCTTCTGCATGAAGAAGATCCAGCATTTCTGAGAAAAATCATCAACAAATATCACATAGTACCTGTGCTTTGCTGTCGAAGCTACTGAGAAAGGTCCACACACGTCTGTGTGAATTCTCTCAAGGATCATCGTGGTGCAACTATCATTCTTGTGAAAGGTGTCTTTCACAAATTTTCCCAAGGTACATCCCTTGCACTGATATGAATACGCAAGAGTACCCTTAGGAAGCCCAGTAGAAATCTACTGCAGTATCTTCAAAGCTGCATGGCGAAGGTGGCCTAATCTCCGGTGCCACAACTCGCCATCATCCTGGCTCACCACTCCTTCTGCCTTGCCTACCATTGCTGCGCAACCATTTACCTACAATTCATAAAGGTTCTTGACTCGAACCCCTATCCTCCAGGTCTTACCAGTTGCCTTACTGCGCAGGAAAGCCTTTCCCTCGCTAAAGAAAACATCATATCCATTATCTTCTAACATTGCCACAGAGATCAAATTATTCTTCAATCTTGGAACATGCATCACTTCCTTCAATACGAAGGGCTTACCAGACTCCATCTCAAAGGAAATGGTACCGATATCGGTCACACTGTATCTACCATCATCGCCCATCTCAATGTGCACTCCAATATCTTTCTCATCCAGATCAATAAACAAATCTCAATCTCTTGTCATGTGAAAAGACGCACGAATGTCAAGAAACCACACTGAACCCATCACACTTGAGACCAAGGATGCGATCAGCAAAAAATATAGCTCAAACTGTGAGGCTAAGGCCTCTCCAGCTGCAGATCCGGCAGCCTGCTTATTTTTCTTCTTCTGTGGACAACTAGTGGTGTAATGTCCGTGTTGGTGATAGTGAAAGCACTTCACCTTGGACATGTCCTGCTTCTTGCCTTTCACATCGGATTGAGAAGCATGCTTCTTGATCTTCCCCTTCTTTTATTTGGCAGCCAAAGCACAATTTTCTTCATCTGAGTTCTTTGATGAAGATCCATCCCTGGTACTTCGCCTTATCTCCTCTTGCATAAGATCCAACCAAAGTCGCTCCCATCCTAGCAATTTCTCCCGACCATTGACAGAATCCTTATAGGAATTCCAAATCTTCGGAAGCCAAAGGAGAGCCAAGCTCACGAAGTCCTCATCATCAATAGTAACCCCCACACTTCCCAGCTCATCCCTGCATTGGATGAACTTCGTGAGGTACTTAGGCATACGGTCGCCTTTCTCCATTTTTATGTTTCTGAGTTTATCTTTGAGTGCCAACTTCCTCTGGTCGCTCTTGCTTTGAAATAAATCTTTCAAAGCTTTCCACATAAAGAATGGAGAAGCCTTACCATGAAGGATGGACACTATGTGATCCTTCACACCTTCCAACAGAATTCTTCGACACTTTGCTATCTTCTTTTGCCATGCGTCAAGTACGACAGCATCACTAGAAGTAGGTTTTGGAATTTCTGCATCTATGAACTCCTTCAACCCATTGTCATCCAGCACCACCTCCATCCTATCCTTCTATGAAATATAATTTGAGCTGCCCTCAAGGGCATACTACAATCACAATTTGTTGAAAGACATCTCAACTTTGACACCAGGAAAACACTACTGCAAATTCGAATTCCACCAGCACAAAACTCAACTGCTTCAATGTTTTGCAATTTCTCCAATGATCGATATCGCTCTGATACCATGTAGAAATTTGAATAACTGATATGTTATCCACCGATATTCTCCTGATCACACACTATTTTAGCTTCATGCACAATACATAATCTCTTCTACCATTGATCATTAATTGCGGAAATAAAAACAATTGCATGCGCACATTAAAACCATAAAAAATCACACATATGAACACAGTATTTCATGGGAAATATTAAAGCTGAAAACCCTAAATATCTGTATATTATATGTCATAGAGATCATGTAACAATCATTGTACAAATCTCCTCACAAGCTCTCAGCACAACCTCCAATTGCTACACACTAATCAAGCTAGATCTAGCAAAACAAATGCTCCAATTTTTGCCACGTGATAGCCAGCCTATATTGCGTAATCAATGATGTAGAATGGATCATAAATAAATTTGAACCACTTGGATTGCAATTCACAATCCTCATTGGCTTCTCGAATCACTGGTTTTTGCAAACATGCAACTGTATAGTCACAACTAATAGTCACACTACTCTTTCACCTCTCTCTTCACTAGTCTCCACTGAAACTGTCCATGCACTGAAGTTAACTGATGTATTCTTTAGTTGATTAATGAGTTTATAATTAGTGAATTAATTAATAATTTATTCACACCACTCTCACTAGTGTATCAATCAGTTAGACTAGATACAACTAGCTCAACTATGTTTAGCTTAGTTAAACTGAACACAACTCCATTAACTTCCTCAATCAACTCCACCAAACTCTCTCACATGAGTTCTAACTTAAGTATCCATGCAATAGCTCCACTTAACCCTTAGGAATAGCGTAATTCCTTCTGTCAGCTCCTGTGCCACATCTGTGCACTTAACTGAAGTGCTTCAAGAGAATAAGATAATGTTTATTGTCCAAATATTATTAAGAGCTAATAATATTCGACATATCTATTTTTAGACTGGCAATCTAAAAATAGATTCCGCCCAATATGTCTAAAAATAGAAGTCCATCTATTTTTCCAACTTGACCAACCATCCACAAATAGCATCCTGCAACTCATAGAATATGATCCATATCTCTAAAAATAGACATAGTCTAAAAATAGACTTTGCGCCAAAAATAGCCTGCGGGCCCACTTAGTGAAGGTGACTTCTTTCCACTAATCTCATCATCTTGTTGCAATCTTAACATAAAATAAAAGGGATGAATCAAGGGCCAGCTCTAGATTTTTCCATGAGGAGTGTGAGCATGCAACTACACACCAACTGGTACAGCGCAGTCACATGGCTAGCTTTTCCATGAGAAGAAAAGAAGAAGAAGGCATACCAGAGAAGGGAACTCTTAGTGGCTTCTTACATGAGTATGAATCTCAAACTCAGAATTTTAGGGATCACATCTCTTTCCCAGAGTTTTTCAAGATCATGGGGAGGAGGAGCAAGTAGCATGATGAGGATAGATTTCTTCTATCTGTCTTTGATGGTTCCTCTACTTGTTCAACCAAGGCTTGGATTGAAGAGCTAGACACCTTTTTGCAGTAGCATCATATTCCTGAAGATGAAGCTATCAGAGTAGCAGTGCTGCACTTGGGAGGTAAATTCTATGCATGGTGGTTATTTGAGTCCTTTTCTTTGAAAAATGCAAATGATTATTCCTATGGAATGCTCATTAGGGATTTTATGGAAACATTTGGTGGTGAGAAATCTGAAACACATGTGCAGGAAACAAACATTTCTAGAAAAACAAAACCCTTGCATGTGATGGAGGAATTCATGGGCTCAAGATCACTTCAGAAACGCTTAGAGGAGGCTGATATCTGGCATGGTGCTCTATTAGAGGCAAGACCTTCATCTTGCATTTTGGCACAAGGAGTCATGGAGGTCTCTCTTTCAAGAGAGGATCTCATTTTGGAGGAGTTGCCCACATATGTTGATGAGGAGAAGGGCAACAACGCTGTCAACCATAGAGATGATCTAGTACCTCATGCAGAGGTAGGAGGAGCACATGCTCCAATAAAAGGGATTCTTGCATCTCTGCAGGAAGGTCCCCTGGATCTCATATATGGAGGTCCAAGAACAATTAGTGAGCAGCATGATTTTGCCATTTTGCAGTTGGAAGGAGGAGGAGGAGAGAAAGAGCAGCATCATGTGATGAGAGGCACACACACTTCTCAATTCCAGAAAATTAAGGAAAAGAGGAGAAATGTTGTACTAAGCAGGGAGAGCAAGAGCAATGTTGCCCAACCATATGTACAGTCCACTCTTGGCATTGATGTCTCGTTGCATAGGGGAATCCCACTAGGGAGACCACCAGATCTATCATTGATGAGAGGCATCATGTTTTGGGATTCACCACTCTTTGATTTTGGAGAGGTGAAGATTTTGGAGGAAAAATTTGGCATGAGGGATGTCAAAGTAGCAGGCAACAATATGAGTGGAGTTTCAAATGCCAGATCACCAGCACTGTCATTGAGGAGGATTGATCCATATTGGAGATCTCAGCTTTTGGTAGAGTACTCCAAGGATCTTAGTGCATGCATTATTCTTGATGACCCAGATGGAGATGACAGATACATGGTGGATGATGTGGTCATCTATTCCTATGGCAGGATATTCTTGACTAGATATTCTAGTCTCAAGGAGGAGCTACTACATGCAGCACATGAGGACTTCTTTTCCATGCATCTTGATGCATATCTTTCCTTGGTAGAGGAGCTCATTTGGGAGAGCATCCAGCAGGATATATATCAACATATGGAGAGATGCATAGCCTGGATGATGATGATGAGGATGTCATAGCCACCTTCCTACTCATTGGGAGTAAGGGAGCAATTTCAATTGAGCCATTTCAGCTCAATGTCCATAGTACCCGGTAGAGGAGGTATACATATGTATTATTTGCCTTCCTTTACTCTATATGATCAGCATGTGGTATTGAGCAGGATCATCCTTTCTCATGTTTTATATGATGATGTACTTGGAGCCAATTGTAGCATTGAGATTGTCTATTTCATGGGTGGACTGTGGGGGAAGCCACATGATTCTTGGCAGTGAGTGCACTGCGCAGCTTCCATAAGTGGAACTATGATCCACTTTCCGGTTGTCATATGAAAACTTGTTCCTATCAGCTCTTGCTTCCATGTGTTGCTGAGTTTTATTTTTACATGTAGAGCTTTGTCTGGAAAATGGGCTATGAGTTGGAGATGCCCATTGGGAGTATGATTTTCCCTAATTTTCATGGTGTATGTTTTTGGGGAAACAATGGGCAGCCCATGATTGCCAAGCTTCATCTCTTTCCTTCATGTGGGAGGAGCTATTTAGAGAGTCTGAATTTTTGGAGGAGGCATTTCATGGTTTATATGTTTGACGGGGTGGCTTGGGTCTCTCTTGAAGACCCTTATATTTCAGCCATATATCAGCAGCAGCCCCATATGTATCATGATGAGGGAGGAACTCATTGGGTGGATGTGCCCTTTGGAGGAGGAACCTCCATTGCTTTTGCAGCTCATGCTCCAAGGGGAGTATGGGAGATGATATGGTCACCAAGTTAAACCATTTTTTTTTCCATGAGGTGAATGAATTCCAACTCATCACATATGAGATGAATTGGGCCAGCTTGATTTGCAGCGCTGGAGGATAGGTCCTTGGGGATCTAGACTTCATCTTTCTTCTTGAAGGAAACATTATTGCAGCTTGAGTTCAACTTGCACTCCACATTTATCATGAGTGGAGAAGAGGATAGCATGGGGTAGGCCATGAAGCTTACCATGTTCAAAATTTCAGCCCACCTATTCTACATGAGCATAAGGTGGAGGATTATTTTCAGAAGTTGCCTAGTTGGAAGGTGACTCATTTTTCATGGTTGATAGCTTGGGGATGGAGGATCCACATGAGGGAGATGTTCCTCAAACACATCATAGAATCCATGCCTTGAGAGAAGGCCTTCTATTTCTATCCTTGCAGTTCCTTGAGGACAAGCAAAATTTGGGAGGGGAGGATTGTAATGTTCCAAAATTTTCATGCAGAAAATTGGAACATTAATTTTTGCTAATTTCACATAGGTGGAGAATAAATGGGTAAGGAGACCTATGAATAATGAAAAGAACAATAAAATCCCTCATATTGTGAGAAGGAATCATTTTGTATTTTATTTCGCACCTCCATGTGTGAAAAGGAGCTATTTTGCAGAGTGGCTAGGTCAAGTTGACCAAAGTCAAACTGCGTAGGCTATGAGGTGGAAAGTACAATGTGGCACAACTCAATAGAGAAGGAGGGAAGATTCCTTGAGAAGGAAAACCCTAATGAAGTGGGGCCCATGGAGAGGGAGCTCAAAATTGTATAATATGAGGGCAAGACAACCATTTTTCTCATGAATGGATTATTGATTTCGCTGTCTTGAGAGACAAGGAGCATACTCCTGCTGTTCAACAGATTTGCTGGAGGAATTCCTGCTTAGGATTCCTTCCTCATCATGAAAGGCCTCTTGAGGAATTTATATTTAGCTTTCTCCACATCTCGGCTCAAGGCCAAAGCATTCTCTTCCATCATAACATTATTCTTGCAGCAACAAGACATTATGTTGTTGGGGGTTGTAGTGGAGGCTTCCACCACATCACTCCAAGGCTTGATTTGCAGAGAGAGGAGTCTCCATTTAGTGGAGATATCATTGAGGAGTGTTATTGAGCTCATATGCAGATTTTGGAAGCAGGCCAAGCTTTCTCGCATCTTCATCAGCACAGTCCCTTCCATAGATTGCATTATTTCAGAGTTAGTCTAGAGTGGGGGTTTGCACCATCACTTTGGAGGGAGAGATTTCCAGTGTCGGGATCAGCCTTGCATTCCGGAAATCCTTTGGAGGAGATTGATTTAGATTGTAGGTCAGATTATACCATCTCCTTCTATTTTGATTATGAGTTGCTGCAGCTACCCAACAACTCTGGCATTTTGGTATTTTTCCATTCTATGTATCTAGTATAGCCAATCCTCTTGAGGATTGTTGTATCATCATTGTATTATTGTTTTTAGGGGTTGAGAGCACACTCACCCTAATTTATTGAGCTATATTGCAATATCATCATATTTCATATTTGTATGCAGCAGTGTCTCCATAAGACTGCACAGTCATAGCTAGGGCAGTTTATGCAGCAGTGTATTTCATGCTTTCATGTACTTTTTCTTTGAGGTTGATCATTCCCTCTCTTGAGTGCTCTTTCCCTCAAGATATTGTACACTTATTTGCTGCCATGAGCTAATATAATGGCTATGAGTTCTTCTATCATTTTCTGAGATTGTAGCAATTTTCTCTTCATGAATTTGTTTACATATTACTGTAGCTCAATCCCTTGAGCAAGATCTTCTCGAGGAAGAAATATTTGCATAGCTATAGGCATAGTCTGAAAAGGGCCAGATAGCCTCCGGTTCTCATCCTCTCTTTAGAGGTGAAATAACTGGTAAAAGCCCTCTCAGTCCATATTTAACATAGCCTTGTTCATTTTTCTGACAAATGAGTTCTTCAGCAGTGGAAAAAGCCGCTGATTTCCATTTCGGAACATTACACTATGCCATGGGGCACTTTCATGTATGCCAAGATGCCATTTGGTCTCATGAATGCAGGAGCTACCTTTCAGAGGGAAATGGAAATATCATTTTCTGAAGAGAAGGAAAATATGGTGGTTTTTTATCTTGATGAAATAACGGTCTTCTCAAGGAGGGAAGAAGATCACCTGAAACACCTAGAAAGAATTCTGCTGAAATGAAGAAGGTTTGGCATCTCTCTAAATCCCACCAAAAGTGTTTTTTATTTAACTTAAGGTAAATTAATTGGACATATAATTTCTAAATATGGGATTAAGATTGATCCAAGCAGGGTCAATGCAATTCAAAAAGTGGATTTTCTAAGAAGTAGGAAGGAGATTCAATATTTCCGTGGAAAGGTAAATTTTGTAAGGCGATTTATTCCTAATTTTACTAAGATTGTGAAGGACATAACAAGGATGCTGAAGGAAGGGTTTGATATTAAGTGGAAAGCAGAAGAAAGACAATCGTTTGAAGAAATGAAAAAGGCACTCACACAAGCACCGGTATTGATTAGTCCAGATTTCTCAAAGGAATTTTTGGTTTTTACTTTTGCATCAGAGAATACTATCGCTGGAGTTCTGTTACAAAAGGGACAACAAGATATTGAGCAACTATTTTCTTTATTTAGTATAAAATTATCCAATTCTGAGCTAAAGTATAATATCTTAGAGAAGCAAGCCTATGCCTTGGTGAAGTCTATCAAAGATTTCAGAATTTATATTCTGCATTCTCATATTGTGGCATTAGTTCCTAATACTGTTGTGAAAGACATCCTTACTCAAGCTGACCCTGATGGTAAGATGGGGAAAATGGATTTCCAAATTGCTAGAGTATGATATAGAGATTAAGCCAAGAAAATTGGTCAAAGGGAAAGGCTTAGCAAAGCTGATGGCATAGTCAAACTTTGACTGTCTTGACATAAATTTGATTGTGGAAATATCAGAAATTTCAGATGATGAAGAGGAACTAGTTCCTATTGAAGAAAAATACATCACTTCATATTGGTACAAGGAGGTTGTTTTTGTATTATAGCACAATAAAGCGCCTGATGATCTAACAAAGTCCGAAGCAAGGTTTGTTAAGCTGAAATCTTTGAGATATTTTATTTTTGACAGAAATATGTTTTGGAAGGATACTGGCAGAATTTTTCTGAATTGTTTGGTGGAAGAAGAGGCAAATAAAGTAATTGAGGAGTTCCACAAAGTTGATTGTGGAGGTCACCATTATTGGAAGGCGATAGTGAAAAAGATTCTAAGAGCAGGGTATTACTGGCCTATGATGTTTAAGGATGTCTACAAGAGGATTGCTGCCTGCCATTAATGCCAAATTTTCGAGGGTAAGAAGAAGCTTGTACCTTTACCTTTGATGCCTATCTATGTAGAAGCACCATTTTAGCAGTGGGGGCTAGATTTTATTGGGGAGATTCATCCATCATCATTAGGACAACATCGTTGGATTCTTACAGCGACTGATTACTTCACCAAATGGATTGAAGCAATCCCAAATAGGCAAGCAAATGATTCTGTGATTATTTCTTTCTTAGAAAATAATATCTTGTCTAGGTTTGGTTGCCCCATGAAGATCATAACTGATAATGCACAGGAATTTAAGTCTAAGAAGTTGATCAATTTCTGTCATCAATATCATATTACTCTTGGGCATTCTACTACATACTATCCGCAGGGAATGGTATTGTTGAGTCTTCTAACAAGAATCTTGTGAGGATAATTAAAAAAGTGTTGCAGGAGAATAAGAAGGCTTGGCATTTGAAGCTGAAATATGCCTTATGGGCTGATATAATATGCACAAAGAGGTCAATTGGAACTTCACCATATGAATTGGTATATGGCGCTGAGGCTATTTTTCCTACATCACTAGGGGTACCTGTCATGAAGCTGATTCAAGGGCTAGAAGAAGAACCAAATGCAGTCCAAAGGAGAATTAATCAATTGATAGCTCTGCAAGAGAAGAGGAATGAGGTTTATAACAGTGATCAACAATCTCAAAACAGAATCGAGAGGACATTCGATAAGAATATCAAGGAAGAAATTTTTCAAATTCAAGATGAAGTGCTGAAATGGGAGGCCAGAATTGAAGAGAAAGGAAAACATGGTAAGTTTGAGAACTTATGGAAAGGTCCTTTCAAGACAGCTGCTTTTCATGGAAATAATACTTACATACTGTAAGAGATGGATGGAAAATAATATGCTGGAGGACCTGTCAATGGTAGGTTTTTGAAGCATTATTCTTCCTAAAATCTGATTGATTATTCATGTCATTGTACATATTCCATTTTATGAGATTTTTTCTGCTAATAATGACAAGCTAAATCAACAAGTTTGAGCTCGAGGTGAAGGCCATTAGAGCTTGAGGAGGAAGCTTGGCAATTTCAAAGTTTTTCTGTTTTGGTCAAGAAAATGGATAGCAGCACTGGAACTACTAGTTCTTAGTGTACCACAGAGGCACATTATCCCAAGTGCTACGAAAGAAACATGTTCCCATACCCTACGCACAAAGTTGGGTATCAATATTCGGAGAAAAATTTGGTGCTAAAGTATCACGATTGTACGCACATATACATTCAAGAGGAAATGGAGTTCCTCGGCATCTCCTCTCTTGGTACGACATACCGATATGCTGCCAATATTGAGTGTTGAGATTCAACAAGATGATGAGCTTAGTGAAAAGAGTCACCTTCACTAAGTGGGCCCGCACGCTATTTTTGGCACAAAGTACATTTTAGACTATGTCTATTTTTAGACATGTTGATCATATTCTATGAGTTGCGAGGATGCTATTTGTGGATGGTTGGTCAAGTTTGAAAAATATATGGACTTCTATTTTTAGACATATTGGGCGGAATCTATTTTAGATTGCCGAGTCTAAAAATATATATATCGAATATTATTAGCTCTTAATAATATTTGGACTCTAAACATTATCTTATTCTCTTGGATCACTTCAGTTAAGTGCACAGATGTGGCACAGGAGTTGACAGAAGGAATTGTGCTATTCCTGAGGGTTTACTAGAGCTATTGCATGGAGGAATTTAGTTAGAACTCATGTGACAGAGTTTGGTGGAGTTATAGAAGTAGTTGGTGGAGTTGTGTTCAGTTTAACTCAGTTAGACACAGTTGAGCTAGTTGTATCTAGTTTAACTGATTGATACACTAGTAAAATTGGTGTGAATTAATTATTAATTAGCTCACTAAATATAAACTCATTAATCAACTGAATAATACATCATTTAACTACGGTGCATCGACAGTTTCAGTGGAGACCAGTGGAGAGATAGGTGAAAGGGCAAGATGACTATCAGTTGTGACTATAGTGATGCATTGATTGCATCCAACACTTGGTAGAGATGCCAATGAGGATTGCACAGTGAAATATAGGTGTATTTGAGTTTATTTAGAGCCATTCTTTAGCAGTGATTTCATAGTAAAGGCAGGCTAGCAGGTGGGAGAGATCGGTGCATGGATTTGCTAGATCGGACCTGATTAGTGTGTAGCGATTGTATTGTACTGAGAGCTTGATATGATCAGTTTTGTATGAGGATTTTCACATGATCTCTATGACATATATTATATACAGATAGTTGGGGTTTTTAGCTTCAGGCTTTCCTGTAAAACAACTGTGTTAATGTGTGTGAATTTTTATGTTTTCATGTGTGCTTTTCAATTGATTTAATTTACGCATGTGATGATCAATGGTGGAATAGATTCTGTATTGTGCATGAAGTTAAAATAGTGTGTGATTAGGAGAATCTTGGATATATAACATATTATTTATATAATTTATACATGGTATCAGATCGATATTTATCAGAGAAATTGAAATTATTGAAGTGGTTGAGTTTTGTGCTGGTGGAATTCAAATTTGCTGAAGTGTTTTCTTGGTGTCGAAGTTGAGCATTCATTGAAATGTATTTCAACGGATTTCCACTGGAGTATGCCCTTGAGGGCAGCTTGAGTTATATTTCATGGAAGGACAAGATGGAGGTGGTGCTGGATGATAGTGGGTTGAAGGAGTTCATAGATGCAGAAATTCCAAAACCTGCTTCTAGCGATGCTACCACACTTGATGCATGGCAAAAGAAGACAAAAAAATGTCGAAGGATTCTGTTGGAAGGTGTGAAGGATCACATTTTGTCCAGCCTTCATGGTAAATCTTCTCCATTCTTGATGTGGAAAGCTTTGACAGACTTGTTCCAAAGCAAAAGTGACCAGAGGAAGTTGGCGTTTAAAGACAAACTCAGGAAAATAAAAATAGAGAAAGGCGACAGTATACCCAAGTACCTCACGAAGATTTTCTAGTGCAGGGATGAGCTGGGAAGTGTGGGGGTTACTATTGATGAAGAATACTTGGTGAGCTTGGCTCTCCTTGGGCTTCTGAAGAGTTGGCATAGCTACGAGGACTCTATCAATGGTCGGGAGAAATTGCTAGGATGGGAGCGAATTTGGTCAGATCTTGTGTAGGAGGAGATAAGGTGGGGTACCAGGGATGGATCTTCGTCGAAGAATGAAGATGAAGAAAATTTCACTTTGGCTTCCAAAGAAAGGAAGGGGAAGGAAAAGAAAATTCCTTCTCAATCTGGTGCGAAAGGCAAGAAGGAGGACTTGTCCAAGGTGAAGTGCTTTCACTGTCACCAACACAGACATTACGCCATTAATTGTCCACAAAAGAAGAAAAATAAGCAGGCTAATGGATCTGTAGCTGGAGAGGCCTTAGCCTCGCATTTTGAGCTAGATTTTTTTCTGATCACATGATTGGTTTCAAGTGTGATGGGATCAATGTGGTTTCTTGACAGTGGTGCGTCTTTCCATATGACCGGAGACAAAGATTTTTTTATTGATCTGGATGAGAAAGATCTTGGAGTGCACATCGAGATGGGCGATGATGGTAGATACAGTGCAAATGGTATCGAGACCATTTCCTTTGAGAGGGAGTCTAAAAAACCTTTCATGTTGAAGGATGTCATGCATGTTCCAGGATTGAAGAAGAAACTGATCTCTATGGTGATGTTGGAAGACAAGGGATATGATGTTGTTTTTAGCGAGGGAAAGGCTTTCCTACGGAGTAAAGCAACTGGTGAAACCCGGAGGATAGGGGTTCAAGTTAAGAACCTTTATCAATTGCAGGTAGATGGTTGCGCAACAATGGCAGGTAAAGTAGAAGGAGTGGTGAGCCGGGATGAGGGCGAATTGTGGCACAGGATATTGGGCCATCTTCACCATGGCGCTTTGAAAATTTTGCTGCAGATTTCTACCAGGCTTCCCAAGGGTACACTTGCATAGTCAGATCAGTGCAAGGGATGTACTTTGGGAAAATTTTTGAAAGCCACCTTTCATGAGAAGGATAGTCCCGCCACGACGATCCTTGAGATAATTCACACAGACGTGTGTGGACCTTTCTCAGTAGCTTCGATAGAAAAGCACTGGTGTTATGTGATATTTTTTCATGAATTTTCTCGTAAGTGTTGGATCTTCTTCATGCAGAAGAAGAGCGAGACATTCTCAAAGTTCTGTGAGTTCAAGGCACTGGTTGATATAGAGTCGGGGAAGTAGGTGAAAGCTCTTAGGAGCGATAATGGTGGTGAATTCATCTCTAGTGAATTCAAAGAATTTTGCAGCACAGAAGGAATTCGAGGAGAGCTCATAATGCCTCATAACCCACAACAGAATGGGGTCACGGAGTGAAATAACAGAACGATCGTGGGTGCTGCATGGGTGATGTTGCATGATTAGGGCCTTCCCATACACTTGTGGGCAGAAGCATGCAACACTGCGGTTTATGTGAAAAACTGTTGTCCTCATAGAGTACTTGGCATGAGTACACCCGAAGAGGCCTTTTCTGGTAAGAAGCCTGATATTTCTCATTTGAATATTTTTGGCTCACCTATTTACATTCATGTGATGAAGAAGGATGCTAGGAAGAAGGTGACTTCGCGAGGAAGAGGTTGGGATATTTTTGGGGTACATAGAAACACCACACAACTATCGTGTGTATTTTCTAGACAGTCGGAATACTATTGTGCGACGGGATATCAAATTTCATGAGGAGAAAGCCATGAATCTGTCGCTTGAGAGGGAGCTACACTTGCATGCAGATGAGGAGCTATTAGTTCCTAAAGATGAGCCTGAGGATGTGGATCAACCACAAGAGGAGGTTCATGGAGTGGAAGAAACCACTCATGCAGCGCCAACCATCAGAGGGCGGAAGCGCACTACAGAAGCTGAGCGACTGAATCTTGATGCAGCGTAGAATGTAGGAGCCCCTACATCACGGTGTAGACGAGAGAGATAGTGACGACCAATTTATTGGATACATGGCTCTGATGAGAAATTGTATCATGACAGAACCATCCTCTTTCGAGGAAGTTGTGGAGGACCCTGCATGGGTAGATGCCATGGTGGAAGAGTATGATTCGATTGTCAGAAACAGTGCATGGGAGATTGTCCCAAGGCCGGAAGGGAAATCAGTGGTAGGTTCGAGGTGGATCTACAAAGTGAAGCAGGCGGTTGACGAGAGTGTGGAGAAGTACAAGGCAAGATTTGTTGCCCGAGGCTTCTCACAGATAGAGGGGATCGATTATGAGGAGACCTTTGCACCTGTCGCAAGGTATTCTTCCATATGGGCATCCTTGCTCTCTCCATGTGAGATGGGTTGGCATTCATCGAAGGACAGGTTCTACATTCCTCAGCAGTTAATTGAGGAGGAGGTGTATGTAGAGCAGCCTGAAGGATTCAAAATCTTCAGCAGTGAGTCGCATGTGTGCAGGCTCAAAAGAGCACTATATGGGCTGAAACAAGCACCTTGTGCTTGGTACACATGGATAGACAATTATTTCACTGGTCTTGGATTCACCAAGAGTGAGGTGGATCCGAACCTATACTAGATTGTGGTGGAGGGTAAGTTGCTGATCATTGTACTTTATGTAGATGATTTGATACTAACAGGTGATGAACAGTTGATACTCTCATGCAAGGCTGATCTTGCAAATGAGTTTGAGATGAAGGACTTAGGCCTCCTTCATTATTTCCTAGGATTGGAAATTTGGCAGCGGAAGGGTGGAATATTTGTGTCTCAAGGCAAGTATGCCCGAGAGATACTGGAGAAGTTCAACATGCAAGGCTGCAAGCCTATTGACACTCATCTTCCTGGTGGTTGGAGGAAAGAGGATGCTACATCAGCAGAGGTAGTGGATCCCACTGTTTATCGACAGTTGGTTGGTTCACTCATGTATCTAGTCAATACACGACCAGACATATGCTATGTTGTTAACCAGCTTTCACAAGCTATGGTTAAGCCTACCAAGCTCTTTTGGAAGGCAAGCAAGCATGTATTGAGATATCTCAGAGGCACACGCTAACGGATATGGATTAGGTACAGACGGTCGAATGAGGTGAAGGCACGTAAACTTCATATGGATGCAGATTGACAGAGGTAACAAAAAGAGAAAGAAAGAGCACATACGGAAGGATATCCCAGACCCTTCTAGTACAACATTTATTGTTACAACGGAAATAGAGATCCGTGGCACTCAGTTCAGCAGAGGCTGAGTATATGGCATCAAGTTTGGCTGCATGCGAGGCTATATGGATGAGGAAGATCCTGGTCGGATTGTTCGGTTCACACTTAGAGCCTACTGTGATTTATTGTGATAATCAGAGTTGCATCAAACTCTCGGTTAATCCAGTATTTCATGATAGATCTAAACACATTGACATCCGGTATCATCATATCAGAGATTGTGTGCAGTGGAAGGTCATGTTACTTTCATACATTCCTACGGAGGATCAGGATGCTGATATCTTGACGAAGGCGCTCACCAAGAGCAAATTCGAATACCATAGGGGCAGGATAGGGGTTGCAGATAATCCATATCTTGTTGAGAGGGAGTGTTGAGATTGCAACAAGATGATGAGCTTAGTGGAAAGGAGTCGCCTTCACTAAGTGGGCCCGCAGACTATTTTTGGCGCAAAGTCTATTTTTAGACTATGTCTATTTTTAGACATATGGATCATGTTCTATGAGTTGCAGGATGCTATTTGTGGATGGTTGGTCAAGTCGGAAAAAATAGATGGACTTCTATTTTTAGACATATTGGGCGGAATCTATTTTTAGATTGCCAGTCTAAAAAATAGATATGTCGAATATTATTAGCTCTTAATAATATTTGGACTCTAAACATTATCTTATTCTCTTGGAGCACTTCAGTTAAGTGCACAGATGTGGCACAGTAGCTGACAGAAGGAATTACACTATTCCTGAGGGTTAAGTGGAGCTATTGCATGGAGGAATTCAGTTAGAACTCATGTGACAGAGTTTGGTGGAGTTGTAGAAGTAGTTGGTGGAGTTGTGTTCAGTTTAACTCAGTTAGACATAGTTGAGCTAGTTGTATCTAGTCTAACTAATTGATACACTAGTGAGAGTGGTGTGAATTAATTATTAATTAATTCACTAAATATTAACTCATTAATGAACTAAAGAATACATCAATTAACTACAGTGCATGGACAGTTTCAGTGGAGACCGGTGGAGAGATAGGTGAAAGGGCAAGATGACTATTAGTTGTGACTATAGTGATGCATTGATTGCATCCAACACTCAGTAGAGATGCCAATGAGGATTGCGCAGTGCAAGCCAGGTGGATTTGAGTTCATTCAGAGCCATTCTTCAGCAGGGATTGCGCAGTAGAGGCATGCTAGCGAGTGGCAGAGAGGAAGATCGATTATTCAGACCCTTAGTTAAACTGAGAGGGGGGGGGGGGGGGTGAATCAGTTTAACACATTCATGGAATTTTAAAACTTTTCATTAAACCTTATTTACACCTTCATTTCATGTCCAACTTAATATGTGAGTAATCTTAGAATGTGAGCAACAAGTATTAATACAATATAACAGTAGACTTAATATGAGAGCAGCAGGTATTAAGCAGATGATATAAATCAGATCAACACATAAACATCATGCACAGAGACACCAGATATAAGTGGAAACCCATAAAGGGAGAAAACCACATCTTATTATTATTGTGATGCAAAGGCAAGCTCCAACTCCCTCTCACCACTGTTTTTCTGCAGGCACCAACCTACAGGAGGCTCCTACCTCAATTCTGCAAGCTACAACTTGCAAGGAAGCACCAACTCCCTTCAATTTTCTGTAGGCACCAACCTACAGGAGGCTCCAACCTCAGTCAGCTACAACTGACAGCTATCAAGCTGCAACTTGATAGGGAAGCTCCAACTTCCTCAATTTATCAAACTGAATGTTTGCTGATTTACCTCAGATATCAGCTCTGTTATGTAGCTTTTCTTTCTGCTTTTCTTTTCTTAATATTCTCTGCCTTACTCTTCTATACTCCGCATTCTCTATATTTTCTCTCTCTGACCTCTCTTATGCATATCCGATTGATATTATTTATAGAGTTCCTCACATGACTGTTTGTATTTCACAAATAATTTGGAGTGAACAGTCATGACTCTTTGGCTTTTGTCTTCTCATTCCTTTTATCTGCTTATTCAATAAATATAACTGTAGGTATCAATTTAACATTACAGTGGGATATTTGTTCTCTTCCGGAGACTTGCCAATGCATCACAAACAATAAAAATCAATTAAAACATTTACAATCAAATTACAATGAGAACTCCAGCTCAACTCATTTAGTCTTTTGGCTCGCTGCGCATTTGTCTTTTCTTTGACTGTGTCTGTCTTTTCTGTGACTGTGTTTTATCTCTTTTCAACTCTGTTTGTTCGTCTGTCCTCTGTTGTGGTGTAACTGCTGCATACATGTAACTGTGCTTTTTATATCAGTGCATTTTGTATATATATGTAACTGCTGACTTTAAATCTGGGCAAATTCCAACGCTTTTTATACAGCAAGTGTCTTGTTGATGTGGTGAGTTCCGCAAGCAGAACATACATACACCACGGCCTTTGTTTTATGGCCCGATACAATTGCACACATCGCAATTGTATTATATTAATAATCGCCCTCCACCTTAAGCCGAGGCCCGTGGGTCCACAGACCACGCGGCACTTTTCAATACAATCGCAACAACTTTATATATATATATATATATATATAACAACGCCTTCACAAATTTCCGATTGCGATTGATATGCGGACTCGACCATGTTTTATATGGCGGAGTTTATATGAATATTGCGTCCGGCTTTGCCTATCGCAATCGCAAGCTGCCTTGCTCCGATGCGATTGATATGCTCCACAAATTTCCAATTGCGATTGATATGCGGACTCGACCATGTTTTATATGGCGGAGTTTATATGACTATTGCGTTCGGCGTTCATCGCAATCGCAAATATTTGTTAACATGTTCCTCTTTAACTTCGATGCGATTGGTACCTTTGCGATTGTTCCGATGCGATTGATCGCAATCGCAACTTTCTGTTGTGATGTTCTGATGCCTTTATATTCTCCGATGCGATTCATAAGGGTCCCACCTTATATTACTTCGTTTCTTTTGATCATAAAGCGCTCCACTTATTAATATATATGCTTTGAACCTTTGTTTATATGATCCGGGCTTCATCGCAATCGCAATTCTTTGGTTGCATGTTCCGACACATATCCATTATGTTTTATAAACCCATCGGGTCCGGGCTTCATCGCAATCGCAATTTTCTATTTATATGTTCTGCTGCTCTTATAATCTCCGATGCGATTGGGTGAGGGTCCCACAGCATAAGACTTTTGTTTGACTTAAATCCGAATAAACCTTTTGTATTCTTAATTTCGCATCCATAACTATAATATATATACGTCCATCGGGTCCAAGCTTTCATCGCAATCGCAACTCTTTGTTAACTTGTTCCACTGCCCTTATAATCTCCGATGCAATTGGGAAGGGTCCCACCTTATGGTACTTTGGTTCTGATAATAAAGCGCTCCATATAGTTTAATATATATGCTTTGGACCTTTGTGCATAAGGCGCAATATATGTAATGCGCTGCATATATACTCCAGCGTGGGTAACGATTCCCGGAATGAGATTTATATATATATATATATATATATATATATATATATATATATATATATATATATATATATATATATACTTTGTTGCTCCAATCTTTAGTGTATCTTCCAGTGTGGGAGGTGATTCTCGAAATTTGTTTGTATATATATATATATATATATATCTATATATACTTGCCTCTTTGGGTTATACGATTCCCAGAATTGTGTTTATGTATCCTTCAGCTGGGGTAGCGAATCTCGGAATTAAAAATGGCTCTGCCTCTACTTGTGATAATAGCTCTGCCTATGATAATGGCTCTGCCTCTGCTGTGATAATGGCTCTGCCTCTGTATTCGCTGCCTCTGCCTCTGCCTCTGCCTTAGCTGCTTCTGCTGCTCGACCTCTGCCTCTTCCTTCGCTGTACATATTACTTGCTGTTGTTCTTTGCCTATCTTTGCATCTGCTGCCTTCTTTTCCTATCTCTGTCTTTGCTGCCTCCATTGCCATCAATGACAATATTTCCAACAATCGGTGCATGGATTTGCTAGATCAGACTTGATTAGTGTGTAGCGATTGTATTGTACTGAGAGCTTGATATGATCAACTTTGTATGAGGATTGTTACATGATATATATGAAATATATTATATACATATAGTTGGATTTTTTAGCTTTAGGCTTTCCCGTAAAACAACTATGTTAATGTGTGTGAATTTTTATGGTTTCATGTGTGCTTTGCAATTGATTTAATTTTCGCATGTGATGATAAATGGTGGAATAGATTCTGTATTGTGCATGAAGTTAAAATAGTGTGTGATTAGGATAATCTTGGATATATAACATATTATTTATATAATTTCTACATTGAGTAGAAATTCAAGCAGAATAAGCGACACTTTGGATCTGTGAATCAAAAGCAAGGGAAAAGTGCCCCCAAACAACATAACAAATGAAAAAGCCAACACATGGTGGCCCAAGACAACCTGCCAAACCCACAAGCAAAGAACAACACTGCGAAGCCAAATAAGGACACAGGAAAGTGGTGTGAGTTCCATAAGAGCTCCACTCACAACACAAGTGAGTGTCGAGCCAAGCGATCGCTCATGGCCGAGATGAGGGCTTCTAAATCAGATGTATGCTCTAACTCTGAATCATAACCTAAAAAGGGGAATGAAAAATGGAAACAGATTATTTATGCAGAGCCCAACGCCACTATTTCCACTGCGAAAATCCAAAAGGAGGAACCGAAAGATCCAAAGGAGGCAGAATGTGTCTTCCACTCTCAGATGTGGGTAAATAGTTCCATGCTAGAGTTCATTGTCGACAATGGGAGCCAAAAGGGCCTCATTTCAACAGATTTCATGAAGTGGTTGGGCTTGCTGACCATAACACACCCACAGCCATACACCATCGGGTGGCTTCACCATGGATGGTGTTGTCGCTCCTAGAGACAACCTAGAGTTGTGATAGACCAGTGACTAGGACATCTTAGCATAGCAAGGAGCATATAATATAATGTATGAAGGTGTCAGCTTCAACTCACATGCTATCTCCTGTAAACAGGGAAATGAAATAGAATGGGACCAAACCCTCAAAAAATGACAAAGGAAAAGAGATACTGCAGAGGCAAGATGCAGAACTCTAATACAAAAGCAACAGACAATTCAGAGACAGTTTACTGCAAAGCGGGCCGATTCAGAAATACTTCACAGACATAAATTATCAGAAGGTGTATGTAGTGAAAGAAATATTGAGAAGATATTAGTTAACATTGAGTTGATACCCAGATATACAATACCACCATGCATGGGCTTACCAATCTAAGAATCCATACATGATAATAACATTTTAAAAGCACCCTCCCAAAGCAACTAATATAGCAGAAGTATGGTTAGCTGAATAATGGAACAAAATATCATGCATGAGCCATATTTAAAGTGCTTGACTGATCCGAGCATGGGCATCAACTAGGATGAATCCATACCAAAAATCAGTGAGCCACTCACATTCCAAAACATGATACAAGAAAGATGGATGAAATGAAATGTTCTATTAATATAACACAATAAAGAGAGTTACAGACTATGAAATACCAAAGACCAGAATCCTCTTTGACAGATAGAACTCCTCCTCACTGAGACTCTATGGGCTCTGAGCCTTCATACAAGAATTTTACAAAATGTATGCAAAAAAGCCTTTCACTGCATAATTTTATGATAAAATCTAGAACCCTCAATAATCTGTTCTTAGGGAGTTTTATAGAAGAAACAAAAAACCTAGTAAATGAAGTAGGTGATGAACATTTAATTGTCTAATTTGAACAAAATGGCGGAAACAGTGCCCGCCCATACTGTTGAATGACTAGGTGGTGCTGTAGGTACTCTGTAGCCTGCTCTCTGAAATAAATGCACTGGGTGAAAGCCTCGTCAGGAACACGGTATTGAGATAAAACCATATGAACATTCTGTCCTTTCCTGAAAGAAAACTCAGCTGAAATAAAACCTGGAGGGTATTGTTTCTTGTGCATTGTACCCTCTACCTTCTAAATCTTGAATTAAGATTTAAAATGTTTAATGCTGAACACTGAATTTATTTATTATTTGACTGATACTCTTTGCCGCAACATTAATGTTTCCATCTGCCACAATCTGTGCTTTGAATGACTCTGGAGGGTTTGACAGATTTTACCCCTGCTTCTTTAATGAAAGTCGCGTCGTAACAGCTTCCCAAATCCTTTTTCCATAATTCTGCCTCTGGTAAATGGTCCTTTTGAGCGTACTCAACTTTTGTAATGGAGGTTGGAACTTATGGTAATTCTCCATTGCTACAAACCTTCAAAACCCGAGAACATGTTAAGAAATCCAAGCATATGAGGATGGAAGATGTGGCGGGGTTAATGGAAGCGGTCGTATAGACTAGCGAAATGGTGAAGCGGCGCAGGGTGGTGACGAAGAAAATGCAGCGCAACAGTGTGGGATGACCATAGAGATAACTAATGAACTATGGACATGAACGTGAAAATACGTAAGGAATGAAGAAATGAGAAAAATATAGGTCTAGGGTGGTGGAGAGCACGTGGAGGAAAACTGAGGATAGGCGGCACGATATCAAAACAACGAGGAATGGATGAAGTGGAGCACTGACTTTGAGAGCTGGTCAAAAGCGGGGTGAGAAGATCTTGACCGTCCGATCTCGGGAGGATATCGACGACTAAAAAGCGTCGGAGGCGATGGACTGTGGGCCAGGAGCACTGTACACTTGGACTAAAACTCGTGCAGCTTCGGAGCACGATGACCGTCGGATGAAAGCCCTCAGATCGGACGGTTGTGATGAATATCACGGTGTGACTTTGGTCGAATATTAATGAGCGATGGAGGGTAGTATTCGGGCCGTACGCGGGGACATGTGGTGAGCGATGTATGGAATCGTTGGCCCGAGGAGAAATACCGCCTACCGCCGAAAGGCAGTGCGATACATACCACCCGGTTTTGAACAGTGTTTTGGGCACGGGGACCAAAACGGTGGGAGGGCTGAGGTACGTTGATCTATGGCCTGATCAGACGGCTCAGAACGTGCCCAATATTCTTTGATAAGCGCCTAGTGCCTTTTCTCTCGGTTATGGCTTTTGGTCCTGTGGAGGAAAGGAGCAGAGGCTTAGCAGAAGGGGCTAGGCCTGTGAGATTTTCGGCTTTACGATCTGTGGCTTTTTATAATGTGATCTGAGGGCGGGAAGGCAATGATAGTCGTAGAAATGATTTTTTAAGGCTGGAGGAGGGGATTTGCAAGATTATAAGCCAGTTTTCCTGTGGAATTTTTTAGGAAACGAATTATGATCAACATCGGCTCCACCTAGGGATGGCACGTTCATCCCTAGACGTGTCGAGAACTCGTAGACCCTATGATCATCCTGTATACAGACTCTGCCTCTCCAGCACCTCCATTTTTCACTTTATAATTCATAATGACACCCATATTATTCAAACGAAAACAAGAAGGAAACTATCATACAATATAATACATCAGGTTGTCTCTGCCTGGGTTAGAACTGGAAATAGGGTTTAAGAAATTGACCATTTACAGGGGCATCCAGCAAGTCGCCCTGTAAATTCTCCAACCTGAAAGTATTATTGCCCCCTTGTTCCACAATTTTGAAAGGACCAAACCAGAGGGGGTCGAATTTACCATGTTTTCCCTTCTCAGCTCTCCAGATATCCCACCTGAGCACCAAATCACCAATCTGTAGCTTCCTATCTTTTGCGTGCTGATAAAAAATGTGTTTCATTTTCTCTTGATATTCTATTAACCTCTAATTCACATGACCCCGTGTTTCTTCTAATTCCACCAGTTGATTGATTCTCCTGATCATATCATCAGGTTCCTCCTGGCTATCTTGCATGAAGCGGGCCACTGGTAAAGCCAGCTGTACAGGAAAAATTGCTGCTCTTCCATATATCAATTCATAGGGAGATTTTCCAGTTTCTCTCTTGCTGGTAATTCTATTAGCCAATAGAGAAAATTTCAATTGGGAATCCCAATTCTTCTGATTTTCATTGATAGTCTTCTTCAAGGTCCTCACCAGATTTTTATTTGAAGACTCTGACAAGCCATTCCCTTGCGGATAGTAAGATGTAGAGTGACTCAGTATGATATTGTATTTCTGGCAGAAATTCATAAATTTTGTAGACTTGAAGGCCTGTGCATTATCAGTCACTATCCGAGCAGGACAGCCAAACCTGGATATGATGTTTTCTTCCATGAACTTTATGATCACAGTATCTGTAGCATTCCTTGCGGGTATGGCTTCCACCCATTTGGTGAAATAATCTGTGGCTTTTAATATCCATTTATGTTGTCCACTTGATGGGGGATGTATCTCACCTATAAAATCAATACCCCATTGTTTGAATGGTTCATCTACATGCACTGGAATCAGGGGAAACGGTGCCGATTTCTGTCTCTCATCAAATTTCTAACATTTATCACATGCTCTTACCCTGGCAAAAACATCCCCAAAAAGCTTTGGCCAATAGAAGCCAGCTTTCAGAATTTTATGAGCTGTGCCCTCCAGCTGTAATGGCCTCCACAGATCCCTTCATGGAATTCTGCTATAATACTCTCGACTTCATTCTCTATGAGACACAGGAGTAAGATGCCTGAGGGATCTCGCCAGTATAGCCGGCCATTGGCGACTATATACTTTTGTGATTTCAATCTCAGCGCTCTGTATTTAGATTTGTCACAACTTGGAGGGCAGCTGAGTGTAAGGAGATATTCTACTATCTCTTTGTACCACGGACTGGTGAGGTACTTTAGATGTGTTTCTGGAGTAGCTACTCCAATTCCATGTCGTTCTTCTTTCTCCTCAGATTCCTCACCTGCTATAATGGACAAATTTATGCCCAGGGCTTGATAGTTTGATTCGGATAACATTTTGGCAAGCCCCTGTCCTTTAATCAGCTTTGTGGGGCAGATGTCTAAGTCATACTCCTGTATTTTAGCAATCCACTTGCCCCTTTTCCTTTCACTATCCCCCTGAATAAGGATATATTTTACAGCAGCTGCAGGCACAAATGCAGTGATGTGGGCCTGTAAGATATATACACGGAAAGCTTTGAGGGATTTCACTAGAGCGTATGCTTGTTTTTCCAATATGTTGTATTTTAATTCTGCATCACGGAGCACCTGACTGAAAAAGGCAATACGCTGCTCATACCCCTCCTCATTTTCTGCAATAAAACTCCTGCTATTGTATGAGGTGATGCAAAAGAAAAAATCATGAAAGGTTTATCATAATCTGGTCCAGCCAGCACAGGGGCTTCTGCAAAAGCATTCTTTATCCTGGTAAATGCCTCCCGTGATTCTTGTGACCACTTTACCTCATTATCCTTCTTTAGCATATCTGTTATATGCTTAACTATCTCAGCGTAGTTAGGAATAAACCTTCTTAGGAAATTAATGCGTCCAAGGAATACCTGCACCTCTTTCTTATTTCTGGGGAAAGCAATACCATTTATAACCTCTACCCTCTTAGGGTCTATTTTCACCCCATCCTTAGTCACGATATGGCCCAAAAGCTTTCCCTCTTCTAATGCAAATAAATACTTTTGAGGATTCAGAGAGAGACCATACCTTCTGCATTTCTCAAGAGTTCTCCGCAGATGTTCAATGTGCTCAGCATAATTCTTGGAGAATACAGTGATATCATCGAGGTAGACCACCAGGAATTTATCTTGCTCCCCAACAAAAGCAATATCCATCGCCCTCTGAAAAGTGGCCCCTGCATTAATCAATCCAAAAGGCATCCTGGCATACATAAATGTACCCCATGGTGTGGTGAAAGCAGTCTTCTTTTGATCCTCTGGAAGTACAGCCACTTGATTATAACCAGAGAATCCATCCATCATTGACATCCTAGAGGCTCCAACCACTTTATGTAGGATGTGATCCATCTTAGGTAATGGATAATTATCCTTCATGGATTCTCTGTTTAAATTTCTGAAATCCACACACAGCCTTATCTCTCCATTCTTCTTTCGTACAGGGACAAGGTTTGCCACCCATTCAAAGTACCTCAAATGTACAATTATTTTGGCCTTCAATAGCTTCTTGGTTTCTTTTTCAATAGAAGGCAGCAGCAAAGGGTTTATCTGTCTGAGCTTCTGCTTATGAGGCTTTGCATCTGTCTTGAGTGGAATTTTGTGCTGCATAATATTGATATCAAAATTTTTCAAGTCCTGATAGGACCATGCAAACACATCTTTGTAAGACTGAAATAATTTCTGATATAGCTCTTTATATTCTCCAAGGATTTTCTTAGAAAGTTTTACAATTTTGGGATCAGCCTCAGTACCCAAATTCAGGTCTTCAGCCTGATTTTCTTCTACCACTTTGCTCGGTTGAAATGAGACATCATTCTTGTCAAATAATCTTTCTAGAGGCACCAGCCCTCTAGGTATCATGTTTCCCTTCAATTGCAACACTTTATTTCCTGCCACTTTTTCCTCCCAATTTCCTTTTGAAATATCCTCAGGTTCTACCTCTTCTTCATCATCAATCTCCATATTGGAGAATTCTCCCACTGTTTCCAGGAATCTCTTCATTTGTTCTTCATCCTCAAATACCTGCTAGTGTTTGATGTTGTCTGGGATTGAAGGCTGATAACACACCTCGACTTCATATCTTAAAAGAGGGTTCTGAGGTGGTCGGAATGTACTTGCAACTACAGCAAGGGAATCAGCCATCCTATTCTATTCTCGAGGCATGAACTGTATATTGAATGCCAAGAAGAAGTTTTCTACCATGTCCCAAACTTCATTCCTATAAGCCCTTAGCCTAGGATGTTTGGTCTGACACTGATTCTTGACTTGTCTAACCACCAGCTCTGAATCTCCCAGAACTTTTAAACTTTGTATATTCATATTCCTGGCTATTTGCAATCCTAGCATAAGTGCTTCATATTCAGCCACATTGTTGGTGGCTTCATATTCTAGTTTGAAGGACAATGGAACCCACCTTCCTGTAGGAGAAATCAATAGCACTCCAGCTCCATTTCCTTCTCTTGAATTTTCTCCATCAAAATGTAGTGTCCATATTCCTGCTTCATGACCCTCTGAAGGCTGCTCAGTCTTGATCTGGCAAAAGGATGGTTCATAAGCATAATATTGATCTTCTTCCAGCATCAAACATGAAAAGTCTCCTTCTTTACTGTATACTGGTGAATTTACAAAATTGTCAGCCTTAGTCACCATCTTGACAAATCTAGTCTCCCTCTATAGTCTCCTCTCTTGGCCACCAAAAACTAGGATAGTGGCATATGTTAAATCTATTTTAATTGATCTGCCAATTTTTGTTCCCTAGGACCTTGATAGCAACATACCAAAGCGAGCTGGAATGTCAGCCACCACTATGTCCATTACCACACTTTTTGCTGGGATTTGGGCCAAATTGACCACCAAATATTTGATCATCCCCGCGCATTTAACTCTTTTGGAGTCAAATGAATAGAGGTCTTTATATGGACGTGTGATTTGTAAACCTAGTTGTTCCATGACTGACAGAGGCATAAGATTATGGGAAGCCCCAGAATCTAGCATACAGTTATGTAATAGCAGGTCATGGATCACTAGAGACACATAGAAGGGAGGAGTAGAAGGATCTATCTCCTCAACATGAGGGCCAAAAAACTACCATGGGTATTTCTTCTTGAAGGTTGAGACTATCTGGGATAATTGGTGCTTCTGGAGGGAGCATGAAAGAGGTGACTTGAGATTGATATGTTGGCTGTTTCAACAGTTCAGTCAAGGGGACTAGGATTTTGACCTTTTCAAGTTCCTTTTGTAGACTGAAAGCAGGGGGGGAATTTTCTATCACAACCTCTTTTGACTCTTTGTTTTCAACTGGGGGCTTGACTTCTTTTGACACAGACTCGGTATTAGGAGGAATGACTACCTTTGAAGAAGAAGGAATTTGATCATTAGATTGCAAAGGTTTGTTTAGAGGTTGCTTACCTTTGTCTGTAGCTTTCTGCATCGTTGATTCCTCCTGAGCAGGTGCTTCCTTTTGGGGTAGCTCTTCTCCTTGCTCTTGGGTACGAGTCCTCTTCCTAGAAGACCTGAGATCATACCTTCTATTGAAATGTGCTTGCATGAAATCATCAAATTGTTTACAATAATGATCAAATTCTGCTTCATCTGTGTCTCTGGTCTTTTCTTCTTCTTGCAATGAGCACCCAGCTTCATCATTTACTTGCAAAGGGAATTCTTCTCCATCACTATTTGAAAAGGCAAGATTTGCATCCTCCAGTCCATAGGTAGCATCTTCAATGGAGTCATCTACTGGACCTTCCAAGTAAAATGGGTGTGGTACTTGATCTTGTTGTTCTTTTGATTCCCTTGGCAATATTTGCAAGGGTGGTTTCCTATACTAAGGATTGTAACCTCTGTTTGGAGCATTCTAGAAATTCCTGAAAGCTGAATTCTTGGCTTCCAATTCAAGCTTGACCATTTTCTTAACTAATTTTCTCATTTCTTCCATTTTTTCATTGGCTGAGTCCCTGTCTTGACTAGAAGTGGACACCTCCTCTTTGCCCCTTCTTCTGCTATCCTGCTCGGCTCTTCCTTTTGATTTTCCAGTGGAGGCAAAGTTTGCTTCCAACTTTAGTGCATCTGCCTGAGCATCATCCAGAGTAGCAGGCTTTCTTTCTCTGAGAGAGAAACCAAATTCTGAATCAAAGGCTGCTACAAAAACAACTTTAGCAGCAGTTTGATGGGGCTTCATATCAGCAGGGAGACTCAGATATAATTTATTAAATCTCTTGATAAATTCTGACACTCCTTCATTGTGTCTTTTCTTTAGTGTATTGAACTCAATGAGACAATTTCCATGATCTTTCTTCTCTCCCCATTTCCTGAGAAAAGTGTCTTCCATGTTATCCCAAGTGGTAATAGAATGGCCAGCCAATGTCTTAAACCATTTTCGAGCTTCACCATCTAGAGATTGCACAAATAGTCTTAAGACCACATCTAAATGTTCGACATTAAAGTTCTCTGCAAAGGAGTAGAAAGTCTCAAGATGTTTTTGAGCATCGATTTCATTTTCTCCATTGAATCTGGGCAAGACCTTCAGATAATCCTGGGGCATATCATTCAGCACTTGGGGTAATGCCAGGGGAGCATATTTATTCATCAAAAAGGCTGGAACATTAGCCATTGGAGGAGGTGGAGGTAGTGCAATAGTTTGATGAGTCAGAGGAGGAGGAGGAGGTGGAAGTGGAGTGTGAATAATAATAGGAATATACTCAACTGCCGCTTGAGGGGTTGAGGGGAACAAAGGTCTATTAACAGCAGATACTTCGGTTACTTCCTTGACCTCTTCAACCTCAGGAGTAGGATGAAGACTGTTTTATTTCTGATATCCTCTCAGGGTGGACTATCTGAGTAATAGTAATCAGTATCTCCCATAGTGGAGTTGGTAATTTGCAACTGAGAATCTTGAGAGGAGGAGGAAGGAAAATCTTCTACAGGCACTTCAGGAATTTGGGAACGAGTTGATTTCATTTCCCTCCAATTTCTTCTATGTGTTATGGTCCCGTGATTTGGTTGATTTGGGCAAGCCAAATGACAGCTTTAACATCAAACCAAGCTTTGGAGCCCAAGGACCTAGCCTTCCTGGACTCAGAGAGGGCTCTCTCTATATGTGTAAGAGATATCTATGTGTTCGATTATTGTGTTCTGATTTTAGGCTAGTTATGAAGTAAGTTTTTTGTTTTTTTGTTTTTTAATTTGTGAGGGATGAAACTGATCAAAGATATAAAATAGATAAAAAGATGTTAGATTAACTGGGCTATTGGGTCAAAAGGTCAAGAAAGCTATTAGATGACGATACAAGGCTGTTGAAGGGTCGATTTGATTCAAGGCAGAAAGGATCTTTGGGAAAAATGGAGTAAATGGACATCAAGTTTGTGAAAGACGAAGGATTACAAGAATAACTAGTTCAGTAGATAACATAAACATGGTAGGGAAAACCATTAATCATGCAAAATGTAACTACAAGCTAATCAATACATATAAATAAACATTCAAGCCATGCATAGAAGTATATGACCCTCTAACTTTGGGAAATGGCTATTAGACTTTGGGGAAAACACTTAAGAAAGACAAACAACTTAACTTACTATGCCGGAACGCCTAAACATAGTACTTCAAGTTATTGGGCACTTTGAACAACAAGATTTGCATAGTTTTAGGCAAAGGGCTAGATCGGAACTAGGCCTCCTTGGTTCAACAAAATGATAATCTAATCAGTCAAAGAGAAATTTCATGGATGGAACTATAACTAGCCATAGGTAAGCAGGGCGTACCGTAAGTCATACTTAGCATGTATAAAACCATGAATGAAACAAGCAACAATATCCTAAATTATTAAAGAGCAGTCAAGAATTCTTTAATGTTACTTAGGAAGAAGAAAACAAAGAAGCTATGAAGAAACAGGAAATTTGAGGTGCCTCCATGGGCATGTCTCAAATTTTTTCTCTACTGATCTATAGCAAGCAAGAAACATGTATTTATGAATGAAAACTAGAAGACAAAACAAAGAAAGAGACACTATACCATTCTACCAAGTCATGGAATCCAACAAAAATCCTCTTTCATCATCCAAGAACATCCAAGAGGCAATCCAAAAGCATGAGACAAGTATTTCTTCCAAAGCTTATATGACCATATATTGCTTCTATCATCAAGTTCAGCCCTGTTTACAATGAAAGCCTTTGGAATATATAGGCCAAAGTGAGGAAAACCTCATGGTTCAACTTGCTATCCTATTGGCCTAATCAAAATATCTAAACTTGTCCTTGAGGCTTTGCAAAGCCCAAGGCACAAAATATCTCATAAAATATCTAAAAAATGCTAAAAGAGGGAATTAAATTGACTTTTCATAACTTCTCATGTGCAAAAATAGCTAAACGCACATGAGGAAATATCAGTTTTTAAAGGTTCAAAATTTACATCAGTAAAAGGTCCCCTGACTTGCTGGCAACATTTGGTAGCCTTCCCGATGTCGAAACAAGGCTCATGATAGCTCGTTGGAAAGCTATGAGTGTCTACTTTCTGGAAAAACTAAAATTTTACCAATATAATGCCTAGAAGTCCTCCAAAACTGAAACTGTGTAAAAAACCAAAAATTAAAGTCTGCTGATAGACCGGGCAGAGTGTGCAAAAAGCGAGCATTTTTCGCCATTTCGAGGGAGAAAATGATCTCCAAATGTCTTGAAAATCTCTGAGTGTGTGCTCCTAAAATTATGGAATCCAATGATACCATTCTCCTCCTTTGACGATTCCCCAAAATGAAATGGAGAATTTCATGAGTTTTGACCAAAAACTCAAAAATGCCAAAAAACCAAAATATGTCAAAATGTGCCCAAAATCGGTGAGTATGACCCTCAAGGGTTCTTAGCAACATGTTATAAAGAAGAAGCCAAAATATGAAGTCCTGATGTGTCTTTTCTCACTTTCCGTGCCGGGCGCTTCCCTTTAGCTTCCTTGAGCTTTTCTTGGTTTTCTTCTTTGTTGTTTGGTATTCTAGCTTTGGTGAAGAAGTCCTGGCCCCTTGCTTAGGGGAGGCAGCTAGCACATGCTTTGGAGGATGCCCTTCATGATCCATGTTTTGTATTTGCTGGCCCTTATCATTGCTTGCTTGAGGGCTGCCTTGTTTGTCTTTCATCACTGCCTTACTACCCATCACTTTGCTCTTCGTTATCACTGCTATGTTTAGCCTCTTTGCCTTGTTCTTCATCATCACTAAATTCATCTCTTTTAGTACTATGTTTGAGTCAAGAGGCTTTTAATAAGACATTTCTGTGGTTTCTTGAAAATAATTCCCCTTTGTTTTAGCACAAAAACCTTCCCTTCAAACACTGCTTTTATGAAATCACTGTCATTTTAAAAGACTAAACAAAACACTCTTTAAACTGATAAAAGCACTCTTCCCAATCATCATCTTTCCTTTATGATATCACTGTTTCTTTTGGCTTTGATTGGACATGGTGTTCTTTGAGATCATGTTTTCAAAGACTCCTTCAGATCTGTTAAATACCCTCTACACACATTCTGTTATGATAAGTCTTTGAAAAAATAAGTGCGCTTTCCCTTTAACTGTCTCCTAGCCCTTTATAAACATTCAACAAGCCATTACCCTTCTATCACTGCTTGGGAGGCATCTTGACTTGGATGCGCTTCTGAAAAACAAAACTGCCTCAAAAGTTATTGAAATGTGTTTTTTGAACAAAACTCTGCCTTCCCCGTCAACTTAGTGTTTGATCAAGCAACAATGGTTTCAAATGTTGTGTGAAATGCACTCCTTTGCTATTAGGTCTATGTTCCTCCCAAGCACTGCCTTTTCCTCCCTTTTTATACCAAACAGCCAATATTTATAATGAACACACAGTCAACAAAGATAAACACATTCAGAGTGACTTTTCGGTGTTTGTGGTAAGGTCACTCTGCTTTTGGTACTTTGGAGGACACATGACAGCCTTGTTTTTTGGATAAAGGCAGAACAACAATCTTCTTAGTTCAAAACACTACCCTCTTCTTTGTATGCTTTTCAACGAGTATATTCAACACTATTACACAGTCCAACAAAGTGCATCTACACAGTCAAAGGTTACTGTGTTTATAGGATAAGGTGACAGAGCCCTGTAGCATTCAATCAACAATAAACTCCTCTTCAAACAAAATACTACATTCTTTATACTCCAATGTTCCTCATATCCAGTTTGACAACACCTTCGAATGCAAATGGTAGCTTACTCACTGACTCTGCTTTATGGAACTGAAGGCCAAACACTGCTTTTTATCTTTTTAACATACAGAGGAAACTCTTTGGAAGGTCAAAAATGCTCATCTAATGATCACTGTGTTTGAAAACTGACCTACTATTTCACCCTTTAAACACCTTGTCTCTCCTTTCTTTCATCACAGTTTTGAGGGCAGTTTCATGGCCTTTTCTTATCAACAAAACTCATAAGATTTTAATGTTTCATCCCTAGCCAATAGAACTACAGCAAATCTTGTTCTTTTAAATAAAAACACAAAACTCAAACTTGTGATTTCACCCCATGAGTTTCATCCCTTTTACCCTCTCTTGGTAGTCTTAACAAGGCAAAAAGGCACATAGAATACCTTTGAAATTGATGATGATGCTTCTTGAGGAGTTTGATCCACTTCAGGAGTTGTTTGGAGGCATCTAGGATGTTGGATTTATGCGCGGCACTTTAGAAGGAGAGAACGTCGCGCAAAACACAGTCGAGTCACTTTTCGGGCCCTTGTGACCAGACGCTACAGGGGCGCCGCACGCCGCTACAGGCGTGCCGCGCAGCTTCTTTCTCCTGTGTAAAATAAGCGCATGAACGCGCCGCGTTGTGAAAAACCTCAAAAAACAATGAAGTTGCTTGTGAACTCGTCTTCAGTCTTTGGAATGGAAAGAGTGGATTGATGCTTCGCGTTTTTTGAGAGATTTAAAAGGAGGTTCAATGGTTTTCTACTCCTTTGAACGCAAAGCAACCAACTACTTTTGACATGAATTCGTGAGGGTTTGGAAGACACCCTTTTTTTAAAACCATTGCCTTTGTCCATTTGAAACGAAACAAAACGACTTTGAATGTGTTAAGAAGGGCCCACATTTTGAAAACTGTTGGTGAAAAGGTCAGTGTATTTTAATTGAACAGTGGCAATGGTTATGACTCTTTCCAAGGGCCATCTCTATTCATTTGTGTGTTACATATTTGAAAAGTGAATTTTTGTCACTGCTAACCCTTTCATTGTCCTTTTCAAAATGTGACATTTTCTCAACAATATACCAATGAGTTATGGAGCACCTTTGCCACTTTGCAAGGACGTGGATCTTCTCTTTGAACCTTAAACTAATGTGTTTGTTCTGGATGTTTTAAAACTGATAAGGCCCTACTGTGAAAATTATTTGACTGTCAGGTGCCTTTTAAACTCATTTTCTGACTGTGGATGCGAAATGCAGTTGCATTTACTCAGGCTCTTCCACCTCTGTCCATTTAAAAGGGAAATTCTTTAACACTTCTCTCTTTACTCAAAATGCATTGATAAGGTACCTTTGACCTTTTTATAAGGAACATGCCTATATTTGTTTCAAGTTTTCTCCAGAATCTGAAAAACATGTCAAAGTCCTTCTTGCATTTTATGAACAAATGTGTCTAGCTGCAATACCTTTCTTGGGAAGAACTAAACTCAAATTTGCCTTTGTCAACTTATGATAAGTAATCTGAATGACATCCTCTTATAAGTAGGAATATCAGTACTCTTTGAAACATGATCATTATCATGTCTTTTGCCTGTGCGATGATCCACGTCATCAACCACTCTTCAATTTTGTTTTGTTTGAGCTGCAGACTGTCTTTTGAAAGAAACCCTGTTAAGAGATAAGTTTAACCCCTTGGATTGCAGTGGTAACCCTGCTTTCCTTTTTGGTCTGTTACATTGTTTCTCTATTTAAACTATCTCTTACTATTCTTACCGCTCATCTTTTGATTAGTCAAACCTTGAAATCAGTCAATGTCCTGGCCCTCTACTTATGAATGAAGGAGGCCCTTTACTTGGCGAAATGTCTGATGTTCTTTTAAACTCTGTCTCAATCAAATGCAGAATGTTTGATGAATCAAACTGTTAGTGGCTTCTCTTATACCTCTGTCTTAACTCATCATTTTAATGCAGAGATCTTCATTTGCTGCCTGACTGTTTATTAAAAACAAATTTGTCTTGCAGTTAGTTGCAACTCTTTAAATCAAACTTTGTCCATATGCCCTCTGCTTATAAATGAAGGAGGCGCTTTCAAAAACCCTCTGCTTATAGATGAAGGAGGTTCTTTGGTCTTCAAACCTTCTTCTTATAAATGAAGGAGGTTCTAGTCATGTCACATCAACAGCCTCTTGGCAGTTTTTTTTTTCCTTTTACTGTCCTTTCAGGCTTTGAATGAGGTCGCAAGAGCTTGATGAAAAACTCCTTGCTTTGTAACTGTATCTCAGGCTCAAGATCACATTGAGAAGTAGTTGTCTTCTCATGATGAGCCAAGAATTGTCTTCTGAGATGCTGGTATGTTTCTATCCTTGAAGGATCCATAAAACACTGTAAAAACACCTAAAATCAGCTTGACTTATGGTCTATGTATTGCTGAGACTTAAGGATGTATTAGTGGCACGACCTAGGGCTGTAATCAACTTCATTAGCAGAGTATAAAGGTCTGTTATGACTGGTATATAGATGATGGATTTTTTTGGCTCTTTGATAGTTTTCCAAGGGAGAAATGCCTTAAAGTGCCACTTCCTAACTTAGGGGGGACTATTTGAATAGATTTGGATTGTCTCTTTAGAGCTGATGGGCAGACTAGTATGGTTGAGGCTAGGTAGGATTTGATAATGAGGTTTCATCTTGTCATGGGCGGACTGAAAGGTAGGAGGGAAAAAAAGTTTTATGGGTGTTTTCCCAGCTGGTAAATTTGACAAATTTTTAGATCGGCTGTTGGAAAACTTGACTGTTACAGCTAGTCATCACCAACAAGTGAAAAATACTGATGACTAACAGTGGCTCCATTTGGGGAGGGCAACTCCTTTTTAGGAGGTGTCAAAAATTTCAGATCTTTGGCTTATGAAGACCAGTGCCTTACCCATTGGCGCAAATTTCACTCTTCTTTGATGTTACTTCTGAAAAGAGACAGCATGATTAGCATCAATGATATTTCTACCTACCCCACTATCTTTCCTAACATTTTTTCTTCTCTTTGGCGCATTTGAGCAGCCTTTTGACAATGCATATTTTTTATTTTTGGAAAATAAACCTATCTAACTCTACACTTATATCTGCCGGGAGTTTAGATTAAACTGATGAACTCCTTCATTACACTACCTACGCTAGATCAAATGTCAAGATTAAGCTGTTTGACAGGATTTTGTTCTCTAATCTAAAACACGAAATTTAAAATGATCAAATCAGGGTTAAACAGTCTGATTTGTCATGTATTTGCGGCATGAAAGGACAAACTGCACACAAACATTATTTTGCAAAAAGGAAATCTAGAAAAACGGGGCTAAGATGTACAATGTGTTTTTCATCCCCGCTCCTCTCTTTGGTTTTGTTTTAGGCATGTGGAACCAGTATCTTTTCCTAATCTACTCTCTTTGATAAGTCAATCTTACACAATGTTGACCATCTTTTTCACTCACTAACTTATCAGCAATTAAATTTAAACATGTTCAGCTATGATTAGGCTAGATAGCTGAACAAGACATTGAAGTACTAGTAGCGGCATTTAGACTTGCGCGCTTTCCGAAGGACTATTTTTTGGAACATGGGGCCTTACCACTTCTTTTTAGAAACTGCCCTCTTTTTCTACTTTTCACTGTTTTTTGTATTTTCTGCTTTTTCACTTTTTCTTCAAACAAACTACAAATGAAAAGGTGCTCACAGGCTAAGCTTATTTTCTATTGTTGTCTTTCTATCCTAATCTAATCTGTACACAACATATATTTGGTGAACTCTTCTTTCCAATGCAACCAGTCAAGTAGATGATCACATGGGGGATTCTGGTTTAGTTTTTTCATGATGCAGAAATAATGAAAAGGCCACTCCCATTTGGTTTGTTTCTGGACAGTAGAGCTTAAGTTTTTTCTCATTCTTGGTAGCAACTTGTTTATGATAGAACCCACTACCCCTACAGATTTCTCCAGGAAAACAACAAATAGATCTTGGAATAATACCTGATCTAGAGGATTTGATATATAGGCTTCATTCAGGACTACTCTTTCTTCCACTTGGCTATATTTGGGACTCTCCTGGTAAAGCAACTCTTCCTCTTGCTCATGATCACTTGAACTGTCAGGCTCATCATATATTGCAGTGTAGTTTTCTTTCCAGGCTGATGTGTTCTGATTAAGTGGACTGAAAACTGTGTGAAGGTTAGCAGGATGAGCAGGGATACACTTTGACAGTAACTTATCTTGAAAGGATAGTGTGACAACTCTCATGTGTTTATCAACCTCTTTTTCTTCATCTGCAATTTGTAACTCAATGGAACTTGGTGGCTGTAAATCTGGAGTTAAGGAAGATTCCATGTCCAAAATGATTTCCTCAACCATTTCAAGAAAAGGCTTCTCATTTACAACATGCTCGAGAATTTCATCATCCTCTTCAACCTCATCATCAAAGCTAAAAAACAGTTGATTTCCAATTATGTGAATGTTATATTTGACGAACTAAAGTGAAGTAGAGCAAAGAGCCCGAGACTCTTCACTTACTTCTGAACTCTCAAGGCTCTCCTCATTAGTGTTATAGATGACCTGTGATGACTGCTCACTTTTCTCAAGTTTATGAAACTGAGCTTCCTCCCGAAAATCCAAAACTAAGTCTTCTGCAAAGTTAGCTTCTGTTTGGAAATCATAATCATCAACATATTGATCAAACATTGGAGAATAATTAACATAAGTAATGTCACCAGCCATGTACATTGGACTATCAGATTTCTTTTCTTCAACTTGATTTACAAATCTATTTTCTGACTTATGATATGAAAGAATAACAGGAGAAAGGTCAGAGAAGTTTCGATTATATGAAGTTTCAGAGGTTGTCTGGATGTTTATAAGTTGATGTATTTCATCTTTAGTTAAAGGAGGAGGTATTTTCTGTTTTCTTTGAAGTGGGAAACAATTTCTTTCCATTTTTTGTGGAAGTTGGTCTTGTGGCTGAATGTCCTCTTGTATTTTACAGGGAAGGGTAGATGGATTGTTATATGTTTCAACCTTTTCAAAGAGTTCTTGTGGATCCTCTCTTATTTTTTGATGGATTTCATCTAGGGTCAACTCTTCTTGGTCATCTTGATGGTTAGCTTGGGTAAGAAAATTATGGATCTCCTCTAAAAAATCCTCAGGATGCCAATTTCCGAAGTGTTCTTCAATGCTTACAAGGTGTTGTATGAGGTTTTCAAAGTGATCACAACAATTTTCAGCCAATGATAGAGATGGACAATGCCCTATATAGCGTTTACAAAATACTTTGTGGAAATCCTTCAAAGAAAACAAGGTGTGAGGTTCTAGGTTTACATACCATTCTCTTGCCTCTTCTTCTAATGTACCCATGAACATTTTCATGAGGCACTCCTCATGCCATTCAACCTTTAACTTCCATACATGTATATGAAATTTGATGAGGTGTAAAAATGGGTCATCAACATTTTCATTTCGAAAGAGAGGTAGGTTTTTAGTCCAATCTACGTCTATAGGCATTTTGTGTGGGAATCCAGGGATATGTTCTCTGCTCATCAGAGCATATCTCCTTTGTGTCCTCATGTGGAGGATTTGAACTATGCTGTCCTCCATCAGCATGATTGGGATTGCTTAATGCATTCTTAGGAGCCTTTATAAGGACTAGTGGGGAAATAGGCCTACTGGAGGCTAGTGGAGTCGCCAGGTGGAACTTGGTTGTTTTTGAAGATATTCAGCTATGGTCCACCACCAGTAACTAGGGAAAGCCAATCTGGGAATATTTTGGGGTTTTTTGAGTTTTATGTGCAGCCTTATGGTTTGTCTAAAGTATTCTAAACTTGTTTCGACACTTTGCTAGGGTGGCGATAACAAAAAGAGTTTACTCTAAATGATCTTATGGACTGCTTGCTTGTTTAAGTATCTAAAGGACTAAAGAGTATATAAGAGTTTGCTAGACTGTCATGTACTCAGTGTCCCACCATCTCCCGCTATGTTAGTGAGCGATGGGATAGGTCGATCGGATAGTAACCTAGAGTTCGGTAAAATAGTAAGGCCTACTGAAGGCTAGTGGAGTCGCCAGGTGGATTTTTAATTGTTTTGAGGTATATGTGTATGGTCCACCACCAATACTGTCAAAAACCAATCTAAGGGATTTTTTTGGGGTTTTCTAAGTTTTATGTATTTCTGAGGTTTGGAAGAGTTTCCTATAACTGACTCATCATTTTGCTAGGATGGTGAAGGAGCTATTTTCTACTCTTCGGACAACACTTAAGTTTTCTAAGTTTGAATGAGACTTCGAGAGTTACTAAGGAGTACTTAGATTGTCACTAACTTAGAAGGTCCCACCGTGATCGCCATTATGTTAGTGAGCAGTGGGATAAGTCAATCAGATAGTATTCTTAAAGGTATCTTAAGGTCTAGGGAATCTAAGTTTGTTTAATACTCAAAGTCCCACCGTGACGCCATTATGTTAGTGTGGCGATGGTGTGGCAATGAGATTTATAGCTAGTGGTTAGTAAGTAGTAAGGCCCTGTTTGGAGTTAGTGGAGTCGCCCGAGGTGGATTTTTATTTTTGAGTAATATGTTGTATGGTCCACCACAGTCTTGGCAGAGCCAATCTGAGGGATTTTTGAGGTTTTTTTTGGGTTCTTTATAGTCCTAGTTTTATAGAGTGTCCTACAGCTGATTCATCATTTTTCTAGGATGGTGATACAACCAGATTCTACTCTTCTAAGTTTGACTGAGATTTTGAGAGTTCCTAAGGGATACCTAGGATGTTTTGACTCAAAGTCCCACTGTGATCGCCATTATGTTAGGGTCCCATGATTTGGCTGATTGGCAAGCCAAATGATAGTTTAACATCAAACCAGTCTTTAGAGCCCAAGGACCTAGCCTTCCTGGACTCAGAGAGGGCTCTCTCTATTTGTGCAAGGGATATCTGGGTGTTTTCTTATTGTGTTCTTGATTTCAGGCTAGTTATGAAGTAGGTTTTTTGGGTTTTAGTTTTTAAGTTGTGAGGGATGAAACCGATCAAAGATATAAAATAGATAACAAGATGTTAGATTAACTAGGCTATGGGGTCAAAAAGGTCAAGGAAACTATTAGATGATGATACAAGGCTGTTGTAGGGCCGATTTGATTCAAGGTAGAAAGGATCTTTGGGAAAAATGGAGTAAATAGACATCAAGTTTGTGAACAAAAAAGAGTTTCAAGCATAACTAGTTTAATAGATAACATAAACATGGTAGGGCAAACCATTAATCATGAGAAATGCAACTATAAGCTAATCAATACATAGAAATAAACATTCAAGCCATGCATAGAGGTATATTACCCTCTAACTTTTGGAAATGGCTATCAGACTTTGGGGAAAACACTTAAGGATGACAAACAACTTAACTTACTATGTCGGAATGCCTAAACACAGTACTTCAAGTTATTGGGCACTTTGAAAACAAGATTGGCATAGCTTTAGACAAAGGGCTAGATCGGAACTAGGCCTCCTTGCTTCAACAAAATGATAATCTAATCAATCAAAGAGAAATTTCATGGATGGAACTATAACTAGCCATAGGTAAGCAGGGCATACCGTAAATCATACTTAGCATGTATAAAACCATGAATGAAACAAGCAATAATATCCTAAATTATTAAAGAGCAGTCAAGAATTCTTTAATGTTACTTAGGAAGAAGAAAACAAAGAAGCTATGAAGAAACAGGAAATTTGAGGTGCCTCCATGGGCATGTCTCAAATTTGTTCTCTACTAATCTATAGCAAGCAATAAACATGTATTCATGAATGGAAACTAGAAATAAAAACAAAGAAAGAGACACTATACCATTCTACCAAGTCATGGAATCCAACAACAATCCTCTTTCATCATCCAAGAACATCCAAGAGGCAATCCAAAAGCATGAGACAAGTATTTCTTCCAAAGCTTATATAACCATATATTGCTTCTATCCTCAAGTTTAGCCTTTTTGTGAAAGAATTGAGAATAGGCTCAAGTGAGGAAAACCTCATGGTTCAATTTTCACTCTCATTGGCCTATTCAAAATATCTAAACTTGTCCTTGAGGCTTTGCAAAGCCCAAGGCACAAAATATCTCATAAAATATCTAAAAAATGCTAAAAAAGGGAATAATATTGACTTTACACAACTTCTCATGTGTAAAAATAGCTAAACGCACATGAGGAATAAACAATTTTTAAAGGTTCAAATTTTACAAAAATACTCAAAATTTACATCAGCAAAAGGTCCCCTGACTTGCCCACAACTTTTGGCAGCCTTTCCGATGTCGAAATGAGGCTCATGATAGCTCGTTGGAAAGCTCTAAGTGTCTAATTTCTGGAACAAACATGAATTTTCCCAATCGATGCACAGAGTCCTCGCCAGACTGTGTGTAAATAAAAATTATAGTTTGCTGATAGACCGGGCAGAGTGTGCAAAAAACGAGCATTTTTCGCCATTTTGGGGAAGAAAATGATCTCCAAATGTCCTGAAATCGCTGAGGGTGTACTCCTGAATTTATGGCATCCAATCATACCATTCTCCTCCTTTTACGAATCCTCAAAATGAAATGGCGAAATTCATTGAGTTTTGACCAAAAACCCAAAAATGCCAAAAAACCAAAATATGTCAAAATGTGCCCAAAATCGGTGAGTATGACCCTAAAGGGTTCTTAGCAACATGTTTTGAAGTAGAAGCCAAAATATGAAGTCATGATGTGTCTTTTCTCACTTTCCATGTCGGGCGCTTCCCTTTAGCTTCCTTGAGCTTTTCTTGGTTTTCTTCTTTGTTGTTTGGTATTCTAGCTTTAGGGAAGAAGTCATGGCCCTTACTAGGAAGTGACTAGCATGCTTTGGAGGATTCCTCATGATCCATGTTTTGTATTTTGGCCCTTATCATTGTTTGCTTGAGCGCCTTGTTTTGTCTTTCATCTTTGCCCTTACTACATGCTTTTGCTCTTCATTATCAATTTGCTATGTTTAGCCTATTTTAGTACTGTGTTTGAGTCAAGATGCTTTTAATAAGACATTTATGTGGTTTCTTGAAAAGAATTCCCCTTTGTTTTAGCACAAAATCCTTCCCTCCAAACACTGCTTTTATGAAATCGCTGTCATTTTAAAAGACTGAACAAAACACTCTTTAAAGTGATAAAACACTCTTCCCAATCATCATATTTCCTTTATGAGATCACTGCTTCTTTTGGATTTGATTGGACATGGTGTTCTTTGATAACATGTTTTCAAAGACTCCTTTAGATCTGTTAAATACCCTCTACAGACATTCTGTTATGATAAGTCTTTGAAAAAATAAGTGCGCTTTCCCTTTAACTGTCTCCTAGCCCTTTATAAAAATTCAACAAGCCATTACCCTTCTATCACTGCTTGGGAGGCATCTTGACTTGGATGTGCTTCTGAAAAACAAAACTGCCTCAAAAGTTATTGAAATGTGTCTTTTGAACAAAACTCTGCCTTCCCTGTCAACTCACTGTTTGATCAAGCAATAATGGTTTCAAATGTTGTGTGAAATGCACTCCTTTGCTATTAGGTCTATGTTCCTCCCAAGCACTGCCTTTTCCTCCCTTTGTATACCAAACAACCAATATTTATAATGAACACACAGTAAACAAAGATAAACACAGTCAGAGTGAGTTTTCTATGTTTGTGGTAAGGTCACTCTGCTTTTGGTACTTTGGAGGACACACGACAGCCTTGATTTTTGGATAAAGGCAGAACAACAATCTTCTTAGTTCAAAACACTACCCTCTTCTTTGTATTCTTTTCAACGAGTATATTCAACACTATTACACAGTCAAACAAAGTGCATCTACACAGTCAAAGGTTACTGTGTTTATAGGATAAGGTGACAGAGCCCTGTAGCATTCAATCAACAATAAACTCCTCTTCAACCAAAATACTGCTCTTTATACCTCACTGTTTCTCATACCCATGGACAACACTTAATGGGGCCCAGAGTTTACCACCGGGACTTCGCTATGGAATTGAAGACCAAACACTGCTTTCTATCTTTTTAACATACAGAGGAGACTTTTGGAAGGTCAAAAAATGCTCATCTAATGATCACTGTGTTTGAAAACTGACCTACTATTTCACCCTTTAAACACCTTGTCTGTCCTTTCTTTCATCATAGTTTTGAGGGCAGTTTCATGGCCTTTTCTTATCAACAAAACTCATAAGATTTTAATGTTTCATCTCTAGCCAACAGAACTACAACAAATCTTGTTCTTTTAAATAAAAACGCAAAACTCAAACTTGTGATTTCACCCCATGATTTTCATCCCTTTACCCTCTCTTGGTAGTCTTAACAAAGAAAAAAGGCACATAGAATACCTTTGAAATCGATGATGATGCTTCTTAAGGAGTTTGATCTACTTCAGGATTTGTTTGGAGGCATCTAGGATGTTGGATTTATGCGCGGCACTTTAAAAGGAGAGAACGCCGCGCAAAACACAGTTGGGTCACTTGTTGGGCCCTTGTTACCAGAAGCTACAGGCGCACCGTCCGCCGCTACAGGTGCTCCGCGCAGCTTCTTTCTCCTGTGCAAAATGAGCATGTGAATGCACCGCGCAATCCTACAGGTGCGCCGCGTGGTGAAAAACCTCGAAAAACAATGAAGTTTCCTATGAACTTGTCTTCAGTCTTTGGAATAGCAAGAGTGGATTGATGCTTCGCCTTTTTTGAGAGATTTAAAAGGAAGCTCAACAGTTTTCTACTCCTTTGAACAAAAAGCAACCAACTAATTTTGACATGAATTCGTGAGGGTTTGGAAGACACCCTTTTTTTTAAAAACCATTGCCTTTGTCCATTTTAAACGAAACAAAACGAATTTGAATGCGTTAAGAAGGGCCCACATTTTGAAAACTGTTGGTGAAAAAGTCAGTGTATTTTAATTGAACAGTGGTAATGGTTATGACTCTTTCCAAGGGCCAACTCTATTCATTTGTGTATTACATATTTGAAAAGTGACTTTTTGTCACTGCTGACCCTTTCATTGTCCTTTTCAAAATGTGACATTTGCTCAACAATATACCAATGAGTTATGGAGCACCTTTGCCACTTTGCAAGGAGGTGGATCTTCTCTTTGAACCTTAAACTAATGTGTCTGCTCTGGATGCTTTAAAAGTGATAAGGCCCTACTGTGAAAATGATTTGATTTTCAGGTGCCTTTTAAACTCATTTTCTGACTGTGGATGCAAAATGCAGTTGCATTTACTCAGGCTCTTCAACCTCTGTCCATTTAAAATGGAAATTATTTAACACTTCTCTCTTTACTCAAAATGCATTAATAAGGTACCTTTGACCTTTTTATAAGGAACATGCCTATATTTGTTTCAATTTTTCTCCGGAATCTGAAAAACATGTCAAAGTTCTTCTTGCATTTTATGAACAAATGTGTCTAACTGCAATACCTTTCTTGGGAAGAACTAAACTCAAATTTTCCTTTGTCAACTTATGATAAGTAATCTGAAGGACATCCTCTTATAAGTAGGAAGACCAGTACTCTTTGAAACATGATCATTATCATGTCTTTTTCCTATGCGATGACCCATCTCATCAACCACTCTTCAATTTTGTTTTGTTTGAGCTGCAGACTGTCTTTTGAAAGAAACCCTGTTAAGAGATAAGTTTAACCCCTTGGATTGCATTGGTAACCTTGCTTTCCTTTTTGGTATTTTACATTGTTTCTCTGTTTCAGCCATTCTACTGCTCTACTACTGTTGTTTTGATCAAGCCAACTTAATCAACTTTGATGTTCTGCCCTCAAACTTTATGAGTGAAGGAGGCCCTTTACTTGGCGAAATGTATGATGTTCTTTCAACCTTTGTCTTTATTTGCTGAAGAATGTTTGATGAGCATGCTGGAAAAGGGTTTCTCTCATACATGATGGTAGGCAAAAAAACTTTGAAAAACACTACTGCTTTTACCTCTACCTTCAATCATCACTTTTCTTCAAAAAACCCTATTCACTGTCTCACTATTTATTAACAACAAATCTGTCTTACAATCAGTTGCAACTCTTCAAGTCAAACTTTGACCATCTCCCTCTACTTATAGATGAAATAGGCGCTTTCAAAAACCCTCTTCTTATAGATGAGGGAGGTTCTTTGGTCTTCAAACCCTTTGCTTATAAATGAAGGAGGTTTTTAGCCATGACATATCATCAGCCTTTTGACAGTGTTGTTTTTCTTTCTACTGTCCTTTCAGGCCTTGAAGGTGGTCGCATGAGCTTGATGAAAGACTCTTCGCTCTGTGCTGCATCTCATGGATTAGGATCACATTGAGAAGCAGTTGTATTCTCATGTGGCGCAAAAAATTGTCTTATGAGATGCTGGTATGTTTCCTATCCTTGAAAGATCCATCAAACACTGTAAAACACCTAAAATCAGCTTGAGATTATGGTCTATGTATTGCTGAGACTTAAGGGTGTATTAGTGGCACGACTTAAGGCTGTGACTAACTTCATTAGCAGAGTAGGAAGGTCCGTTATGACTGGTATATAGCATATGGAGGTTTTTGGCCTGATACCCAAGGGATAAAGGCCTTAAAGCGCCACTCTCCTAACTTAGATGTGAGATCAGTTGAACAGATTTGATCACTTTCAGAGCCGATGGAAGACTAGTCGAGGTTGTAGACGGTGATAATGAGGTTTCATATCTCGTCATGGGCTGACCGAAAGGTAAGAGGGTAAAATAGTTTTATGGTATGCCCTAATTATAACTTGACAAATTTTAGATCTACTTGGAAAATATTGGCCGTTACAACTAGTCATCACCAACAAGTGAAAAATACTAATAACAGCACTATGTATAATTCGAAGAAGTCGACCAGTATCTTGCTTGTGACGTATTCGACCTCAGTATTTACAAGGAGCCGGGGATCGTAAATAGATTTATCAAATAACAGATGTGGAGTCACCAAGGTGAGGGATTTACAACTCTCAACTCTCTGTGCTCACCTACTTAGAGAGTGAATACGATTTTTTCGAGGCCCAGGGATTTTGATGTTCTTAAATTCGTCCCCAACAACGGTGCCAGAAAGATGTTGTAGCTCCTAGAGACAGCCTAGAGTTGTGATAGACTAGTGCCTAGGACATCTTAGCATATCAAGGAGCATATAATATAATGTATGAAGTTGTCAGCTTCAGCTCACATGCTATCTCCTGTAAACAGGGAAATAAAATAGAATGGGACCAAACCCTCAGAAACTGACACAGGGAAAGAGATACTGTAGAGGAAAGATTCAGAACTCTAATACAAAAGAAACAGACAATTCAGAGACAGTTTACTGCAAAGCAGGCCGATTCAGAAATACTTCATAGACATAAATTATCAGAAGGTGGATGTAGTGAAAGAAATATTGAGAAGATATTAATTAACATTGAGCTGATACCCAGATATACAATACCACCATGTGTGGGCTTACCAATCTAAGAATCCATACATGATAATAGCATTTTAAAAGCACCCTCTCAAAGAAACTAATATAGCAGAAGTAAGGATAGTTGTATAATGGAACAAAATATCATGCATGAGCCATATTTAAAGCGCTTGACTGATCCGAGCATGGGCATCAACTAGGATGAATCCATACCAAAAATTAGTGAGCCACTCACATTCCAAAACATGATACAAGAAAGATGGATGAAATGAAATGTTCTATTAATATAAAACAATAAAGAAGATTACAGTCTGTGAAATACCAAAGACTAGAATCCTCTTTGACAAATAGAACTCCTCCTCACTGAGACCTTATGGGCTCTGAGCCTTCATACATGAATTTTACAAAATGTATGCAAAAAGCCTTTCACTGCATAATTTTCTAATAAAATCTGGAACCCTTACAATGCGTTTCTTCATGGTTTTTATAAGAGAAACTAAAACCTAGCAAAAGAGGTAGGTGATGAACATTTAATTGTATCATTAAAACAAAATGATGGAGAAGTGCCCGCCCATACTGCTTGACGGCGTTGTAGTGCTGGATGTACTCTGTGGCCTGCTAACTGAAATAAATGCACTGGGTGAAAATTTCTTCAGGAACACGATATAGGGATAACCATACCAACATTCAGTCCTTTCCTAAAGGTAAATTTTGCTGAAATGAAACCTGGAGGGTATTGCTTCTTGTGCATTGTACCCTCTGCCTTCTAGATCTTGAATTAAGATTTAAAATCTTCAATGCTGAACGCTGAATTCATTTATCATTTGACTGATACTCTTTGCCGCAACATTAATGTTTCCATCTGCCACAATCTGTGCTTTGAATGACTCTGGAGGGTTTGACAGATTTTACCCCTACTTCTTTAATGAAAGTTGTGTCGTAACAGCTTCCCAAATCCTTTTTCCATAATTCTGCCTCTGATAAAAGGTCCTTTGGAGTGTACTCGGCTTTTGTAATGGAGGCTGGAACTTATGATAATTCTCCGTCACTATAAACCTGCAAAACCCAAGAACATGTTAAGAAATCCAAGCATATGAGGATGGAAGATGTGGCGGGGTTAATGGAAGCGGTCGTATAGACTAGCGAAATGGTGAAGCGGCGCAGGGTGGTGACGAAGAAAATGCAGCGCAACAGTGTGGGATGACCATAGAGAGAACTAATGGAATGTGGAAATGAATGTGAAAATATGTAAGGAACGAAGAAATGAGCAAAATATAGGTCTGGGGTGGCGGAGAGCACGTGGAGGAAAACTGGAGGACAGGTGGCGCGATATCAAAACAACGAGGAATGGATAACGTGGAGGACTGACTTTGGGAGCTGGTCAAAAGCGGGGTGAGCAGATCTTGACCGTCCGATCTTGGGAGGAGATCGACGGTTGAAAAAGCATCAGAGGTGATTAATTGTGGGCCAGGAGCACCGTACACTTGGACTAAAACTCGTGTAGCTTCGAAGTGCGACGATCGTCGGATGAAGGCCCTCAGATCGGACGACTAATGCGTATCCTTGCGCGTCTGGGTCGGGCCTGTATGCGCGATGGAGAGTGGTTTTGGTCGTATCTTTGGGACGCGTGGTGAGTGCGAGATGGGACTCCGGTAAGTAGAACGGGAATTACCACCTACCTCCGAAAGGCGGTGCGATGGATACCAGGCAGTTTTTGAATAGTGGACGCGGGCAGGGACCAGAATGCAGGATAGATGCAGTACGTTGATCTATGGTTTGATCGGATGGCCCAGAACGCGCCCGATATGCATTCGGTAAGTGCCTTTCGGCCTGACGCGTGGTTACAGCTTTTGGTGGCGCGGAGTAAGAAAACAGAGGGGCCAGGGCCGATAGAACTAAACCTAAAATAATTTCGAATGCGGGCTTCCTGAATTGTGTAATGTATTCAATTTGGAGGCAAAGGTAAGTAACGATAGGTGTTAAAATGAATTCATGAGGTAGAGAGGAAGGATCCGGGGTGTTTAAGTAGATTTCCCATGAAATTTAAATAGGGAGCTGATTATGATCAACAAGACGAGATCTCCATGTCAGCCAACAGTGCTGCCTTCCCTATAGCATCAACCCCTTCACAGATGAGGTATTATGTGACATTTCTCCTCTTGATGTTTCTAATGTATTATTAGGCCAGCCATACTTGTGGAAGCGAAATGATGTGTATGAGTAAATGCCTTGTGCTGTTATTGTTACCTTGGGAAATAAGATGTATAGGATACCAGAGATACCACCACCTACCGCTATCTCTTTGGATACTGCAAAACAATCCAGTATGCTCATTTCCCAAACCAGAATTTCTTTTTGCCTGATGATCCGCCCCCAAGGCAAGAAGAAGATTATGGTAACGACTTCTAGACATGGCTCCTATGCATGACAACAACAAATGGAAAAGGTTGTGGAGGACTACAGGGAAATTTTCACCTCACCCATAGGGGTGCCTCTGCAATGTCAGGTCAAGCACACCATTGATATAACCCCAGGTGCGCCGCTACCCAATGGACCGATTTATCAATGCTCTGTTTTGGAGAATGATGAAATCAAGAGGAAGATTTAGGAGTTGCTACAGAAAGGTCACATCCAGCCAAGTTCATCACCCTGTGGGAGCCTGATCATGTTATTATAGAAGAAGGATGGGACTTGGAGACTCTTATTGAATATCGGACGTTGAAAAAGGTCACTATTCAGAATAAATGCATAATCCCACAGACTGATGAACTTCTAGACCAACTTAAAGGGGTTAAACATTTCATCAAGATCAACTTGAAGTCTGTGTATCACCAGGTACCATTGAACCCTCCGATGTATGGAAGACTTCCTTCAAAGCCGAGGGCCTTTTTGAATGGTTGTTCATGCCTTTCGGGTTGACAAATGCTTCTGAAACCTTCATGAGGTTGATGGACGACACCTTGAGGCCATTCACCAACTCATTTGTAGTGGTTTACTTGGATGAAATTCTGATCTTCAGCTAGACTTAGGAAGAGCACCTCCACCACATCCGACAAGTCATCCAAACACTAGGGAAACACAAGTTGTGTGCCAATTTGGAGAAGTGAAATTTTGGCATGACCTAGGTTCAATATCTGGGATACATTATTGATGAAAGGGGGGTGCATGTGGATCAAACCAAGATCCAAGTCATTCGAGATTTTCCAGCCCCAACCACTCTAACAGAGCTTTGAAACATTTTGTGTCTTGCTAATTTCTACCATGGATTGTATCATGGACATGCAAATCAAGGATACCCGCCAATAGGGTTGTCAAAGCTGACCAAATCCTGCACCAAGGCAAGTGGTTCACCAAGGACCAAGTTCAGCAGAAGTTTCCTCATCTCATGGAGGAACTAAATGCAATGGGGACCATTGCTTCCTAAGGGAGGAGGAATTATCTAGGTGGATATTGGTGTCCACCCACCTATTCCACTTGGGGCCCCACCATTATCTCTTTCAGTTTTTTAGTTTCGGCACAACTTACTAATTTTGGCATTTTTTTCCAGTACTGAACTTTTGGAGCAATTTTGAGGTCCTAAACGATGTTTTTTGGGAAAACCTTTGCAAGATTAGCCTCGCAAACCCTAACGAACACCCATGGGGGACGAAAAGAAAGATGAGGGAGCAGGAGATCCTATAAAAATATTGATTGAGGAGGCCCTTGAAAAATAAAGGAATGTGATGATGGATAAATTTTCCCAGATCCTTCAACGACTGCCCACTGGCGGTGCATCTGCATCAAACAACCACTCTTGAGGTGCAACTCCCTTTAAGGTACAAGTAAACTTTGACATTCCAATATTTGATGGTAAAATAGATGCAGATGTCGTAGATAGATTCTTGAATCTATTAGAAGGCTATTTCTCGGTTCATTAATTTTCCAACCAGGGGAAGATTATTTTTGGACTCTTCAAAGCTACCCGTCATGTCAAGGAATGGTGGGAAACATACTGTGAGAAAAATGATGAGACAGAACCCTCTCTGTTCTTAGCCGTACCTGCCTGGAATTCTTTTCGAGATGCCATAAAGGAACAATACTATCACGTGGTGAGCTATGAGGACAAGTACATAAAATGGACCACGTTGCGGCAACAAAGGGATCAAGATGTGCATGAGCTGATGAATCTGTTCCATACTCTGCGCACAAAGTTGGGTATCAAATATTCAGAGAAACATTTGGTGCTAAAGTATCGCAGTTGTCTACATAGATACATTCAGGGAGAAATGGAGTTCCTTGACATCTCTTTGCTTGGTACAGAATACCGATATGTTGCCAAGATTGAGCAAAAATTCAAGTAGAAGAAGTGAGAATTTGGATCTGTGAATAAAAAGCAAGGGAAAGGTGCACCCAAACCGTAGAACAAAGGAAAAAGCAAAGGCATGAAGGCCCAATAAAACCTGCTAAAGCCACAAGAAAATAACAACACCATGAAGCCAAAGAATGACACGGGAAAGTGGTGTGAGTTTCATAAGAGCTCCACTCACAACACAAGTGAGTGTCGAGCCAAGAAGTCGCTCGTGGCTGAGATGAGGCTTCTGAATTAGATGCGTGCTCTAACTCTAAATCATAACATGACAAGGGGAATGAAAAAGGAAAACAAATTATTGATGCAGAGGCAACACCATTGTTGCCACTATGAAGATCCATAAGGAGGAATTGGAATATTCAGAGGAGGTGGAACGTCTCTTCCACTCCTAGATGTGGGTAAAGGGTTCCCTGCTATAGTTCATTGTCGACAATAGAAGCTAAAAGAACCTTAGTTTAGCATATGTCGTGAATCAGTTGGGCTTGTCGACCACAACGCACCCACAACCATACACCATTGGGTGGCTTCACCAAGGATGGGATCTCCGTTTCAGCCAATAATGCCACCTTCCCTATAGCATCAAGTCCTTCACAGATGAGTTATTATGTGACATTTCTCCTCTTGATGTTTTTGATGTATTATTAGGCCAACCATACTTGTAGAAGCAACATGCTGTGCATGATTCACGACCTCTTTGGTTACTGTTTAGTTAATTTAGTGTCCTAAATTGATAGCATAAATTATCGACCAGGGCTAGTAAACTGATGAAGTGTACTTGCACTATATGTGCCTAAGTATCCCTTTTCTTATTTCATTGTTTTCAGTGTTTTATTGATGTTTTTGGGTTTTGTTATGTTTGAGTCTCAGTATGCTCTCTGTGCTTAGAAGATGAAGTTAAATCTATGTAAAAAAGAAAGAGAAAGGAAATCTTAGAATTAAAATAGAGTTTAATTATAAGTTTTGTCCCTAATTAGAAAATGATGAAAAAAGAGTGTTAGTATGAATCTTTCGTTGTAAAAGACCACTTTATCTACGCATAAAAAATAGCCCTAACATTGATTATGGCTGCCAAATATCTTTAAATATGCAATTAGGTGATCCAAATAATGCTGCACAAATCCAGATCTAAGCATAAAAGACATTAGGTAGATAAAGTGAAATATGGCTCCATGCATCCAATAGACAAGACAAGAACAGTGTATTTGAAAGAATTTTTATATTATATTAAAAAGGGGGCACCTGAGAGGAAAAAAAGAAAGGTTTTTTCCGATTCTCCTCAATGGGATGGGTTCTTGAAAGTCCTCAGCATTTCAGATCTAAAATTTCTCTCTCTTGTTGGTGTAGAAAACCCATACAAACATAGAACTCAAAGGGAGCTCACAAGGCAAAAATGGAGAATGTGACCTAGAATAGATCCAGAGTAATCTAATGCAATGGAGGTGACTAATGAATGGGGAAAAACCATCTATTTATAACAAAATATTAGGGTTATCTAGAACTTGGTGCATGAATAAAATATTATTAATTAAATTCTAGAACCACCCTTTAGGAATATTTTATTATATTTGTTGGAGGGAAAAGGATTTTTGACTTGGGTCAATTCGTTTATTTATAAACAATAAATAAATAAATGATTTATTTATTATTTTAGGGAAATGGTGGGAATATAATTAAATAAATAATTATTTATTTAACTATAAAAAATAATTTAGTCAAATTTAACTAGGAATATTATTTAAATGATGATTTAAATAACTTATTCCTAGGAAATAATCAAATAAATAATTATTTATTTAATTAATTTCTTTGTTTTGGGTTAAATATGAACAAGAAATATAAACAAATGTAGATTTTTATTATTTCCTTTTGGGGTTTCCTTTTTAGACCATAAACAACTTAATAAAGGTGTTTTACTAAGTTATTTCACATAGTGAAAGCAATTTTACTTAGGGTAAAATTTGTCTTACATGGTGTAATTGGTTTCATCTAATGATAAAAGGTTAGATGACCAAAAAATGTTGTAATAGATTGCCCCCCAATGTATGAGTGCTAGGATCAAATCGTATGACCGAAGTACGTTGTAAGAACTCAATCACTAGACATCAAGAGGGAAGTCAGAGAGAGAAATGGAAGGTAGTCTAATGTGCTAAAGGACTAGACCCCGAGGAGACGAGACTTACAGGTGCAACACGTCTCTAGTTTATGAAGTGGTACCTATGCTAAAGGCGGTGTGGGAGGCATACCTATGCCCGCCGAGACAAAGTAAAAAAGAATAGGATGTCCAGTAAACAAGGAACCGAACCATAAAGTACATGCTGGCATAAATACGTGCCAGAAAAATAGAATGATGAATCCCACATACATGTTGTGCCTGGAATAACAGCCAGGAATTGTACAATAATATTTTAGTACATGAGATACAAATACAACCCAAATTCCCCCTATACACGGGGAGGGGCTCGCAAAATTTGACTGATACATGAAAATCAAAAAGGCGCTACAAGCGGCTGAGGCCGACATCATCAAATGTAAGGAGCTTCATCAAAGGATGAAATGAAGAAGTCATCCAGGCATGTGGGGAGGCTACCTATAGGGCCACCCCCTCATGAGGGTTGAGACATCTCACACACACCCGGGAATCACCAATAGCTGTTGCTGCATCACTGGAACATCAAGTATACGGATCACAATCATGCTAAGAGGAGCTCGAACCAAGGTACACCGCCCTCTAGACCTGGCTTTTGGAGTAAATGAGCTGATGTCGACAGAAGCCGGTCTGCCATAGGTGAGGCAATAAGGGATCCCCAACTAAGGCATGAGAGAAAATAGTAGAGCGACTAACAGACAGACACTAATGATGATGATGAAATGGGGGATACTGAGTAGCGGATGGACGACTTCCCTTTTTAGAGCATAAAGGGCTTGAAGGGCTTGGCAACAACTGACACAATATCATGAGGGATAGGGGACAATGGTGTTGAAGGCCAAAATGTGCAACACGAGAGAGGGACCAAGCAATGAAGGATGGAGGACTATAGCGGGATACAAAGGGACCCGAGATAGACTCCATGACTACGATGATGACTCAACTCGGATGCTCTAAACAAGGGCGACTTGATGGTGCTGCTACACGGTAAAGGTCCAATGGGGGACCATAAAAACATGAGTACAAGATGGTATCTCATGACGAAAATCGATATAGAGGCAAGTTGGTGCCCCAAGTACAAGTGTGGTATGTGAGGAAATCCGATTTGGAGGAGAGGTGAAGAGACCCTTCTTGGAAAAAATGTGTCCTGGTGAAGTGTCTAGTAATTGAAAAGTAACACGTACCCAGAGCTTATGAACAGGCCAGGTCTCACTTTTTGGGGTCTGTTTTGCGACCTAGGTAGCAGGTACTAGGCAGAAAACGACGACCTGTCCCAGGATATGTCTTGAAAAGTGCGACCTGTTAGAGAAAGGGGGGTTTCAGTGCTGTTTTTGGCTAAGATATGGGATTTTTATGGTTGAGGGGCAAAGGTGCCCCCCAAGCATGTTGTGGTCATGCAAAAATGTAGTGAGAAAAAGGGGAATCTAAACACATTTTAATGATATGGTGCGTCTATTTGTTTCCGTTATGGTTATGCATTTTGAGAAGGGAAATGGAGGATTACCAATATCTTGTTAGTACTGCATATATGAATCAAATGGACATTAAGTTTTTGGGTTGGCATACCTGGTGTCACTATCTCAAAGAGAGGATTTGGAGATAATGAACTAGTGCTCTCCTAGAAAACCTATAGGTTGGGTCAACAACAATGTCTAAGAGACTGGGTTGTTGATGTAAGATGAAGGAACGATAAGGGGTATCATCCCTAGAGTGATATGAAGTGATATGGGACTCTAGAGGTTCTTCTAAGTGTGGAAGAATAATGGTACTATAGTCAACACGACCAGATACACTAGGATAGTTGTGGAGAATTGCTTTAATTGCTTCTCTGGTCTCTCAAATATGGGTGTCCCTTGTTTGTGCTCAACCTAGTGTTCCTAAATTGAGTTCATTAATTGTCAACCAGGGTTGGTAAACTGCTGAAGTGTGGTGCACTATATGTGCCTAGGTATTTGTTTCTCACTAAGTTGTGTTTAGTGTTTTATGATGTTTTTGGTTTTATGGTTTTATGTTTGAAAAGGGAAAGAACTAAGTGCTGGTGAAAAGAAGCTATTGGTTATTTAAAACATAACAAAGCCTAAACTATGGATGACAAACAACAAATGCAAAGCTTGATAATGACTTCATTGCAAGAAAATAAATCACAACATGAGCTTGAACTTATCCAATTAATTCATTAGAGGTGTGTTAGAAGAGCTTGAGAAATGGACAAGTTAAGTGTAAATGAAGTTTTCCTAAATAAACAATCAACTCACAATTTTACAAAATGATTATTTGTAACACGGTAAGGTTTCTATTCTAGATTAACCTATGATTTTGAAGTTACCCTATTCTGCAACTTGACTTATCACTTCTAGGCCTTATTCATAAGTTTTGAGATTTTCTAAAATGATGCTTGGGAAAAAGGCTATAAGTGAGTTTGTAAAAGATTTGCAGAGTGATCAAAGCCTTAAACTGGTATTGCTGACCCCTGTTCATGTGATGATGTATCAATATAGATTCAGAACAAAAGTAAGTTTGTAAATAATGAAGGCCGAGAGACTAATTTTGACAACTAATACTACTTGAAATACAATGGATAACCTAGGCTAGAAAGTGGTCTATCAATCTTAAAAGACAGTGACTACAACTTAAACTAGAATTCCATTAATCTTTTCTTGAAACAAAATGAACTGAGACTGAACTAGAGTGCTTCTAATCTACTTGAAGTACAGTGAACAGAGTTAAACTAAAATTCCATTATCAAACTGGAAATGTAGTGACAGAGCTGAACTAAATGCAATCAACCTCCGGAGTGCTCTAACTAAATTAACATGCAACTAGTCTATGGAATTCTACAGCCCATCTCGTTCAATAGGAATGATATTTTGGAAGAGTTTGTAAAACAAGTATGGCTGTATTATTTAGTGCAATTGAACATAAACATAAAATTGAAAGCAAATACAACTAGAATCTAAGACACCACAGATGTTTCTTATTCATTGTTAATGATGTTTTGGAAGAGTTTGTAGGAGTAAGATTGGTTGTGACACTTAGTGTAAACAAGCATAAATCATAAAATTTGAAAGGAAATGCAACTAAAACCTACAATACCACAGCTATGCCTTATTCATCGTGATGATATTTTTGAAGAGTTTATAAGAGTAAGTCTAGCTGTGATAATTAATGTAAACAAGTATGAACATAAACTTCAGAAACTTGCCTAAGCTAGAAATGAAAACGAGACTAAAATACTTATCTAAACCGTATAAACAAGGCTGCTCAGGTAGCAGGGGCCCTCTACCACCGGAGTAGCACGAAATATACTTCAAGATTGACTCAACGCTTTCAAGGAAATGGTACTTCTTTCATTAAAAGAGAAATTACTTCAAAACAGAGTGTTTTCAGACTTCTGCAATCTAGCAATCAACCACAAAATCTAACCTTGTCCCTCGGTTTCCCGAGCCATATTTGTAACAAATTTACATAACTATCTTGAGATAACCTAGGGATAATTGTCTTTCCAAATAAAAACCAAACTAGGACTCTGATGGTGGTCACGTAATACAATTAAGGACATATGGACTGTCCTTGTCCTATTAGGAGTCTCTCTCCTAGTTTGAGTTCCCACGTACATAACCGCCTACAGAATTCCGTTCAAACTTCGTGGAGAGCAACAAATGATGAGGGAATGATGTGGAATATGACCATATGTGTTTTCCTCTGAGATGACACCTGGAACCTACGTAGACATGAAGACAGCTACAAAATCGGCAACTAGCTACAGAATGTCTGCATTCTGTAGCTAGATCTAGTTCAAAAAGTACTACAATGACAAAATCATAAAAACATAGCAAGTTAGTCATGATATTAATTCTTAAATCAATTTTAACTAATTCTACTGATCATTTGAGCCTGTGATTAATAATGGACAAAGGAAATGGAGTGGAATGTGGTGGAAGAAAGAACATCTTTGGAGCTCAACACCCCTTTACCCAAACATTGGGGAACGATGTAATGGCCACAAGGTGTATGTGGTTCAAATGTCATCGATCGTCATAGAAGATGGGGTGGTAGTGGAAGAAGAACACACGATGTGGTGGTACCTAACTCATCATCATGAGAAGAGGTTCACATGCGCATCATCACGGGGTGAGCGAAGAGTAAGTAGATAAAGGATCTACGATGTTGAGCCCAAGGTGATCGGTTGAAGGAAGGTCAAGTGAAACAACGGGGGAGGATTCGAGGATTGTATCTGGTCTCGTGGGTGATGATAGGTAGAAGATGGTGGATGAAGGCTCCGTCATCTCGACATCAGGAGGGGGAATGTTAATGGGAGCCATCATATCTAGTAGTTCTGCCGAAGAAAAACATGCAAATAGGGGAGAGGTGGACTCGTTGCGTTTGGCCTCGAATTGGCGGACCACGGCTAGAGAGGTGCGGAAGTCCTTGAGGCGGGGACAAAGGTGGGTATAATGGCCATGGAGATCACACAAAGCATAGGGGTGGTTGGTGTGAATAGTCGTGGGGTTCTTGGCTGCGGTCACGGAAGGAATAAAGGCTTCTGGGACCGTGGACTCAGGGAACGCGACATTAACCATGGGCTTGAGATGAGGCAATTCAGGACAGGTATGGGTGGCATGACGGACAACATCACACAAAGCACACTAGATGGTATGCTTTCAAGGCCGAGGAGGGGCAGGGTTTGTCAGGGAAACCTTGTCCTTTGATGCCTCCCTGCGAGCTTTGCCATTTCTTACCCGAAGTGGTCGCAACAGGAGGTGGTTCCTGTTGAGGTGACTGAGGCACTGTTGCAGTGAGAGAAGTCATGGGGACTGGTTGAAATGGGGTCAAAGAAAGATAAGGTTTGGGTTGACCAGGCGGGGTAGCAGCTGGAGGATTAAGGTACCAGATGGGAATCCCAAGGGTCAAGTTAGGAAGAGAGAGGGTGGCCATGATAGGTACCGTGTAGAATCCCGGAGGGGGAGCAAAGAAAGGTATCGGACCAGCGGGGTAATGATCAAGAGGGATGGATCCAAGATGGTTGAGACCTGGTGGCACTGACCCAGGAGGGAAGAGAGGCTCATGGGTACTAGCTGTAGGAGAAGGGCCAGAAAGAAGAGGTCTGGCTGGCTGAGGCGAAGGGCTAGGAATAGGTTACAGCGGGCAAGGTTGATTTTGCTGACTAGCTAAAGCGGGCTGCTTAAGGTCAGCCCAGGATGATTTCATCATGAAAACATTTGCTAAGCTGGGAATAGAGACAAGAGGAGGAGGAAGACCAGGGAAGGTTCCAAGCAAGGATGAGTCTTTGTAGACGCCAAGGGAGACACTAGTGATAGAATCGATGGTTTGCTTATTGGCTACAGAAGAGATGGTCGACTTAGAGGAGGTCTGAGATTTGGGCTCATGATATGTCAATTGGTCAATGGTGACTATCTTTCCATTAGGAGGGAAAAAAATCTTGCAGTGGACCGCGGATGGGACAACAGACATGGCATAGGTGTAGCTACGCCCAAAAATAATGTTATAATCTAGAGGGGCATCGATGACTTCAACGTCAACGCAAATAGTCTTGCCCGCAAGAGTGATAGGACAATTACGGAATAGGCCAATGGGCTGGGAGGCATGGCCGTCCCATGCACGAAGGGTGATTGTGGAAGCGGCCAGCTCAGGAGATCCGAGTTGTTTCCAAACTGAAGAAGACATCACACAAGTGGATGCCCCCTCATCAATAATACACCGAGAAACGTAAGTGTTCTAGATTTTGACTGGGATTTGGAAATCTATGGAAGCAGGAAGGGGAGGATGTTCTGATTGATGGGTGTCGAAAAAAATCAATTAGTCATCAGCAGGATCTACAACGCCAATGGCAGATAGTAGAGCCTTCTTTTGAGAAGGACACGACTGGAGGAGTTCCTGTGTTGAAATGGCAGTGGGTGAATGTGCCAAATCATCTACTATGCTATATGATTGAGCAGCTCGACCAAAAGCAGCATTTCGGCGTAATGGGCCCTTAGGAATCTTGGTATGAACCTCAAATTTGGGCTGAGGGATATGCAAGGGACCATTATATGTCAAAAGAGGCTCTGTAGAACTTGAAGAAGGTGGCTCAGGGACAGATGGAGCGGGAGGCTTGGGGTACTGACAAGACCGAGTATAAAGATTAAGGTTGACAGGTAAAGGTTGATCAGAGTTCATCATGAGAATCTGGTAATCGAAGGAACTAGAAGGGGAAGGTTGAATGGCTGCCTGTCTGTCAGGTGGTTGGGTAGCCAAAAATCCCTGCTGTGCATTCACCTGCTCTTGAGGGGGCGATGACTGCTATTGCAGGGGTTGAGAAGGCAAGGGAGGCGAAGGTGCTGATGTTGGAGGAGCTGGAGCACCAAGCTATGGAGACAAATAATAAGGGGGTTGGGAAATAGTGTGGTAAGTAGGATATTGGGAAAAAATAGGGGGCATGCCATATCCTAGAGACGTGCTACTGGGAGGGGAAAAAGTGCAGGAGGTGCTGCCTCCCCCCCAGGAAAACCATAACCCATGGGAGGTTGGGCGTATGTATGAGAGATAGCTCCAATGTTACCGCTGGTAGCATGAAGTGCCCCCGGTGCATTGGCATCATCGGGTCGGGGGAGATCAGGTAGAACAGTATAAACATAACCCATCTGAGCATAGATCAAGTCATATTTTAATGCCATTTGGAGGGCAGCTTCTTCGGTTTGAGGAAAATGCGATGCGACATCTTTCCCGATAGGGGGCAAGAGAGATCTGAGGAACCAGTTCATGTAGACACGGTCTTCGAAGGTAGGAGATTGGCATAGGCTCTTTCTTCTCAGCCATTCCTGGACATGATCGGATAGGCGGGTCGCAGATGATTGATGAAAAGAAGTCAAAAGTTCGATACCAGTGTCATAACGAAGGGGAAGCTGGGAGTAGGATAAAAAAATCCCGAGCAGGAGTCGCAAAGGTGGTATGAGAGGAAGTGGGCTGATCAACATACCACTTAGAAGCCTCGCTTGTAAGCGTGCATTGGAACAATCTAAGACGAATGGAATCATCAATAATGGAATGGGATGAACACCACATGTGGAAAGATCGAATATGGTTGGAGGGATCCTCTCCAGCAAGGCCTTCAAAGTTGGGAATGTCAGAGGGGAGCTTGGTTGGCATAGTAGGCCAACTAACATCGTGGTGGATAGGATCATCGATCAACTGATTGAAATCAGGGAAACTGAGGCCTGCCATGAAGGGGAGCAAGGGATCAGTCGAGGTAGTTCCTGTGGTGGTTCTGCTAGTAACAGTCCCAGCATTAGGGTTGGGGTTGCCACTAGCGTTAGGCCCTGGACCAGACATGGTGAAGCTAACAGGGGGAGAACTAGAAGTAGGGGGAGAAACCAAAGAATCAGAAGATGAGTCAGAGTGCGGACTCGGGGGAGGACTAACTCGACGACGATGGGAAGGAGCAAGTCGACCAACCAGAAACTGAGGGTGAAGGCCAAGAAGTCTCCGGGATAAATGCCTTGGAGGCGCAATGATGACGGGAAGAAGAAAAACTGACAAAGGTAGGGAGGTGCAAGATCAAGTGAGGCCAATGTCGAAACAAGGGGTAGAGAGCACCGGTAATCGGTGATTTTAAAGTCTTTTCCAGGCGGTGTTAACCGAGCTCTTCTTCACTTAGGCTCAGTGTGTGGCATGTGTTGATTTTAATTTTTTAACCCAGATGTTTTGAGAGTAAAATAAAAAGTGTGCTGCGTAACTGAAAATAAATCTTTAAATAATAGGATATAATGCTGAAATAACAGAAAATTTAACAGCTAAAAATGCATCGATCTACCCCAAGAAGGTGGGTCTCTCAAAACTAGTCTAAAAAGAGGGAAAAATCTAGTCAAGACACACGAAAAAGAGGTCGATAGATCTAAGGTCGGGAGGGACAGGGATCTAAAGGATAAATCTGCTGGAAAGAGGTGCAGAGAACAACAAAGAGGAAGAGGCAAGGTTGCTGTAAAAGGAGAAATCAGCTAAAAGGAGGAGGGACGAAGAGGTGGCCCTAGAGGTAAACCCAAACAAAACTATATGAGGTGATTTGAAAGGGATAAGAGCTGATCTAAAGGGACCTGAAAAGGAAGTATCATATCTGACAATAAGAAGGCTGAAACTCTGAAAATTCAGACATCTGAAACAGCTAAAACTCGCCCACCAAAAGTGGAGGGTACTAAAGCCCTAAGGGGCAATATTCCCACTTAGTTGAGTGAAACAGATCAGAAACAAGTCTAAACGGGCAGAGACGGAGGCTGGAAAACCTTGACAGAAGCTTCAGATAAACCCAGAAAAATTGCTGGAAAATTGCAGAAAAACGTGTAGGTCGCAGGTTCTGACCTGTTTTCAGTCCAGGCCGCAGGTTTTGGGCAGAAAAGTGCGTCCTCAGGTCCAGGTCGTGGTTTTTGGGCCGATAAGTGTGACCAACGGATACGCTCTCGGCGGAATATTTCGAGAAAAGGGTGTCGTCTCGATTGCGGTGATGTCGGTCACACAGCAATAGGGTCGAAACACACAAAAGTTAAAAATATTAATGTTTGAGGGCTTTAGAGGTGAAAAACACCATAAAAATAGGAAAAAAAAAAACTAAAGAGAAACCCTAGGGTTTGAAATAGATGGATATGCAGGAATAGAGAAAACAACAGCGGTCGCAAAAGAAAACCCGTGTGGAGTCGCTAATTGTTAGTATGAATCTTTCATCGTAAAATACCACTTTAGCTAAGCATAAAAAATAGCCCTAACATGATTATAAATGGGCTTCTTATCTTAAAGCGCAATTATGAATTAGACCTAATCTTTGCCTGGAAATCAGTCTTGAGCATAAAAGAAATTAAGCAGTAAAATGAAATATGGCTCCATGCATCCAATAGACAAGACAAGAAAAATATATTTGAAAGAATTTTTTATATTATATTGAAATGGGGCACCTAAGAGGAAAACAAGAAAGGTGTTTTCCGGTTCTCCTCAATGGGATGGGTCCTTGACAGTCCTCAGCACTTCAGATCTAGAATCTCTCTCTCTTGTTGGTGTAGAAAACCCAAACAAACATAGAACTCAATGGGAGCTCACAAGGCAAAAATGGAGAAAACGTGACCAAGTGTATAGATCTAGAGTGATCTTTAGGCAAAAAAAGGTGACTAATGAATGGGGAAAACCCTTCTATTTATAACAAAATATTAGGGCGATCTAGAAACTTGGTGCATGAGTAAAATATTATTAATCAAATTCTAGAACCACCCTTTAGGAATATTTTATTATATTTGTTGGAGGGAAAAGGATTTTTGACTTGGGTCAATTCCTTTATGGAAATGGTGGGAATATAATTAAATAAAAATAATGATTTATTTAATTATAAAAAACATAATTTAGTCAAATTTAATAGGAATATTATTTAAATGATGATTTAAATAACTTATTCCTAGGAAATAATCAAATAAATAATGATTTATTTAATGAATTTCCTTGTTTTTGGGTTAAATATGACCGGGGAAATATAAATATGAGTTGTTTATTATTTCCTTATCTCTTTCTGTATTCCAGACCATAGAGATCATAAACAACTTAATAAAGGTGTTTTACTAAGTTATTTCACATAGTGAAAGAAATTTTACTTAGGGAAAAATTGGTCTTACATGGTGTACTTGGTTTCATCTAATGATAAAAGGTTAGATGACCAAAAAATGTTGTAACACAGAGAGTCCTAATCCATGGATATTATAGCTTTCAAATGAACATTCATGAAAATGAAAGGTTACTCAAAACACTACAACTCAATCTAATTCATTTAGTTAGAGATTTGTTGGAATAGCTAGTGAAAGAGATTAAATTCTAATGCAATGAGGATCTTCCTAAAACATAAAAGAAGTATTAAAACAAATAGTAACTTAGAACAATATAGTGAAATCTCATTCATATGATAGAGGTGTATTGGAATAGCTTGAGAAAAAGATTACTATAATCTAATAAGGATCTCCTATGAAATGTTGAAATAATCTTATGAAATTACAACTAGATCTCATTCATGAGTTAGAGGTTTGTTGGAAGAGTTTATTGAAAGAGATTAGGCATAATGTGATAAGGATATTCTATAAAACAAACAATAAAAAACCCACAGTATTACAACTAAGTAGTATTCGTGATTTAGAGGTTTATTGGAATAGATTGAGAAGAAGACTGTTTGTAATAAGATGAGGATCTTCTATCTAATTGCAGAACCAAAAATGCTAATAACTCAAAATAGTACACCCAAATATCATTCATATAGTAGTGATATATTGGAAGAGCTTGAGAAAGAGAATAGCTGTAAGATAATGAGGATCTTCTTAATCTAAATGATGGAAACTGAAATGCTAGTATTAGTCATCAGTATTTTGCATCTGTTGTTGATGACTAAATTCCTAGCTGAGTTTTCTAGAAGCTAATCTCCATATGTCAATTTGTCACCTAGAAAACCCCCATAGACTTTTTTGCCTTCTTACCTTTTCAGTTCACTCATGACAAGATGAAACCCCATTATCAAATCCTACCTAGCCTCAGCCATACTAGTCTGCCCATCAGCTCTAAAAGGAAAATCCAAATCTGTTCAAAAAGCCTCCCCTAAGTTAGGAAGTGGCGTTTTAAGGCATTTCACCCTTGGCAACCATCAAAGGCCAAAAAACCTCCATCTGCTACAGACCAGTCCCAAACAGACCTCTCACTCTGCTAATGAAGTTAGTCACAGCTCTAAGTCGTGCCACTTATACACCCTTAAGTCTCAACAATGCATAGACCATAAATCTCAAGCTGATTTTAGGTGTTTTATACTGTTTATGGATTTTACAAGCACAGGAAACATGTCATCATCTCAAAAGAAAATTCTTGACTCCACATTAGAAGAACAACTGCTTCTCAATGTGAACATGAGCCTGAGATGCATCTGCAGGGCAAAGAGTTACTCATCAAGATCTTGCATTTTCATTCAGCCTGAAAACACAGCAAAGGAAAAACAACACTGTCAAAATGGCTGTTGATAAGTCATGGTCAAGAACCTCCTTCATTTATAAGCAGAGGGTTAAGGCGCCTCCTTCATCCATAAGCAGAGGGCGATGGCCAATGTTTGACTTAAAGAATTGCTACTGACTGTAATCAAGGTGTGTAAATAAACAGTGAGACAGTGACACAAATTTTCTGGAGAACAGTGGTGATTGGAGACTGAGGTAAAAGCATCAATGTTTTCACTGTTGATTGCCAGCCATCATATGTAAGAAAACCCTTGTCAATATGCTCATCAGACAACCTACATGTAGTTGGGACACAAGGTTGACAAAGCACAGATATTGTGCCAAGAGAAAAAGGCCTCCTTCATTCATAAGAAGATGGCCAGGGAATTAGTTGATCTCAAGGCCTGTTTGATCAGAGAAGCAAGGTGAGAGACCAAATGGAAGGTAGGGGTACCACTGCAATCCAATGGGTCAAACTTATCTCTTAACAAAGTTTTGACAAAGGACAGTCCACAGCTCCAACCAAATAGATTCCGGACAGTGGTGATAGGATGAGTCAGTGCATAGGTAAGAAGGACATAATGATAATTATGCTTCAAAGTACTGGTTTGTTCCATTCATAAAAAGTGTTTCTCAAATATGCTTATCATAGTTGACACAGAGAATCTGGTTTGATCTCCTCAAGAGGCATCACCACTGAAAACAATTGTTCATGATATGCAAAAGAAGATTTTGACATATTTTTCAGATCCTGGTGAAATCCTGAGACAAATAGAGGTCTTCATTATTTAAAGGTCAGGAAGACCACTTTGGTACTTGTTGAAGCAGAGGAAAGGCGTTAGAGGAAGCGCCCTTCTTGAAAAACAGAAGATTACAAAGTCAAAATTAATGCAACCAAATTTTGGCACTGACAATTGGAAGAAGAGCTGATGATACACCTGGAGGCATAAGCTATCAACCAAATTGAAAAGACAGGCCATCTCCTTGCAAAATGACAAAGCAGTTTTCAATGTTTTCTGCAGATCTTGAGTGGATTTTCCGTGTTAAAATGTCACCAAAAGTGTTAACAAGTGGCAAAGGATGTTCCATAGGTTATTGGGTATTATCCAAAGTTAGAGCTTTTGTGTTAAATTGTCACCAAAGGGACAAAATTAACAGGAATCACCTTTCGAATCTATATGCATGAATGAATAGAGTTTTGACCTCTTCAAACTATGTTTACTTTCTATAAAGAAGTTGATACATATTAACATGGTTTAAGAGCATGAAAGCCCTGCTGCCAACATCATTTCGAAAGGGTAGGCCCCTCTCAAACGCATTCGATATCATTCAGGTTAAAAAAAAAAAACAAGTCCAAGCATTGTTTCAAAAAGCATAACCTTCGAAACCCTTACGAAGACTAACCAAGGAATTTGATTTCATTTTGCAAGTAACCGTTGGTTTTAATGTTTTCAAAGGGATAAGAGCCATGGAAAACTCCTTTTCAAATTCCCAAGAAAAATCGGACATCCCTATGTAGTTTTCAAGCGGTGAAATGAAGTTTTCAAATCAATTTTCAAAATTTTCAGGGTATTTGCACTGCGCGAGACTCCTGTACAGGCGCGCGACGCTCCTGGGCGAAGATTTTACACTGCGCAACAAAGGCGCGCGGCGCTCCTGTAGCCGCGCGCGGCACTCCTGTAGCCACGGGTCACAAGCGCCCGACGTCGACCCGACAACTAAGAACCTGCGCGGCGTTCTTCTTCCTAAGAGTGCCGCGCATAATTTCAGCCTCCATCACGCCTCCAAATCGCTCCTCAAGGTTGCTCAAGCCATTCAAGAGTTGCTCATCGATTTGTAGAGGTATTTATGAAACCCCCTTTGAGTTTTTCAAACTGTTGAAGTGGTGAGAAGGGCTAGTCATCGCATACAAAGATCACCGGTTCAAAATTGTTGGAAAACAAGATTGGTTGTGATTTTTTAAGCATCAAAGGCTTGTGAGTCCTATTTCTATAACAAGACCATCAAATAGTCCTCACTACCGTGGTGAAATAAGTTGAACTCTGTCAGCCATAAACCTTGTTTTTGAAACTATGAAAAGAACTGATATGTACAGTTCGAGGATGTCTGAGTCAAATGGGTGCAAAGACTGAAGGAGTTAAGTAGGGCAGATTTTTGTTGAAAGGGTCTATATGGTCTCATGCTGCAGAGTCCTATTTTACCAGTCAAAAAAACCAATTAAAATATCTCCCTGATTGTAACAGAGAACCTTGGACTGTGCATTACCACTTGTTGAATTTGACTAAGTTTATATATCATTATATGTTTGTTGAGCTGTGTATGAGGGGGTTAATGTTTTAATCAAAGTGGAGTTTTCTGGGCATTAGACTGCTACAGGAGGTACCCTTACCAACCATAGAAAAAGATAGTTGTTGACTGTGTATACTACTTAATTATATTTTTGTTCTTCAAGCTCATTTGTAAAGTTGATATTCAGAGGGTGCAAAGGCAGTTTTCTAGAAAGACAGGGGTTTTATATTGAAAAGGAGCCTTGATTATTTGAAAGATAAAACTCCCACAGGCTTTGGTTAAAACCTTTGAAACATTTCCAAGATTTGTCACCTTTGTTCTATAAATAGTGAAATTAACTGTGTGTCTGCACTAAAGGTGACTGTGTATATGGTCTGAGCTTTGTTGGTTGATTTGCATACTAGACAAGGGCATGATTGTGAAGTCGAGAAGTTTACCTTGGTCAAAGATACAAAAATAGGTTGTTGACCTCCAAACATCACAAAGCAGGGTGACCTTGTCACTATACACAGCGAATTCAATTGACTGCCTATCTTCATTTCACTGTGTTTTTTCTTCTAACAAGGTCTGCTTGTTGAATTACATATCAAAGGATGACAAGGCCACTTTTTAAAGGAGCAGAGGTTTTATACTGAAAGGGACATTTTTCACAAGCATCCAAAGACATTGTTTCCTTATCAAAACAGTGGGTTGACAGAGTTTAGCTTAAAGAAGGGATTTTAAAGACAATAAGGCAGTTTGGTGCTTCAAGAGCATATTTAGCCCAAAATGCCGCCCAGGCAAGACAGCAGAAGTGGTTTACACAAGAGATATGAGCCAATTTCTACTGAGGAGGTCAAAGCACATCCATCCATCGTCTTCAATTTTCATGAGGTGGGTTTGTTTGGATTTTTGCCAGAGAGTACAAGAGGTCAAAATTTTCTCGCCCTTGACACACTTATGCGCCTTGAGGTTCAAAAGAAAACATTTCCAAGTGGCAGGCCTTGATTTCAAGTTCTCCCCGAGGTCTATATCCAAAGCCACTAAAATCCCATACCTTGGTGAAAAATGGTTCAAGCAGGCCTATCTAGACTTGGATGACTACAATCCTTTTATCAAGCCCGAGCACAGAGAAACACGCACTGTTGTTTTTCCTTTCTCTCGTCTTCTTGCTAGCTATGCCCCTCTGATGAAGATCATAATGAAGTATTTCACTTGTGAAGGAAGATTTTCCCGATTTTATGCCTACCATATCCGGCTGTTGATGCACTTCACTAGAACAAAGCAACTCAATCTCCCTTACTACTTATGCAAAAGCATTGAGAAAATGGCCTCCTTAGTCCAGAAGAAGCCTCCATCACAGCAAGTGGTTTCTCTTTCCATCATTCTCTAATTAAAATCATCATCCTTCACCAGCGGGAGAAGAAAGAGGTTTCCTGGGATATCTTCATTAGTCACTCGGATTTCTACACTATTCCTCCGATCCATACATCTCCCACATCACCTACTCATCGCCCCTTACCTTCCTCCAGCAAACCTGCTCCTAGAAGGCTCAAATTCACCACTGAATAGTCAAGAGAGCATGGAGAAGGAGAAGGAATTGTACAGCAAAAAGAGGAAGGGCATAAGCATGAAGGATGGGATGAAGAGCAGTGAACTAAAGATGAGGAGCAGCAGCAGGACAGTGGGGAAGGACAACATTTTGGACAACAGTTTGAGCAACAGTTTGAGCCACAAAGTGAGCATGAAATTGAAACACAGCAGCATTTTGATCTTGATGCTCAAAGGCAGCAGTTTGAGCCACAAATTGAACAAGGGATTGAGGCAGAACAGCAACATGGTATTGATGATAAAGGGCAGCATTTGAGAATTATGATGTTGAGGAACATAGGTAGCATAGAGAAGACAAACAACACTTTCTTCATGATGCACAGTCTCCTCAAGTTTCACAGCAGCTTCAAGAAGAGAGGTAACTTCAAGAAAGTGATAAACAAGATGACAAAGGCGAAGCCATTATGCCTCCCTCTTCTGAAAAGGCTAAGCCCAGGACATCAAGAAGGCAAGTGCCCAAGGTGATCACTTCGAAAGTAACAAGAACCATCCAGAGCAAATGAAAATTTCCAAAGAAGCCTCTCACTAACTTGCCTAGAAGGAAGAGTGCAAGACTAGCCTTCAAGGGCAGAGGAAAGGGCAAAGTAGGAGAAAGACACAAGCACGGGAGTGCTTTGGATGCCATTTCAATTCAAAGTGATGACAGTGACAACGAGGCCCAGATTCTTGAAAATCTCTTAATCCATAGAGAGGGCCAAATTGAAGCATTGGAGAATGACCTTCATCGGGCAAAGAACTTCAATCATTTCTTGGAGATCCAAAATAGAAAAATGAGTGTCCATATGGCTGTTTATGAGACACGAGCAATTAAATACAAGAAAGAGGCTGCTAAAGCACAAGCAAGAATAGAGGAGCTCATAGGTGATTTTGACGAGGATGAAGAAGAAGACCAGCCTAGGCGGAAAAGGCCTAGAACCATAGGGCTTAGAAGAGCCCTTGAAAAGCAAAAGGAAGAAGAACAAGCCCATCTTCAATCCACTCCCCTCACTGCACTACTTGAGCAAGAAATTGAAAGAAATAAGGAGGTATGGCTAGAAAGAGCCAATAAACATTTGGAGATGAAGCTTGAGAAGGAAAACAGAGACTTGGAGCTACAAAGGAAGATGGCACAACACTATCAAAAGCTAAATCAGTTTGCCCGACGCAAGCTAAAGGCCACTCAAGAGAAACTGAAGGAAGCAAAGGGGAAGAGCCCAGCACGGAAAAAGAAGAAGGGAAAATCAGCACTCGACATTTTGGCTTCAGTTTCGGAGCATGTTGCCGAGGACCCTTGAGGGTCATGCACACCAATTTTGGGCCCATTTTGACAACTTTTGGTTTTTTTGGCATTTTTGAGTTTTTGATCAAAAACTCATAAATTCGCCATTTCATTTTGAGGATTCATCAAGGGAGGAGAATGATATCATTGGATGCCATAATTTCATGAGCATGCCCTCAGCGATTTTCAAAACATTTGGAGATCATTTGGCCCCTTAAAACGGTGAAAAAGGCTCTCTTTTTGCACACTCTGCCCGGTCTATCAGCAGACTGCAATTTTCTGGTTTTTTACACACAGGTGCATATTTGGAGGACTTCTAGGCATCAGATTGGGGAAATTTCATTTGCGCCAGAAATTAGACACTCAGAGCTTTCCAACGAGCTATCATGAGCCTCGTTTCGACACCGGGAAGGCTGCCAAATGTTTCCGGCAAGTCGGGGGACCTTTTGCTGATGAAAATTTGAAGTATTTTTGTAATTTTTGAACCTCTAAAATCTGCTTTTTCCAAATGTGCGTTTAGCTATTTTTGCACATGGAAAATGATGCAAAGTCAATTATTTTTCCTTTTTTAGCACTTTTTAGATATTTTATGAGATACTTTTGTGCCTTGGGCTTTGCAAAGTCTCAAGGGCAAGTTTAGATATTTTGAGTAGGCCAATAGGAGAGGAGGTTGAAACATGAGGTTTACCTCACTTGAGCCTATTTATTCCACAAGCTCTCATTTGTAAACAAGGCTGAACTTGAGAAGAGAAGAAATATATGGTCATATGAGCTTTGGAAGAAAATACTTGTGTTATGCTTTTGGATTGCCTCTTGGATGTTCTTGGATGAATGATGAAGGATTGTTGATGGATTCCATGACTTGGTAGAATGGTATAGTGTCTCTTGATTTGTTGTTGTCTTCTATTTTTCATTCATGAATACATTTTTCTTGCTTGCTATAGATCAGTAGAGAACAAATTTGAGATATGCCCATGGAGGCACCTCAAATTTCCTGAATCTTCATAGCTTTTATGTTTTCTTCTTCCTTAGTTGCATTAAAGAATTCTTAACTGCTCTTTAACAACTTGAGGATATTGTTGCTAGTCTCATTCATAGTTCTATGCATGTTGAGTAGGATGTATGGTGTGCCCTGCTTACCTATGACTGTCCATAGTCCCATCCATGAAACTATCTCTTTGACTGATTAGATTATCATTTTTTTTGAACCAAGGAGGCCTAGTCCCGATCTAGCCCTTTGCCTAAAACTATGAAAGCTTGTTTGTCAAAGTGCCCAATAACTTAAAGACTGTGTTTAGGCGTTCCGACATAGTATTTTGAGTTGTTAGTCCGTCTTATGTGTTTTCCCCAAAGTCTGATAGCCATTTCCCAAAGTTAGAGGGTCTTATACTTCTATGCATGGCTTGAATGTTTGTTTCGATGTGTTGATTAGTTTATAGTTACATTTTACATGATTAAGGGTTTTCTTTACCATGTTTATGTTATCTATCGAACTAGTGATGCTTGAAACTCCTTGTTATTCACAAACTTGATGTCCATTTACTCCATTTTGCCCAAATATCCTTTCTACCTTGAATCAAATCGGCCCTACAGCAGCCTTGTATCATCATCTGATAGCTTCCTTGACCTTTTTGACCCCATAGCCCAGTTGATCTAACTTCTTGTTACCCATTTTATATCTTTGATCAGTTTTATCCCTCACAAACTTAAAAACAAAAAACCAAAAACATACTTCATAACTAGCCTAATATCAAAACACCACAAGCAAACACAACGATATCTTTTACATCTAATAGAGAGAGCCCTCTCTGAGTCCAGGAAGGCTAGGTCCTTGGGCTCCAAAGCTTGGTTTGATGTTACATCGTCATTTGGCTCACCAATCGGCCAAATCACGGGAACCTAACATAATGGTGATCACGGTGGGACTCTGAGTAACAAAAAACTTAGTTTCCCTCATCTTTAGAGACTTTTGAGAATACTAGTTGATTGAATTATCCCACCGCTCACTAACATAATGGCAATCATGGTGGGACCTATTGAGTACATGATAGTCTAGCAAACTCTGATAGACTCTTTAGTCCTTCAACATTTAACTTAGACCATCAGCCTTTAGAATCATTCAGAGTAAACTCTCTGTTTCACCATCTTAGCAAAGTGATGAATCAGGTTTATAACACTCTTACATCCTAGGCTGCACATAAAACTCAGAAAAAACCACAAAAAACTCCCTTAGATTGGTTTTTGTCAGTATTGGTGGTGGACCATACACATATACCTCAAAACAACTAAAAATCCACCTGGCGACTCCACTAGCCTCTAGTAGGCCTTACTATTTTACCGAACTCTAGGTTACTATCCGATCGACCTATCCCATCACTCACTAACATAGCGGGAGATGGTGGGACACTGAGTACATGACAGTCTAGCAAACTCTTATAGACTCTTTAGTCCTTTAGATACTTAAACAAGCAAGTAGTCCATAAGATCATTTAGAGTAAACTCTTTTTGTTATCACCACCCTAGCAAAGTGTCGAAACAAGTTTAGAATACTTTAAACAAATCATAGGCTACACAAAAAACTCAGAAAAAACCCAAAACATTTCCAGATTAGTTACTGGTGGTGGACCATAGCTATATCCTCACAAAAACAACCAAGTTCCACCTGGCGACTCCACTAGTCCATCCCTTTTATTTTGACAATCCTTCACCTTAGTAGAACTTTAGAGAGACCATCCATCCAAAACATTCACCAATATCAACCTCTCTAAACTCTAGATCTGAAATCTGGCTTCACGAAGAATCAACACCAGATCCCATCCAGACCCAAATCCCCCTATCATAGTAGATGACCCAGAGAAGATTCTGTGGCAAGCTTCTGAAACTGACCATCTAGCTACTGGTAGATCCATCCGTAAAACAAGATCAGTACCTGAACATCTCACTATCCTACCAGATTCACCTTTTGAATTAGAGTCATCAAAAACTCTTTTCAGAAGCAAATCACATAGTAAGATAAACTTTGACGATCTTGAAACCCTAGACCAATCACACAGTCATAGTAGAGAAGCCTCACCTTCCACCCCCCCCGATTTTCAGCTTCTCCATCACTTTGGCTCCCACCATCCCAGATCTGCTCAAAACCAGATCACTAGCCCAAGTTCATCTGCCACACCTGTCCAAACCACCACTGTTCAAACCACCTCATCTCATCCCACTAGTCCTCATCTTGTACATCATCCATTAGCTCCCGTCATGGCAGCCTGGTACACACCTTTGGTGTTGCCACCGCCTTTGGCTCCTCTCCCAAATAAATATCAAGACAAAATCCCACACTTTACCGGAGAAGACACCACCACAGCTCAACAACATGTAAGTAGGATTAGCGATGCTTTTGAATACATGGAAGTACACGACGAAACCGTCAGAATGAGAATATTCGCCCAAAGCCTAGGTGGAGAACCCAAAACATGGTTTAAAAGCTTGCCTCCAAACAGCATCCACAACATCCCAGAAATCTGCCAAGTCTTCACGAACAAGTGGGAAGTCCGAAGGAACCCTATTCAAATCCTGTCAGAATATAACAACCTAAAACGGGAAAATGGGGAAAGTGTATAGGCATACTGCACTAGGTTCAATAGTGTGTATAACGCCCTCCCTCCTCACTTCAAACCCCCACTCGGTTTAGCCTTGGCAAAATTCCCTGAGGGTTTTGATCCAGACATGACGTATCATCTAAGAGACAAAGATCCCCCTACCCTAGAGGAAATGCAACAAGTAGCCATAAAAGAAGAAGCCAACTTAGCAGAAAAAAGAGCTAGGACTAGATTAGAAAGAAAAGTCCCATATAGAGATGAGGTCTCCACTTCATCTCCTTCCCTAGATCCTAGAATAGATGGCCTGGTCAAATCCATGACAAATATGTGGGAAAAAATGAGTGAAAAAGTGCCTCCTAGGGACAACCAACCAAACCCTCAAAACCGGAACCAAGGCTTTAGAAAAGATCAGTCTCAAAATAAACCAAGAGGAAATGATCAGCAGATCAGACCATCCTTCAGTGAGAATTATGTTGATGAAGAGGATAAGGATACTGAACCCATTGATGAAAATCATTGGAACCTCATAGGTTCTGATAACGAGAGTAAGGTTTACCTCACAGCAGAAGAGCAAGAGTTATGCTCTCCGAGTCAGGATGAAACCAACTATGAAGATCTCGAAGATCCTGCCATAGATTTTCAGAATGCCATTATAGAAGCTCATAGGCAGTATAACCTTAGAAGCAGAAAAAACCAAGACCACTCCAAGAAGGGTAGCCCTGACACTGCTAAAACCTCTGACACCATCCTTAAAAAAGCCATGGATAGCAACAAAATTGTGGCCAAGAAAATTGACCAAAACAAAGATAAAGCTATTCAAACAAGTCTTAGCTCAGATACTCCTAGTACCTCCACAAAGACTCCCGAGGCGACTATGTCAAACAAGGTCTCAAACCAGAATCAACAAATTAAGAGCATAGAAAAGGTCATGTCCGAAAAAGCTGAAACAAATCTGCCCAAACTACAAACTCCTTTTAGTTTCGAAGGGGAAGTTTCCAAAATAAAAATTACCATACCCCTTACTGAGCTAATAACTGTAGATAGGTATAGATCTCAAATCTTCAAAGTTTTTGACATAGGGAGTGAGGCAGATACTTTAAATCTAACTGACGACAAACCCGAGCTCTTATTCGGCCCGAAAATAGAAGGTAAATACCAAGAAGGATCTGTTTCTCCTTTCTATGTGAGCTTGAACATACGGGACAAGATATTACATAATGCCATGTTAGATTCTGGTGCCTCCCATAACCTCATGCCTAAAGCAGTCGTGGAAAACCTGGGACTAGAAGTAACTCAACCCTACAAAAACCTGTATTCCTTTGACTCGAGTCAAGTCAAATGTTTAGGCCTAATAAAGAACCTAGATTTTTCTCTAACACAACTACCAGCAAAAGACTTAGTCATGGACGTAGTAGTGGCCGATATCCCTCCTAAGTACAGAATGCTACTATTAAGGGCATGGGCTGCCAAAATACAAGGTAATCTTCAAATGGATATGTCATTCGCTACCATCCCCATTTTCAACCAGACTAGGAGATTATACCAAGAGACTCACATGAAATACATGGTTAGAAACCGAGATAAGCCAAACAATACTCCCATTTATTCCACTCATTCCAATTTAGATTGTTTTATCTTATATAATGAAAGTGATATAAACAAGAAGATAATGGAAAAGGAAGAAGTTCTCAAACCATCAAAAACACATTTTCCATTACTGAATGCAGAAACTAAAAACCAAAACTTCTCTAATCTTTCTCCTGTTAATCCTGCATATCATAGGTCAAAAAATAGACTTGTAAATCAATTTGAAGAAAAGAAATTTGTTAGTCCAATATGCATGGCTGGTGACATTACTTATGTTAATGATTCTCCAAGGTTTGATCAATATTTTGATGATTATGATTTCCAAACAGAAGCTAACTTTTCAGAAGACTCAGTTTTTGATTTTTGGGAGGAAGCTCAGTTTCATAAACTTGAGAAAAGTAAGCAGCCATTACCGGTCATCTATGACACTCATGAGGAGAGCCTTGAGAATTTAGAAGTAAGTGAAGAGTCTTGGACTCTTTTCTCTACTTCACTTCAGTCCATCAGAGATAACATTCACATAATTGGAAATCAACAGTTTTTCAGCTTTGATGATGAGGTTGAGGAGGATGATGAAATTATTGAGCCTGTTGTAAATGAGAAGCCTTTTCCTGAAATAGTTAAGGAAATCATTTTAGGCATGGAGTATTCCTTTACTCCAGATTTGCAGCCACCAAGTTCCATTGAGTTACAAATTGCAGATGAAGAAATAGAGGCTGATAAACACATGGGAGTTGTCACACTATCCTTTCAAGATAATTTACTGTCAAAGTGTATCCCTGCCCATGATCCTGATGACCTTCACACAGTTTTCAGCCTGCCCCATGAAAACACATCATCTTGGCAAGAGAACTACACTGCAATATATGATGAGTCTGATAGTTCAAGTGATCATGAGCAAGGGGAAGAGTTGCTTTACCGAGAGAGTCCCAAATATATTCAAGTGGAAGAAAGAGTAGTCCTGAATGAAGCCTATATCTCAAATCCTCTATATCAGGTATTATTCCAAGATCCATTTTTTTTTTTCCTTAAGAAGTCTGAAAGAGTAGTCTTGAATGAAGCCTATATCTCAAATCCTCTAGATCAGGTATTATTCCAAGATCCAGTTGTTGTTTTCCTTAAGAAGTCTAAAAGAGTAGTCTTGAATGAAGCCTATATCTCAAATCCTCTAGATCAGGTATTATTCCAAGATCCATTTGTTGTTTTCCTTGAGAAGTCTGAAAGAGTAGTGGGTTCTATCATGAACAAGTTGCTGCCAAGAATGAGAAAAAACTTAAGCACTACTGTCCAGAAACAAACCAAATGGGAGTGGCCTTTTCATTATTTCTGCATCATGAAAGAACTAAACCAGAATCACCCATGTAATCATCTACTTGACTGGTTACATTGGAAAGAAGAGTTCACCAAATGTGTATGTTGTGTATATTTTAGGCTAGGATAGGTAGATAGTTAAAGCTCAGCCTTGTGAGCACATTTCCAGTTTTAGATTGTTTGAAGAAAAAGTGAAAAAGCAGAAAATACAAAAATAGTAAAAAGTAGAAAAAGAGGGCAGTTTCTGAAAAGCAATGGTAAAGCCCCATGTTCCAAAAAATATTCCTTCGGAAAGCGAGCAAGTCTAAATGCTGCTACTAGTACTTCAATGTCTTGTTCAACTATCTAGCCTAATCATAGCTGAACATGTTTAAATTTATTTGCTGATAAGTTAGTGAGTGAAAAAGATGGTCAACATTGTGTAAGATTGACTTATCACAGAGAGTAGATTAGGGAGAGATTCTGGTTCCACATGCCTAAAACAGAACCAAAGAGAGAAGCGAGGGATGAAAAATACATTGTACATCTTAGCCCCGCTTTTCTAGTTTTCCTTTTTTGCAAAATAATATTTGTGTGCAGTTTGTCCTGTCATGCCGCAAATACATGACAAATCAGACTGTTTAACCCTGATTTGATCATTTTGAATTTCATGTTTTAGATTAGAGAACAAAATCCTGTCAAACAGTTTAATCTTGACAGTTGATCTAGTTTAGGTAGAGTAATGAAGGAGTTCATCAGTTTAATCTGAACTCCCGGCAGATATAAGTGTAGAAATAGATAGGTTCATTTTACAAAAAGAAAAAATATGCATTGTCAAAAGGTTTCTAGTTCAAATGCGCCAAAAAAGGAGAAAAAATGTTAGGAAAGATAGTTGGGTAGGTAGAAATATCATGGATGCTAATCATGCTGTATCTTTTCAGAATTAGCATCAAAAAGAGTGAAATTTTGCGCCAATGGGTAAGGCACTGGTCTTCATAAGCCAAAGATTTGAAATTCTGGACACCTCCTGAAAAGGAGCTTCCCTCCCCAAATGGAGCCACTGTTAGTCATCAGTATTTTTCACCTGTTGTTGATGACTAAATCCCTAGCTGAGTTTTCTAGAGGCTGATCTCCATATGTCAATTTATCATCTAGAAAACCCCCATGAAATTTTTTGTTTTTCTCTCCTACTTTTCAGTCCGCCCATGACCAGATGAAACCCCATTATCAGATCTTACCTAGCCTCATCCATACTAGTCTGCCTATCAGCTCTAAAAGGAAAATCCAAATCTGTTCAATCCCCCAAGTTAGGAAGTGGCGTTTTAAGGAATTTCACCCTTGGCAACCATCAAAGGCCAAAAAACCTCCATCTGCTACAGACCAGTCCCAAAAAGACCTCTCACTCTGCCAATGAGGTTAGTCACAGCCCTAAGTCGTGCCACTTATACACCCTTAAGTCTCAGCAATGCATAGACCATAAATCTCAAGCTGATTTTAGGTATTTTATACTGTTTATGGATTTTACAAGCACAAGAAACATGTAATCATCTCAAAAGAAAATTCTTGACTCCACATTAGAAGAACAACTGCTTCTCAATGTGAACATGAGCCTGAGATGCATCTGCAGGGCAAAGAGTTACTCATCAAGATCTTGCAGTTTCATTCAGCCTGAAAACACAGCAAAGGAAAAACAACTCTGTAAAAATGGCTGTTGATAAGTCATGGTAAAAAACCTCCTTCATTTATAAGCAGAGGGTTAAGGTGCCTCCTTCATCCATAAGCAGAGGGCGATGGAAAATGTTTGAATTAAAGAATTGCTACTGACTGTAATCAAGGTGTGTAAATAAACAGTGAGACAGTGACACAAATTTTCTGGAGAACAGTGGTCATTGGAGACTGAGGTAAAAGCATCAATGTTTTCACTGTTGATTTCCAGCCATCATATGTAAGAAAACCCTTGTCAATATGCTCATCAGACAGCCTACATGTAGTTGGGACACAAGGTTGACAAAGCACAGATATTGTGCCAAGAGAAAAAGGCCTCCTTCATTCATAAGAAGATGGCCAGGGAATTAGTTGATCTCAAGGCCTATTTGATCAGAGAAGCAAGGTGAGAGACCAAATGGAAGGCAGGGGTACCACTGAAATCCAATGGGTCAAACTTATCTCTTAACAAAGTTTTGACAAAGGACAGTCCACAGCTCCAACCAAGTAGATTCCGGACAGTGGTGATAGGATGAGTCAGTGCACAGGTAAGAAGGACATAATGATAATTATGCTTCAAAGTACTGGTCTGTTCCATTAATAAAAAGTGTTTCTCAAATATGCTTATCATAGTTGACACAAAGAATCTGGTTTGATCTCCTCAAGAGGCATCACCACTGAAAACAATTGTTCATGATATGCAAAAGAATATTTTGACATATTTTTCAGATCCTGGTGAAATCTTGAGACAAATAGAGGTCTTCATTATTTAAAGGTCAGGAACACCACTTTGGTACTTGTTGAAGCAGAGGAAAGGTGTTAGAGGAAGTGCCCTTCTTGATAAACAGAAGATAACAAAGTCAAAATGAATGCAACCAAATTTTGGCACCGACAATTGGAAGAAGAGCTGATGATACACCTAGAGGCAGAAGCTGTCAACCAAATTGAAAAGACAGGCCATCTCCTTGCAAAATGACAAAGCAGTTTTCAATGTTTTCTGCAAATATTGAGTGGATTTTCAATGTTAAAATGTCACCAAAAGTGTTAACAAGTGGCAAAGGATGGTCCATAGGTTATTGGGTATTATCCAAAGTTAGAGCTTCTGTGTTAAATTGTCACCAAAGGGACAAAATTAACAGGAATCACCTTTCGAATCTATATGCATGAATGAACAGAGTTTTGACCTCTACAAACTATGTTTACTTTCTATAAATACGTTGATACATTAACATGGTTTAAGAGCATGAAAGCCCTGCTGCCAACATCATTTCGAAAGGGTAGGCCCCTCTCAAACGCAGTCGATATCATTCAGGTTTAAAAAAAAAAAACAAGTCCAAGCATTGTTTCAAAAAGCATAACCTTCGAAACCCTTACGAAGACTAACCAAGGAATTTGATTTCATTTTGCAAGTAACCATTGGTTTTCATGTTTTCAAAGGGATAAGAGCCGTGGCAAACTCATTTTCAAATTCCCAAGCAAAATCAGACATCCCTATGTAGTTTTCAAGCAGTGAAATGAAGTTTTCAAATCAATTTTAAAAATTTTCAGGGTATTTGCACCACGCGGCACTCCTGTACAGGCGCGCGACGCTCCTGGGCAAAGATTTTACACTGTGCAACAAAGGCGCACGGTGCTCCTGTAGCCGCGCGCGGCACTCCTGTAGCCACGGGTCACAAGCGCCCGACGTCGACCTGACAACTAAGAACCTGCGCGGCGTTCTTCTTCCTAAGAGTGCCGTGCATAATTTCAGCCTCCATCACGCCTCCAAATCGCTCCTCAAGGTTGCTCAAGCCATTCAAAATTTGCTCATCGATTTGTAGAGGTATTTATGAAACCCCCTTTGAGTTTTTCAAACTGTTGAAGTGGTGAGAAGGGCTAGTCATCGCATACAAAGATCATCGGTTCAAAATTGTGTGAAAACAAGATTGGTTGTGATTGTTTAAGCATCAAAGGCTTGTGAGTCCTATTTCTATAACAAGACCATCAAATATTCCTCACTACCGTGGTGAAATAAGTTGAACTCTGTCAGCCATAAACCTTGTTTTTGAAACTATGAAAAGAGCTGATATGTACAGTTCGAGGGTGTATGAGTCAAATGGGTGCAAAGACTGAAGGAGTTAAGTAGGGCAGATTTTTTTTGAAAGGGTCTATATGGTCTCATGCTGCAGAGTCCTATTTTACCAGTCAAAAAACCAATTAAACTGTCCCTGATTGAAACAGAGAACCTTGGACTGTGCATTACCACTTGTTGAATTTGACTGAGTTTATATATCATTATATGTTTGTTGAGCTGTGTATGAGGGGGTTAATGTTTTAATAAAAGAGGAGTTTTCTTGGCATTAGACTGCTACAGGAGGTACCCTTACCAACCATAGAAAAAGATAGTTGTTGACTATGTATACTACTTAAGTATCTTTTTTTTCTTCAAGCTCATTTGTAAAGTTGATATTCAGAGGGTGCAAAGGCAGTTTTCTAGAAAGACAGGGGTTTTATATTGAAAAGGAGCCTTGATTATTTGAAAGATAAAACTCCCACATGCTTTTGTTAAAACCTTTGAAACATTTCCAAGATCTGTCACCTTTGTTCTATAAACAGTGAAATTGACTGTGTGTCTACACTAAAGGTGACTGTGTATATGGTGTGAGCTTTGTTGGTTGATTTGCATACTAGACAAGGGCAGGATTATGAAGTTGAGAAGTTTACCTTGGTCAAAGATACAAAAATAGGTTGTTGACCTCCAAACATCACAGAGCAGGGTGACCTTGTCACTATACACAACAAATTCAATTGACTGCCTATCTTCATTTCACTGTGTTTTTTCTTCTAACAAGGTCTACCTGTTGAATTACATATCAAAGGATGAGAAGGCCACTTTTTGAAAGGAGCAGAGGTTTTATAATGAAAGGGACATTTTGCACAAGCATCCAAAGACATTGTTTCCTTATCAAAAGAGTGGGTTGACAGAGTTTAGCTTAAAGAAGGCATTTTAAAGACAGTAAGGCAGTTTGGTGCTTCAAGAGCATATTTAGCCCAAAATGCCGCCCAGGCAAGACAGCAGAAGTGGTTTACACAAGAGATATGAGCCAATTTCTAATGAGGAGGTCAATGCACATCCATCCATCCTCTTCAATTTTCATGAGGTGGGTTGTTTGGATTTCTGCCAAAGAGTACAGGAGGTCAAAAGTTTCTCGCCCTTGACACACTTATGCGCCTTGAGGTTCAAAAGAAAACATTTCCAAGTGGCAGGCCTTGATTTCAAGTTCTCCCTGAGGTCTATATCCAAAGCCACTAAAATCCCATACCTTGGCGAAAAATGGTTCAAGCAGGCCTATCTAGTATTGGATGACTACAAGCCTTTCATCAAGCCCGAGCACAGAGAAACATGCACTGCTATTTTTCCTTTCTCTCATCTTCTTGCCAGCTATGCTCCTCTTATGAAGATCATAATGAATTATTTTACTTGTGAAGGGAGATTTACCCGAGTTTATGCTTACCATATCCGGCTGTTGATGCACTTCACTAGAACAAAGTAGCTCAATCTCCCTTACTACTTATGCAAAATCATTGATAAAATGGCCTCCTTAGTCCAGAAGAAGCCTCCATCACAGCAAGTGGTTTCTCTTTTCCATCATTCTCTGATTAAAATCATCATCCTTCACCAGCTGGAGAAGAAAGAGGTTTCCTGGGATATCTTCATTAGTCACCCGGATTTCTACACTATTCCTTCGATCCATACATCTCCCACATCACCTACTCATCGCCCCTTACCTTCCTCCAGCAAACCTGCTCCTAGAAGGCTCAAATTCACCACTGAACAGTCAAGAGAGCATGGAGAAGGAGACTGAATTGGACAGCAAAAAGAGGAAGGGCATGAGCATGAAGGATGGGATGAAGAGCAGCGAACTGAAGATGAGTAGTAGCATCAGGACAGTGGGGAAGGACAACATTTTGGACAACAGTTTGAGCAACAGTTTGAGCCACAAAGTGAGCATGAAATTGAAACACAGCAGTAGTTTGATCTTGATGCTCAAAGGCAGCAGTTTGAGCCACAAATTGAACAAGGGATTGAGGCAGAACAGCAACATGGTATTAATGATCAAGGGCAATAGTTTGAGCAGTATGATGTTGAGGAACATAGGCAGCATAAAGAAGACAAACAACACTTTCTTCATGATGCACAGTCTCCTCAAGTTTCACAGCAGCTTCAAGAAGAGAGGCAACTTCAAGAAAGTGATAAACAAGATGACAAAGGCAAAGCCATTATGCCTGCCTCTCCTGAAAAGGCTAAGCCCAAGACATCAAGAAGGAAAGTGCCCAAGGTGGTCACTTAGAAAGTAACAAGAACTATCCGGAGCAAACTAAAATCGCCAAAGAAGCCTCTCACTAACTTGCCTAGAAGGAAGAGCGCAAGACTAGCCTTCAAGGGCAGAGGAAAGGGAAAAGTAGGAGAAAGACACAAGCACGGGAGTGCTTTGGATGCCATTTCAATTCAAAGAGATGACAGTGACAACGAAGCCCGGATTCTTGAAAATCTCTTAATCCATAGAGAGGGCCAAATTGAAGCATTGGAGAATGACCTTCATCGGGAAAAGAACTTCAATCATTTCTTGGAGATCCAAAATAGACAAATGAGTGTCCATATGGTTGTTTATGAGACACGAGAAATTAAATACAAGAAAGAGGCTGCTAAAGCACAAGCAAGAATAGAGGAGCTCATAGGTGATTTTGACGAGGATGAAGAAGAAGACCATCCTAGGCGGAAAAGGCCTAGAACCATAGGGCTTAGAAGAGCCCTTGAAAAGCAAAGGGAAGAAGAACAAGCCCTTCTTCAATTCACTCCCCTTACTGCACTACTTGAGCAAGAGATTGAAAGCAATAAGGAGGCATGGCTAGAAAGAGCCAATAAACATTTGGAGATGAAGCTTGAGAAAGCAAACAGGGACTTGGAGCTGCAAAGGAAGATGACAAAACATTATCAAAAGCTAAATCAGTTTGCCCGGCGCAAGTTGAAGGCCACTCAAGAGAAACTAAAGGAAGAAAAGGGGAAGCGTCCGGCACGGAAAGAGAAGAAGGACACATCAACACTTGAAATTTTGGCCTTAGTTTCGGAGCATGTTGCCGAGGACCCTTGAGGGTCATGCACACCAATTTTGGGTACATTTTGACAATTTTTGGTTTTTTGGCATTTTTGAGTTTTTGGTCAAAAACTCATAAATTCGCCATTTCATTTTGAGGATTCGTCAAGAGAGGAGAATGGTATCATTGGATGCCATAATTTCATGAGCACACCCTCAGTGATTTTCAGGTCATTTGGAGATCTTTTTCCCCCTCAAAATGGCGAAGAATGCTCACTTTTTGCACACTCTGCCCGGTCTATCAGCAGACTGTAATTTTCTGGTTTTTTACACACAGGTGCAGATTTAGAGGACTTCTCGATATCATATCTAGAGAATTTTAGTTGTTCCAGAAAGTAGACACTCAGATATTTCCAACGAGCTATCATGAGCCTCGTTTCGACACCGGGAAGGCTGCCAAATGTTTCCAGCAAGTCAGGGGACCTTTTGCTGATATAAATTTTGGATATTTTTGTAATTTTTGAACCTCTAAAATCTGCTTTTTCCAAATGTGCATTTAGCTATTTTTGCACATGAGAAGTTGTGTAAAGTCAATTTAATTCCCTTTTTTAGCATTTTTTAGATATTTTATGAGATATTTTGTGCCTTGGGCTTTGCAAAGCCTCAAGGACAAGTTTAGATATTTTGATTAGGCCAATGAGGATGCAAGTTGAACCATGAGGTTTTCCTCACTTGAGCCTATATATTCCAAAGGCTCTCATTGTAAACAAGGCTAAACTTGAGAAGAGAAGCAATATATGGTCATATAAGCTTTGGAATAAATACTTGTCTTATGCTTTTGGATTTCCTCTTGGATGCTCTTGGATGAATGAAGAAGGATTGTTGTTGGATTCCATGACTTGGTAGAATGGTATAGTGTCTCTTGCTTTGTTGTTGTCTTCTAGTTTTCATTCATGAATACATCTTTCTTGCTTGCTATAGATCAGTAGAGAAAAAATTTGAGATATGCCCATGGAGGCACCTCAAATTTCCTGTTTCTTCATAGCTTCTTTGTTTTCTTCTTCCTAAGTAACATTAAAGAATTCTTGACTGCTCTTTAATACTTAGGATATTGTTACTTGTTTCATTCATAGTTCTATGCATGCTAAGTATGACTTACGGTACGCCCTACTTACCTATGGCTAGCTATAGTTCCATCCATGAAATTTCTCTTTGACTGATTAGATTATCATTTTGTTTGAACCAAGGAGGCCTAGTTTCGATCTAGCCCTTTGCCTAAAACTATGCAAATATTGTTGTTCAAAGTGCCCAATAACTTGAAGTGTTGTGTTTAGGCGTTTCGGCATAGTAAGTTAAGTTGTTTGTCTTTCTTAAGTGTTTTCCCCAAAGTCTGATAGCCATTTCCAAAAGTTAGAGGGTTTTATACTTCTATGCATGGCTTGAATGTTAATTTCTATGTATTGATTAGCTTATAGTTACATTTTGCATGATTAATGGTTTGCCCTACCATGTTTATGTTATCTATTGAACTAGTTATGCTCAAAACTCTTTGTTGTTCACAAACTTGATGTCCATTTACTCCATTTTGCCCAAAGATTCTTTCTACCTTGAATCAAATCGGCCCTTCAACGGCCTTGTATCACCGTCTTATAGCTTTCTTGACCTTTTCAACCCCATAGCCTGGTTGATCTGACATCTTTTTACCTGTCTTATATCTTTGATCAGTTTCATACCTCACAACTTAAAAAACCAAAACCAAACAACTTACTTCATAACTAGCCTAAAATCAGAACAAAATAAGCAAACACACAGATATCCCTTACACATATAGAGAGAGCCCTCTCTGAGTCCAGGAAGGCTAGGTCCTTGGGCTCCAAAGCTTGGTTTGATGTTACACTGTCATTTGGCTTGCCAATCAGCCAAATCACGGGACACTAACATAATGGCGATCACGGTGGGACTTTGAGTTAGTGACAATCTAAGGACACCTTAGAACTCTATAAGTCCCTTATTTTCAAGAATACCCGCCTTTTAGCCACCTCATCGCCACCCTAACATAATGGCGATCACGGTGGGACCTATTGAGTACATGATAGTCTAGCGAACTCTTATAGACTCTTTAGTCCTTCAACATTTAACTTAGACCATCATCCTTTAGAATCATTCAGAGTAAACTCTCTGTTTCACCATCTTAGCAAAGTGATGAATCAGGTTCATAACACTCTTACATCCTAGGCTGCACATAAAACTCAGAAAAAACCACAAAAAACTCCCTTAGATTGGTTTTTGACAGTATTGGTGGTGGACCATACACATATACCGCAAAACAACTAAAAATCCACCTGGCGACTCCACTAGCCTCCAGTAGGCCTTACTATTTTACCGAACTCTAGGTTAATATCCGCATGGATTATAAGGCCTTCTCCTCTTGGCTAGTGATGTGTTCGGAACTTCCCCTGATTTCTCTAGTGTAGTGCATGTCACCTTCGGGGTCACTCCCCGGCTTGAGCTTAGAAGGATATAGGACCAGCAACTCAAATCCTGAGTTGGGTGTGTTAGCCCCCTATAAATTCCTTGACAAGCAAGCAGGGGGCTAAATTGTTTTTGAGCCTTCAAGGAATGAATTTTTCTTGAAAAACACATCATCCTTGAAGCCTCCTTGTGCCTTGTGTCCTTTGATAAAATCTCCTCCACTATTTCCATCCACAAAGCCTCACTGATTGCAAAAATTGTGCTCCAAAAGGCCTACATTTTCCCCTTGTATCCCTACAGAATGCCCCATTTTAATACTTTTTTCCCCCTTGTCAAAATTCCCCTCTTACCCTCCAAATCCTCCCAAAATCCCCTATAAATCCTACACATACCCCTTGTTTGACCTATTTTCCCCTTTTTCCCTCTATCGTTACCTTTTCCTAGCCTTAAAAAGCAATAAAAGGGCCCAAAAACCCACTTTCCACCTTATATTAAGGCCCAGCCCTTTCAGGCCAGCCCCCTTAATTCCCCCCCCCACGTGACCCGGGCGCTAGAACCTAGCGCTAGCTTGAAGAGCGCTCATCACAAATGTGTATGAGGGGCTAGGTCCGCCATCGATCTACACAGATCCGACAGTATTCGCAATCCCATCGTGCCCATGGTCCCCACCTCTTTTCACCACCTGATCACATCACAAACGTCCATTTAACCTGCTGAATCGACGGTCCATATTCATCCACCCCAATGGTACCCGGACCAAAACACTGTGCAGAAACCAGTGGTATCTATCGCACCACCTTTGGGAGGTGGGCGGTATTTTTCATTTCGGAGCGATTCCACTCATCGCATAACGCGTGGCTCCGTGCACTATTCATAAACCACCCTCCATCGCGCATTAACGTTCGTCCACAGATCCGGCGTGATATTGTTGTACACCATCCGATATGGGGTGGGCCATCCGATGGTGTTCGTGCCCCCAAGGTGCTCGGATGATAAAAAAGGCAAACGCGACCCTTGGCCCATTATCCATCGCCCCCCGATGCATCCTCAGCCATTGATCTCCTCCTGAGATTGGATGGTCCAGATTTAACACATGTCCCGCCTTTGACTGGGTCCCAACACGTCACCATTCCATGTGTTTTGTCACATTTTCTTCCGTCCTCCTTATATTTAATTCAAAGGTCAAAATCCATTGTTTGCATTTAAACTTTTGCCACAGTCCACCAAATTTCACCAGGCCATCCTCCATTGTTTCCCTATGTTTTCACCACCACCCTGCACTGTTCCATCAATTTACCAGATTGCGTGACCATGCTCATCGTCCCCATTGTATCCAACCTCCCCATGCATGTTTTCATAACGCATTTTCGTGTTTTGCAGGGTTACAGGCAGGCGGAAAACCGCCATGATTCATATGCACTATTGTAGTGGCACAGTGCACGGAAGATGCTAAATTTAGAGCCTGATATTACAGGAAAATGTCTGGAAAGGTGTCTACAACATAAATTTCATCAAAGGATAGAGTTCAAACTCTGCAAAACCTCTCCGGCACCATTAAAGCTCAGATTGCATAGACAAAGACAGTACCGGAGCAGCAGAGAGTTTAAGGCACGTAATTGAAGATTTTTGAGCGTTTTTTCAGGGGTTTAGAAGGCAAAGGTACCAGTTCGAAGACATCGTGGACCGCTCAGAAGGTCCAATGCACAAAAAATGATATATATCAATGTCACCATCGACGGAATGTTCCTACCAGTGAAGGGACGAAGTGCCCATGTTGCTTTCATTCTATATCATGTTCCTGAAGAGATCTCAGCCCCGACGACAGTCCTATGCTGCCATAATGAATTTGTTGCATGGTATGGCAGACTTGAATCCTTAATCTGCATTTTGATTAATTCACCAGAGTGCTGCAGCCAAAGTACATCAGAGGCATATGAGAGTAAATGGAATCCTGGAGAAGACCACTCTTTCACCCAAAGAGTGCCATAGATAAATGCACAGAATTTAAACATAATGGGTTTCGACCCTCTTTCTTTTCTAAGTTTTAATGCTTCATTTAGTTTTTCACCTTCCTCCTCTGCTCTCTTCAGATATAAAATTCATGAAGGAACTCATTGTAAAGGTTGTTGATCGGATATCTGAGATTTGCAAGCTGTTTCCTTGAGACACAGTCTCTGTGTGAAGTTGTAAGATAGGCTGAGGAAGATGTATCTAGATTGAATATTCAAAGCCGTTGGCAATGTCGTACATGACTGATGTTGCTCTTAATATGACAAGCACATTTCTTTGGATCCTGATTTAAAGCAGCTGGTGATATTTTCTATCTCTGTCTTTTATTTCATTTCATTACATTTCTTTTGGCACGCATTAGAAATCTGGCATAGGATTTACCCTTGATAGGTACCCTATGTCTCTACTCTCCCTGCCTTTAATGTTTTTCTGCTATATGTGTATCTGAGGATTGATTTCAATTGATTTAACCAGTGTAGTGGTCAGATATATCACTAGCTGATGTATGAATTAATGAGGTTAATGTTTCAGATGTTCTTGTTAAGGTTTAATTGAATGAATTGGGAACACTGGGAGGTCTAGAATTTGGTTTCTGTCTCACTAGGATCCTTTTCTATTGGTTAAACTCTGATAAGTTCCCTTAAGATGGATGCCAAAGCATTAAGAGTTCAAAGTCTCTCTCTGATCTCAGGTTTTCAACTTTGTGTTCTAAATCTTTAATGTTCCTTGTCTGAAGAGTTTACCTTTTAGGTTTTGAATCACAGGAGTTCAATGGCATGTCCTGTCCCTGGATCTAATTTCTGAAAGGTCACCTCGGAGGTTTCCTTGCCTTTCACTTTCTTTCTACCTTTCATGCCACACTATCATCTTTAAGATCCAAATGCTTTAGATGACTAGCCCAATTGAAAGCCTGCATATTGAATAGCAAGTAAACCCTTTCCTGACTCCATTTTCCCAATGGTCTTGAATGTTCCCTGAAATATCTCTCCTTTGCCTAAGATCCTCTTTGCTTAGCCTTGTCTCATTTTAAACCCTTCTTTCCTGATTCCTAACAACCAAACAAAAATCAAACAAACAAACCCTGTGCCCATAAATAGCCTAATATCTTAACTTTGAGCTTCAAAGACAAAAACCTTTTCTCATATAGAGAGAACCCTCTCTGGACCCAGGATGGCTAGATCCTGAGGTCTAAAAGTGGTTCTGATGTTGTCTCATCTTTTGGTCTTGCCAATCTGGCCAAAACATGGGAACCCCAACATAATGGCGACTCCACTGGGGAGAGACCACTTTGCCTTTAGATTGGCATTCAATTGCTGATGGTGGACAGCAGCCTGCTCCAAACAGTCAAATTCAGCCACCTGGCAACTCCACACTCCCTATGATCCAAAGACCAAATGACTCCACTGGTAGAAGACTCCGAACTGGTTGAGAAGATACAGTGACCTCTTCCTGATTTACAAACATGCTTCCACGCATACAGAGAAGATATGCCCCAATGAGTAGGAGCATATTCTTGGATTCCCACACAAAATGCCTGAAGTGGACTGGTTAAAAAACCTACCCACTTTTTAGGGTGAAAACACTGAGGACCCCTTGCTACATCTCATCAAGTTTCATATACATGTGTGGAAATTTAAAGTTGAATGGCATGAAGACTGCCTAATGAAAATGTTCATGGCAACATTAGAAGGAAAGGCTAGGAATTGGTATGAATGGTTAGAACCTCGGAGTTTGTTTTCTTTGAAGGACATGCACCAAGTATTTTACAAGAATTATAAAGGAAACTCTCCATCCTTATCATGGGATTGTTGTGATCAATCTCAGAATATCATACAGTACCTATTAGATATTGATGAGGATTTGGTTAATATGCATCCTAAATATCTGTTAATAGCATTCAAGAATTTCATATGCATCCTAGCTATCACAAGAACATGGATGAATCAGTTGAGGAAGAAAAAATTCAAGAGACCGTAGACATTCCTCAAGATATTCCTGAAAACTCAGATGCTGATCCACCATCCCTTGCAGTTGAGGCTTCACATGACATTCTGCCTCAAATCCAGTCTTCAAAGGAAACAAAGAGTTGTTTCACTTCTGCACAAAGGAGCACAAGACCATCCCCCCCTTTGACAGAAGAAGAAATAGATCAGATCATCAATGGAAAACCAATCTATGATTTTTTTTATAGATCAGACATTCTTTTCCATTCATCTGATGAGCTTTGTTGTACAGAGTTGGAAAGCTCACATGTAAATCAAAGTGAAGAAAAATCTGCTGATAATCCAGTATGTCCGGTTGGTAGCATTACTTATATTCATGATTTTCCTATTTTTGATCTATCTGATGATGATGTTATCCAAACAAAAGATGATCTTGCAGGGTCATCATTAGTAGATTTATGGGAGGAAAATCAGTTCCTTTACTTCCAGAGAGTAATGAGCCAATGCAGGCTATTTATGACACTGATGGGGAGAGCTATGACAGTATGATAGCAGATGAAGATTCCTTGAATCTTCATTCTACTTTACCACAGATCATCAGTGAGACTGGAGACTAGCAGCCTTCCTTTTCAGAAGATGAGGAGGTAAGAAAAGAAGAAATTTCTAAGCAGATTGAAATGAAGGGGTTTTCTCTTGAAAAGGAGGAAGCAAAGGAACATACTCCTGCTCAATAATACACAGATATTTTCAAAGAGCTCATCACATCAGAGCGGAATATATCAGAGCTCCAAAAGGACTCAACTGCAATATACGATGAGACCTCCAGTTAAGAAGATGAAGGAGACACTCTACCCAAAGAGAGTCTTTTTCTCAACCCAGTGGCAGAAGAAGAAATCCTGGTTGAAGCACATCATGATCCTTATGCACATTTCCTGCAAACATTCGAAGAAGGATCAAAGGTCTTTTTGAGCAGCATGTTGCAAACATAAAGAAATTTTTTTAAAGCTGTTATTGTGGAACAAAAAGAGTGGGAGCAGCCCTGCCTATCCAACATGCTCAAGGAGCTGAGCAGAAAGGACCAGCCATGGGATCACTTGATGGAATGGTTGCATTAGAAGAAAATGTTTGTAAGATAGACTTGTAAATAGTCCAGTTAGAGTAGGGTAGGTAGGAAAAGCTCAATAAAGCTTAGTCTATGAGCATGTAGTTAGTTGTTTTTAATTTCTGCAAAGTCCAGCAAGCTAGACAGTCTAATCCTGGCTTGACTATTTTTTCAATTTGTATCTTAGAATGTAGAGAAGAAATCTGCTGGATAGTCTAATCCTAGCAGGTAGTAGTGTAGGTAGAGAAATTTATGAGGCCAACAGTCTAATCTGGTCTCATGGAGCAATAAGAGTAGAAATAGAATAGGTTTATTTTCTTGTTTGTAAAAAATAAATGATGTAAAGGGTCTGCTAGTCCAAATGCACCCTGGAAGAAAAAATGTTAGGATTGTAGGATGGGTAGGTAGATTGTTTGAGAAATTTTCTGCTGATTTGATGTCTTCACAATTTGTGGCAGTTGATCGAAGAGAGAAAATGGATGGGTCAAGTAGCAAGAATCTGGCCCACACCAAAGATCATTTCTGAATTCCTGACTCCTTCAAGAAGAATCCATCCCCATGTGGAGCCACTGTTAGCCCCCTATAAATTCATTGACAAGAAAGCAGGGGGATAAATTGTTTTTGAGCCTTCAAGGAATGCATTTTTCTTGAAAAACACATCATCCTTGAAGCCTCCTTATGCCTTGTGTCCTTTGATAAAATCTCCTCCTCTATTTCCATCCACAATGCCTCATTGATTGTAAAAATTGTGCTCCAAAAGGCCTACATTTTCCCCTTGTATCCCTGCAGAAAGCCCCATTTTAACCCTTTTTTCCCCTTGTAAAAATTCCCCTCTTACCCTCCAAATCCTCCCAAAATCCCCTATAAATCCTACACATACCCCTTGTTTGACCAATTTTCCCCTTTTTCCCTCTATCGTTACCTTTTCCTAGCCTTAAAAAGCATTCAAAGGGCCCAAAAACCTACTTTCCACCTTATATTAAGGTCCAGCCCCTTCAGGCCCGCCCCCTTAATTTTTCCCCCCATGTGACCCGGGCACTAGAACCGGCGCTAGCCTGAAGAGCGCTCATCGCAAATGTGTATCGGGGGCAAGGTCTGCCGTCGATCTACACAGATCCAATGGTCTTCGCAATCCCATCATGCTCGGTGGTCTCCACTCCTTTTCACTACCCGATCACATCACAACTGTCCATTTAACCTGCTGAATCGACGGTCCGTATTCATTCGTCCCGGTGGTCCCCGTGCCAAAACACTGTGCAGAAACCGGCGATATCTATCGCACCGCCTTTGGGAGGTGGGCGGTATTTTTCATTTCGGAGTGATTCCACTCATCGCATGACGTGGGGGTCCTCGCACTATTCATAAACCACCCTCCATCGTGCATTAACATTCGTCCACAGATCCGGCGTGATATTGTTGTACACCATCCGATCTGGGGTGGGCCATCCGACGGTGTTCGCGCCCCCAAGGGGCTCGGGCAATAACCAAGTGAAACACAACCCCTAGCCCACTGTCCATCGCCCCCCGATGCATTTTCAGCCGTCGCTCTCCTCCTGAGATCGGACGGTCCGGACTAAATCCATGCTCCATCATTGACCGGATCCCACCACGTCACCCATTCCACGTGTTTTCATCACTTTTTTCGTACGTCCCCTTTATAATTCATTCAAAGGTCAAATTTTATTGTTTTACGTTAAAATTTCCACCTCGCCATCCTCCAAAGCATCTCCCGCTGATCCACTGTATTCCTCCACAGTATCCTCTACGTTCGTCGTCTTCATCCATGCCACATTGCCATTTTTGCAGTCATCCACACCACCCTCCCCATGCATGTTTTTCTTAACGTGTTTTCATGTTTTGCATGGTTACAGGTAGGCGAAAAACCACCATGATTCATATGCACTATTGTAGTGGCACAATGCACAGAAGAAGCTAAATTTAGAGCCTGATATTACAGGAAAATGTCCGGAAACTTGTCTACAACATAAATTTCATCAAAGGACATAGTTCAAACTCTGCAAAACCTCTCTGGTGCCATTAAAGCTCAAATTGCACAGATAGGGACAATACTGGAGCAGCGAAGGGTGTCAGTGAAATATCAGAGAATTTAAGGACGGTAATCAAATATTTTTGAAGCCTTAATTCAGTAATTGAAAAGAAATGTACCAGATCGAGTAACTAAAGACAAACGTAGAGGTCCGTATAGGGCCTAGGGCACATAAAACAACACCAACAGGGTTTTCACCATCAGCAGAATGTTCTTTCCCGTGAAAGGATGAAGTGCCCATGTAGTTTTCATTCTATGACGTGTTCTAGAGGGGTTCTCTACCCTGACAATAGTCCTGATGCTATCGGAGCATTTTTTATGCAGTATGGTGGACTTCACATTCATTTTTTTACGTTTTTGTTTATTCACCAAAGTACTACAGAGTACTGCAGCCAAAGTACATCAGAGGCATACCGAAGTAAATGGAAGCCTGGAGAAGACCACTCTTTCACCCAAAGAGTGCCATAGATAAATGCACAAAATTTAAATAGAATGGGCTTTGGCCCTCTTTCTTTTCTAATTTTTAATGCTTCATTTAGTTTTTCACCTACCTCCTCTGCTCTCTTCAGCTATAAAATTCATGAAGGAACTCATTTTAATGGTTGTTGATCGGATATCTGAGATTTGCAAGTTGTTTCCTTGAGACACAGTCTCTGTGTGAAGTTGTAAGATAGGCTGAGGAAGATGTATCCAGACTAAATATTCAAAGCTGTTGGCAATGTTGTACATGACTAGTGTTGCTCTTAATATGACAAGCACATTTCTTTGGATAATGATTTAAAGCAGCTGGTGATGTTATCTATCTCTCTGTTTTATTTCGTTTCATTACATTTCTTCTGGCACGCATCAGATATCTGGCATAGGATTTACCCTTGATAGGTACCCTATGTCTTTTCTCTCCCTGCCTTTAATGCTTTTGTGCTATATGTGTATCTGAGGATTGATTTCAATCGATTTAACCAGTGTAGTGGTTAGATATATCACTAGTTGATGTATGAATTAATGAGGTCGATGTTTTAGATGTTCTTGTTAAGGTTTGATTGAATGAATTGGGAACACTGGGAGGTCTAGAATTTGGTTTCTGTCTTAATAGGATCCTTTTCTATTGATTAAACTCTGATAATTTCCCTTAAGCTGGAGGCCGAAGCATTGAGAGTTCAAAGTCTCTCTCTGATCTTAGGTCTTTAACTTCGTGTTATAAATCTTTAAAGTTCCTTGTCTGAAGAGTTTACCTTTTAGGTTTTGGATCACAGGCTGTTCAATGGTACATCCTATCCCTGGATCTGATTTCTAAAAGGTCACCTTGAAGGTTTCCTTTCCTTTCACTTTCTTTCTACCTTTCATGCCACACTATCATCTTTAAGATCCAAATGCTTTAGATGACTAGCCCAACTGAAAGCCTGCATATTGAACAGCAAGTAAACCCTTTCCTGACTCCATTTGCCCAATGGTCTTGAATGTTCCCTGTGATATTTCTCCTTTGCCTAAGATCCTCTTTGCTCAGCCTTATCTCAATTTAAACCCTTCTTTCCTGATTCCCAACAACCAATCAAACAAACATCAAACAAACAAACCTTGTGCCCATAACTAGCCTAATATCTTAACCTTGAGCTTCAAAGACAAAAACCTTTGCTCATATAAGAGAGATCCCTCTCTGGACCCAGGAGGGCTAGATCCTGAGGTCTAAAAGTGGTTCTGATGTTGTCTCATCTTTTGGTCTTGCCAATCTAGCAAAAACATGGAACCCCAACAAGGTGGAAGAAGAAAGATGTGAGGAGACTACAGCAAGGATAGGCTAGGAAAACCACAAAGAAATTAGGTTTATACCGATTGATGATTGCTGGCTGCAGGCCGGATGGCCGTATTGAAGTTGCCTTAGCCACAATGGTGCCTCTTCACCGTCAGGTCAGAGCATCTTCATTGACTCAATCTGTAAAAAAGGCTTCTACCTAATCGGGACGGACCATCAACGCCATTTCGGAGAAGGATGAAATCAAGAGGCAGATTCAGGAGTTGCTACAAAAAGGTCACATTCAGACAAGTTCATCGCCCTATGGGAGCTCAATCATGTTAGTACAGAAGAAGGATGGGACTTGGATACTCTGTATTGACTATCGGGCGTTGAACAAGATCACTATCCATAATAGGTAGCCGATCCCACGGATTGATGACCTTCTAAACCAACTAAAAGGGGTGAAATATTTCAACAAGATCAATTTAAAGTCTGGGTATCACTAGGTACCCATCGAACCCTCCGATTTTTGGAAGACTGCCTTTAAAGCCAAGGAGGACCTTTTCGAATGGTTGGTCATGCCTTTCGGGTTGACGAATGCTCTCACAACCTTCATGATCTTGATGGAAGACATCTTGAGGCCATTCACCAACTCATTTGTAGTAGTGTAAATGGATGACATTATGATCTTCAACCAAACTTGGGAAGAGCACCTCCACCACATCTGACAAGTCCTCCAAACACTACGGTAACACAAGTTGTGTGCCAATTTGGAGAAGTGCACTTTTGGCATGACCCAGGTTCAATATCTGGGATACATTATTTATGAAACGGGGTTGAATGTGGATCCAACCAAGATCCAAGTCATTCGAGATTGGCTAGCCCCAACCACTCTAATAGAGCTTCAAAACTTTCTGGGTCTTGCTATTTTCTACCACAGATTGTATCATGGACATGAAAATCAAGAACGCTCGCCAACAAAAGATCCAACTGTATCGAGTTTTCAAAGCTGGCCAATTCCTGCACCAAGGCAAGTGGTTCGCCAAGGACCAAGTTCAGAAGATGTTTCCTCATCTCATGGAGGAACTCAACGAAATGGGGAACATTGCTTCCTAAGGGGGGAGGAATGATACAGGTGGATATTGGTGTCCACCCACCTATTCCACTTGGGGCTGCACCATTGTCTCTTTCAGTTTTTCAGTTTTGGCACAAATTATTATTTTTGGCATTTTTTTGGGCCCTCAACTTCTGAAGCCGTTTTGAGGCCCTAGATGACATTTTTTGGGAAAAATATGAGTGAAACCAACTCTTGCTTAAAAATTTGTAGTCCTCGAATAGATCTTTCTAACGAGGTATGGTGCATGTCAAATGAAGATCGTATGCAAAAGTTACGTCCTCGAGAAGTTGAAACATCAATTTATCCAAATGGGGCCTGTTATTCATCCATAATTTTCACTATCTGAAGATGACTAAGTATCAGTTCTATATTTCTAGAAACAAAGTTCATTAAAATTGCGAGTTCTAGAAATCTCACTGCCTTCATTATCCTTAGGGTAAATTTTCACTATTTCATCATCCCATCATGTCAAGGTCAGCTCGCTACTCCCAAAGGACCTGTCATGGGCTCATACCACTCATTATCACTACGTTTTTTCACCTTTGGTCTCAACCCTCTATTTTCATTTTTCTGCCTAACTCCTCCATTGTCCATCTAGGGTTTTCAAAGGCACATTTCTTCGTTTCATGACCTAAATGGTTAAACATCAATAAGGCTTGTATCTTGATGCTCTTACACCTCCTCATATCCTTAACATACCTTCATAAACACTTCCCATCACTCCTATCTCTCAAATTATCAATTTTTTTACAAAACCTAGTCTATTGCCACAATTTGTCACTTTTTAAGACGAGGCCCATGTTTTTCCCTTTTGGACCCCTTCACCTCACCCAATCCTTGAAATTACACTTTCCCCTACTCCCTAACATCTATCCCTATCCCCAAAAATTTCCCCGAGAATTTAGACAACCCTTAACCCCTTCATTCCACTCCCTCTACAAGGCAGTCCTACATCACCACAACAAACCCTAATTTCCTCTTCCAACTAAGCTAGGGTTGGATATGAAAAGGAGGCACAAGAGCACAAGATTCATTTTATAGCCCATGTCAGCAGGCATACTTCCATACCATCTCATAAGCATCATGCCTCCACCATTTTACAAAGAATTATTTCCAAGAGACAAGCCATGTGTCACCCCTAGGGCCACTTTTGCTTCAAACCATGTTTCTGACCAAACAGAGATGAAATTGAAAAATATGAGATTTTTTTTTCCATAATAGGGCCAATAATAAAAACCTCCTTAATTTTTTACACAAGTATCATGGTTTTGGAGAAATGTTAAAAATACAGGTGTCATGGGAGAATTTCTGCACTGCTGTAGTGACCTTGGGAAAATAAATTTTTATAATAGCTGTAATATCCAAATGACTTGCTTGATGAGTAAAATGAAAAATATACTTGAAGATATTTCCAATAAGCTATCATGAGCTAAATTTGGAATTGAGGAAGGCATCCAAAAGGTGTCTGCACCGGCACTTTGCATTTCTGCACCAGCATTTCACCACTTTTGACCAGTGTTGGGAAAATCCGTTTTTGGACAGGTAAATGGACAAAAGATGGAAAAAAAAGTATTTTTGGAAATTAGACTCAACTAGATTTCCAAGGATCTATCACGGGCCCAATTTCGACATAGGGAAGGCCTCCAAATTCCCTCTGCAATTTGGCGTTATACACAGACACATCAGAGTGCCTACAAACTGTCTGTTACACTCCTGGGTCACTGTTACACAACTGGATCTCACTGTTATGCACAAGAGCGGTGGTTTTAGTGTTAAATAAAACTATATTATGCACCCAGGATCCAGTGTTAGGCACCTGGGCCAGTGTTATGCATAGACAGCCTATCACCCAATTTTCTCAAAAAGGCCCAAAAACTCAAAATTCTTACCTCCAAAGCTACAACTTCAATCAAAAGAGGTTGATAATTCTCTTCCTCACCTTACAAGAAATATTTTCATAAACAAGGAAGACATTCAAAACTCAAAATGACCAAACCCAAATATCCATGAAAGATCAATTTGTTAAACTCCTAGGACAGGGTTTTCCAACTTGAGAGGTTATCATAGGTTGTAAAGACATTCATGAATAGCAAACTTGCTTCCAAACTCTGGAGCCCTCCTTGAATTTTCACCTTGCCCCCATTTGCCAAGGTTTTCCCTCACATCACTCATTTTGCCTCCCAAACTGGAAAGTCCTCACCAAAGCTCAAGCTCCTTTTATCTTGAAACAACCACCTGGTCCAAAGAAAAAATCAGTAGGTGAGATGAAAAGTTAAAAGAAGAACAAGAGGCCAACAGTAGCTCTAATGATGAGTAAACAAATGAAAATAAAGAGGAAAAGGACGGTGAGGTTGAAGCAGGGTTAGAAGAAGAAGGCATTGATCAAGGCCATAGCACAAATGACAAGATCAATGGTGAAAAAAGTATCTAAAAGGATAATCATGACTGTCATGACACAAATCAACTTATAAATGATCAAGAAATTCAAAATGATAGTGCAGGAAGTTGACCAAAAAATTACCTTATTGAAGGATAGAGCCAAAGAGGAGCAAGAGAAGAAAGTAATGATCAGTTTGAAAGCCTGAGTGAGCAGAAGATAAAAGTGGGACAAAAGTTATGAGTTTGAGCACTAATGAAGATGATGGCAGTGGCCATGAAGAACAAACAAACAACAACAAAGATAAAGAAGATAGTAGGGCATAAACAGAGTATGATGAAGAATACCAAGAAGGTAATGAGGGAGCAGATGAATATGGCAGCCTTGAAAGGAAAGACAGTGATGAATTTGAGAAAAGAAAGAGATAGGGTTGACAATAATGAATCACTCCCAAGTATAGAAAATAATTTTTAAGTGAAGATCAAGATGAAAGAAAAAGGATAGTGAAGAAAGTGCAGCAAGTAACTCAAAAACAAGACCAATTGACAATGAAGAAATCAGTGAAGAGGCATTGAAATTTGAGCACTAAAAGAAGGTAAAGACCAAGAAAAACTTAAATACATGGCTCGATATTTTCCACAGGCTTCTCAAACCTCTTGAGGGACCTCTCCACCAATTTTGATGCAATTTGGACAACATTTTGTTTTTTCCGAATTTTGACCCCTAGGAGCACAACACCCTAGGTGTTACACACAAAATTGGTGCATATTCAGCTCTCCAAGTTTACATTTTTGGGTTTTTCACATCACCAACAGTATACCCACAAAATTTCAGATCAATTGAAGCATTCCCCCCCCCCCCCCCCCCCTCAAAAAGTTCAAAAAAACACCTCAAATTTGACCTTTCGCACTCTTTTCGGAGAAAGGGTGTTACACACGAGAGAAATGTTGGGATATTTAATTTTGAGATGGTAAATGGCATCCATTCGGCGCAAATCAAGTATTTTTGGAAAATAGACTCATCGAAGTAATTAGCAGGCATCACGGGGCCAAATCGATGCCGGGAAGGAGTCCAAAAATAGGCTACAAAAACGGAACTGTTACTACTGACCTGGTGTGTTATACACGGGAGCACCGACTAACATATTTGGCAAAAAAGTCAACAAAACAGATGGATTGATGGCAAAGGAGTTTTTTAATATTTTCTTGGACAAATCACTCCTGATTTGATTGGGGAGTTATGTTTTGGTGTTTTTCATTTATTTTATTATCAACTATGTGTCTTGGGCCTTGCATGGTCATTAAGCACATTTATGGCATTTATGATTAGATTAGGGTTTCTGGAAGCCTCTTAGGGCTTCCCACCTCCTCAGCTGCTCCATAAATAGAGCCTGAGGCTCTCATGTATTGGTGGGATTTTGATAGCTTATGCTGAAGCAATATATAGTCTCTTAGAGCCTTTAATGAGAATTTGATGTCTTGGAGCTCATGCATGCCTTGATTTGTTTACTGATGGTGGAGGACTATTTGCAGGATCCATAGGCCTGGTTGATGGTGAGTTTTTCTCTTGTTTATGTTTTCTAGTTTTCCATTATGTTTTCCATCTTGCTCTGTTGCAGTAGGACAAAAAATTTAGATTAAGAAATGTTTTCTAATGGCACCTTAAGTCTGTTTGTCCTTCACGGCTCAATATTTTTATTTGCTGAGATATGTTAGGGAATCCATTTCTTGCTATCTAAGAAGTTCTTAGCTTGTTTATTTCTTGAATTTTTTAGATCATTTAGTGTCAAGTATGATTTATGGCTAGCCCTGCATATTGTGGCCACTGAAATACTCTGTCCTTGGAATCACCTCTTTAAAGAAGCTTTGCCTAGGTTTGTCAAAGAAGTATGTTTGAATCATGCTCTTTTCCTTTACTTAGCTAAAATTCTTTCAAGGAAACTTCATAGCTGTAACTTTAGATGTTAGGATTTTCTCTCCTTCTATCGTTATAGCTACTTGTGCATCTTAAATTTTTTTCTGCTCTTAATGATGAAATCTATGAAAGTTAAATAAGTTTCTTGCCTTTCTATGTTTCATCTAAATGTTTGTCTTGGTTGATTATCTGCTTTCAATTTGAAATCAAATGGATTAGGTTTTGCTTATGCCTTTGATTCTCTTGCTATGCTCATAAATCTTCTAACTCTTTCAGTTTACAAGTACATAAAGGATTCAATTTTTTCCCTTTATTAGCTTAATTTTCTCAAGCTTAATGTTCACCTCATGATCCTTCACAACCTTAAAAGATCCACCAACCAAGTTAAAATTGCCCTGCAAATTTTCTTGAAACCATTAATGAAATTATCATGACCTTGTTAGAATCCATTACCCAATGACTTAACAATCTTCCTTTTTTTCTATCTAAATCTATCTGAGCATCATACCCAACCAAAAACAATCAAAATACCTTGCACTTAACATCTAGCCTAAAATCAACCCAAATCAACAAACAAGTTCACATATTTTCACCTAATAGAGAGATCCCTCTCCGAATCCAGGAAGACTAGGTCCTTGGATTCCAAATCTTGGTTTGATGTTACCCCTGTCCATTTGTATCTCAATCAATCTAGAAAATTACGGGGACCTAACATAATGATGATCACGATGGGACCCTCTGAGTAAAATACATCTTAGACATCCTTAAGACCTCAGAAATCTCACAAACATCCTTAGATTGGTATTCAGTTGTTGATGGTGGACAACAACCTGTCTTAAAATATTTGAAATCATCCGCTTGGTGACTCCACTGGAGGAAGAACCTGAAACATGACCAGTCATCCTAGAAAGAAAGATCATTCAGGCCTAAGTTGGATTCAAGAAATTTTTGTTTTTATCTATAACTATGTTCTATCCTACTTTAAGCCTGATCAAGAATACACTGATGAGATCTACATTTATCATTGGAAATATCTCAAGCCTAAAAAAACTAAGCCTCGAATTTTAGACCATGATCAGTCTTATACACCTGTGCTTACCCTAGATTCACCTATGGAAGATCTAGTGAAACATGAACCTCATGCTACCTTTCCTCCTCTTGCTGAAACCTCAAATATCCATAAATCTCTTTTTACACTACCTATACCCACAAAGGTCCAAGAAAGATACAAGCCTCTAATTTTTCCTCCTATCTTCCAAGCCCTCCCTACAAATCTTGCAAATAAACTACCCAGATTTGATGGAGAAAGCTCAAAAGTCACCGCTGAAGAACACATTCAAAATCTTGAGAATTTACTTGACCTTTTTGAAATAGAAGAAGATTATGTGCGTATTAGAATGTTTGCCTTATCATTACAAGGAAAAATTAGGAGTTGGTTTAAGGACCTTCCAGCTGCAAGCATTATCAATTTTCATCAATTTACTCAAGTCTTCTTAGATAGGTGGGTGATCAAGGGAAATGAAGTTCTCATCATAGAGGAATAAAAGAATGTAAAAAGACAACCAGGGGAGACCGTACAAGACTTTTCAGCCAGGTTTAATAAGGTATACAATGCAATACCTGCTAAGATAAAGCCACATTTGGGGTGGGATCTCTTGCACTACCCAAGTACTTTTGACCTAGAGATGGAATTCTAGATAAGAGAAAAAGACCCTTCAAAACTGGAAGAAATGCAGAATATGAAAATTAATATGGAATTCCACATACCGGAAAGAGAGGAAAAGTTAGAATAAATAAGGAAGGACAAAGAAGCTCAAGAGAAAATAACTTCTTCAGAGTTAAAGGTAGAGATGTTGACAGATACAATCAAAAAAATTATGCATATACTTGGTAGAAAAGAGGAAGAGTACAAGGTTGATAATGGTGTTGATTATTCAGAGCAGCTGGTACCATTTTCTTGGGAGGAACCAAATCAGTCATTTCAATTCAAAGGTAGCTATCAAAAGATACTGGCTGACCAAGGTTGTAAAGAAGAAGATGCAGAAAGTTGTCAAGTAAGTACTATATGTCTTCTTACATCTTTTAATTCACTATTTAGAGAGTATTACAAGAAAATTGAAAATAGAAACAAGATGGAATGCTCTAAAGAATCAGTAAGGGAGGAAATGGATAATACAAACCATTTTTCAAATCCAGAAGTTCTCCCCTCAAATCATCTTGGTATGGCTGTGTGGATTACAAAACCAGAAATGAAAGATGAGCCAACACCTCTTGAGTCCCTACCCTTGTGCTTTGAGTCATTTCAGATTGCTAAAGGAGAAGCTATTGGCCATGAACACTCTCCTTTTCATATGGTGGAACAATCTGCTGATCAAGTGTGCATAATGGATGAAATTCCTCCTGTGAATAAGCTACCCAAATATGATCAATATGATGATGATTATGTTCTCCAAAATCAAGACAACACTACTGAACAATCAGTGATTAGTTTGTGGGACAAAGACAGTCATTCTCCACAGCTCAAGTATAGATATCAAAAAATACCACTCAGCCATGACAGTGAAGAAGAAAGTGCAGAAATTTTGGGAGAAAGGGAAGGATCTTTACCTCTTTGTTGTGCATCCTTTTAGTTCATAAAAGACAACCTTAATGCAATCAGAAGTCAGCAATATTTGGGTATTTATTTTAACAACAAAGAACACATTCAGCCCTATGTCCAAACTTCACAAGAGAAAGAGAACAACTATAGACGTTTTCAATCAGGTTTGCTAGAGGAAAACATGGAAATATATGATGAGTTTGACAATTCAGATGATCATGAGGAAGATAAGGGGTTTCTTTCCCAAAGAATTCCTAAGCTCAGCCAAGTGAAGGAAGAAGCAATCCTGGATCAAGATTATCTCCCAAATCCTCTAAGCCAGGTATTGTTTCAAGATCCCTTTGCTGATCTGTTAGAGGCACTTAAAGAGGTAGTAAAACATGTCAAGAGCGGTTTGATGCAAGGTTTAAAGAAAATTTTAGGCACTACTATTCAAAAACAAGTGAGGTGGAAGTGGCCTTTTGATTTCTTCTGCACTCTCAAAGAGCTGAAACAAGATCAATCATGGAATCATCTACTTGATTGGTTATATTGGAAAAGGGAGTTCACCAAATGAATGTATAACATGTAAAGGTTAGATTAGGATAGATAGGAATGCAAAATAAGCTCAGCCTTGTGAGCATATTTTTAGTTATAGATTGTTTAGAAAGAATGAAAAAACACAAAAAACAAAGAAAGGTAGAAAAATAGGGTAGATTTGAAAAGAGGTAAAGCCCCATACCCAAAAAATAGAACTACTGAAAGTGTGCAAGCTTAAATGCCACTACTGGTTAAAGAAGTCTTGTTCAATCATCTAGCCTAATCATGGCTGAACATGGTTTAAATTTATTGTTGATAAGTTAGTGAAAAAGATTCTTGTCAAATCATGTGAACTTGACTTGTCAAAAGAAATACATTAGGAATGAAGAATGCTGGTTCCACATGCTTAAAACTGAACAAAAGAGAAGGATAGGGATGCCTAACAAATGATGGATTACTGCCCTTATGCTTTCTAGTTTTTTTGGTATAAAAATAATGGTTTTGTGCAGCTTTTTTCAATGCCACAGCTCATGATAAATAAGATAGCTTAATCCTGGTTTACTCATGTTTCAATTTCAAGTTAGTAGGATAGAGAATAAAGTTTTTCAAATAGCTTAATCTTGACAAATGAGTAGACTAGGTAGAGAATAAGAGAGTTCATTAGCCTAATCTGAAACTCTTGGAAGCAATAAGGGTAGAAGTAGATAGCTTGTTTTGCTTTTAGAAGAAAAAATGTTAAAGGTTGCTAGTCCAAATGCACCTAAAGAAGAAAATTTTTTAGGCAAATTAGGTTGGGTAGGTAGAGATGAGTTTGAAGCAAACATGTCTTTTCAGATTATGAGATCATAGCTTCAAAAGGACATTAGCAAGTGAAGAAAGAGAATATGCAAAGTGCAAGTAAGGCACTGGTATTCAAAAGCCAAAGATCTAAATGTTCTAGACACCTCTTGAAAAGGAGATGCCCTCCCCAAGTGGAGCCACTGTTATTCATCCATAATTTTCACTATCTAAAGATGACTATGTATTGGTTCTAGATTTCTAGAAACAAAGTTCATGAACATTGTGAGTTCTAGAAATCTCACTGCCTTCATTATCCTTAGGGTAAATTTTCACTATTTCATCATCCCATCATGTCAAGGTCAGCTCAATACTCTCAAAGGACCCGTCATGGGCTCATACCACTCATCATCACTATGTGTTGCCACCTTTGGCCTCAATCGTCTATTTTCATTGTTTTGCCTAACTCCTCCATTGTCCATGTAGGGTTTTCAAGGGAATTTTTCTTGATTCAATGACCTCCATGGTTAAACATAAACAAGGCTTTTATCTTCATGCTCTTACACCTCCTCCTATCCTTAAAATACCTTCATAAACACTTCCCATCACTCCTATCTCTCAAATTCATTATTTTTTTACAAAACCTAGTCTATTGCCACAATTTAACACTTTTTAAGACTAGGCCTATGTTTTTTCCTTTTGGACCCCTTCCCCTCACCAAATCCTTGAAATTCCACTTTCCCCTACTCCCTAACATCTATCCCTATACCCAAAAATTTCCCTAAGAATTTAGACAACCCTTAACCCCTTCATTCCACTCCCTCTGCAAGGCAGTCCTAAATCCCCACAACAAACCCTAATTCCTCTTCCAACTAAGCTAGGGTTGTATATGAAAAGGAGGCACAAGAGAAAAGTATTCATTTGATAGACCATGGGAGCAAGAATACTTCCATACCAGCTCATAAGCATCATGCCTCCACCATTTTACAAAGAATTCATTCCAAGAGACAAGCCATGTGTCATGCCCAGGGCCAATTTTTCTTCAAACTATGTTTTTGAGAAAATAGAGATGAAATTGAAAAATGTGAGAGAGGTTTTTGTCCATCATATGCCCAAGAAGAAAAAAATCCTTAAGTTTTTACACAGGTATCATGGTTTGGGAGAAATGTTAAAAATACAGGTGTCATGGGAGAATTGTTTCACTGCTGGAGGGAACTTGGAAAAATCAGGTTTTATCACAGCTAAAATATCCAAATGACTTGCTTGATGAGTCAAATGAGAACTAGACTTGAAGATATTTCCAATAAGCTATCATGAGCTCAATTTGGAATTGAGGAAGGGATCCAAAAGTTGTCTGCACCAACACTTTGCATTTATGCACCAACATTTCACCACTTTTGACCAGTGTTGGGAAAATCCATTTTTGGATAGGTAAATGGACACCAAATTGAAAAAAAAAAAGAATTTTTGGAAATTAGACTCAACCATATTTCCAAAGAACTATCACGGGCCCAATTGCGACACCGGGAAGGCCTCCAAATGCCCTCTACAAATTGGCGTTTCGCACAGACACATCAGATCGTCTACAAACTGCCTGTTACGCTCCTGGGTCACTGTTATGAACCTGGCTCTTAGTGTTACGCATAGGATGGGTGTTTGCAGTGTTAAATAGCACTGTGTTATGCACGCAGGACCCAGTGTTATGCACCTGGGCTAGTGTTATGCATAGACAACCTATCACCCAATTTGCTCAAAAAGGCCCAAAAACTCAAAATTCTTGCCTCCAAAGCTATAGCTTGAATCAAAAGAGGTTGATAATTCTCTTCCTCACCTTGCAAGAAATATTTTTATAAACAAGGAAGACACTCAAAAATAAAAATTACCAAACCAAAACCTCCATGAAAGATCAATTTGTTAAACTCCTAGGACAGGGTTTGCCAACTTGAGAGGTTATCATACGTTGTAAAGACATTCATGAATAACAAACTTGCTTCCAAACTCTAGAGCCCTCCTTGAATTTTCACCTTGCCCCCATTTGCCAAGGTTTTCCCTCACATCACTCATTTTCCCTCCCAAACCGGAAAGTCCTCACCAAAGCTCAAGCTCCTTTTATCTTGAAACAACCACCATGTCTAAAGAAAAAATCAGTAGGTTAGATGCAAAGTTAAAAGAAGAACAAGAGGCTCATAGTAGCTCTAATGAGGAGTAAACAAATGAAAATGAAGAGGAAAAGGATAGTGAGGATAAAGTAGGGTTAGAAGAAGAAGGCGTTGATCAAGGCCATATCACAAATGACAAGATCAATTGTGAACAAAGAAGCTAAAGGGATAATCATGACTGTCATGACACAAATCAACTTATAAATGATCAAGAAATTCAAAATGATAGTGCAGGAAATTGACCAAAAGAGTACCTTATTGAAGGATAGAGCCAAAGAGGGGTAAGAGAAGAAAGTGATGATCAGTTTGAAAGCCTGAGTGAGCAGAAGATAAAAGTGGGATAAAATTTATGAGTTTGAGAACTAATGAATATGATGGCAGTAGCCATGAAGAACAAACAAACATCAACAAAGATAAAGAAGATAGTAGGGAAAAAACATAGTATGATGAAGAATACCAAGAAGGTAATGAGGAAGAAGATGAACATGGAAGCCTTGAAAGGAAAGACAGTGATGAATTTGAGCAAAGATAGAGATAGGGTTGACAACAATAAATCACTCCCAAGTATAGAAAATATTTTTTAAATGAAGATCAGGATGAAAGAAAAAGGATAGTGAAGAAAGTGCAGCAAGTAACTCAAAAAGAAGACCAAAGTGACAATGAAGAAATTGGTGAAGAGGCATTGAAATTTGAGCATTCAAAGAAGGTAAATACCAAGAAAAAATTAAATACATGGCTCGATATTTTCCAAAGGCTTCTCAAACCTCTTGAGGGATCTCTCCACCAATTTTGAGGAAATTTGGAAAAAAATTTTGTTTTTTCCAAATTTTGACCCCTAGGAGCGCATCACCCTAGCTGTTACACATAAAATTGCTGCATCTTTAGCTCTTCAGGTTCACTTTTTTGGGTTTTTCACATCACCAAAAGTGTACCCACAAAATTTCAGATCAATTGAAGCATTTTTTCGCCCTCAAAAGGTGAAAAAACACCTCAAATTTGACCTTTCTGCCTCTTTTTCAGAGCAGGTGTTATGCACAGAGAAATGTTGGGAGATTTAATTTTTGAGTAGGAAAATTGCATCCATTCAGAAAAATTTAAGTATTTTTGGAAATTATACTTATCAATCTTTCCAACGAGCCATCACGGGGCCAAATCCGATGCCGGGAAGGGGTCCAAAACTCAGCTACAACAGACCCTATTTTCTGCTGAAAAGTTGTTACACATAGGAGCATCCTTTTGCCAAAAAAGTCAACAAAACACACGGATTGATGGCAAAGGATTTTTTTAATATTTCTTGGAAAAATCACTCTTGATTTGATTGGGGAGTTATGTTTTGGTTTTTTTCATTTATTTTCTTATCAACTATGTGTCTTGGGCCTTGCATGGTCATTAAGCACATTTATGGCATTTATGATTAGATTAGGGTTTCTGGAAGCCTCTTAGGGCTTCCCACCTCCTCAGCTACTCCATAAATAGATCCTGAGGCTGTCATGCATTATTTGGATTTTTATAGCTTATGCTGAAGCAATACATAGTCTCTTGGAGCCTTTGATGAGAATTTGATGTCTTGGAGCTCATGCATGCCTTGATTTGTTTACTGATGGTGGAGGACAATTTGCAGGATCCATAGGTCTGGTTGATGGTGAAGTTTTCTCTTGTTTATGTTTTCTAGTTTTCTATTATGTTTTCTATTGTGGATGATTTTGTCACCCTCCTAGAGACAATCTAGAGTTGCCATAGACCAGTGCCTAGGACATCTTAATATAGCAAGGAGCCCTTTATAGTTTGGGTTGTCAGTCCAAGAACTCACTTACTATCTCTTGTTTGAACAAGGAAATTAGTTTTGAATGGGACCAATCTCTCTCGGAAGCTGGTACAAAGATAAGACCAGTGTAGGGACATCATGTAAAACTCCCATACAAAGGCATCAGACAGTTAAGAGACCGCTTACTGTAAAGAGTGCCAGTTCAGATAATATATCACAGAAATTAAATATCAGGAAGTGAGTGCAATGAGGAAACATAAAGGAGATATTAGCTGACATGAGATTGATACCCAGATACACAACAGAACCATATAAGGGCATACCAATTTATGAATCCTTATACGACAATGGCGTTTTAAAAGCACCCCCCTCAAGCAACTAATATAGCAGAAAATATGGATGAAGTGAACATGAAACAGTATACCATGACTAGGCCTATTTAAAGCACTTGACTAATTCCAGAAAGGGCATCAACAAGGATGAATCCTGACTGTAAACTAGTGAGCCACTCGCATTCTAGAACATGATACAAGAAGATAAATAACATGAAAGAGATATCGTATTGACACATAAGAGAAATTACATACTGTGAGATACCAGAGACCCGGAAATCCTCATTAGAGTTATAACCCCTCCTCAAGACCCCTACGGGCTCTAAACCTTCACATAAGTATTACAAGATGTGTCTAGCCTTCTCAACACCGATCTGCGATAGAAATTTGGAACCCTTCAATGTCTTTTACGAGCTTTTATAGAGAGATAGATAATTCTAGAGGAGGAGCGAGATAGAAAAATTTAATGACTTATTTTGAATCGGATGGCAGCTGAGAAAACCTTCGCGCCTAACTACGAATGAATAACTATAAATGAATGTACTTTACAATACGTCTAAAGAAATAAATGCGGGAGATAAAAATCTCCTTATATACATAACACAAATAATAAAATATATACGGTGTGTTGCCTTCGATTTGAGGGGAAAATCTCTTGCCGCAAGAACCCCGAGATAATCTATAGATGTAATTGTACTCTTTGGCACACCTGCTCCTAGTGATAGTCGGATCTTTAATGCGGTGCGAATTCTTCTGGAGGGTTCTGTAGGTCCATATCTCCGTCTTCTTTAATGGCGGTCATTTCTCACACCTACCCTCAGCTTCTTCTTTAAATTTCACCAGCAGAATATGTCCTTTGATATACTCTTGATCTCTGTAATGGAGGCGGTGGATTAAGGCGTCTTCTTCATCATTTTAGAACCTGCAAAACCCGCAAAACATTAGAGAAAACGGACTCGGAGACAGGGAGTGTGGAAGGGGAGATGATAATGGCGTCGAACGTATAACAGGAATATAAAAGGTGGCGGAGGAAAAACAATGAGGGCTTTGATAAATGATTGGGACGCAGTTTTTCTACGTGACATAGTGGGGAGGTGGTGACTGAAGAATGACAAGCGCAAATGAAAACACACTTGAACACATATATATATAGATACAACGGAGAGAAATATCCTAGACACACGGGGGCGAACACGTGGACATACGGAAGGAACAAGTGGAAGGGCGACGTAGCGAAGTCAACAGATGGGGGGAACTGCACTCTGGACCGTTGGATGGTAAGCACGAATCAACTGTTGGGAAGTGATGAGGGCAGCACGATGGTGGGCCATAGGACATGGCGGACACATGTTAACGAGCGAGCAATTCTGGTACACCTCCGCCGTTGGATAGAGATCGCGAGATCCAACGATTCACGTGAATTCCGCTGCCCGGCGATTGTACAGACATTAACGCGTGGGGGAAGCGGTTTTAAAACTCATACCAAAGACACGCGGCACTTCTTCTATGGCATCGCTGCTCTCATGCTGAATACCACCGCTTTGATGAGAGTGGTGCGGGGTAATACCGCCAGTTTCCTGCATGCGCGGGGCCCTCCATATAAAACATTCACCGGTCCATTGATTTAACCTGATCGGATGGTCATGATCACGCCCAGAATATGAACGATAAGCCCCCTTTCTTTTGGCCTGTGGTTCTTGGGCTCGGGTTATATGGTGACAACAGGAAAAGCGCTGAGGCCCCGAGGCTTGGGTCGATAAATTTAAATTGCGGGTTTTTATCATTTGGACAGTGCATTTCGGAGCGGAAAAGGTGGCGATGAGCACGACGTGGAGATTTTTGGTCACGAAAGATGCTTGCGGCAAGTTTAAAAGGGACCAGTGGTCAAAATTTGAATGGAGGGGGGAACTATGTACAACATCGGCTCCATCTGGGGACGGCATGGTCGTCCTCGGGCATGTCGAGAACACGCAGACCATTGAATATTTCACTCCGCTCTTTAATTCCCCTGCGCTCCTTCTTCAGGTAATTATCCGCATTCTTTTATATAAAAATAAAAATCAAAACAACTTATATACAATATATACAGTCGGGCATTGCCAGCCTAGGTCATAATTGGAAATATGGCTTGAGGAATTGGCCATTCACGGGTGCATCCAACAAATCACCCTGTAGATTTTCTAAAGAAAAAGTGTTGTTTCTTCCAAGCTTCACTATTTTGAATGGCCCGAACCACAGTGGATCAAATTTAGCGTGCTTGCCCTTTTCTGCTTTGCGAACATCCCATCTGAGAACCAAGTCTCCAACTTGAAAATTTCTATCCTTTGCATGCTGATCAAAGACGTTCTTCATTTTCTCCTGATATTCTATTAGTCTCTGATCTACCTGATTCCGTGTTTCCTCTAATTCGACCAATTGATTAATTCTCCTGATCATATCATCTGGTTCTTCTTGGCTTTCCTGCATGAAGCATGCCACTAGCAAAGCCAATTGCACAGGAAACACAGTTGCTCTTCCATATACTAGCTCGTATGGAGACTTACCTGTTGCTCTTTTGTTGGTTATCCTATTCGCCCATAGAGCAAACTTTAATTGAGAGTCCCAGTTTTTCTGATTCTCACTTATTGTTTTCTTCAGGGCTCTCACCAGGGTTTTGTTAGATGACTCTGCTAAGCCATTCCCCTGGGGATAATATGCTGTGGAATGAGTTAATACAATATTGTATATTTTGCAGAAATTTACAAACCTGGCAGACTTGAAAGCCTGTGCATTTTCAGTTACAATTCTGGCAGGACAGCCAAACCTAGATATGATATTATCCTCCATAAACCTCATTATTACAGCATCTGTAGCATTTCTGGTAGGTATGGCTTCCACCCATTTCGTGAAATAATCTGTGGCTGTCAATATCCATTTATGTTGGCCACTTGATGGGGGATGTATCTCTCCTATAAAATCTAATCCCCATTTCTGAAATGGTTCATTTACATGAATAGGGATCAAGGGCAATGCTGCTAATTTCTGCCTTTCTGCAAATCTTTGGCATTTGTCACATGCTCTGACCCAAGCAAAAGTATCTGAATACAACTTTGGCCAGTAGAAACCAGCCCTCAAAATTTTATGTGTTGTAGCCCTCCAGCTGTAATGTCCTCCACATATCCCCTCATGAAATTCTGTCATTACATTCTGCACTTCATTCTCTGTGAGGCATAAAAGTAATATGCCTAGAGGGTCTCTCCAATAGAGCTGCCCATTGGCAATTGCGTATTTCTGAGATTTCATCCTTACAGCTCTGTATTTCACCTTGTCACATCCTGGAGGACAGCTAAGTGTTAACAGATATTCAACTATTTCTTTATACCAAGGACTAGTTAGATATTTCACATGTATCTTTTGAGTAGCCATCTCTAGTCCATGTTGCTCTTCTTCTTTTTTTGATTCTTCATTTGCTATCACAGACAGATTAATGCCCAAAGCTTGATGATTTGATTCAGATAACATCTTGGCAAGTCCCTGTCCTTTCACCAACTTAGTAGGCCTTATATCCAAATCATACTCTTGGATTTTTGCAATCCATCTTCCCCTTCTACCTTCGCTGTCTCCCTGAACTAGAATGTCTTTGATTGCTGCTGTAGGGACATAAGCTGTAATGTGAGATTGCAAAATATAAACTCTGAAAGCTTTAAGGGACTTTACCAGGGCATATGCCTGCTTCTCCAGTATATTGTATTTCAATTCAGCATCATAAAGTACTTGACTGAAGAAAGCTATAGGCTGTTCATATCCCTCTTCATTTTTCTGCAATAACACTCCAGCAATTGTGTGAGGGGAAGCAAATGAAAAAATCATAAATGGCTTTTTGTAATCTGGCCCTGCTAGCACAGGAGCTTCAGCAAATGCCTGTTTTATTCTTGTGAATGCATCTCTAGACTCCTGGGACCATTTCACTTCATTCTCCTTTTTCAACATATTAGTTATATGCCTAACTATCTCAGCATAGTTAGGGATAAACCTTCTCAAAAAATTTATTCGGCCTAAAAACACTTGTACTTCTTTCTTGTTTCTTGGTAAAGGAATGCTTTTTATCACTTCAACTCTCTTAGGGTCAATTTTCACACCATCTTTTGTTACAATGTGCCCTAAGAGTTTTCCCTCATCTAATGCAAATAAAGACTTTTGAGGATTGAGAGAAAGGCCGTACCTTCTGCATTTTTCAAAAGTTCTTCTTAAATGTTCAATATGCTCATCATCATTCTTTGAAAACACTGTGATATCATCAAGATATACCACCAAAAACTTGTCCTGCTCTCCAACAAAGGCTATGTCCATTGCCCTCTGAAAAGTAGCTCCTGCATTAATTAATCCAAATGGCATCCTAGCATACATAAAAGTTCCCCATGGTGTAGTAAATGCAGTTTTCTTCTGGTCTTCTGGAAATACAGCTACCTGATTATAACCAGAAAATCCATCCATCATTGACATTCTGGATGCTCCCACTACTTTCTGCAGGATGTGGTCCATCTTAGGCAGTGGATAATTATCCTTCAATGATGCTCTATTTAAATTCCTGAAATCCACACAGAGCCTTATTTCTCCATTTTTCTTCCGAAAAGGAACAAGATTTTCTATCCACTCTGAGTACCTCAATGGCACAATTATCTTAGCTTTCAGTAGCTTCTTGACTTCTTTTTCAATGGAGGGAAGCAACAGAGGGTTTATCTGTCTGAGTTTCTGCTTATAAGGCTTTGCATCTTCCCTCAGTGGAATCTTGTGTTGCATTATATTTACATCAAAAGTTTTTAGGTCCTGGTAGGACCAAGAAAAAACATCTTTATAAGATTGAAATAACTTCAAATATTTTTCTTTATAATCTTCTGGGACTCTTTTAGATAATTTAACAATTTTGGGATCAGTAGAAGTACCCAGATTCAAATCTCCCACTTGATCTTCTTCTGTCACTTTGTTTGGTTGCAATGGAATATCATCTTTGTTAAACAATCTTTCTAGAGGCACTAGCCCTCTAGGAATAACATTTCCTTTCAGCTGTACCACTTTATTTCCTGCTATATTCTCTTCCCATTTGTTTTCTGCAATATTTTCAGCTTCTTCCTCCCTCTCATCATCAATCTCGGTATTTGTAAATTCTCCCACTGTCTCCATGAATCTCTTCATTTGTTCATCATCTTCAAATACCTGCCAGTGCTTTATATTGTCTGGAATGGATGGTTTGTACCGTACCTCCACTTCATATCTTAAAAGCAGATTCTGAGGAGGACGGAATGTACTGGCAGCAACAACAAGAGAGGTTGCTATTCTGTTCTGCTCCCGGGGCATGAACTGTATATTAAATGCTAAAAAGAAATTTTCTATCATGTCCCATACGTCATTTCTATATGCTCTGAGCCGAGGGTGTTTAGTTTGACATTCATTTTTGATCTGCCTCACTACCAGCTCAGAGTCTCCCAAGACTTTTAAACATTGGATGCCCATGTTTTTAGCTGTCTGTAGTCCCAATAATAGTGCTTCATATTCAGCTACATTGTTTGTAGCCTCATACTCCAATTTAAAAGACAGTGGCACCCATTTTCCTGTAGGAGAAATTAATAATACACCAGCTCCATTGCCTTCTCTTGAGTTTGCTCCATCAAAATGCAAAGTCCAAATTTCTGATTCCTGATCTTCTCTAGGCTGTTCAGTTTGAATTTGACCAAAAAGGGGCTCATGAGCATAATTTTGATTTTCTTCTAACATCAAGCATGAGAAGTCTCTCTCTTTGTTATAGACTGGAGAATTCTCTAAGCAGTCAGCCTTGGTTACCATTTTAACAAATCTAGTCTCTCTGTACAACCTCCTTTCCTGTCCTCCAAAGACTGGGACAATAGCATATGTTAAATCCAATTTTATTGACCCCCCAATATTTGTACCCCAGGACCTTGACAGCAGCATGCCAAAGAGAGCTGGGATATCAGCAACCACAATGTCCATGACCACACTCTTTGTTGGAATTTGGGCCAAATTGACCACTAAATCTTTAATCATTCCCAAGCACTTCACCCTTTTGGAGTCAAATGAATATAAATCTTTGTATGGTCTTGTAATTTGCAGCCCTAGTTGCTCCATGACAGACAAAGGCATAAGATTATGGGAAGCCCCAGAATCTAACATACAATTATGTAACAGCAGGTCATGAATGACTAGGGACACATAAAAGGGAGGAGTAGAAGGGTCTATCTCCTCAACATGTGGGCCAAAGACTACCATGGGTCTTTCTTCTTGAAGGTTTAGACTATCAGGTGCAATTGGTATTTCAGGAGGAAGTATAAAAGAGGTAACTTGAGACTGATATACAGGCTGTTTTAATAACTCAGTCAGAGGGACAGGAATCTTAATCTTCTCAAGTTCTTTTTGCAAATTGAAAGCAGATGTGGGCTTTTCTATCACTACTTCTTTTGACTCCTTATTCTCAACTGAAGATTTGACTTCTTTTGACACTGGCTCAGCATTAGGAGGACTGACTATTTTAGAAGAGGAAGGAATCTGATCAATTGACTGCAAGGGAGTATTTAAAGGATTCTTACCTTTTTCCGCGTTCTTCTTTGTTGCTGATTCCTTCTGAACAGATGCTTCTTTCTGAGGTGGCTCTTCTTCTTGGTCTTGAGTTCTGGTCCTCTTTCTTGAAGATCTGAGATCATATTTGACATTGAATTGTGCTTGCATGAAATCAGAAATTTTTTTACAATAATGATCAATCTCTTCTTCTTCATCTTCATCTTGCAACAGGCATTCCATATCATCATTATTTGAAAAAGCCAGATTTGAATCTTCTAATCCATAAGCTGCATCTCCAGTGGAGTCATCTGCTGGTCCTTCCAGGTACAAGGGATGAGGTACCTGGTCTTGTTGTTCCTTTGTTTCTCTTGGCAATATCTGCAATGGTGGCCTTCTGTACTGAGGATTATATCCTCTGTTTGGAGCATTATAATAGTTCTTGGGAGCTGCATTCTTTGCCTCCAATTCAAGCTTAATCATTTTCTTTATCATTTTACTTATTTCATCCATTTTATCTGAATCCTTTTCCTGATTAGAGGTGGAGACCTCTTCTTTGACTCTCCTCCTAGTATCCTGTTCAATTTTTCCTTTTAACTTTCCAGTGGAGGCAAAGTTTGCTTCCAATTCCAGAGCATCTGAATGTGCATCATCCAAAGTGGCAGGTTTTCTTTCTCTCAATGCGAAGCCAAAATCAAACTCAAAGGCTGCTATGAAAACTATCTTGGCAGCAGCTTCATGGGGCTTCATTTCAGGAGCCAGGCTCAAATACAACTTATTGAATCTTTTAATAAATTCTGCCACTCCCTCATTCTGTTTCTTCTTCATGGTATTAAATTCAGTGATACATTGACCGTGATCTTTCTTTTCTCCCCACTTTCTGAGAAAAACATTCTCCATGATGTCCCAGGTGGTCACAGAACGATTTCCCAATGTTTTAAACCATTTTCTGGCTTCCCCTTCTAAAGATTGCACAAATAGTCTCAAGACCACATCCATATGTTCAACATTTAAGTTCTCTGCAAAAGAGCAGAAGGTCTCAAGATGCTTCTGAGCATCAATTTCATTTTCACCATTAAATCTCGGCAGAATCTTCAGATAATCCTGTGGCATATCATTCAGTACTTGGGGTAAGGCCAGAGGAGCATATTTGTTCAATAGAAAATCAGGAACATTGGCCATTGGAGGAAGTGGGGGTTGTACAATAGTCTGAGTAACAAATGAAGGAAGAGGAGTAGGAGGAAGTGGAGTATGAATGACAATGGGAATATATTGCACAGAAGCCTGAGGTGTGGATGGGAATAACTCACGGTTAACAGCAACTACTTCTGTGACCTCTTTAATTTCTTCAGCCTCGAAAGCAGGATGAGATTCTTCTTCAATCCAAGCACTTCCTCTACGTGGAGTTTTTGAGTAAAACTCGGATTTTCTGTTCTAACTTCTTGAGAAGAAGAGGGCGGATAATCTTCAACAGAATACTCAGGGTTTTCAGCACGGGCTGACTTCCTCTCTTTCCAAATTCTTTTATGAATGATCTTTTCTGGGTCAGACACGTAATATGCTTTCAACTGAGATGTATCTGACCTCAAATGTGGCTTACGAGGAGCCAGGACTACCAATAAGATTTATCAAATAAAGACCAGTGGAGTCGCCAAGGTGAGAGATATGCAACTCTTCAACTCTCTGTGCTCACCTGATTAGAGAGTGAAAACAATTTGTCGAGACCCAGGGAAAATGATATTCTTGAATTCGCTCCCCGGAAACGGCGCCAGAAAGATGTTGTGGATGATTTTATCACCCTCCTAGAGACAGTCTAGAGTTGCCATAGACCAGTGCCTAGGACATCTTAATATAGCAAGGAGCCCATTATATATATAGCTTGGGTTGTCAGTCCAAAGAGCTCTCTTACTATCTCTTGTTGAACAAGGAAGATAATTTAAATGGGACCAATCTCTCTCAGAATCTGATACAAAGATAAGAACAGTGTAGGGACATCATGTAAAACTCCAATACAAAGGCATCAGACAGTTAAGAGACAGCTTACTGTAAAGAGGGTCGATTCAAATAATATATCACAGAAATCAAATATCAGGAAGTGAGTGCAGTGAGGAAAAATAGAGAAGATATTAGTTAACATGAGACTGATACCCAGATACACAACAGAACCATATAAGGGCATACCAATTTATGAATCCTTATATGACAATGGCGTTTTAAAAGCACCCTCCTCATGCAAGCAATATAGCAGAAAATATGAAAAAGATGAACATGGAACAGTGTATCATGACTAGGCCTATTTAAAGCGCTTGACTAATTCCAGAAAGGGCACCAACAAGGATGAATCCTTACTGCAAACTAGTGAGCCACTCGCATTCTAGAACATGATACAAGAAGATAAGTAGCATGAAAAGAGATATTGTATTAACACATAAGAGAAATTACATACTGTGAGATACCAGAGACCAGAATCCTCATTACAGTTATAACCCCTCCTCACTGAGACCCTACGGGCTCTGAAGCTTCATACAGAAATATTACAAGATACACAAAGCCTTCACTCACAGTCACATAGAAACTGGAACCCTTCCAATGTATTTTCCAGCTTTTATAGAGAAGATAGAAATTCTCAGAGGAGGAGGCAGATAGAAAACATTTAATGAATTATTTTGGAATCCTGATGTATGAAAACCACATACTTAACTCAATGACTAAATTCAGGAATGATTGTACTTGCTAACTGCTTCCAAAGAAATAAATGCCGGGAGATAAAATCTCCTATATACATGACACAAATAATAAAATGTATACAAAGCAGTTGCCTTCACTGAGGGCACTGTCACGTAAGAGATTTGATAATCTGTAATTCTCGCACCGTACTCTTGCACTCAGCTCGGATTCGACTCGGATTTTTAATGAAGACTCTTCCCCGAGGGTTCTGTAGGTCCATATCTCCGTCTTCTTTAATGGCGGTAATTTCTCACACCTACCCTCAGCTTCTTCTTTAAATTTCACCAGCAGAATATGTCCTTTGATATACTCTTGATCTCTGTAATGGAGGCGGTGAATTAAGGCGTCTTCTTCATCATTTTAGAACCTGCAAAACCCGCAAAACATTAGAGAAAATGGACTCGGAGACAGGGAGTGTGGAAGGGGGGATGATAATGGCGTCGAACGTATAACAGGAATATAAAAGGTGGCGGAGGAAAAACAATGAGGGCTTTGATAAATGATCGGGACGCAGTTTTTCTACGTGACATAGTGGGGAGGTGGTAACTGAAGAATGACAAGCGCAAATAAAATCACACATGAACACACACATATATATATATATATATAGATACAACGGAGGGAAATATCTTAGACACACGGGGGCGAACACGTGGACATACGAAAGGAACAAGTGGAAGGGCGACGTAGCGAAGTCAACAGATGGGGGGAACTGCACTTTGGACCGTTGGATGGTAAGCACGAATCAACGGTTGGGAAGTGATGAGGGTAGCATGATGGTGGGCCATAGGACATGGCGGATGCATGTTAACAAGCGAGCAATTCTGGTACACCTCCGCCGTTGGATAGAGATTGGGAGATCCAACGATTCACGTGAATTCCGCTGCCCGGTGATTGTACAGACATTAACGCGCGGGGGAAGCGGTTTTAAAACCCGTACCAAAGACACGCGGCACCCTCCTAATGGAATCGCTGGCCTGATGGATAATACCGCTAGCCTGGGGTACGCGGTGCGGGGGTTTACCACTGGTTTTCTGTGCACGGGGCCCTCCATATGAAACGTTCGCCGCTCCGTTGATTTGGGCCAGATCGGTCGGCCAACATTGCGCCCGAATATTAAAACAATAAGCCCCTTTTATTTTAGCTTGCGGTCTCCGGCCTCAAGTCATGTGACGACAACAGTAAGAGGGCTAAGGCCTTGGGGCTTCGGCCCGACATAATTTAAATTGTGAGTTTTTAACCATTGCAAAGCGGATTTTCGGGCAGAGACAATAATAGCAAACAGGAGCATGGGGCTTTGACCACGGCGGAGATGTGAAAGAGAATTGAAAAAGGTGGCGGACTCAATTTTCTCGGGAGTAAAATCGATTCTACTGTTTGCAGGATCCATAGGCCTGGTTGATGGTGAAGCTTTCTCTTGTTTGTTTTTTCTAGTTTTCCATTATGTTTTCCATCTTTCTCTGCTGTAGTAGGACAAAGAATTTAGATTAAGAAATGTTTTCTAATGGCACCTGAAGTCTCTTTGTCCTTCACTGCCTCAATGTTTTCTTCTGCTGAGATATCTTAGGGAATCCATTTTTTTTTGCTCTCTAAGAAGTTATTAGCTTGTTCATTTCTTGAATTATTTAGATCATTTAGTGTCAAGTATGATTTATGGCTAGCCTTGCATACTGTGGCCACTTAAATAATCTGTCCTTGGAATCACCTCTTTAAAGCAGCTTTGCCTAGGTTTGTCAAAGAAGTCTGTTTGAATCATGCTCTTTGCCTTTACTTAGCTAAAATTCTTTCAAGGAAACTTCATAGCTATAACTTTAGATGTTAGGATTTTCTCTCCTTCTATGGTTATAGCTACTTTTGCATCTTAAATGTTTTTATGCTCTTAATGATGAAATCTATGAAAGTTAAATAAGTTTCTTTCCTTTCTATGTTTCATCTAAATGTTTGTCTTGGTTGATTATATGCTTTCAGTTTGAAATCAAATGGATTAGGTTTTGCTTATGCCTTTGAATCTCTTACTATGCTCATAAATATTATAACTCTCTCAGTTTACAAGTACATAAAGGATTCAGTTTTTTCCCTTTATTAGCTTATTGTTCTAGAGCTTAATATTCACCTCATGATCCTTCACAACCTTAAAATATGCACCAACCAAGTTAAAATTTCCCTGCAAATGCTCTTGAAACCATTGTTGAACTTGTCATGACCTTGTTAGACTCCATTGCGCAATGACTTTAAAATCTTCCTTATTTTCTATATAAATCTATCTGACCATCATACCCAACCAAAAACAATCAAAATACCCTGCACTTAACATCTAGCCTAAAATCAACCCAAATCAGCAAACAAGTTCACATCTTTGCATCTACTAGAGAGATCCCTCTCTGAATCCAGGAAAGCTAGGTCCTTGGATTCCAAAGCTTGGTTTGATGTTACCCCTGTCCATTTTTATCTCAATCAATACAGAAAATTACAGGGACCTAACAGGGCCCATAGTTTTGGTGCTTCATATCCTAGGGTTAGGGTTTTGGATGTTCAGGGTTTTCCATTGTTTCTAAATAATAAATAGGCCCTCGAGCCTCATTGTAACTCAGTTCAGCAGCCTATAGCCACCATATCTCTTCTTAGAGATAAGCTACCAACGCCCTAGCTAGTTTATTTCTATTATGTCTGTAAGCAAATTTCAGTTCTTTGATATTAATGAGATTAAGTGTTATTTCTGCTGCATATTTTTATTTATGGTTACATGTGTATTCTATTGCGTTCCTGCATAAATCTGTATTAGATTTACATATCAAAATGTAATTTTGATATGAAAATAGAGATGTAATTTCTTTTTAATTTCTTATGTAATTTTATGCTCCCTATATGTAATAAGTTTGGTCCCTAGATGCCAAATCAAAACAAACATGGCAGACTGAAAGAGAAAAGTGCCAAAATCCAGCAACACCATCCTACAAGAAAGAAAAGTAAGATGAAAGGATAATCAGAAAATGTAATATCCCTTTTTCAGGAATATTGCCAAGCTGCTCAATAGGAACACTGCATAAGGAAATATGGGCAAATAAAATGCAGGAAAAATCTTGGTTCCTATTGAATATTCTATGTGGGACTCAAATGTGTAATATATTCAAAAACAAATCAAGTTAGATCTGCTAAACAAATCTCCCACAAAATGGTACCAGTGAGATATTCCTCTTTAAGAAATTATCAATCAACAATATGATCTAAACCAGAGATTGAATGAAGGGGAATTTACTGTATTTTTCACCTTTAAAATAAAGGATGATATCCAGAGGCTATCTGGCCCTTTTCAGACTTTGCCTATAGACCCTTGTCGAAAGGTAAGATCCCAAAGGGTTTACTCAGCAAATCATGACTGAAAAATGAAATTTTCAGATATCATGGCTTAAGATATCATGAAATTTATTTTATAACATTCAGAAACGAATATAAAGAACACCATCACTATTTACTCAGCTTTTAACTTCAGAAAGGTGGGGAAAAGCAACAACTTATGCACTAAAATAGATTTATAAATAAATATGCATGAGAACAAGGGAAATGGCTTTGGGATATGCTATATTAGGTTAAGAGGGACTCACATGCCAAATTTAAGCTCAAAAAAAGGTGTTTTACTATGTTAAACAGTTCCTCCTTCCCGACTAGTCGAGAAAAACCTTGATTTCCCATGACCTAAATTATGTAGAAAAGTGCTGAAGCTTGGGAAGCGTAATTTATAAAGGTAATGACTGATTTTATGCAGAAATATCAGTATTCAGGTTTAGAATAATATTCATTTAGCTTAGGAATGAAAAAACAAACATTTATATGAAGAAAAACCCTGCAATGAGTTGCTGCAGCACATAGGAAAAGGATTGTAGATTATATCAATGTTATTTTTCAGGGGTTTCAACTGCTGTAAGTGAAAAATCAGATCTATGACATATCTATGGCTGAAACATCAGATCCATACCAGATCTGGAAACTACTCAGCCTTCTCTACAAGATCCCCTTGGAATTTCGTCAAAATAATGCCAGAATAAGTGTAGATCTGACATATAAGCTACATAACTGAAAAATGCTCAGAATTTCTGAAGATGAATTTATTATAATAGAGACCAGATCTGAAAATAGCTTAAACAGTAGCTACATCAAATATTTACAAGTGAGAGGCAAGCCTCAATCACTGAAGATCATTTATTGCACAAAACTGAAATAACATTAAAACCCTCAAGTGTAGAAACACAGTTCTTGAGAGGGATTGTGCAGTAGCTGTATAAAAATGAAGCAAATTATATAAATTACAGATCTGAATACAAAATAAGAGATATATCCTCTTCTAAGTGGTCACAAGACACCCTCCCTGAGAGAAATCTCCTCCAAAACACTAGATCTCTGCAGATCTAGACTACCACTTGCTGCAACTCAAGCAGCTGCAAAATCCTCAACAGGACCAGCATTGCTAATAGATGGAGCTTAGCCAAAATTCTGGATAGTGGCTCATTTCAGTACAATATCCTCCAAGAGCTAATAAAGGAAGGAGGGAGGATTCCTAAATAGGAAATCCTCTTCCCTTAGGCTAAACAACCTAGAGAGCTAGAGTTGCTCAAGCAACCTCTATTTCGAAATTCCTTCAACAACTATCTCTTGAGCCCTCACCTCCTTTTTATAACTTGAAGGGCTTCACAAACCATAAATCACTTCAATGGACTTAACCCCTTTCACATTGGAATCTTCTTCTAAAACTGCGCTGGTTCTCCAAGGTGGTCCAATTTCTGTTCACACACAAGTGGATTTTTGTTGCAAGGCCCAAATTTATGCTTTTTCACATTGGGCATGTATTTATTCTTTGATTTAAGTAGCTTTTCATGTCCTCTACATTTTATTCATCAAACAATAAGAGAGCAACAAAATTAAGTATTCCTATTAGCTTGGGCTAAATAGGAATATTACAGTCCCCCCCCTTCAAAATGTTGCTTGTCCTCAAGCAACTGCAAGGAAGAACTAGAATTCTCCTTCCATTTTCTGTGGCCTCCTCAATGGATCCAACCATAGCTGCAAATGATAAGCAATGAATCTACCCTCCAATGACCTTCTCCAAGTTAATAATAGCAAGTGTACATCATGAGAAATGGGGGGTACAAGTGGTGATCTTCTTGTTGCTCAATGGCCTCATCAAGTAGGAGTGATGAAGAGCATGGGGAAATTTTTTCCCAATGAGTGTCTCCCACACCCATGCTATCATCCAAATAAAAGGAGCCATCCTTGATAGCTCATAAAAACAATCATTCACCCCCATGATGTGCATTGATTAGGGGCTACAAGGCTGGAAATGAGGGATGAATATATCCAACCCACGCTGTCCCTCTTCCCACTGTTGATGGATGTGGAGCTATGGATCCTGGGCTGCAAAAATGTGGTCACAATGAAGCCAAAATGAATATGAAACTTCATGATCTCCTCCATTGATTTCAATGAGCCTCCTTGTCCACCATCTTATGCATACAGTGAACAATTTATCTTCACCCTATGTGCTCCAAAAGACATGTGGACTAAGTGCCATATGATGTGCTGGATGGTGACAATAGTCCCTCCCTTGAGACCAGTGCTATCCATCATCTTGCTGCCTCAAGTCATGATACCATAAGTGGCCATCCCACCACTTGCTTGCTGAAATAAGCTTCTTCAAAGCTTGGAAATGATAGAGGAAAATAGGTGTTGGCTGAATGGAGATCAAGAAAAACAGGTCTTGCTCTAATTCCTCCCATGTGAGAAGCTTCCCTTCATGATTCAAACTCAATGCATGACCCTTTGTAGAAGATGATACAATGTACCATGCAGCAGCCACAAAAGTTCCCTCCTCTTCTTGAAATTCAATTGATTATGGGAGAGTGCATTCCCAATGGATACATTCATCCAATGTATCAATCCTTCTCTCCCACATATGCTTCTCATAAAAATAGAAACATCAGCAACATAGGGAGCAAGAATAGAGTTCATTTTGGCTTCCATATGCAACAAATGTGAAGGGAAATGATCCCTCATATGCAACCAACAAAGTTTGGACCTCAACTGCAATAGAGACTACTGAAAAATGTGGTCTTCCAACCACTTGCATGCTACCCCAATCTCTTCATAAGATTGGAGGGAGTGTATGATGGATGAGGCAATGTAAGTATGTCCTCCAAAATAGAATTCCTCCCCAAGTCCTCCTAGGGAGTATTTATCAACATTGGTCATGGCCTCAAGTAGACCATGCAACCTCAAAATAAGAATGCTCCTCCTTGGAGCAACAACCTGTACATATGTGGTTAAGGGATGCATGTATACATTAGATAAATCAAAATAATCAACACCCTCACCACAAGTTTTTCTCATGCAATGGGAGCAGCTCATAGATGAGCCTCCTTCGATTCTCAAAGAGAAGAGAGAAGACTGTAATAACTCTTCCCAAGAGTCATGTGCATGCATAGCTCCCATGCCAAATGTAGATGTGGGAAGGCTGCTATCCTTCCCCTGATTTTCCTGCCACATCGCAGAAAATGAAATGAGAGTGGCTGTGGCTGATGTTGAGAGACTGCTTCTCTTCTCCTTGAGCCTACCCAAAACTCTTAGTGCTGCATCAAGACCTCCCAAGGTCTCCACTTCTCTGAAATCCATGGGCAATGCCTCACCATGTGAAGCATTCACCTCTTCTTGATAATCAAGTGGCCTCCTTGGTGCAATGTCTCTAGGAAATGAGACATCATCTAGTGGTGAATGAATACATGAATGGAGAAAACCCTCCATGCTTCCACTGTGCAATCCAGTCACCTCTTTAGGTGCATCAACCTTCTGCAATATATAGGAATGAGATTGGCCCTCTTCCCCATCTTCTCTTGGTATCCTCATGCTTTTTCACCTTCTCCATCTCAAGGGATTGTGAAATTCAGCCCCTTTGATATCTCCAAGGGAAGATCTTATTCCTCCCTTACTGCTCTTGCACAGCGCAGTGCAATTCTGTTGTTCTAGATCAGCAGCACATAGAAATGTAGATCTCTCCATGCAATGGGCTGAAATGAAAACAAATGAACCTTTGACCATACCTTGGTGAAATGTAGAAGCAAGAACTTCTTCTACAACTATGTAGTCTTCCTCCATTGAACATGAAGGCTGCTCCTCCAAGGTTGTGCCAATGCTGGTACAAGTCTCTACCTCCTCAATCTCCTTGAGATTTTCTTGAGTATCCTTCAAGGTTTGGAAAAAGAGTGAGGGAGTCTCTTTTTCTGTCATTCCTTCTTCTTCTCCTCTTTCTCTTAGCAAGAAAGTAGGGATGTGACAACATTGTAAATAAAATTGTGTGGCTGAGTGCTCACACACGTCATAAGAGGTACTGGGTACTCCTTCATTTTCCTGAAATTCCTTAGGAATTTCACTATAGCTTCTTCTGCTTTGAAACCCTCTTAGAGTTTCACTGCACCCTTCTTCTCCCATTGGTTGAACCTCCTTGGAGAGGCCCTTCTCTGATTTGAAAATGGATGAAAGTAGTCTCATCCTCTCCATCATTGTTCTATTTATTTCTTGGGCTTTTAAAGCCATAGGCTGAGCCAAGAAAGGTGCTCTGATACCACTGTAATATCCCTTTTTTAGGAATATTGCCAAGCTGCTCAATAGGAACGCTGAGATATTCTTCTTTAAGACATTATCAATCAACAATATGATCTAAACCAGAGATTGAATGAAGGGGGATTTACTATATATTTCACCTTTACAATAAAGGATGATATTCAGAGGCTATCTAGCCCTTTTCAGACTCTGTCTATAGACCCTTGTCGAAAGGTAAGATCCCAAAGTGTTTCTCAGCAAATCATGACTAAAAAAAATATTTTTCAGATATGATGCTTCATATATCATGAAATGTATTTTAGAACACTCAGCAACCAATATAAATAACAAAAACATTCTTTACTCATCTTTTAACTTCAGAAAGGTGGGGAAAAGCATCAATTTATGCACTAAAATAGGTGTATAAAGAAATCTGCGTGAGAAAAAGGGAAATGGATTTGGAATATGTTATTTTAGGTTAAGAGGGACTCACATGCCAAATTTAATCTAAAAAAAAGGCTTTTTTCTATGTTAAACAGTTCCTCCTTCCCGACTAGTCAAGAAAAACCCTGATTTCCCATGACCTAAATTATGCAAAAATGTGTTGAAGCTTGGGTAGCGTAATTTATGAAGGGAATGAATGAGTTTATGCATAAATATCAGTATGCAGGTTTATAATAAAATTCATTTAGCTTAGGCATGGAAAAACAAACATTTCTATGAAGAAAAACCCTGCAATGAGTTGCTGCAACACATAGGAAAAGGACTGCAGATTATATCAACGCTATTTTTCATGGGTTTCATCTATTGTAAGTGAAAAATCAGATCTATGAAATATCTATGGCTGAAACATCAGATCCATACCAGATCTGGAAACTACTCAGCCTTCTCTACAAGATCCCCTTGGAATTTCGTCAAAATAATGCCAGAATAAGTGTAGATCTGACATATAAGCTACAAAACTTAAAAATGCTTAGAATTTCTGAAGATGAATTTATTATAATTGAGATTAGATCTGAAAATATCTTAAACAGTAGCTACATCAAATATTTACAAGTGAGAGGAAAGCCTCAATCACTGAAGATCATTTATTGCACAAAACTGAAATAAAATTAAAACCCTCAAGTGCAGAAATGAAGTTCTTGAGAGGGACTACGCAGTAGCTATAGAAAAATGAAGCAAATGCTATGAATTATAGATCTGAATAAAAAATAAGAGAGAGATCCTCTTCCGGATGGTCACAGGACACCATCCCTGAGAGAAATCTCCTCCAAAACACTAGATCTCTGCAGATCTAGACTACCACTTGCTGCAAATCAAGCTGCTGCAAAATCCTCAATAGGACTAGCATTGCTAATAGACGGAGCTTGGCCAAAATGCCGGATAGTGGCTCATTTCAGTACAATCTCCTCCAAGAGCTACTAAAGGAAGGAGGGAGGATTCCTAAACAAGAAATCCTCTTCCCTTAGGCTAAACAACCTAGAGAGCTAGAGTTGCTCAAGAAACCTCTATTTCAAAATTCCTTCAACTACCATCTCTTGAGCCCTCACCTCCTTTTTATAACTTGAAGGGGTGCACAAACCCTAAACCACTTCAATGGACATAACCCCTTTCACATTGGAACCTTATTTTAAAACTGCACTGGTTCTCTAAGGTGGTCCAATTTCTGTTCACACATAAGTGGATTTTTGTTGCAAAGGCCAAATTTATCCTTTTTCACATTGGGCATGTATTTATTCTTTGATTTAAGGAGCTTTGCATGTCCTCCTCTACATTTTATTCATCAAATAATAAGAGAGCAACAAAATGAAGTATTCCTATTATCTTGGGCTAAATAGGAATATTACAAAAAAAACCTTCAAAAAGTAAAAAATGACATTAGAAAAGTGGGGTTTTAAATTAAAATTCAAATTAACTTAGCTATTTATTACTAATATAAATCAATTCAAATTCATTTGCCTCCTCCGAATATCAAGTCAGCACTCCAAGAGACCAAAATTTCGAAATTATGAGCGAAATTGGAAAAAGAGCAGAAGTAAGGGTGCAAATACTAAAGCTAGGGCGCAAATACATTCAGGAGGGTGAAAATATCTTTCGGAGGGTGAAAATGTGTTGTTGATGGTGGAAATGTGTTGATAAGGGAACAAATGTGCCGAGGAGGGCACAGATGTGTTGTTGATGGAGAAAATACGTAGAGGATGGCACAAATAGCTTTTCAAGGGCGTGAATGACCTGCAAGCTTTGCAAAGTATCCAAGTGATCAGAAATTTCCTTCAAATCTCCTCCACTCAGTCATTGACCTCCAAAAAACAAATAAGAGGCACATTCCATGAAAAATCATCTTCTTAAGTTTATGTGTCGATGTTGTAATTTGGTGTGTAATGTGAGGAAAAACCCTAGTATCTCATTATATTTGTGAAAAATATTTAAATTAAATCCCTTACCTTTTGCATCCCTCCCACATTTATAAAAACCCACTCCCTATCCCCTCCCCATATCACATATTCCTATCAAACATCTCCCTCAGTTTTCCTTTCCTGTCTCCCTTTCCCATTTTCCGTCCCTAATCCCTAGGGTTTAACAAAAAATACCATGGAAACAGAAGAGGAAAACAAATCATTTAGTGAAGGAAAGGAAACAGAGAAAAAGAGGTCACAAAAAGGAGGAAGAGTGCTTAGACTTGAGTCTTCCAACACTAAGGAACTCTTAGCTTCTCCATTGACTGTCACATGCTTCAAACATCTTGGCTGTTATGTATTTTGTGGGAAAATTTGGAGAGTTAAACATAACCCCATGCTAACTAGACTGTTCATATTAGGACTCCATGACAACCAAGTTAAATTATCTAGGGTCACTTTTACCTTATCTACTGCTACCATTTCAGATGCTACAGGGATCCCAAATGTTGGGGACAAATGGTTGAAGAAAGTTAGGTTGAAGAAAAAAGATTTTGATTTCTTCCTAAAACTAGGACACCAAAATCAAACAAATAGGTTCTTCCCCTTTTCACACCTCTTGGAAAAATATGCACCAATGATGAAGATTATCATAAAATATTTTTCATGTGAAGGAAAATTTCCAAGGCTCTATTCCTATCACATCTAGCTCTTGATGCATTTCACTAGGGTAAGGATGCTTAACATGCCCTATTATTTTTTTCGGAGTATAGAGAAGATCGCATACATTTCCCAGAAGAATGAAAATGAATAGAAAATGAGAAGCCAATTCCATAATTCCCTCATAATCATAGTCCTCCACCATCTCAATAAATTGAACATTGCATGGAGCACCTTCATAGCCACTGATATTTTCATTGAGCCATCCATTCAGCATGCACAAAATGTCCCTTCATCATCTCATCCCATGAATCACTCATCATCATCAGATCAGTCCCCTTCACCTCCTTCATCTCCATCTCATCATGATTTTGGGTCACCTAGCAGGATATATGAAATTGAGCCTAAGTGGGCTAGTATGGTTGAGGTTGAGCCATTGCTAAAAACCTACTAGAGGGGCTATAGGCATGTGTTTGATTCACTTGGAGTGAAAGGGGCCAGGCCTTCTACATCGACACAACACATGGATAAAGGTAAAGAGAAGGTCATTGAGCCAGTCATTCATAATGAGGAGGACAATCATGAAAAAGAGCATGAATTTCAACTGGTTGACCTAGATGAGGATGAAAATGATAAAATCACAAATGCTGCTATCAAATGTAAGGATGCCAATATTAGTGAGCTCCAAACTAATCTTGATATGGCTATATATGTCATAAACGTTCTTGAGGAAGAGAATGAACAATTGAAAACCAAACAGGTCATTGATGAGGTTAAGTATTACACTGCTCAAAGAGAGGCTCAAAAATTGAAAGTCATGTAGAAATTATATGCACTAAGCATGCATATGTCCTCATTCCACCTGATCTCACATTATTTAACTTTATGCAAGATACTAAATCTATGCCACTTGTTAATCTTTTGCAGAAAATTAATTGCACACAAATGTAAAGCATAAATAAAAACATCACACATAACACATTTGTTTAACCGGGAAAGCGTGAAGCTGAAAACCGCAACTATATATTATGTATCATGGAATCATATGACAATCCTCATACAAAGCTTATCAAGCTCTTACTATAGTAAAATCATCATACACTAATCAGGAACAATCTTGCAAATCCATGCACCGATCTTTGCCCTCCTGCTAGCCTACCTCCATTGCGCAATCCCTGCTGAATAATAGCTCTGAATGAATTCGAATTACTCTTTCCTTGACTGCGCAATCCTCATTGGAAACTCCAATGTGTGTGTGATGTAATCAATGCATCACTATAGTCACAACAGATAGTCTATCTTGCCCTTTCACCTATCTCTCCATTGGGTCTCCACTGAAACTGCCATGCACTATAGTTAACTACTATATTGTTCAGTTGATTAATGAGTTATTATTTGTGATTTAATTAACTAATTAATTCACTCCACTCTCACTAGTGTATCAATCAGTTAGACTAGATATAAATAGCTCAACTGAGTCTAACTAAGTTAAACTGAATACAACTCCATAACTACTCTTCCAACTGTGTCATAACTCTGCCACTTGAGTTCTAACTGATTCCTCCATGCATTAGCTCCAGTAAATCCTTGGGAATTACGTAATTCCCTCATTCCACTAATGTGACACATCTGTGCATTGAAGCAAAGTGCTCCAAGAGAATAAGTTGCTATTTAGTGTCTAATTATTACTAAGAGCTAATGATAATCGACGTGCATCTATTTTTAGATTGACGATCTATAAATAGACTTCGCCCAATATTCTAAAAATAGAATTTCATCTATTTTTTCAACTTGATGAACCATCCACAAATAGCATCCTGCAACTTCTGAAATATGATCATCATGTCTAAAAATATACATAGTCTAAAAATAGATTTGCGCCAAAAATAGCCTGCGGGCCTACTTAGTGAAGGCAACTCTTTTTACTAAGAGCATAATCTTGTTGAATCTCAACACTCCCTCTCAACAAGATAGGGATTATCCTTCACCCCGATCCTGCCTCTATGATATTCGAATTTTCTCCTGGTGAGCGCCTTCGTCAGAATATCTGCATCCTGATCCTCCGTAGGAATGTACTGAAGCAACATGATCTTCCATTACACACAATCTCTGATATGATAATACCAGATATCAATATGTTTAGATCTATCATGAAACACAGGATTAATCAAGAGGTTAATTCAACTCTGATTATCACAATGTATCACTGTGGGATCTAAATGTGAATCAAACAAACCAACCAGGATCTTCCTCATCTAGATAGCCTCACATGCAGCTTGACTTGCTGCCATGTATTCCGCTTCTGCTGAACTGAGTGCCATGGATCTTTGTTTCCTACGGTACCAAGAAACTGTTGTAGATCCAATACTGAAAATCCCCCCTGATGTGCTCTTTTTGTCTGTTGGGCTTCTTGCCCAATCTGCATCCGTGAAGCCATGCAACTTCACCTCATCCGTCTGTCTGTACCGTAAACCATACTCAGATGTGCCCCTAAGATATCTCAGGACATGCTTTCCTGCCTTCCAAAAGAGCTTAGTAGGCTTAACCATTACTTATGAAAGATGGTTCACCGCATTTACATGAGCGAACCCACCAACTATCGATAAACAGTGGCATCCACTACCTCTGCCGATGTAGCATCCTCTTTCTTCCAATTTCCTGGTAGAGGAGTGTCGATAGGCTTGCAACCTTTCATGTGAAACTTCTCTAGTATCTCCCGGGCATACTTTCCGTGAGACACAAACAGTTCACCTTCCCGCTGCCATATTTCCAATCCAAGGAAATAATGAAGGAGGCCCAAATCCTTCATCTCAAACTCCTTTGCAAGATCTTCCTTGCATGAGTGTATCAATTGCTCATCACCTATTAGTATTAAATAATCAACATAAAGTACAATGATTAAAAGCTTACCCTCCACCACAATCTGGTACAGGTTTGCATCTGCCTCACTCTTGGTGAAGCCAAGTCAAGTGAAATAGCTGTTGATCCAAGTGTACCAAGCATGGGGTGCTTGTTTCAGCCCATACAATGCTCTTTTGAGCCTGCACACATGCGACTCGCTGTTGAAGATCTCAAATCCTTCAGGATACTTAATGTACACCTCTTCCTCAATGATCCCATTCAGGAACACAGTCTTCACATCCATCTGATGAATGTGCCATCCCATCTGCGCTGAGAGAGTAAGGATGGTCCATATGGAAGAATGATGTGCGACAGGTGCGAAGGTTTCTTCATAGTCAATCCCCTCAATCTATGAGAAGCCCCAGCAACAAATCTTGCCTTATACTTCTCGAAACTCCCATCAGCAGCTTGCTTTACCTTGTAGATCCATCTTGATCCTACAACTGACTTTCCCACCAGCCTTGGAATAATATCCCAAGCACTGTTTCTGACAATGGAGTCATACTCCTCCACCATGGCATCAACCCATGTGGGGACCTGCACTACTTCATCAAAAGAAGATGGATCTGTCACGATACACTTGCTCATAAGAGCCATGTATCCAGATAATCGATCAAGTGACTGTCTCTGTCAATGTTATGATGTATGGACTCCTACATTCTGTGCTGCATCGAGCTTCAGTCTCTCAGCTTTTGTGGTATGCTTTCTGCCTTGTCTAATGTTTGGTTTTGCATGAGTGGACTCCTCCACTCCATGAATCTCCTCCTGTGGCTAATCCACATCCAGAGGCTCATCTTTGGGAACAAGAAGTTCCTCCTCTGCATGCAAGTGTAGCTCCCTCTCAAGCGACAACTTCATGGCTTTCACCTCATTGAATTTTATATTCCGTCACACAACAGTCATTCGACTGTTTGGAAAATACACACGATAATTATGGGGTGTTTCTTTGTACCCCACAAATATCCCGACTTCTGCAGTTGGCTCCAGCTTCTTCCTGGTGTCCTTTGTCACATGAATGTAAACAGGTGAGCCAAAAATCTTCAAATGAGAAATATCACGCTTCTTACCAATAAAAGCTTCTTTGGGTGTACTAATGCCAAGTACTCTATGAGGACAAAGGTTTTGCACATAAATCGTAGTGTTGCATGCTTCCACCCACAAGTGCATCGGTAGGCCTTGGTCATGCAGCATCACTCGTGCAACACCCACGATCATTCTGTTCTTCCTCTCCGTGATCCCATTCTGCTGTGGGTTATGAGGCGCTATGAGTTCTCTGTGAATTCCTTCTTTGCTACAAAAGTCTTTGAATTCACCCTAGATGTATTCACCACCATTATCGCTCTGTAGAGCTTTCACTTGCTTCCCTGACTCCTTCTCCACCAATTCCTTGAACTCACAGAACTTTGAGAATGTTTCACTCTTCTTCTGCATGAAGAATATCCAAAATCTACGAGAATAGTCATCAACAAATATAACATAATGCCTGTGTTTTTCTATTGAAGCAACCGAGAAAGGTCCCCACACGTCTATGTGAATTCTCTCCAGGATCACCGAAACACGATTCTCCTTCTCATGAAAGGTGGTCTTCACAAAATTACCCATAGTACATCCATTGCATTGATCTAAATGCGCAAGAGTACGCTTGGGAATTCTAGTAGAATTTTTTTGCAAAATCTTCAAAGCGCCATGGTGAAGATGGCCCAATCTCCTATGCCATAATTCGCCCTCATCCTGGCTCACCACTTCTTCTGCTTTGCCCATCATTACAGGACGACCATCTACCTCTAGCTTGTAGAGGTTCTTAATTCGAACCCCTATCTTCTTGGTTTGACCCATTGTTTTATGTCGAAGGAAGGCTTTTCCCTCACTGAAAACAACATCATAACCCTCGTCTTCCAGTATTGCAACTGAGACCAAGTTCTTATTCAGACCTGGAACATGCATAAAATTCTTCAAAAAGAATGGATCACCAGACTCCCTCTCAAAGGTAATGGTCCCAATTTCAGTCGCACTGTACCGACCATCATCACCCATCTCTATATGCATCTGGAGGTCCTTCTCCTCCAAGTCACTAAACAACTCTTTGTCTCCTGTCATATGGAAAGACGAACCACTATCAAGATACCACACCGATCCCATACAGCATGAAACCAAGCATGCGATCAAGGAGAAATCAAGTTCAAATTGTGAGGCTAAGGCCTCTCCAGCTATAGATCCAACAACCTTCCTGTTCTTCTTCTTTTGTGGACAGTTAGTGGCGAAATGTCCATCTTCGTGACAATGATAACACTTCACTTTGGAAAAATCCTGCTTCTTAGCTTTAGCATCGTATTTTGAAGGATGTTTCTTCCCCTTTCCTTTCCTTGATTTGGTAGCCAAAGTGAAATTCTCTTCATCTTCATTCTTCAATGGAGATCCATCCTTGGTACCCCTCCTTATCTCCTCCTGCATAAGATTCGACCAAAGTTGCTCCCATCCCGACAGTTTCTCCTGTCCATTGACAGAGTCTTCATAGCTATGAAAACTCTTCAAAAGCCAAAGGAGACCCAAGCTCACCAATTATTAATCATCAACAGAAACCCCTACACTTCCCAGTTCATCGTTGCAGTGGAAAAACTTCGTGAGGTATTTTGGAATACTGTTGCCTTTCTCCATTTTTTTTTTTCTGAGCTTGTCTTTAAGCGCCAACTTCCTCCGGTCACTTCTTCTTTGGAACAAATTTGTCAAAGCCTTCCACATTAAGAATGGTGTGGATTTCCCATGAAGGCTGGACACAATATGGTCCTTCATACCTTCCAGCAGAATCCTTCTCGTTTTTGATGTCTTCTTTTTCCATGCGTCAAGTAATGCAGCATCACTAGATCCTGATTTAGGAACATCGCTATCGATCAACTCATTCAGTCCATTATCCTCTAGCACTGCCTCTATCCTGTCCTTCCAGGCTATGTAATTTGAGCTCCCATCAAGGGCATACTCCAATCGCAACCCATTGAAAGCCATTTCAATGTATACTCAACTTCTGCATCAAGAATATTCTGTAGTAAATTTGAATTGTCCACCAGCACAAAATCACTTTACAATTGCAATATTCAATCAACAATGCTTCGATACCATGTAGAAATTATATGCACTAAGCATGCATATGTCCTAGATCCACGTGATCTCACACTATTTAACTTTATGCAAGATACTGAATCTATTCCACTTGTTAATCTTTTGCGGAAAATTAATTGCACACACATGTAAAGCATAAATAAAAACAATCGCACATATTAAAAAAATTTAACTGGGAAAGCCTGAAGCTGAAAACCCCAACTATATATTATGTATCATGGAATCATATGAAAATCCTCATACAAATCCTATCAAGCTCTCAGTACAGTACAATCGTCATTTACTAATCAGGAACAATATTGCAAATCCATGCACCGATCTTTGCCCTCTTGCTAGCCTACCTCCACTGCGCAATCCATGCTGAAGAATAGCTCTGAATGAATTCAAATTACTCTTTTCTTGACTGCGAAATCCTCATTGGCAACTCCAATGTGTGTGTGATGAAATCAATGCATCACTACAGTCACAACAGATAGTCTATCTTGCCCTTTCACCTATCTCTTCACTGGGTCTCCACTGAAACTACCATGCACTGTAGTTAATTTCTGTATTGTTCAGTTTATTAATGAGTTATTATTTGTGAATTAATTAACTAATTAATTCACTCCACTCTCACTAGTGTATCATTTAGTTAGACTGGATACAACTAGCTCAACTGAGTCTAACTGAGTTAAACTGAATACAACTCCATAACTGCTCTTCCAATTGTGTCATAACTCTACCACTTGAGTTATAACTGATTCCTCCATGCATTAGCTCCAGTAAACCCTTGGGAATTTTGTAATTCCCTAAGTCCACTGATGTGCCACATCTGTGCACTAAAACAAAGTGCTCCAAGAGAATAAGTTGTTGTTTAGTGTCTGATTATTATTAAGAGCTAATAATAATCGACATGCATCTATCTTTAGATTGGCAATCTATAAATAGACTTCGCCCAATATTCTAAAAATATAATTTCATATATTTTTCCAACTTGATCAGCCATCCACAAATAACATCCTACAACTTCTGAAATATGTGTTAGTATGAATTCTTCGTCGAAGTGTACGAAAAAGAACCACTTTAGCTACGCATAACTAATAGCCCTAACAACAATAATGGCTGCAAAACATCTTCAGATCTGCAATTAGTGGTTAAAGTGCTGCAACAAACAGATCTATAAATGGAAAGACATTAAGCAGTAAATTAAAGATTTTGCTCCATGCATCCAACAGACAAGACAAGAACATGATTTTTGAATGAATTTTTATATTACAGGGCACCTGGGAGGAAACAAGAAGGTGTATCCAGATCTCCTCAATGGGATGGGTTCTTTGTAGTCCTCAGCACTTCAGATCTAATCTTTCTCTCTCTTGAAGATGTAGAAAACCCAATGTAGAAGGTAGAGCTCAATGGGAGCAAAATGGCAGAAATGAGACCAAGTGTATAGATCCAGAGTGATCTAGTATGCAACAAAAGGTGAAGAATGATGGGGAAAACCCTCCTATTTATAACAAAATATTGGGTCTTTCTAGATCTTGGTGCATGATTAAAATAATGTTAATCACATCTAGATCCACCTGTATGGAATATTTTATTATTATTTGTTGGAGGGAAAGGGTGTTTGACTTGGGTCAAATCCCTTGATTAGTGAAAAATAAATGAATAAATGATTTATTTATCTTTTTAAGGAAGTGGTTAGGATATAATCAAATAAATAATGATTTATTTGATTAATGGTGGTTGATTTGGTCATATTTAACAAGGAATATTATTAAATAATTATTCCTAGAAAATAATAAGATAACTATGGGTTTATCTCATTAATTTCTTTGTTTTTGGGTTAAACATGACTGGGAATAATAATTAAATTATGGTTTAATTAACTATTCCTTTTGGGGTTTCCTAATTAACATAGTGAAAGCAGTTTTACTTGGGGTAAAACTGGTCTTACATGGTGTACTTGGGTCCATCTAATGATGAAGAGTTAGATGACCAAAAAATGGTGTAACAGATTGCCCCCCAGCGTGCGAGTGTCGGGAGCAAATCGTATGACCGAAGTACGTTGTAAGAAGACAATCACTAGACAAAAAAAGGGTATGTCAGAGAGAGAAATATGAGGTAGATAGTGTGCTGAAGGACTAGACCCTGAGGAGACGAGACTCGCAGGTGCAACAAGTCTCTGTTATGAGAGGGTACCTGTGTTGAAGGCGGCGGGGGAGGCATACCTATGCCCGCCGTGACAAAGTACAAAAGAATAGTGTGTCCAGTGAACAAGGGACCGAACCATAGAGTACAGCTGGCATAATCAAGAGCCAGATAAAAATACAATGAAGAGTCTCACATACATGCTGTGCCTGGGATAACAGCCAGGACTAGTACAATATCATATGAGTACATGAGATAAATACAACCCAAATGCCCCCTGTAAATGGGGAAGGGCTCACAAAATCTGACTGATACATGCAAATCATAGAGGTGCTGCAAGTGGCTAAGGCCAACATCATCAAAATTTGGAGCGGCATCAAAGGCTGCAATGAAGAGGTCATCCGGGCATGTGGGGGGCTACCTGCAGGGCCACCCCCTCATGAGGGCTGAGACATCTCACACACGCCTGGGAATCATCAAGAGTTGCTGCTGGGTCACTGGACTGTCCAGTATACTCATCTCGATCATGCTGAAAGGAGCTGGAGAAGTAATCAAGTCAAAGGGAAGTGAGAGATCCCCCTGCCTGATCCGAGGCACCGAACAAGAGTGGAAGCTGGAACCAAGGTACACCGCCCTCTAGACCTTGCTCCTGGAATAAATGCGCTGATGTCGACAGAAGGAGGTCCGCCGTAGGTGAGGCAATAAGAGACCCTCAACTAAGGCACGAGAGAAGAACAATAGAGCGACAGACAGACTGACACCAATGATGATAGTGGAAAGGGGAAGGATGGAGTGGCGAATGGACGACTTCCCTTGTTAGAGCATAAAGGGCATGAATGACATGGCAGCGACTGACACAATATCGAAAGGGACAGGGGACAGTGGGGCTGAAGGTCATGAGATGCGACACAAGAGAGGAACCAAGCAAAAAGAATGGAGGGCTATGGTAGGGTGTAAAAGGATGCAGGATAGACTCCATGAATGCAATGATGACTCAACTCGGATGCTCTAAGCAAGGGCGACTAGATAGTGCTGCCACACAATAAAGGCCCCAATGGGGGGTCATAGAAGCATGAGTACAAGGTGGGCACTCATGACGAAAATCAACACGAACATGGACAAGTAAGGGGGTGATATGGTGCCCCAAGTACAAGTGTCGTAAGTGAGGAAATTCGATTTTAAGGGGCGGTGAAGTGGTCCTTCGTGGAAAAAATGTGTCCGGGTGAAGTATCAAATCACCAAAAACTAAGTAAAACCCATTTGAGAGCTCGGTGAGATCTAACCAGTGGTGATGATGGTTCGTCGAACGGGGCTACGGTGTGGTCGCAGCAGTCGAAAGAAGAAACAGGGGTTCTCTTTTAATGAGGCAGTTTTCCCTCCAAAATCATTCATTTTCTATTATTGCTGTGGTGAATGTGGAGAGGAGAGAAGGCCCTAAATCTTGCGGCGAACGTAGCGGACAAACCGACCGTTGGATTCGAGATCTGTCAGTTGGAGGTAAGAGGCCTAACCTTGCTCTTGCATTTTGATGGATTAGATTTGCAGTTTAGGGCCCAACACCCCGGAAACAGCCCCTCTCTCATCTCTACGGCCGGGTCACACTTTTTGGGGCAAAAAGTGCGACCCAGGACGCAGGTTTGGGGGCAGAAAGTGCGACCTGGTCCAGAAAATGGCAGAAAACTGCGACCTGGGAGATGAGGGGGGCTTGGTGCTGTTTGATGGCTGGGAGTTGGGTTTTGGTGTGTGGTTATGGTTTTCCCGATCTGTACCCTGACAAAAAGAATGTGTTTGTGCAGGTATGGCAGAGTTGCGGGTCAACTGGAGAGAGATGGATCTGGGAACACTTCGGACAGAGATCCAGGCGGATCAGGGCGTTCGTCGTGTATTGGCCAGATTTGGGGTTCTCAAGTTTGTGGAGAACCCGTTGATGAGAGAAGGGGAACCATTACTGGCCCGGATTATCAGTTATTGGGATCCAGATCAGGAGATCTTTGTAGTGCAAGGGCACAGGATCGAACTGACGGTCCAGGATGTGTACTTCCTGACCGGCCTCCCACCACTGGGGATAGTGGGAGACACGCAGCCAGTGTTGCCGCGGGGGCGGCATATCATGGAGTTTGTGGAATGCCATTGTCGACCGGGTCTTCAAGTCAAGGGGACTCGGATATCGATCGGGGATCTAGAGAGGCTAGAAACCCGTGCAGTGGCCGCAGCTGTGCTGCGAATCCTGGGCACCCAGGCGTTCCATCACATCACCGGTGGGTAGATGATGATAGTGGAGAGTGTGTTGAGTGGGACCTACTTTGGGTGGGCCCAAATGATGTTGGTGTCGCTAAAGCGACAGTTGTCGCTATGCAAGCGGCAGGTGAATCATGATTGCTCATATGGGACTTTGTTGTGCGCCTTCTGCTTTGAGAAGATCCCGACCTTGAGGCCTCGCGTGCAGCTTCCAGATGGGGGCCCGAGAGAGCCCAGGATGCGTCGTTGGGGACGACTACTCTGCAAAGGAGGAGGAGGGGCGGTCGGGCGAACATTTCGACCGGAGTTTTTTGCCCATTGGGATGAGATGCCGTTGTACATAGACGACTACCCTTATAGTGGGATGAGCTACTGTGGGGATCCGGATCTGCCACTTCCGCCTGGTCGAGTCTGGGAGCCCGATGGTAAGTGACAAATTGCTATTCTTATATGGGCATGTTTAAAGTTTTGTGAATAGTAAATAATGATACTGATTCATGGACTTTTGGTATGCAGATATAGCACCGGTAAAACCGGCCGGATATATGGGACGACCGGCAGCGTCTGGAGCTACGGGTCCGAGTGGATCGAGAACAACGCAGAATGATGGTGCAGCCGCCCTTCTGGAGGACATCCGCCGTAGATGTGAGCAGTTGTTGACCGGAGTATCAGAGCACGGGTGGCAGGATTTAGACGACCAGTACATAGAGCCATGTGTTGGTCTCCCCTCGGAGTGGCGAGGTATCATGCGGCGCATGGCGATGGCTGGTCAAACTATGCGGGATCTACATGCTGCAGGGGCAGAGCCATTGGCCCGGGAGCCTCCAGATAGTGATTAGGGGCATATGGTGCCCCTTCTGATGTATGTAGGGGCAGGTGGTGCCCCCTAGAATGTATGGAGGGGCATATGGTGCCCCCAGTTTTTGTTTGTAACATGTTATGGGCATGTCGTATGTATATGTATGGGGGGGCGTATGGTGCCCCCAGTTTTTGGAACATGCTATGGGCATATCATGTGTATCAGAGTAGATGGACTCATCGATATATGGTTTGCGACACATATTATGGATATGCATCGTCTTTTGATGGTTGATTTAATGTTATTGTCTTGTATGAATTGTGTGTGATAAATGCCAATCTAGAACATGGTTTGCAATACTATCTACGTAGTGATTTTGGTCTCTGGGTACATGGTTGAAAGTGATGGTTTCAAACGCACGTATTAAGACTTTCACTCGTAAATAGCGTCTGAACAGCACAGGGTTATGCACACGATAAACACCATTTGGTTGCATTACAAGAAGCAGGGAATCCAAACGAACGTGCAGATGGCGGATGCGATGCAACAAGGCATCGGCTAATAGGCCACGCACTGCATCATATTCGGCCTGATTGTTGGTGGCAGAACCAATGCATACCCCGTTAGACAGAACGAGGTCATGCAAGGGGGTGAAGATGGCCCACCCTGCCGAGGCAAGATTCCTGGAGTAGCGACTTGCACCATCGGCGTAACCGATAAAGGATGTGGACGGGGGGCCTCGCAAGATGGTGTGATAAGACAATACATGAGGGGATGAAAGGAGATGACGGCAGCGTGAGGGGACAGAAGTCATCGAGCAGTAATGGCGGGGGGAAAGGGCAGGATGAGCAAAACTCAAACAAGGTGATGTATGAGAACTATCGGAAACATGGCGAGGACTCGGGCTGCGAAGGTCAACAAAGACACAAGTGGAGTGATCGCGAGTATCAAGGGACACAACGGGGGAGGCTGCAGACGGGCTAGGCTCCGAGTGTCGTGCAGAGGAGGATAGGTAAAGAATGGTGACTGTAGACTCCGTCATCTGGACATCAGGGGGGGGGATGTGGATGGGAGCGGGGGAATCCTCAGGCTGGGCTGCGGCATACTGCACGAGAATGGGAGAGGCGGATTGATTTTGTTCAACCTCATACTCGCGGATCACCTCAAGGGAGGCACGGTAATGCGTCAGGTGAGGACAATGATGGGAGGAGTGGCCATGGACACCGCACAAAGCACAAGGCTTGTTGGTGCGGAGAGTCTTGGGGTTCTTGGAGACGGTCGAAGCAGGAGTGGGAGTTTCAGGGACCGTAGTGTCGGGGAACGCGACTTTTACCATGGGGCGGATACGGGGTAACTCGGGACAAGCATGGGTGGCATGACCAATGATATCACATAAGGCACAAGGCTTCGAGGGTGGGGGAGGAGCCGAGGTGGTTGTGGTGGTTTGGTCTTTGGTTGCCCCCTTGCGGGCTTTTCCTTTCTTCCTGGGAGCCGACTCAACAGGAGAAGGGTCCTGTGGAGGTGCTGGGGGCACAGTGGCTATGGAGGAAGCGAGGGGGACCGGTTGAACCGGTGTCAAAGCCATGTAAGGTTTGGGGTGACCGGGGGGGGTGGCGGCTGGGGGGTCAAGGTACCAAACCGGAATACCCAAGGTCAAGTTAGGGAGAGAGAGGGTGGCCATGACGGGGACAGAATATACTCCGGGAGGGGGAGCCAAGAAGGGGATCTGTCCAGCAGGGTAGTGACCAGGAGGCACGGCTCCAAGATGGTTAAGGCCAGGGGGGACCGAGCCTGGAGGATAAAGAGGTTCGGGGATACCAGCTGTAGGGGGAGGGCCGGAAGGAGGAGGTCCGGCTGGCGGAGATAAATGGCTAGGAGCGGGTTGCGGAGGGCGGGGGGGAGGGTGCGGACTAGCCGAGGCAGGCCGTTTATGGGCAGCCTGAGACGATTGCATCATGCAAATATTCGACAAGCTGGGATCAGTAACTGGAGGGGGAGGAAGGTGAGGGAAAGTACCCAGCAGGGTGGAATCTTTATAGACGCCGGGGGAGACACTGGTCAAGGAATCGACGGTTTGCTTGTTGGTTACAGAAGAGATGGTGGTCTCGGAGGAGGTCTGAGATGGCGGCTCATGATAAGATAGCTGGTCAATAGTGACTATCTTCCCATTATGTGGAAAAGACATCTTGCGGAACATCGCAGATGGGACAGCAGACATGGCATAGGTGTAACTTCGCCCCAATAGAATGTTGTAGTCTAGAGGGGCATCAATGACTTCGACGTCAACGCAAACAGTCTTACCGGCTAGGGTGATGGGACAGTTACGAAACAGGCCAATAGGCTGGGAGGCATGACCGTCCCACGCTCGAAGGGTGATCGTGGAAGGGGCCAGCTCAGGGGATCCGAGTTGCTTCCAAACCGAAGCGGACATCACACAGGTGGATGCCCCCTCATCAATTATACACCGGGATACGGTGGCGTTCCGGATTTTGACTGGGATTTGGAAAGCAACGGAAGGAGGAAGAGGAGGGTGGTCCGATTGAGTGGCGTCGAAAACAATCATTTGGTCATCGGCAGGATCAACAGCGCCCACGGCAGATAGTAGAGCCTTCTTTTGAGAAGGGCACGACTGGAGGAGTTCCAGTGTGGAAATGGCAGCAGGGGATTGCGCCAAATCATCTACTATACTATACGATTGAGCGGCTCGACCGGAAGCAGCATTTCGGCGTAATGGGCCCTTTGGAGTCTTTGGATGAACCTCAACTTTGGGTTGAGGGATGTGTAAGGGGCCACTGGATGTGGAAAGAGGCTCTGAAGATGGAGGCTCGGGAGCAGACTGAGCAGGAGGCTTGGGGTACTGGCGAGACCGAGTTTGAAGGTGAAGGTCGACGGAAGGGGAAGGATCGGAGCGCATCATAAGGATCTGGTAATCAGAGGAACCAGAAATGGACGAGGGGGTGGCTACATGGCTGTCAGGGGGTTGGGTAGCCACGAATCCCTGTTGAGGGAAAGGATCAGTGAACACAGCTGGCTGGGTAGTGGCCACATTAGGAGGAGCGTGAGGGGAGGCGTGTTGTTCGCGCAATGTGGCTTGAGACTCCCACATCTGTCGCATCTGGGGTAAGAGAGGGCAATCGTGAGTGTAGTGACCGTAAACACCGCAACACGAACAGGGCTTGTTTGTGCAAAGCGGCCTGTCCGGCCTGGGCGGAATGCCCTGAGGCTGGTTGCTAGTGTTAGGGTCCATACCAGAATTGGGTCCTCGGTTACCGGGGGCAGATGGGTTCTGGTTGCCTCTCCGCCTTCTTTGAGAAGAAGGGGGAATAAACGCACCCTGCTGTGCAAATACTTGCCCTAGAGGGGGTTGTAAGGGCTGTTGCAGGTGGTGAGGAGGCAAGGGAGGCGGAAGCGCATATGCTGGAGGAGCTGGCGCACCAGGCTGCAGATAAAAGTAAGGGTTGGGTTGGGCAGCATTGAGGTAAGCAGGAGGTTGGGCAAAAGGAGGAGGTATGCCGTATCCTGGATACATGTTGCCGGGAGGGGGCAGAGTGCTAGAGGTGCTGGCCCCTCCCTGAGGGAGGCCATGGCTCATAGGAGGGTGAGCAGAGGGGTGGGAAAGAGATCCAACAATACCGTCGGCGGAATGAGATGCCCCCGGGGCGTTAGCGCCACTGGGCCTGGGGATGTCAGGGAGAACGATATAAACATAACCAGATTGAGCGTAGATCAGGTCATATTTTAAAGCTATTTGGAGGGCGGCTTCTTCAGATTGAGGAAAGTGAGAGGCGACATCTTTGCCGATGGGAGATGGGAGGGTGCGAAGGAACCGGTCCATGTAAACCCGATCTTCAAAGGGAGGGGCTCGACATAAGCTCCGTCTTCGTCGCCATTCCTGAACATGGGCAGAAAGGCGTGTGGAAGAGGATTGCTTAAATGAAGTCAAGAGCTCCGTACCAGTGTCGTATCGGAGAGGGAGATGGAAGTACGACAAGAAGGCTTGGGCAAGAGTCTCGAACGTGGTATGGGAGGAAGTGGCCTGTTCGACATACCATTTAGAAGCTTCGCCGGTAAGTGTGCGTTGGAACAAATGAAGACGGATGGAGTCATCGGTAATGGAGTTGGAGGAACACCACATGTGGAAAGACCGGACGTGATTGGTTGGGTCTTCGCCATTAAGGCCCTCAAACTTAGGGATATCAGAGGGTAGCTTGGTGGGCATAGCGGGCCGGGTAGTATTATGGTGAATGGGGTCATTAATCAACTGATGGAAATCGGGGAGGCTGAGGCCTGCAATGTACGGCAGCACAGGGGTGGCCGGAGTAGTGGTTGTGACGGTTCCGCTAGAAGTAGGGCCGGCATTGGGGCCGAGAGAACCGCTAGCATTAGGCCCTGGTCCAGACATGGTGAAGGTAAAAGGGGGAGAACCGGAAGGAGAAGGGGGACCCGATGAATCAGGAGAGGAGTCGGAGTGCGGACTCGAAGGTGGGCTGGCTCGACGACGGCGGTGCGGAGCAGGTCGATCAACCGGAAACTGAGGGTGAAGGCCAAGAAGTCTCCGGGAAAGGCGCCTTGGGGGCGCAATGATGACAGGAAGAAGGAAACCGACAAGGGCAGAAAGGGACAAAATCAAGAAGGTCAAGGGCAGAAAAGGTGCAGTGAAAATTGATTTTAGAGTCTTTGCCAGGCGGTGTAAACCAGGCGCTTCTTCACTTAGGGTCAGTGTGTGGTGTGCGTTGATTTTAATTTTTAAACCCTTTCCGTTGTTTGAGAGCAAGAAAAAAGTGTGCTACGTAGTTGAAAATAAACCTATAGAGAACAGAAAGAAAATGCTAAAATAACAGAAAAATAACGGCTACGTATGCATCTATCTAACCCAAGAAGGTGGGTCTCTCACAACTATGCTGAAAAGAAAGGGGAAAACTATGGAAACACACGCAACGGACGCTCGACAGATCTGGGGTCAAAGGGGACAGAGATCTGGAGGATAAAGCTGCAGACAAGGGGTGCAGGTCACAGCCAAGAGACAGAGGCAAGGTGGCTGGAAAAAGGGAAATCAGCAAAAACCGGGGGGTAAGGCGGAGGCCTTCAAAGGAGGTCCAAACAAAACGACAGGAGGTGATTTGAAAGGAAAGGAGGCTGATTTCAATGGATCTGAAAGGGAGGTAACAGATCTGGAAAAGAGGGGGCTGAAGCTCTGAGCAGCCCATTTGAGAAGCAGTGGCTCTTCCTGTGGAGGGTATAAAGCCCTAAAAATTTGGGTTCCCAGAGTGGTAAAAACGAGATCGGATCTTGGTCAAGCGGTGAGGCAGTGGAAGACTGACGAGAGGCTCTGTGAGAACCCGAGAAGAGTGCCGAGAAAAAATCTTTGGAAAAGACGGTCGCGGGTTACGACACGATTTGAGTTGAGGAGTCGCGAAAGCTTGGAGCTGAAAAGTGTGTCCGGGTCGCGAGGTTTTGGGCCAAAAGGGTGCGACCCCCGTCGGTTGTTACGAGAAAATTTGCCGTCTCGGTTAAATTTGATGTAAAACTACTGTAGCAATAGGGCCAGAAACACACGGAAGTTAGAAATTTTAAGTTTTTAGGGTTTATGTGAGAAAAATGACATAAAAAGAGGAAAACTAAGCAGCTGAAAAGAAGCCCTAGGGCCTGAAGTAGCTGGATATGCAGGAATATGAAAAACGACGGCGGTCGTAATTTAAAACCCGTGTGGAGTCGCCATTTGTTAGTATGAATTCTTCGTCGAAGTGTACGAAAAGGAACCACTTTAGCTACGCATAACTAATAGCCCTAACAACAATAATGGCTGCAAAACATCTTCAGATCTGCAATTAGTAGTTAAAATGCTGCGACAAACAAATCTATAAATGGAAAGACATTAAGCAGTAAAGTAAAGAGTTTGCTCCATGCATCCAACAGACAAGACAAGAACACGATTTTTGAATGAATTTTTATATTACGGGGCACCTGGGAGGAAACAAGAAGGTGTATCCAGATCTCCTCAATGGGATGGGTTCTTTGTAGTCCTCAGCACTTCAGATCTAATCTTTCTCTCTCTTGCAGATGTAGAAAACCCAATGTAGAACCACTTTAGCTACGCATAACTAATAGCCCTAACAACAATAATGGCTGCAAAACATCTTCAGATCTGCAATTAGTAGTTAAAGTGCTGCAACAAACAAATCTATAAATGGAAAGATATTAAGCAGTGAAGTAAAGAGTTTGCTCCATGCATCCAACAGACAAGACAAGAACACGATTTTTGAATGAATTTTTATATTACAGGGCACCTGGGAGGAAACAAGAAGGTGTATCCAAATCTCCTCAATGGGATGGGTTCTTTGTAGTCCTCAGCACTTCAGATCTAATCTTTCTCTCTCTTGCAGATGTAGAAAACCCAATGTAGAAGGTAGAGCTCAATGGGAGCAAAATGGCAGAAATGAGACCAAGTGTATAGATCCAGAGTGATCTAATATGCAACAAAAGGTGAATAATGATGGGGAAAACCCTCCTATTTATAACAAAATTTTGGGTCTTTCTAGATCTTGGTGCATGATTAAAATAATGTTAATCACATCTAGATCCACCTGTATGGAATATTTTATTATTATTTGTTGGAGGGAAAGGGTGTTTGACTTGGGTCAAATCCCTTGATTAGTGAAAAATAAATGAATAAATGATTTATTTATCTTTTTAAGGAAGTGGTTAGGATATAATCAAATAAATAATGATTTATTTGATTAATGGTGGTTGATTTGGTCATATTTAACAAGGAATATTATTAAATAATTATTCCTAGAAAATAATAAGATAACTATGGGTTTATCTCATTAATTTCTTTGTTTTTGGGTTAAATATGACTGGGAATAATAATTAAATTATGGTTTAATTAATTATTCCTTTTGGGGTTTCCTAATTAACATAGTGAAAGCAGTTTTACTTGGGGTAAAACTGGTCTTACATGGTGTACTTGGGTCCATCTAATGATGAAAGGTTAGATGACCAAAAAATGGTGTAACAATATGATCATCATGTCTAAAAATAGACATAGTCTAAAAATAGAATTGCGCCAAAATAGCTTGCGGGCCCACTTAGTGAAGGCGACTCTTTTCACTAAGGTCATCAGCTTGTTGAATCTGAACGATTCATGCTAAATGAAACACTGGAGAAGTATGGCTTAGTTGTTGATGAATAAAAATAGGAACCAAGACAGAGAATTAGAACTAGAGGGCTGAAAATAGCTTTAGCTCTAGAGAGACAAAGGGAAGCTGAGCTAGCTCATCAACTAACCCTAAATGAGGAGCTTGCTATAGAAATCAATGAGAATAGGGAGACATGGCTTGATAGAGCCAATGAACAGTTGGAGAAGCTGCTAGAAAAGGAAAATAAGGATAATGAATTGTTGAGGAGGAAGGTCAAAATCCATGCCCAAAAAGAGAAAATTGCATTGGCGAAGCTAAAAAGAGCCGATGCCCAAATTAAAGAGTTGACCATGGAGGAGAAGAAAAAGTTGGAAATTTTTGCTAAGGCTTCCCCCCAAGCTTAGAAACATCATCATCAGACATTCCAACAATTTCGAGACATTTTCTAACTTTTTGTCAAAATCTATTAGGGGAGTTTTGAGGTCTAAAATGGGCCTCCTAAGAAAAATGTATAATCAAATTTCACTTTATGAGAACCAATTACATTTTAGGGGATGACATCATCCCTAATGGTTGAGGAGGCAATGTTTGAGTTAAAAATACTTACTTGTCGCATTCTCAATGGTGGATAAACACTGAAGGTTAACCATGGTAGTGCTCTAAGTACTTTTAAAGTCATAAAGTAAAGTACTTATAATAAATGTCATTTAATATTTTTTGAATAAAATATTATTATTGTTATTTCATATTTTTGAAAGAAACAATGCATATGCCTACAAAATCTTCATGTATTTACACACTTTTCAATAAATATTATATTTTTATATTTTTATTTTTAAATTATATGTTCATCTCATTTTATTTAATATTACAATTTCAAATTAATAGCTAATATCTATACATATATAATATACATATGAAATCAAAATAAATAAAAATGTAACATTTTAATTTTTGGATAAATCAAATCTATAAATAATATCATTATAATATTAATAGCAATAAAAACATATTAAAATTAAAGAAAAAAGACATTTTAGTTTTGTAGGATGAAAAAAAGGTAGATTAGTTTTGTATGTTGAAAAAAAGATAAATTAATTTTAACATAGTTTGGGGAAACAAATACTAAATTTCAATGTATATAAATCTTCTATTATACTTATAAATATAAATAAAATTTATTTCAATACTTTTTTTTTTCCTTAATTTTACATAAAACTCAATTCATTTCATTATGATTATATTAATACTATATATTAGTATATATAATATTATGAAAAATAATCTAAATGTTATAGAATGTATATTATATTCATTTTTATATTATATATTATTTCTTCTTATATTATAAATAAAATCAATTCAATATGTAATATAATATTCACACATAAAACAATATATTACATATATTATATTATATTATTTTTATATAGTATATTAATTACATGTTATTATATAATTTAAATGATATAAATTTTAATTAATAGTATGTTCTATAATTAAGAATTTATGAATTTATATTTATATTTATATTTTGAATTATTTAAGTACAAAGGACAAATGCATTAATTGTGCAATAATAATGACTTTTTCTTGAAAAACTAATTCTTATTTATAGTCACATCCATACATTTTTTTATTAATTTTATTTTGGTAGAATTTTTTAATTGAATGTAACCATGGTTACATGGATTTTGGTGCAAAAAGTGAATTGAAAATTCATAAATATTATTTTCTTGGTATAGCTATTATTTTATTATTTCCTTAGGAGGCCCATTTTTCAAAATTCCCCTAATTGGGAAAATATATGTGTTTTTTCATACAATTATTTAGTAGAAAATTGGGCATTTGCATAGTGCCCTAGGCACTGCAAAAATAAATTGCACACTTTTTGAGGAGAAGGAAGGCACCATTGGATTCCTAACAACCCATGCATCTCATAAAACCATGTTTCCTATAATATTCCTAAATTAGCATGCAACTAATTGGAATATTAATTTTGCTCTAAAACTATAGTTAGATGAATAAATGGATAAGGAGGCCCATAAAAATTTATAGTAGCAATAAAATCCCTCTTAATGTGAAAAGGGATAATGGAAATAACTGGATCTAGCATCCTCATGTGTGAATAAGTGTCAATGTATGTGGACAAAGTAAATTTTGACCAAGTCAATATCACTAATATGGGAGGAGTGGATCCTCAATAAAGACAACTCAATATGAAGGTGGATTAGTTTAAACAGCTACATAAGAGCTGGATTGGAGGTCCCTAGGTGTGAAAAGGGTTGGAGCAGGTTGAAGAGATCAACCTTGACCAAATCAAATAGCGTTGTTATGGAGGAGTGGCTTTAATGATATGACAACACAGTTTTGGAGGGAGATTGATTGTGAGATGCTGGAAACCCTAATGAGTGGGAGCGAAGGTGAGAAGGCTCACATTGTTTATAAGGAAGAGGATGGCAACCATATGAGGTTAGTTTATGAATCATATTTTGATGTCTATTTATACTTTTTCTCTCTTCAACTATTAGCTAAGATTGTTGGTGTTGTTTAGCACAAGGTATTATTGTTTAGGAATTCCATCTCTTCCCTTGAGAGGCCTCTTGGGAGAGTCCTAATCTTTCATTCCACACATTCGGCATTCTAGCCAAGCTTCAGTCTTAAGCTACAACACATTTTGTGCAAAATATTATGTTGTGTTGTAGGATGTTGCAGTGGAGGGTTGAGAAACCCACATTTTGAGCTAGTTTTTCATAGGAGGAAGGATTCTTTCTCTTGGGAGATCAATTTTGAGGGTTATTGAGCACATTTAAGATCTTTGGCATCAGGCTAATCTATTTCCATCACCTAGAGTGTAATTTCAATCTGGAATTTCGTTATTCTGGATGGCAGCTTCAGTGAGGGATCTTGTGGCTCTGTTTGAGTGTTTTCCTGTGATTGAGGGGTTCAACCTTTCGTTGGAGGAGACCTTGGAGTGTATCTGCATCATATCTATATTATTTCAGCCTCCTATCTTCATGTGCTTCAGTTTGCAATGACTCTTCAGTCCTTGGGCTATAGATCACCATTTGTATTTGGGTGTATTCCTAGAAACCCTTCCTGAGTTCTCTTGGATTTGTATAAAGGAGACTAGATCTCAGTTTTTGAGAATTATTGATTAATATATGAGAATATATATTTGTCTCTATAATTTCTGAGTATAAACCCTCATTAGACTGTGCTGTCTCTTTATGTAGTAATTCTGTGTTGCAGTAGTTTTGGGGTATCAGTGTTTTTGGGCTATACTAGGTGTGGGAGGCTTGTTTACCTCACCTAATATGATTTTTTTTTTATATCCTCTTGGATTTAGGTTTTATGATGTCAGATATAATGGATCTCCAAGGGTTTATTTTGATTTTTATAGTATATATTTCTAAAAATATGTTAATTATGCATGTGTTGTTGAGTTTTCCCATTTGGGAATATTACAGTGGTATCAGAGCATAATATTGGCTTAGCCTATGGATCTTAGCCATTATGTTATTAGGAGAATAAGAAGAAGAAGAAGAAAGAGATCAGAATCATGGAAATAATCAGTTTTATCTCATCTCTTTTTAGATCTAAGAAGGACCTCACCAAGGATGTTAAGCAAAGAATAGTGGAGAGAAGCAAGGAAACCACACTAGGGTTTCAAGATGAGGAAGGACCATGTACTTCCTATTCTCAAAATAAAGAACCAGTGTTGCAGAAAGCTCCAAATCAGTACACCTTGCCCTTTCCTTTTGAGGAAGAAGAAAAGAGGCATGGAGATGGAGGGCACCTGGAACATGAGATCCTGAGTGGATACCTTGCAGAATACAAGTCTCAACCTAGAGCTTTCAAGGAAACTCTAACTCTTCCACAGTTTATTCAGCTTGAAGAAGAAATGAGGCCTTGCAGAAATAGGAGAATGAGGGGAATAGATTTCTATTGTCTACTTTTGATGGATCATCTACATGTATAGCAAGGGTTTGGGCTATGAAGCTAAATGCGTTATTCCTACTACATCCAGTGGTAGAAAGAGAGGCTGTTGAGATTGCAGCACTGCACCTTGAGGGTAAAGGAAGAACTTGGTGGTTCAACCATTTGTGTCATGCAAGAGTGACTTATTTTGTAGATTTCACTCAAAGGGTGATAAAAATATTTGACAAGAAGAAATAAGAGGGGGAGGAGCCTTCAACACCACTTGAGGAGACTTGTACCAGTGCTGACATAACTATGGAGGAGAAACCATCATCCTCAACAGTTGGGGGAGCCAATACATTGGAGGGAGGAACCCTTGTAGCCATACAAGATGTTCCAAAAATTCACCAAGGTATGCATGAATTTCCACTTTCTATTATTTCAGCAAATCTTATGGGAGGTTGTGGAAATATGCCTTTGCATGATCAAGGATCAAAACATATTTCTGATTTGGAGCAACAGACTTGAACTGCACTGAGCAGCCTTGATTTGTTCAAGGAAGGGATAAAAAATCATCCTAATGTGTCATTATTGAGATGCACACAAAACTTGGGGTTTGGGTGTGGACTTGTGGAGGATAGGATGAGATTTGTCCTAAAAAATCCAATGCATAAATCTATGTTCAACATTGAGCTTGAGCATGATACAACAAATACACCATTGAGGAAATTAACAACGTTGTCATTGAGCAATATGTATAAGTTGGAGACCCAACTATTGTTAGAGCATTCTAATGACCATTATGCTTATGTGACATTGGATGAGTAGATGAACAATGAGAGACACTTTGTGTTTCATCACTGCGATGGATCTATTGGGATGAGCATTGTATAGGCCTATGAGGAGGTTTTTCCTTTAGCATACTTGGATCCCTATGGATTCAATATGGTAATTGGTGTGGGGTCTTCTCTAGGATATCTCCAAGAGGTTGCATTTCAACGCCCTATGAAATGCAAAGGTAGAAATATGATTTGGGAGAATAGTATTCACCATTGGAGGAGTACCAAGATGGGGCATGGTCGGAGACACCCACATTTGGATGAATGGGTGTGGATGGTGAGCCACTTTCCTATCTATGACATAATACAACAGGAGGCATGGTTGCGTTGGCTACTCTTGAGAGAGTTTGGCCATCATATCGCATATCCTTCTTCTAAGGGTATGATAGCGAAGGAAACTTGGCAAAAATTTTGGGTGCATTAGGTTGATATGACATTCTCTATGTCAATAATAATATCTTCACGTAATTATTTGTATGATGGAGGTGTGAGAGAGCAGCGAGGGTTATTTTTTCTTTATCTAGTCTTGGGAGAGTATGGGCAGATTTTTTCCCATACTTGGCATGATATTCTAGGAGAAAAGGATGGCACAATCAGAGTGAAAAGAGGCTACCCTTCAACATTGGAGGATAAGGAGGTAATTCCACATAGGAAGGAGATTTCCATGTATGGCAGCATGATGGTGGATGAATTTGGCATATGGTATGTCAAGGAAAGAATTCATGGAGTGACAAGAGCCTTATCACTAAGGCCAACATTGTTGTCACTTGGGAGTATGTTTCCATTAATGGAGTGTTCCAAGGGGAGTATGCATCCCTTCATTTTGCAGACTTTTATGAGGATATTTTCATGGGAGGACTCTTCCATGGACCTTATCTTCAGCCTATTCACTATGCATGGTAATAAATATATTTATATACTTATTGATCATTTCATTGAGTATTTGCATAATCTCACCATCTATGTACAGTGCATTGCTCCACAAGAGGGCAGGAATATTTTTTGGGTTCATGGTCATTTTAGGACCAACACTTATGATGGAGATATGTTGGGTATGTGTTATATTGTTTCCACAACTAGCCCCATGCGCTGCACATTGCGTTGGGCGCAACAGGGGGTTCACAAGGGGGCGATAGCCCCCCCTATCGGGGTTCGGGGCAGCACCCCGGAAATTTTGTTTTTTGGTGTGCGGACCCACTCATAGGTGGACCCGCCCATGTTTTTTGCATGATTTTGCACATGGTTTTGGGGTACGATGGTTTTCGGCCCCTGGTATTTTGTAGATCCGGTCAAGGGAACTACGGTTAAGTTCTAATCCAGGGTTAATGGATTGGGGTTTATGTATGCTTCGACATGTATATATATGTGTTGTAACACTAAAAGGAAAATATTGAAAAATCAAGCTGGTCGTCCCGATTTGGGATCCAGGGGAAAATCTCTGTGTTTATCTGTTTTATGTTTTATGCTATCGCTATTGTTTATTTTATGATATAAGATTCGTGTGTAGAAAATTTTTGTTTAGGGTTAAAACCTACATTTGGTATCAGAGTTGTTTCGGATTCAAGGGGATGCCTTTGCTGCTGAGGGTTTTTTCCTCGGGTCTGAGGTAGACCTTGTTCATTGGGAGATCTGCGAGATTGATTCTTGAGGTGAAAGAAGATGGCGAGTAGTAGAAAGATAGAGATCGAGAAATTTAATGGTCAGAGTTTTGAGTTGTGGAAGCTCAAGATGGAGGATCTGCTGGTGGATAAATATCAGTGGATCGTGGTAGATCCAGGTACTAAACCAATGAAAATGTCAGATGAAGATTGGAAGAAACTGGATCGGAAGGCTAAGAGCACAATACAGTTGTGTGTCTCAAATTCAGTATTGTTGAATGTATATGGGGAAGTTACGACGAAGAATTTTTTGGAAAAACTTGGGAATTTGTACCAATCTAAGTCTCTGGTGAATAAGTTGTTCCTACAGAAAAAGTTGTATAACCTGAGGATGAAGGATGGAGATTCAGTGACAGAGCATCTGAACCCCTTCAATACTGTGGTAAGTCAGCTGTCATTTGTTGATATTAAAATATCAGATGAAGATAAGTGCATCAGTTTGTTGTGTTCTCTACCAGACTCGTGGGACAATCTGGTTATTGCAATAGGTAGTAATACAACTACCTTGAATTTTGATGACATTGTCTCAGCCTTGCTGTCGGAGGAAATGAGACGGAGAAATATGGAGGGTCAAAGTGGAGATGCCTTATTTGTATGAGGAAGGTCCCAAAACAGAAACAAGAATAAGGTTTCGAGTGGGAGATCTAAATATAGAGGGATATCTAAATCTCCTAGAAATTTTGTAAAGGTATGCTGGAAATGCGGAAAGGAAGGGCACTACAAAAAGGACTACAAATCTAAAGCTCCTGAGAAAGGAAAGGGATCTGATGATGCTCCTTCTGTAGAGGTAAAAACCACCTCGGATGAAGGTGGGGATGTGTATTTGGCTTCTTCTTCAAGTACACATGTAGATCATGAGTCATGGTTGATTGACTCAGGTGCATCCTTTCACTTCACTCCCCATAGGGAGTGGTTCTGCGAGTATAAGAAATATGATGGTGGTGATGTCTTCATAGGGGATGATAGGAAGGCCAGAATAGTCAGACGTGGAAAGGTCAAGCTGAAGCTGCAAGGTGGACGGATTAGAAAACATCCTAGTGTTCTGCATATTCCTGCATTGGCCAGAAATCTGATTTCTGTAAGCAAGATGGATGATGCAGGTATAAAATCAGTGTTTGAGAAAGATGCCTACAAGATGGTTCAGGGAGCACTGGTATTAGTGCGGGGAGTTCGGACTGGAAATCTATACAAGCTACAAGGTAGCACTGTTATTGATGGGTGTAACAGTTCTATGTTTCCTAAAAGTGGAGCGGAAAGCCTAGTTGTCTCTGAAGAAAAGACCATGTTATGGCATCAAAGGCTTGGAAATATTGGAGAGAAGGGCCTTTAGATACTGCATAGAAATGGTATGGTATAAGGTATGTCTAATTGCTCTCTAGATTTCGATTTTTGTGAACATTGTGTATATGGGAAGTAGAATCGGGTGTGTTTTCCTTCTGGTGCTAAGAAGGTGAACACGATATTAGAAATTGTGCACAGTGATGTGTTTGGACCTGTGTCAGTTCCATCACTGGGAAATTCTGTGTACTATGTTTCATTCATAGATGACTTCTCAAGGAATACATGGATATATTTCTTGAGGAAGAAATCTGAAGTATTTGACAAATTTAAAGAATTTTAGGCTCTGGTGGAAAACCAGAGAGAGAAGAAGATAAAGGCGTCGAGGATAGATAATGGTGGGGAGTTCTGCAAGAAGGAATCTGAAGAGTTATGGAAGAAGTGTGGTATAGCAAGGCAGAAGACTACTCCATACACACCTCAACAAAACAGAGTTGCAGAAAGAATGAACAAAACACTGATCGAAAAGGAAAGAAGCATGCTCAGTGGTACCGGGTGTTGGAACCCTATAATTAGCAAGATTGGAAAAAGTCCAACTGCAGGGAGAACATTATTTCAACCACTTTGGGATTCTAGGATCTAGCTCTCCTAAATCCAGAGAGGGATCTCTCCAATAAGTGCAAATATGGATTTTTCTTTGAAGCCTTGGGTAATGATGTTAGGCTAGTTATGAAGGATGAGGGTTTTTTTTTGTTTTTGGATGGTTGAGCATGATTATTATTTGAGGTGGAAAGTTCTAAATGCAAAGAGTTTCAAAGGTGTGAAGTTGCAAGCAAATAGAACAAGCTTCGGCCAGGAAGATAGATAATTGTAGGTTTTAGTCCATTGGGCTATGGAGTCATAATAGGGTTTAATTGAAATAGCAAGGGGCAAGAGTGGTCCACGGGGCAAGTCATATATGTTTAAGGATCTCTTTAAAGTTTGATTTTATGGGATGAAGTGTTACAAAAAGAGGGGATTTAAACAAATTAAGAAATAAGAGCAGCTTAAGATCAGGTCAGTACTTCTAAACTAGCTTGCTTTTGACATACACTTAAGAAAGACACAAAATTAATCTAAGATCAGGAAAGTACTTCTAAACTAGCCTGCTTTTGATGCACTTTCAATAGAAAAACATTTTAAAACAAAGGGAAACTTGAAGGTAACTGTTGGAGAAGAAACTAGCGGGCCGGGCTCACCACAAATCCTCTCCTAGTTCTGCTCTACTTGGTAACTTTCAAGACAAACACAAAGATAACAAAGAATGGCCTAAGATCTAGTAAGTGTTTCAATACTAGCCAGCTTTCAACACATTCCAAGGGAAACATTTAGACAGTATTTTGGGATAAAACTAGGACCAGGGCACACCATATCTTCCTTAGTTCATTTCTATTTAACATATACTGAAAATAACATTCAAGAATAACAATTAGCCAAGGCAATAGGACGAGGGAACGCTAGCATTCCTATGCTTAGAACTGAAATAATTCCTAAATAACATGAATTGGAAGAAAACATGTAGATAAAGATTTTCAGTTAGAGAAGGGTACTGATATAAAGTAGGTCCTAACTTTATGCATGTTGTTCTTTATAAGAGAAGATGAACACAGTGAAACCAGAAATAAAACAACAATTCACAATAAGAAACAACATCACTACTGACATAGACTAGGATCCCATAAATCAGCTTGTGTTGATGCTCCAAACCAGTTACAGCTATAAGTCCAATGCTTTAGCTTAGAAATCATCTACACTTCCCAGACTAACTTATCTATCGCAAGCAGAGCTTCAAGAGCCAGTGAACACTATTTAAATGTAGAAGTTTCAAGCTCAAGTATATTTCAAAGTTTAGCAACCAACCCCTCTCTCATCTTCTCCAGTAGTATTTATAGAAGAATGAGGAGGTGAGATCTGATAAAAGATCTCCAAAGATAATTAATACAGTATTAGTGGCTTCTCAGCCTTTGGGGGGCTCAATGAAGAAGTTTATAGGTGTTCCGTCTGTATTAATGTTTTACATTTTAAGATTAAACTCAGTGGGACCTCTTATTGACTTTTGAGGCTCTATGTTATGTTAAAGTAACTATGATGATATTTTGTCATTAAGTTTATTTGCAGAATTCACTCTCTGGCTGCGTTGAGGAAAATATCTGATCTTGATCAATAACTTCGGCCTCTGTTTGCATGCTTTGAGGCACAGGTGGCATTGTGGTAGCTGGGAGGAATCAATTTGCCTCAGATGTGGCAGTGGAGGCTTTGCTGTATGATAAAATGCTTATGATTTTCTTTAAAATATGTTTTAATTTGGAGGATTAGGCTTTTGATAATCAATCTTGTTCGTAATCCTCATAAATTTGTCTTCAATCTTCCATTTTGGTGCATTCTGTCTTCAACACTGATACTCTTTGTTTGTTATTTATTCACGGTGTCTTGTTGATGTGCAGTGCTATGCAGGGCTCGTGAGGCATCAATGCCCATGAAGCATTGATGAGACGTGGAAACTGAACCCATGGATGGGTTATTTTTAATGAATCGACGGCGTGATAATCGTCATTCCTAGCCGTCGGCTTTTTCTTCAGTATAATGGAAAAACCATTTATTCACCGTTTATCACATAAAATACCCTGGAATTCAAAACTCCCGATAAAACCAAGCTGTATAAACCATTTCGGGTCACAAAAGGAGCCCACTGATGTCAGGGTGTTTGTGACCCGAAATTTATATCAAATCTGCCTTATAAAGCTCCCTAGGTCTATTTGGGGCCTGCTAACGTCAACCCAAATGTGCTCGAAATTTATATCAAATCCGACTTATAACAATTTCGGGTCCGGATTTCATGACTATGGGAGCAACCAAACAAGACCCGCTCCAATCAATTGCTGCCGTGTGTGTGTTGATGTGTCTGCTAACTAGGCGTTGGGGACCACCAGTTCTGTGGGACTGCTGACCACTGTCGTGGCCGTGGGGACCAGGATGATACATGAAAACCCAAAATTTCAATATAATACAAATTTTTAATGCTTCGGGGGTGGGATATATATTTATGATAAGGTCTGGCGCCCGACTGCAGGGCTATGGTCTATATGAAATGCAATATGACCGGGGGATATAATACACAGGGCTAATCGGCATCGTTGTTTTTGTTTAAACACAAAAAAATACGCTCCATGAGTTACTCCAACGCGATAAGTGCTCAAGACCCTATCACTTGGTTCTAGCGCTGGGGCACATGGAGGGGAAGTGGTTTAAGATTAAGCCCAAAGGGGCTTAAGCCTTTGGTAAACAAAACTTATTTTTTATGAATTTTTTTCAAGTTTTCAATGGATTTTGGGGGTTTTGGCAGAGTTCAAAAATGAGTTTTAAACATGAAAAATGATTTTTATGAATGGAACAAGGGGAATCATGAAAAAATAGGATTTTTATGGAGGAAAAAGGGAAGCAAAATGGAGGTTAGTTTTTCAAGTGAGGAAAGGGAAAAAGGGTGATTTTGCAGCATTTTATTCTCCTGAAATCAGGAGAATTCCAGAGTGTAAAATGGGCACAGTAGGGAAGATTTGGATAGATGCATGAGGCCTTCAAGAGTCTTCAAGAGATAACACTTTTTTGCAATAAAATTTGTTCCTTTAAGGCTTCAAAAAATGATTTAGCTACCTTTTGGTATAACAAATTTTATAGGTGGCTAACACCGGGTTAGGACAAGAATTCTAGGCAGAGGCAATGGAGACTACATGTTACTTAGTTAACAGATCACCTTCATCAACGTTGGAGGATAAGACTCCACATGAGGTATGGACTGGTAAGAAACCCTCTCTTTCACATCTAAGGGTATTTGGATGTGATGAAAATGTATGTTCCAAAGGAGAAAAGGACCAGGCTAGATAATAAATTTGAAAGGTGCATCTTTATTGGGTATAAGGATGGTTTAAAGGGTTACAAGCTTTGGAACCCAGAAACAAGGAAGGTTGTGTACAACTAAGATGTGGCGTTTAGATAGGTGAAAGATGTTGTTAAACATGAAATCATACCAAAGGAACCTGAGAAGATAGAGTTTGAGCTAAAGGAGGATGAATCAAACTCTACAAAAAAAGAAAATTCAAAAGAGGAAGAGCGACAAACCCATCTTTGAGAATATCAGTTCGGGAAAGAAGGCAACCAGAAAGCTATAGTCCATCTACTTTTTGTTTAGGTTTCTCCTTAACTATAACTGATGATGATCCTAGAACTATCAGGGAGGCAGTAGATTCAAAGGATGGAAAACTCTGGAAGGAGGCCATGGTTGATGAAATGGCATCCCTACACAAAAATGAGGCATGGGATCTAGTGGAGTTGTCGGCTGGAAGGAAGCCCATTGGGAGAAAATGGGTGTTTAAAAAGAAGATGAATGTAGAAGGCAAAGTGGAGAAATAAAAATCTTGGTTGGTAGCAAAAGGTTATTCCCAAGTGTCGAGAATTGATTTTGGTGATATTTTTTCTCCTATTGCCAAAGTTACCTCTATTAGATTACTTTTATCTGTTTCTGCTGCATTTTATTTTGAGATAGAACAGATGGATGTGAAGACAACATTTCTTCACAGGGATCTAGAAGAGGAGATCTACATGAAGAAACCTGAAGACTTTATGGTGAAGGGTAAGAAAGAAATGGTATGCAGGTTGAAGAAGTCTCTATATGGGTTAAAACAGTCACCAAGGATGTGGTATCAGAAATTTGATACCTATATACAGGGACTTGGATTCACTAGAAGCAAGGAGGATCACTGTGTTTATTTTGGAGTAATTGGTGACCATGTTATTTGTTGGTCTTGTATGTGGATGATATGTTGTTGATTGGAAATGGCAAAGAAATTATCCAAGATTTGAAGACCCAACTCTTCTCCAAATTCGACATGAAGGATCTTGGTTCTACAAACTATGTTTTGGGCATGGAAATTAAGAGATATTGGGAAAACAGGAAGCTCTGGTTAAACTAGAGGAAGTATGTAGAGACTATATTGCAGAGGTTCAATATGCAGGATAGTAAACTGGTGAGTGTTCCTATTCCTGTAGGTGTAAAGTTGTCTGCTGAACAGTGTCCCAAGACACAAGAAGAAGAGGAGGATATGCCCCGTGTTCCATATGCAAGTGCAGTGGGTAGCCTGATGTATGCAATGGTCTGTACTAGACCAAACATTGCACATGCAGTGGGAGTATTGAGAAAGTTTATGTCAAACCCAGGGAAGGAGCATTGGACAGCAGTGAAGCAGGTTTTCAGATATTTACGTGGCACTAGTGATTATGGCTTGTGCTACTAGGGAAGACCAGGATTGGAAAGAATGTTGGACATTCATGGTTTTTTTGATGCATACTGGGCTGGAGATCTGGACCAAAGAAGATCTACAAGTGGGTATGTGTTTAGCCTATTTGGAGGTGCAGTCAGTTGGATGAATAAAAGATAGTATGCAGTGGCACTTTCAACTACAGAGGCAGAATACATAGCAGCCACTCATGCAAGCAAGGAAGTAGTTTGGTTGCAGAGATTGTGTTCAAGTATGGGGTTGGTACATCAAGCTATAAGGATAGACTGTGATAGTCAAAGTGCAATTTTCTTGGCTAAAAGCCTTCTTATCATTCAAAGACAAAGCACATTGATGTTCAATATCACTTTGTTAGAGATATGGTTGAGGCTAAAAGGGTGTTGCTAGTAAAGGTGGACACATTGAAGAATGTTGTAGATGCATTGATGAATTCTGTGAGCACTTAGAAGTTCTCTTGGTGTAGAGAAACAATGGGTGTTGAATAATTGGCCCAATGACTAAGCTCTCCTGTGGCCCCCTGTGAAGAGAAAAAAACAAGTGGGAGAATGTTGGGTATGTGTTATATTCTTTCCATGAATAGCCCCATGCGCTGCACATTGCGTCGGATGCGGTAGGGGGGTCACAAGGGGGGCGACAGCCGCCCCAGTCGGGGTTCGGGGCAGCGCCCCGGAAATTTTTTTTTTTTGGTGTGCAGACCCACTCATAGGTGGACCCACCTATGTTTTGTTCATGATTTTGCACATGGTTTTGGGGTATGATGGTTTTCGGCCCCTGTTATTTTGTAGATCCGGTCAAGGGAACTACGGTTATGTTCTAATCCAGGGTTAATGGATTGGGGTTTATGTATGCTTTGGCATGTATATATATGTGTTGTAATAATAAAAGGAATATAATGAAAAATCAAGTTGGCCGTCCTGATTTGGGATCCAAGGGAAAATATCTGTGTTTATTTGTTTTATGTTTTATGCTCTCGCTATTGTTTATTTTCTGTTATAAGATTCGTGTGTAGATAATTTATGTTCAGGGTTAAAACCTACAGGATAACCCTTATCTACATGGATTTGGGCAAGTGTGTTGTTATTCTTATCATGCTCAGCTGACATATAATGCTATTTACTACCTCATATTAGATGAGTAAACATGTACATCTAGCAACTTGTTGAAGGACAACTTGCCACATGATGATCTCAAACAACAGTTGGAGAGACTGTGCTATATCCATCGGAAAAACCATTGGAACCATCCAAAATTGCATATAACCTTCAACATTTTTCTAATATGGATACCTTATGGTGATGATGTACCATTCACTTTATATGGGATGGTTTGGGCTAGCATGATTCATGATTATAGGGAGAGGATCTTTGGAGATCTTGTCTTATTCTTGCCACTTGAGGGAAACATTATTGCAGCCCAAGATCAGTAGATACTCTACACTTATCATAAGTGGAGAAAGAGACAGTGTGGGGTAGGCTATTTTGTCTAGCATGATCAGTTATTCAGCCCACATACATTGCAGGAGCCAAAGGTGGAGGAGAATTTTCATGAGTTACCATTTTGGAGGGTGGCTCATTTTGTATGGATGATAGCTTGGGGTTGGGAGATTCACATGGGGATGATAGAATCCAATATATATCAGATCTCATGCCTCAATAAGGCCTCTATAGATAACATTGTTGTCTCCATGGGTATTTTACTTCTTCATGATGATAGCTATCTGGGGTGCTCACCAAAAGCTAGCTTGCATACTTGGGAGGGGCAACTTGGAGATGTATTGACAAAAAAACATCTTGTTCCTTAGAGGAATTTATCGTATGAGGATGCTACAAGAGGAGGAGAGGAGGCTCTTCAGTTCTATCCTTGCAATTGCTTGAGGACAAGCAACATTTAAGAGGGGAGGACTGTAATATTCCTAAATTAACATGCAACTAATTGGAATATTAATTTTTCTCTAAAACTATAGTTAGATGAATAAATTGGTAAGGAGGCCCATAAAAATTTCTAGTAGCAATAAAATACCTCTTAATGTGAAAGGGGATCATGGAAATAACTGGATCTAGCACCCTCATTTGTGAACAAGGGTCAATGCATGTGGACAAAGTCAAGTTTGACCATGTCAACATCACTAATATGGGAGGAGTGGATCCTCAATAAAGATAGCTCAATATGAAGGTGGATTATTTTAGACAGCTATATAAGAGCTAGATTGGAGGTCCCTAGGTGTTAAATGGCTGGAGCAGGTTGAAGAGGTCAACCTTGACCAAATCAAACAATGTTATTATGGAGGAGTGGCTTTAATGATCAGACAACGCAGTTTTGGAGGGAGATTGATTGTGAGATGGCAGAAACCCTAATGAGTGGGAACCAAGGTGAGAAGACTCACATTTTTTATAAGGAAGAGGATGGAAACCATATGAGGTTAGTTTATGAATCATATCTTGATATGTCTGTTTAGACTTTTGCTCTCTTCAGCTGTTAGCTAAGATTGCTGGTGTTGTTTAACACAAGGTATTATTGTTTAGGAATTCCATATCTTCCCTTAAGAGGCCTCTTGGGAGAGTCCTGATCTTTCATTCCACACATCTGAAATTCTAGCCAAGCTTCAGTCTTCAGCTACAACGTAGCTTTTGCAGAATATTGTGTTGTGTTGCAGTGGAGGGTTGAGAAACCCACTTTCTCAACTATTTTTTCATAGGAGGAAGGATACCTTCTCTTGGGAGATCAATTTGGATGGTTCTTGAGCATATTTCAGATCTTTGGCATTAGGCAAATCTATTTCCATCACCTAGAGTGTAATTTCAGTTTGGAATTGCATTATTTTGGAGGGAAACTTCAATGAGGAATCTTGTGACTCTACTTGAGTGTTTCCCTGTGATTGAAGGGTTCAGCCTTTCATTGGAGGAGACCTTGGAGTGGATTTTCATCAGATCTATATTATTTCAGCCTCCTACCTTCACGTGCTTCAGTTTTCTGTGACTCTTCAGTCCTTGGGTTGTAGATCACCATTTTTATTTGGGTGTATTCCTAGAAACCCTTCCCGATTTCTCTTGGATTTGTATAAAAGAGACTAGATATTAGTTTTTGAGCATTATTGATTAATATATGAGTAGATCTATTTATCTCTATAATTTTTTATTTTAAACCCTGATTAGACTGTGTTGTCAATTTATGCAGTAATTCTGTGTTGCAATAGTTTTGGGGTTGTTATCACTCAGGTTTTCCTAGAAGTTGTGTAAGAGGAAAGTATACCCGAGGTAACCACAAACCAACCTTTTAGATGCAGAATCTAGCCAATCTGCATCCAGAGAGGGCTCTCTCTTTATAATTTATCTTTGTTCTTAGAAGGTTTTAGGCTAGTTATAGATTCAAGAGTTTGTTTGGGAAAATGGTGGAATCCACAAACTAAGGGCAAGGTTGAGGGCTTTCAGTCCATTGGGCTATGGAGTCAAAGGATGGCTTTACTGGATTTCTATTCTACGCACAAGATGGCTTTACAGGGCAAGATAGCTAGGCAGAGAACAATCCTTAAAATTTAAAGTGGATGGGATGATTTTGAAGGGATGAAAGGCAGCTAAGAATCTTTCACCATGTTCAAAAGAAAGAAATGAGATGACTACAAACAAAGAGCAATGAAGAATTCTTTATTATAGTAATAAAAAATGTTTAAATTAGCAAAGCAAGAGCATTTAAGAATTCATGCTTATAACTAATTTAGAAGAAAACATTAAGAACAACCACATTTGAAATCAGAGTACAATTAAGCAAATTCTGATTCAATCCTTTATGTAAATTATTCAGAAATGGACATGATGATATTATAAACTAATATAAAATTTCAGAAAAAAGGGTAGAAAAACTTATTGAACTGTAGTCCAACACATGAATCCTGCAACAAGTCTAGTGCTTTAAATCGTCATCTAGTAAGCCACGAATAAATTTCTCCAAAATGCTTTTATTCCGAAAATCTCAATGTTACAGCAGAGTAATAGAATCCACCCTCAACACTCTCTTTGAGGGTTTATTTATACACTAAATAATTGAAAATATCTCACACTATCCTAGCCCATATTTTAGGGTGACTAAGGATTAATTTACAAGTAAACAGGAGACAAATGGTCTCGTAGATAGAATAATAAGTAACTGTTGATGTGTTGTTTCCTTTATTTATGGATGTGCTGGAGGCAAGTGCTGAAAAAGAGCTTGTTGCTGTCTTCTGGAGTAATTTATTTGCTTGTTTGATACTCTTTGTCTTTACGGATACTCTTTAACCTGTGTAACTGATGCTCTTTCATCTGTACTCATTTTTACCATTTACTTGATAGTAAAGATAAATTCTCATCCTGAAAATAACTTTTATAGAATTTCCAACATTTCCTTCCACCATTGATTATCTGGTATCATGGTCCTTTTGAGTTTTCTCAATGTTTCATCTGCTTCTGTGAGTTTGTAGAAGGTGGGCTCATTAGGAAACAGATACCTTATTTCATGTTCCAGATAAAATAAATTCCTCACTCTATCATAGATGTTTCTCCCTGTTGGTAATGTTGATTGTGGTAAACTAGGAGAACAAGCAGCTGTATTTTTAGCATGAGCATTTATTTTCTTTATATAGGTTTCTAAGTCCATTATTTGATCCTCTGAGAGCATAGGACTTGGTAACCCACTGTCCAACAAAGCTTGAAATTTCTCTCTGAAAATATTGATATCAACCAAAATATCTGTGCACTTCCTTTCTAAATTTTGCATGAAAGTTCTCTTGATGAAAACTCTCTTTATTTCCAAAACTGTGCCTGTCCTTTCATCAATCCCTAACACTGCAAGCTGTTGTTTTTTCCTGGTGTACAAAAATTGAATGAGCTGATTGGCCTGCTCAGGCCTGCCTCTTAATTCATTTCTGGTTCTGTTTATTTCTTCTTGGGCTATTTTAACCAACTCATTTTGTTCAAAAATAGCTTGAATAGAGGGCCAAATGCCCTTTATTAACTCAATGATGTTACCCCAAAGAATGTCATTTATTTCCTTTAAAGGCTTCTCCAATGAAAGATCTTTTTCCAAAGCCTGAACCAATTTTTCTAACCTTTTTATTTCCCTGGTGTTATCGGCAGCTGTCTTTTTAGATGTATCATATTTTCCCTCCAATTTTACTAATTGCAATTTCGTTGTTTGGAGTTCTGTGACCCTTAGTTGTAGACTTTCCATCTGTTTTATTAATTCATCAGAACTCAAACTAGAAGTGTTTACCTGGGATGGCTGTGTTTGCTGACCTGTTGTTGTAGTACCTGTTGTTGATGTCTGCCTGATAGTTTCCTGTTCCTGCAAAGCTTGTTCCAATTCCTTCTCCGTTTCACTTAGTCGCTCGGTCATATTTAGGAGCAACTCCATTATTTCTTCCTGTGAATTCCCTTTTAGAACTTCTTGGGTCTGAGGGTGCCTTGAGGCTGGCAATTTTAGCTGCTTTCTCAGTGCAGCTATGTCATCATCTTTCTTCTTTATTAATGCCTCAATACTTTTAATGTCTTTGGGATTGTGACCCAAACCAATGATTATGTCTTCTAAAGACTTTATTCTATTATCTTTGGCCTGTGAAGAGGCCTTCTCAATTTGCAATTGTGTAGTAGTGTTATTCAAAGAATCTTGCAGCGTTATAGCTGCCATGGCCTTGTTGGTAAGAGTGGAATAGACCATTTCCCCAGTTTGTCTGTGTAGCTCTATTTGGTCTAAAGGATGAATGTCCTTTGCCAGGACCTCAAAATTTGTTCTAATGTAATCTGATGTTGACATGGGCTTTGGCACTTTTGATTTGAAGTGACTCATTAACATTTTGCCCTGTGAAATGTCAAATGCTGACATTAACCTCTCCTTGTTATGTGGAGCCATCTTCATATATTGATCATAAACTTTCATTCTTAAGGGATCATTTTTTGCCTTTATGTTGATGAAAGTTCTTTTAATATCCCCTGTGTCTGTTTTGGGCGGCTTGAAAGAGGATACTTCAGTACTTAATTTCTTTTGTAAAGCTTTCCCTTTCTGGCTTATGTTTGTTTCACTTGCTGTGCCAGTTTGCTGACTATCTTCCCTTCCATCATCAAATACTTCATCTATAATTTCCACATCTGGAGGTGGATTTGGTTTCTGTTTCTTGACCTGATGTACCTGTGAGGTTTCTTTTGGAGGAGTGGTGTTTGAAACCTGCCTTTTCTTTCCTATTTCCACATTTGATGGAGTCTATAACTCTGGAACCTGTGGATGCTGTATCTGAGTGGGAGAAACCTGTGATTGTTCAAGTGCTTTGGAAGTTTGTGGTTTTTCTGCCATGACCAAAGTTTCAATAACCTGGATTGCAGGTTCTTTTCCTTTGCCCTTTGATTCTGATGCAACTGATGAACTTCTTTCCTGTAATGCGTGCTGTAGAGTTGCTGCTGAAGAAGTGCCAATGTAGGGTACCTGCACTTGACCATAAGATTCTAGGTCAAAGTTCTTCTCAACATCTTTCATAATTTTATTCATTTTGTCAGCTTCACTTTCTTCCTCAACAAGTGTTCCTTCAATCCATTCATCTTGATTGGCATACTTTTCTAGATCAGGAATCTTGTGGTGTATATAAGGGGATGATTTATTCTTTAATCTCTTTTCACAAATAAAACCAACTGGGTCATAAGGAACCCAACAGAAAGATGTTTGGAACTTTCTCTGTAATATAATTTCTGCCTCTCTCTCGGCCTCCCTAGAGTTGCAGATGAAAGGACCTAATTGACTTTTGATCCTTAATTGAGCTTTCTTCTTTACATTACAAAAATGGATCACATCTGAATTGTTCATTTGCCTGAAGTATTCCAAGGCAAAAATCCTCATGGGCACATATCTGGGTAACCTGAATGGATGTAATTCACATCCATAAATTCTGATGACTGTATGGTTTTGATACAAATACCAATCCCCAACTTTATAAGTCCTTGAAAGTTGCAAGGTCTTTCTAATTTCATTACTGAGCCTTGGGGGAGGAATTTCTGTTAACAAAGTTGTTGCAGGATATACAAACTGATCAATGAATTCAGTGTAGGAATAGGGAGAATCAGAGGAAGAATGAATTATGGGGGACCAAAATATGACTGACCTTGGGTATCCCTTGGCATCAAGTTTTTGAACAGGGAAAGGGAACTTTTCTAACTGATAGTAGATAATGAGATGATAGATGACTGAGGAGTATTTAAAAACTTTTTCAACATCTAGCCTTATGAATTGATCATGGATATTGTTGGCTATGAAGGAAGCAAAGTCATATTTAATCTCAGGAGGTTGCCCAGGAGTAAAAATGGATAGCAAAGCCAAGGTTATCTCATCCACATATTCACTGGTGTTGAATCCCAAGACAAAAGATATCATATTTACAATGAGCCTTCCCAATGTATTGAAATAATAAAAACCATAGGGAGGAGACCCTTTTGGGTGATGCTCAGGTAACATGAAATTCTGACACATGGATTTTAGCTTTTCTGGGGTTAATTGCCTGGTCTTCTCAATCAATTCTTCCATGGACAATGGTGCTAGTTCTTGGTCTGGTTCAAAGTGTAACATGGCATTGATAGCCTGGGGAGTAATAGAAAACAAAACACTTTGATCAGGAGCTATTACAGCCCTCCGTGTGGGATCATAGTTTGAATGGCAATAATGGATGATTTCTGGGAAATAAATGACTGAAGGGATGAGATACCTTGGGAGATTGGATTCCCATAACCCTATAAGATCTTGCCCCTTTGAGTATTCGTCTCTATAGCGACAATAACTCAATAGGGTACTTTCATCAAAATGCAAGTCTTTAATTTGGAAATCTTCATCTACCAAAGTTAAATATTCCAATTCACGGTGGGGGGCATTCAGTGGAGTGATATTCAAAGCTGCCGGGGCCTCCATTTTGGTTCTTGTGGATTCAGAACAGAGGTTTCTGGTTTTCTTCACAGGTCGGGCGTGATTTCTAAAATGAAGGGAATTGGCACAATTTGTAGGTTCAGGGAGCAATTACACAGTTTTAAAACCTCAGGGGAGGAACTCAGTGATGATTTTAATCACTAATTCAGCGGAAAAACAAAGAACACAGAGTTTACTTGCAGCTCGGGGCGGAGTAGGATAAATACCTGTCTTTGGAAGCAAGCTGGTTCTTTAACCGGTAGCAGGTGGTAGCAGGAGGACGCTTGAACGCAGTTCTGGCGGATTTATGGAGCGAAAGTGACTGAAACAATGGATTTTAATGCAAATTCGAAATCGTAGCAGAGAGCGCAGTTGCGTTTGACAGCGAAAATAACGGAAAAAAACACGAAAATTGACTTTATTTACAAGTTAAAAGGGTTTTTATTTTTCCGAGGAGTGACGTCATTGACGTACGGGCTGATGTGAGCGAAGGTCGGGCGGTAAGTGGTAAGCGGTAACCCCACACCGCTTTTGGATGAGAGTGGTTTAAGTCGGGAGGGCAGCGATTCCACAAAGCGTTTGCCACGTGGACGGTGGACTATTCAAATACCACCCATCCCCCGCTGGTTAAAAGGCTGACAAGGGATGGGTAGCGGAATTGACAGGGATCGTTGATCTGCGGAGGAGTGATCAAACGGCTGAAATGATGGGGAGATCGCGGAGGATTAAAGCGTGGACCTGTCGGGCTTTAAAACAATTTAAAGTTTAATCTAATCACCCCGGGAGATGTATAATAGGCGGATAATAAGGTTATTAGTTAATTCAGATAATTAACTAATCCCATATTTATAATGAAAAGGCAGTCGTGGCGGGATTTTGTTAGGCGCGGGTGTTAAAATGCTACGTTAGATGCCAGGTGGATAAGCCACGTTGGCGCGGGGTTTTCCAAAGTTTAGTTTAGAAAATAAAACTTCGGGTTTTGTATTTTTGGGTTTAAACATACATATTGTATGTCTAAAGTTTTATTTTTTCATATATGTTTTATTATATGATAAATCAATTAATACAATTAATTTACCATAGGGGCGGGATTATTATATAAAGGTATAATTTAACCAAAGGGCTTATATAGTGGGTTTTCTTTTGAATGCACGGGAAAATAATTACTTTGGTTAAACTATATAATAGAGGGGTTTTTTGGGGTATTTATAAAAAAGGAGTTATATACTTAGGATAGGGTATTTCATTAGGATTTAGTAAAATAGAGTTAAACATTAATATGGCAAAGGACAAGGAAACTCAAAATATTTTTGCACATCTAAGAAAGTGAACACTTTTGAAGTAAATTGCAATATCTTATCTTCAACACTTAAACTTAGAATAGCAAGTTATGATGAGGGATTTTTATGGAATTTTGCATGATGTTCCTAAGTAAAAGGGGATTTTACTTAGGACAAGGTTAAAGATGGATGATTTATAATGATGAATTATCTCAAGTACTTAGGTCTTTTTGATCATTAGGCCGAGGGTCCGGTCCCTCCAGAAGTCAAGGAAATGCCTTGAGCCCCTTTGATCTCCAAATACCTTAGTATCTTGGGGGGAAATTAGTAAAACTTTTGAGGGGAAAGTGATGAGGGAATTTAATGAGTTTGACTTTGCTTGCTGTGATTTTCCAGTATATTTCCTGCTTTAGTACTTGTGATGAAAGTAAAGGATCAACAACATGTAGCAGCAACATTCATCAGATAACACTTTGCAACACCATCTACCTACCCTATCTACTTAACACTACCATTTTCTCTTCTTTATTAGGGTGCATTTAGACTTGCAAACCCTTTTCAACCTTTTCTTTTTACATGATAAATCTATCTATTTCTACCCTTATTACATCCAAGGGCTCAGATTAAGCTGTTGAGCACCTTTTATTAACTCTACCTATCTACTTATCTGCCAAGATTAAACTGTTTGGCTAGATATTTATTCTCTAATCTATAACATGAAATTGAAATATGAGTAAGTCAAGTTTAAACATTTTGACTTATTCATGAATTGTGGCAAAGTTTAACAAGCTGCACACAATCACTTATTTACAAAAATGAAATAGTAGTGGCATTTGGATTTGCACACTTTCCTTGGTCTATTTTTTGCTTGGGGTTCTTTTCTTTCACTTTTTTGACCATTTTATTCTTTTTACCCTTTGATATTTCTTTTAGGGTATACCCTCTTTACATTTTTTAAATTTTTTGATTTTTTGGTTTTTCAAGAATATGGAACACCTTTGCTCAAGAAAGAAGGTTTGAACATATTCCATAGTTCAATCAAGACAATCATGAAAAATGAAACCTATTGGTATAGGAGACTAACAGGGGTATCAATGTTTTTTGGCTATACTAGGCGTGGGAGGCTTGTTTACCTCACCTAATATGATTTGTTTTCAATCTGCTCTTTTATTTAGGTGTTATGATGTCAGATATAATGGATCCAAGGGTTTTGTGTTGATTTTTATAGCATATATTTCTGAAAATGCATTTTTTATGCATGTGTTTATGAGTTTTCCCATTTGGGAATATTACATTTCCAGCTTTTGTTTGCAATTTTTATGGGTGAAAAGCTCAAAAAACATCAAAAAATCACCTTTATGCCCCTTCTTTGACCTAGGCGCTGCACAAATACCAGTCTTGGGAGAATGACCTTTTAAGTGGACAAATGACATCCATTTTTAGAACTTGAGGAATATTTAGAAAGAGGACAGGAATGGATTTACAACAAGACATCTTGGGCTTGCTTTGGTCATAAATAAGGCCTTCAAAAGTGGCCCTAAACACATAGGGCGCAAATTCACAATGGAGGGCGCAAATGTCCAATTTGCTGATTTTTTCAAATTTTCTTTGAAATTTTCACTTTGCCTTAAGAAATAATGTTTCTACTCATGTAATTAATTACGGTAAAATTTAATTATGTTTGAGATTACTTACCTAGGTTAGATTCTTCGGGTAAAAGTCATTAATGAGTCATAATGAATCAGTTGAATGTAATGAGGAGTGAGTCACTTGGACCATCCTACACTTCATTTTTCAGTTCAAAAATTAGTGGATCTCTTCCTCACCTCATGGATTCGACCCCTAAGGATGAGAAAAGCATGTTTTGATTCTATCTAGCCCCTTTATTCACACTAGTGAAGGGTCATAATTAGTTTTTATGTTTTCTAGTTGATAAAGGAATCTTTTGTACTCAGTTTGGCCAGCTAATAAAGAGGAGTTACAGCTATTTTATGGCATACTTGTGGTATTGATGTCTATCATTGTCTTTTCTTCAGTATCATATGTTAGAATGTATTGTATTCATGTTCACTTCATTTCTATTTTATGATCTCTTACAAGTTAGATAATCAACATACATGTTTGCACATGCTGTGTTTTGGGTAATTGATCATATTTTGTCCATTTTCATCTGTTAAAGAATGATACATCTCCTATTCTCTTCCTAGCCTTTCTTTCAGTTTCAACCCCATTCCATCATAATCCTCTTCAAGTGATATGCCTTGTGCCTACCTTGCCTCGTTGATCCCTGCAACCCTATCTCATTTTCCCTAACTTAGCTTTCCTTGACTTAATATCTTCATCCAGTGATTCCCCAACCAAAATAAAATTCTAACAACCCCTTGCACTCAATATCTAGCCTAAAAACCCTAATTTCTCCAGCCCTCCTAGTTGTGACCTCTTTGGAGAGGGCCCTCTCCGATTTGATAGGGCTAGCTATCAAATCAAAAGCTTGGTCTGTGGTTACCTCTATTTGGAGTCCTTCTTCAGCCTTAGGAATCTGGTGGAGTGCTAACATTCTAGCACCATTTTCGAGGAATGAAAGATAAAATTATTCCCTCGTAAAGAACGACAAAGACCAGATCTGATTATTGATGGTTAACAACAATCAAGTACTTGAAGGTTGTGCATCATTCACCTGGCGACTCCATTGATTGAATGATCTAGAAAATCAACACTTTATGGCCATTCCACTACATGAAAATTAGTAGCTTGAATAAATTGTCAAAATGAATTCATTTTCTCAAAGGTATGCTCCCATTAGCCAAGATCACATACTAGGTTTTCCAAATCACGTACCTTGGGTTAATTAGATCAGATATCTTCCGAAGTTAGAAGATGTGGAAGGTAATGACGCTACTCTTCATCTGGTGAGATTTCACATGCATGTGCGTAGATTAAAGATTGATTTTCCTGAAGAATTCTTGATGAAGATATTCATGGCCACTCTGGAAGGTGAAGCCCGATCTTGGTATGAAATTTTTCCATTTTCTTGTATTTATTGTTTAAAGGATTTTCATGCCATGTTCTCTAAACGGTATAACGAATATTGTCCATCCTCAATATTAGTTTAGAACTGTTGTAAACATGTTGATAGTTTTATTGAAAATCTTGAGAAATTTTATGAAGATGATGAATTGATGGATGATGAGATCATGGAAGCCCTGTACGAAAATCCATTTCAGAAACATAAAGAAATCTTAGAGGATACTTATCAAGATGCTCAGGAAAGTTTACGGCAGGTTGAAGGTCTTTGTATAGTTGAAAATGATGGAAGACAAGGTATTATTTCAAATCTCCTTGCAACAGAAGATGGTATGCAGGAAAATCAAGTTCCAATTTTAGATCCTGGTAAAGTAAAGCTGGCTGATATAGATCTAGATTCATGTTGTGATGATGAAGAGTATTCTGTTCTAGATCCCATGAAGGAGAGCTCTATTTTTGAGATCACCTCGAATGAAGAAAACAGAGTTATTTACCTAAGTGTTCTCATCCCATCAGAAGAAATTCTTCAGGAGGAGGTAATCCAATCCTTTTCTGAAAAACAAGATGAGATCCTTGTTAAAGTAAGTGAAAAATATTATTTGGATGATTATGTGGTAAATTATAGGGATGCAAGTTTTGAATTTCAAGAACAATCTGAATTTTTCCCTCTTATGACTGATGAGTGTGATAACAAAAAATGAAAATCTAGTTTCCATGTCATATGAGGATGATTTTGAGTTGGATAATAGTGAACAAGAACAACCAGCAATGGTTGGAAGAAGGAAAATAGTATAGGATCACGCTGACATTTTGTCTCTGGCTCGTAAGGAGGAAACAATTATAATCGACTATTATCTTGATCTTCCCGTTGATCATCAAGATCTGTTCTTTTCACATGATTTTCGAGATCCTTTTTCTAGAGTGTTGCAGTCATTAGATCAACTTGGTTGTCTTGTTTTAGATCATGGTTTTTATATTTAGTTGTATGTTGAGTTGCCAATATTCAAGATTTTTGTAGATAGCGTAAGAAGAGGAAAATCAGGTATCCAACTCCTTGATTGGATTCATTGGAATTTTCCTTTACCTAATTTAGCAATCATTTCTAGTAGTTAGAATAGGAAAGGGCGTGATTAATAAGCTCATAGGAGTGATCATATTTCATCAGTTTCATCCAGTTTCCTGCAAGTGTGAAGTAGAAAATCACTGGAGTTCAGAGCCCGAAATGAAGGCCATGGAGCTTCATTGAGTTTCTACTATTTCAATTTAAGTTTTCACAACAGTAAGTTCAGTTTTGAGTCATTGATTCAGTCAAAGTTCAGTCAAATCTCAGTCAGTTTCAGTTAGTTTGTGTCATTTAGTTGTCAATGTTTAGTCCTGCATTTTAATTTGAGTTATTTTTTTACCGTATTAGCCCAATGGAAGAGGAACGAATCTGCAAAATTCAGAGATCTATGGTTCTTGACACCTCTTTCAGAGTGTCCATCCCTAATAAGTCCAATGTTACTGTCAGAATATGCATTCGACCATCAGTGATCAAAGCCATTTTTTTTTCATTCTTATTTTAGGTGTCCCACTCTGAAATTTTTATTTCATTCCATTAGGTCATGCTAAAAATTGTTTCATTGATGGTATCCCTAGTCATAAAATCTCACTCTCCCTCACAAACTCTCATTTACTAGCCCACCTTCATTTCTTGCTGAGCATAAAAACACTTTTGAAAATCTCATTTCACTCTTTCTTATGTTAGTCAAAGTCAATCATGGAAGTCAAGTCATTCAAGGTCCCATTAGGTCATTAGGTTTCAATGTTCAAGGTCGAAAAATGCATCATTTCATCTCAATAAGGTCAACAAAAGGTGTGAGAGTGACTCAATAAAAAATTTATTTTCATCTGCAGAAGATTATCAACATGTAAATATGATATTTTTAAATTTGTAATTTTTTATTTTTATGATTTTAATATCAAAATGTAATTTTATATGAAAAGAGAGATGTAATTTATTTTTAATTTTTATGTAATTTTATGCTTTGAATATGTAATAAGTTCATTCCCTAGCTGCCAACACAAAACACAAATTCCAAATTGAAAGAGAAAAGTGTCAAACTCTAGCAACACCATCCTGCAAGAAATGAAAGTCAGATGAAAGGATAATCAACAAAAGTCTTCAAAAAGTAAACAAATACATTAGAAAAGTGGGTTTTTAAATTCAAATTCAAATTCACTTAGTTATTTATTACTAATAGACATCAATTTGAATTCATTTTCCTCCTCCAATTATCAAGTCAACACTCCAAGAGACCAAATTTTGAAATTATAAGCGAAATTGGCAAAACACCAGAAGCGAGGGTGCAAATCCAGAAGCCAGGGAGAAAATATGTTCAGGAGGGTGAAAATGTGTTGTTGATGGAAAAAATGTGCTAAGAAGGGCTCAAATGTGCTGAGGATGGTGCAAATGTGTTGCTGATCGAACAAGTATGTAGAGGATGGCACAAATAGCTTGTCAAGGGTGTTGTAATGTCCCTACTTAGCCTTAGCTAAGAGGAGACATTAAATTTTGATTTATTTTATGCTTTATGAATAAATGAATAAAGGAGGACATTTAAAACTCCTAATAAATCAATTCCCATGTGAAAAAATACAAATCTGGGCTATGTAAATAATCACTTGCAGGTGTGAAAGAGGATTGAGCCAAAGATTGGGTCCACCTTGACCAAATCAACTGCACTGTTTAGGTTCAATGCATCACCAAGTGGGACTGTGCAGTTCTAGATGGGAGCTTCTAATGTGAAAAGGAACCAAATTTCCAAGTGGTTTAGGGTTTGCAAAGGATATCTCATGCTATAAAAATGAGGAGAAGACACATGAAGAGGTTGTTGATGAATTATATTTCTGAAGTATTTTTCTGCATAGACAAATACCATTCTCTGCTGTTTAGTAGAGGATTTTGATTGGGATTCCTGTTTAGGGATTTCATCTCTTCCCTTGAGGATCATTGGAGGAGTTCTTTGCTGAAGTTGGCCAATATCTGGTTTGAGACCAAGCTCTATCTTTCATGATTAGCGCTGGCCCATTGAGGGTTTTGCAGCTACTATCTTTTGTAGCAAGTGGCATTGTAGATCTACTTAGATCTAGTTGTTTTTGAGAGGATTTCTCTATTGGAGAGTGTTCTTCGGCCTCCAAGGAGTTAGCTGATCCATATTTTATAAAATATCTGTACTTTTCATTCCATTTACTCAGTATCCTTCACCCTTTGCGCAGTTTCTGCTTCATACTGCGTTATTTTGTGAAAGGGCTTTTTCATTTCAGTTTGCTATCAGTTTGGAGGAGATCTCTTAGTGTTAGGCTTGTCTTCCCTTGGTGATCCATGGATTGGGTTTCTGATCCATGTCTCTATATATCTGATATATTTCAGTAATAAAACTTATCTTCAGAAATTTTTGGGTTTTCTGCAGCACAATATATTGTAATTCAGATCTACAGCTTAATATGCAGTATTTTGTTGTAATTACAATTGGATCTTGTTCTTAAAGTATTGTAACTCCTAGATATGTATTAGATCTGATGTTTCATCCATATATATGTCCTAGATTTTAAATTTAATTTAAAACAGCTAAACCACCTGGAAAATAACGATGTTTATGTATTTATGTAGTTTATTTCTAGTTGCAGCTCTTATTTCTGAAGGGATCTTGCCCTAGTTCTCCTTGTAATCGATTGTAAAGGCAATAAGCTAATATGTAATTCTGATTTACTGTTACATTACTGAAATATCAGACCTTTGTCTGACGTCCTCTGAGCTTCAGTCAGATTTGTGCAATTCTAGTTGCCGTGGTTTTCATTTTGCAGCAGTCTCTCTCTTTGGTTGATTTCTAGCTAGTCTTGTTTCCGAGAGATCTGTTTAACATGTTTAAATTATTTTTTTTCTGCTGAAATTGCATATACATATCACATATAGCTTGAATGAGGGGATCCCAGCCCTGATCTATGTTTTCATTTCTCATATTTTATTATACATAGTTTTCATTGAAGGCCTTCTTGAGATTCCTGAATTGGGATTATTCCAAGTTCTATAGGAAGAGTCTACAGTTGGCCAGGTAGCCTATAGTTCTCACCCTAATTTTAGAGGTGAAATAACCAATAAATTCCTCTGTATTCCATCTCTGACATAGAATCTTGAGAATCCCAAAAAAGGGACATTACAGTGGTATCAAAGCTCCACTCTTGGCACAACCTGTGCTAGCTTTGGAGCCTTAGTCATGATGCATTCCGAAGATGAAGATCCTCTTTCTGAGAGGGAAAGGAGATACCGGAATAGAAGTCATAGAAAGTATGACTATACTACTATTGACCTTGACAAGGGTCAAGACAAGGGGAAAGGCCTTGAGTTGAATGATAAAGATAAGGATGCAGAAGAGTTTGCAAAAACTCTCTTGGAAACCATGCAAGATCTATCCAAGGAAATAAAAGAGATGAGGATAAAAAGAATGAGGGAGTCCCTTGGGAGACTTCATCAAGGAGAGAGTTCAGAAATATCTCAGTTTGGGACTGGTCCACCAGTGAGCTTTCCACAAGCTCCACAAATCTCACAACGCTCTACAATGCCTACCTTCTTGGCTGTAGAGAATGAAGGGCTTCAAGAGTCAACCTCTTTGGAAGGTTATATTTCAGAATATGATTCACAAAGCCAAAGGTTCAAGGATAACTTGAGCTTTCAATATTTCTGCCATCTAAAGGACTGGAGGAGACCATTGAGCAGTATAGAGATGGAGGTTTCCTTCATGGGAGGCACCACAGCATGGGAAGATTCTTCTTGCCTAAGTTTGATGTATCACCCTCTTGTTCAGCTAAATCATGGGTGGAAAAGTTGGACATATACTTCCAGCTGAATAAAGTGCCTGAAGCAGAAGCCATTAAGATTGTTGCGCTGCATTTTGATGGAGAAGCCCACAACTGGTGGTTTCATAGAATTTCTACATTGGGGCACAAAAATGTGTCTACTTATGCTGAGTTCACTAGGAGACTAGTGGAAATATTTGATCGGAAGGATTCGGAGGCCCCTTTCATAAGCTTGGCCAAGATTAAGCAGAAAAGAGATGCTAAAGGCTATATCTTTGAATTTTTAAGGTTGTTTATTATGGTTCCTGATATTTCAGTTGCAAGAAGAGTCTATATGTTCATAGATGGCTTGGAGGAACCTTTGCATGGGTTGGTCAAGTCTACCAAACCCACCACACTGCATGATTCCATTGAAAGAACAAGAGATCTCCAAGATGCCTTGCCAAGAGCAAAGTCAACCCTTCCTAGTAAAGCCACTCACTCTTTTAAAGTGAAGGAAGGGAAATATGCTCCACCCAAGGAGAGCTCAGAAAAATATTCTTGACAATGATCTCTGGAGGGAGTTTAGAAAGAAGAAATTATGTTTTACTTGTCAAGAATCATGGGTGCCAGGACATAGATGTGCTACTGGGAGAACACAATATATTGAAGTCTTCTCTGATTGTGAGGAGGAGGAAGGTAATGATGGACCTAGGAGAGGTCACAGCGTTGGTGATGATGAGGAGGAGGATCCATCATCATCCAGGGAAGAAGAAGAAGCATTTGCTCCAACCAGTGGGACTCTTGCTTCTTTGAGGGGAGTGCCCAAATATTTGACTTTTAGAGTGTAGGGTTCAGTTATGGACCAAAGAGTATCTATTCTTATTGACAGTGGGGCAACCCACAATTTTATTGATGCTCACTTTGTGCAGAGAAGAGGGATCCCTACTGATTCTTTTGATGGGTTCTCTATTTTGGTCCCGGGGGACAGAACTATGCAGTGCATGCAGTATGTTCGCTCACTTTCTGTGACTATGGGGACCTACACTTTGCGGGACCACTTCTTTGTGGTAGACATACTAGACACCAACATCATCTTGGGTGTCCAGTGGTTGATTACTTTGGGAAAATTCACCACTGATTGGAGGGCCTTGCAGATGGAGTGGGTGGATTTGAAGAGTGGGAAGCAACAAGTTATTCAAGGCATGCACACCTACCATTCACTTGATATCTCTACCCACACAACAAAGATGGATTTGCGTAGTGAGGGAAAGGATATCATGGTTCCTTCTCTCATGTTCATGAGATTGCTGCAAGGGACATTCCTACATCATGGAAAGCCTCTTGGGATGCCATTAGATTCTGTGGAGAAAGCTTCACCAAGTGCTGAAACAATGGAAGAAAGAGTCACTGTGCTGTGGGAGGAAGCAAAGGGGAGGATCAACCTTCCTACAAAAATTTTTGGCATGCATAATTCCAAGGGAGCAAGCAGCAACAAGGACAACACCACCATAGATACATCTACAACGTTGTCCTTGTTGAGAAGTGTAGATCCATATTGGAAGTCTCAGCTCCTTGTAGAGTACTCCAAAGATCTGCACACCGGGATGATTTTAGATGGCATAAAGCAAGGAGGACACTATATGGTCCATGAAGGGGTCATCTATCATCTTGGAAAAATATTCTTGTCTCAAGCCTCAAAGCTTAAGCAAGAAATACTGCAAATGGCACACAAGTAGTTCCTTTCCAGTTACATGCAATCAGCAAAAATCTACTCCCTAGTCTTGAAGAGTTTTGATTGGGAGGGCATGGAGGAGGACCTACATCAGAATTATGATTGGGAAGAACTAAATTAGTGCTTACAAGAGTGAAATAGCTATGTGGAGATGGGACAACCAAAGGATCCTATGCAGGATATATTTCAGCCATCTCTTTCTTCTCTCAAAAGAGGGGAAAAGCCCATGCCTAACTCTATGAGTATGGGAAGTTTGTATGGTAAGAGATCTGATCTTGTAGAGAAAGTTTATTTTTCTGATTTGGCACACTCTCTTACCATAAGTATGTAGGCCATGGCTCCTACAAGGAGCAATATTACATGCAGATCTCATGGCAAATATGGGGTCAATGAAATCTCCAAAGTTGGCCACTCCCTTGAGGTGCAAATGGAGATTGTTTTTCATGATGGGTGCTTTCCAAAGGCACCTAATGAGAGTTTCACTTTCAACCATGTCAAAGTGGCTTATGCAGAAAATATGTGGTGGGAGTACCACCTATCACATTCAAATCTACTCAGAACAAGGAGTGTACTGCGCTAGTACCTTATGTGGGGTTGTGACCCACCTCCTCATGTGCAAATTTCAGTTTGCCTTTATGTGATTTTTCTACCATACATAGATGACATATTGGTTTTGTTTATGGGAATGTACGAAAAAAGAGTTAGTAGTGTAAATTTACTACATGGGATGGAACTATATCCAGTACTTCATGATACATGTTTCAGATGTGACATTGGTTCACCCATGCATATATCTGTTGAGTTTTACACTCCTGAAGGGGTAGACTATGAACCTATCATGCTAGGATTGGAGGATAAATTTTTGATGTATTTCCTTGGTGAACACTTTCTTGATAATGAGAGCTTTATTCTTGATGGTGTCATCAATGTAGAAGGAGAAGAGACACAACTCTTACCCTACTAGTTGCTTGAGGACAAGCAACATTTTGAGGGGGAGGACTGTAATGTCCCTACTTAGCCTTAGCTAAGAGGAGACATTAAATTTTTATTTATTTTATGCTTTATGAATAAATGAATAAAGGAGGACATGTAAAACTCCTAATAAATTAATTCCCATGTGAAAAAAGACAAATCTGGGCTATGTAAATAATCACTTGCAGGTGTGAAAGAGGATTGTGCCAAAGATTGGGTCCACCTTGACCAAATCAACTGCACTGTCTAGGTTCAATGCATCACCAAGTGGGACTGCGCAGTTCTACAAGGGAGATTCTAATGTGAAAAGGACCAAATCATCCAAGTGGTTTAGGGTTTGCAAAGGATATCTCATGTTATAAAAATGAGGAGAAGACACATGAAGAAGTTGTTGATGAACTATATTTCTGAAGTATTTGTCTGCTTAGACAAATACCATTCTCTGCTGTTTAGTAGAGGATTGTGATTGGGATTCCTGTTTAGGGATTTCATCTCTTCCCTTAAGGATAATTGGAGGAGTTATTTGCTGAATTTTTCCACTATCTGGTTTGAGACCAAGCTCTATATTTCATGAGCAGTGCTGGGCCATTGAGGGTTTTTCAGCTGCTATCTTTTGTAGCAAGTGGCATTGTAGATTTGCTTAGATCTAGTTGTTTTTGAGAGGATTTCTCTATTGGAGAGTGTTATTCAGCCTCCAAGGAGTTAGCTGATCCATATTTTATATCATATCTACACTTTTAATTCCATGTACTTAGTCTCCTTCACCCTCTACACAGTTTCTGCTTCATACTGCGTTATTTTGTGAGAGGGCTTTGTCATTTTAGTTTGCTATCAGTTTGGAGGAGATCTCTTGGTGTTAGGCTTGCCTTCCCTTGGTGATATTTGGATTGGGTTTCTGATCCATGTCTCTATATATCTGATATATTTCATTAATAAAATTCATCTTGAGAAATTTCTGGGTTTTCTGCAGCACAGTATATTGTAATTCAGATCTACAGCTTAATATGCAGTATTTTGATGTAATTCCAATTGGATCTTGTTCTTAAAGTATTGTAGCTCCAAGATATGTATTATATCTTATTTTTAATCCATATATATGTCCTAGATCTTAAATTTAATGTACAACAGCTGAACCACTTGGAAAATAACGTTGTTTATGTATTTCTGCAGTTTATTTCTAGTTGCAACTCTTATTTCTGAAGGGATCTTGCCCTATTTCTCCTTGTAATCAATTGTAAAGGCAATAAGCTAATATGTAATTATGATTCACTGTTACATTACTGAAATATTATACCTTTGGCTGACATCCTCTAAGCTTCAGTCAGATCTGCGCAATTCTAGTAGTTGGGGTTTTCATTTTGCAGCAGTCTCTCTCTTTGGCTGATTTCTAGCTAGTCTTGTTTCTGGGAGATCTGTTTAACATGCTTAAACTTATTTTTTTCTACTAAAATTGCATATACATGTCACATAAAGCTTTAATGAGGGGATACCAGCCCTAATATACGTTTTCATTTCTCATATTTTCTTATACAACATTTTCATTGACGGCCTTGTTGAGATTCCTCAGATTGGGATTATTCCAAGTTCTATAGACAGAGTCTACAGTTGGCCAGGTAGCCTCTAGTTCTCACCCTATTTTCAGAGGTGAAATAAATATTAAATGCTTCTGTAGTCCATCTCTAACATAGAATCTTGAGAATCCCCAAAAAGGTACATTACAGGTGCAAATGACCAGCAAGCTCTGCAAAGTATCCAAGTGATCATAAATTTCCTTCAAAGCTCCTCCACTATGTCATTGACCTCCAGCAAACTATTAAGAGGCACACACCATGAAAAATCACCTTCTTAAGTTTATGTGTTGAAGTTTTTCAAGTTGAAGTTGTAATTTTGTGTGTAATTTGAGGAAAAACCCTAGTATCTCATTATGTTTGTGAAAAATTATTAAAATTAACTCCCTTACCCTTTGCATGCCTCCCATAGTTATAAAAACCCACTCCCTATCCCCTCCCCATATCACATATTCCTATCAAAAATATCCCTCAGTTTTCCTTTCCTTTATCCCCTTCCCATTTTCCTTCCCTAATCCCTAGTGTTTTAACAAAAAATACCATGGCAATAGAAGAGGAAAACACGTCATTTAGTGAAGGAGAGGAAACAAAGATAAGGAGGCCACATAAAGGAGGAAGAGTGCTCATAATTGAGCCTACCAAAACTAAGGAACTCTTAGCTTCTCCATTGACTGTCAAATGCGTCAAACATGTTGGCTGTTATAATTTTTGTGAGAAAATTCAGATATTTAAACATCACCCCATGTTAACTAGAATGTTCATATCAAGACTCCATGACAACCAATTTAAATTATATAGGGTCACTTTTACCTTATCTACTGTTGTCATTTCAGATGCTATAGGGATCCCAAATGTTGGGGAGAAATGGTTTAGGAAAGGTAGGTTGAAGAAACAGGATTTTGATTACTTCCTAAAACTAAGACACCAAAATAAAACAAAGAGGTTCTTCCTCTTTTTAGACCTCTTGGAAAGATATGCACCAATGATGAATATTATCATGAAATATTTTTCATGTGATGGAATATTTTCAAGGCTCTATTCCTATCATATCTGACTCTCGATGCATTTCACTAGGGTAAGGATGCTTAACATGCCCTATTATCTTTTCCAGAGTATAGAGAAGATTGCATACATTTCCTAGAAGAAGGAATACAAATAGCAAATGAGAAGCCTATTCAATCATTACCTCATAAAAATCATAGTCCTCCACCATCTCAATCAACTGAACATTGCATGGATCACCTTCATAGCCAATTATATTTTCATTGAGCCATCCATTTAGCATGCAAAAAATGTCCCTTCATCATCTCATCCCATGAATCATTCATCATCATCATATCAGTCTCCTTCACCTCCTTCATCTCCATCTCATCATGATTTTGGATCACCTAGCAGGATAGATGACATTGAGGCTAAGTGGGTTAGTATGGTTGAGGTTGAGCCATTTCCAAAAACCTACCAGAGGGTCTATAGGCATGTGTTTGCTTCACTTGGAGTGAAAAGCGCCATGCCTTCTACATCAAAACAACGAGTGGATAAAGGTAAAGAGAAGTTCATTGAGCCAATATTTCACGATGAGGAGGACGATCATGAAACATAACATGAATTTCAAGTGGTTGACCTGGATGTTGGGAAAAATACTGAGAGGGGTGGGTGAATCAGTATTTTAAATAATCAAATTTTTACTTTTCTTTTCTCAAAAAACCCATACGCTACTTCACATAATAAAACTAGCTTATATACGCGATTATCCTTAAGGAAACTCGCGTATGCTCAGGTATTTTTCTATGCAGATAATTCTTATCTCAGATCATTGCATCATTCATTCATTAGATGTTTATTAAGTTGTAAACATGTATAGTAGGAATAGAATAAATCATCACACATAAGCATCACATATGAACACCAGGATTTTTAGGTGGAAACCCAATTTGGGAGAAAACCACCGCTGCCGTCGTCTCAGTCTTCAATATTTGTTATAAAGAAAACATCTTACAACAATGTACTGGCGCAGACTCATACCAATACGTAGGGACCCACCTGCAGAAAGCTACAACCTTCTCTCGTTTACCAGCCTCTCCTAGAAGGGCGCAACAACCCCCTGATCTCGTTTATTAGCCTCTCCAGGAAGAGAGCTAAAACCCCCTGCTCTCGTTTACCAGCCTCTCTTGGAAGGGAGCTACTACCCCCTAACTGAAGGCTTAAACCCTCAGCACCACTGCAGACCCCGTTTCATCAATTTTCAAACTGGATCAGACAGCTTCAATACAACCCTTCATTTATCAACAAACATACTTTGCCCAATACTTCAAACAGAACAGTGAGATCACTGTAACCAGAATATCAGAGATAACCCAGACTTCAGAATAGATATCCAGAAACACATTCAACCTTGAGCAACCATAAATTTAGATACCATACACGCTTTTAATTAATCAGACCCGCGTACATACGCGCTTTTTATGAGATGAACTCGCGTATACATCTGTGCATTTTTAAGAAAGCCCTAACTGCACATACACTCCTTTATTTAATCGGATCCACGTATACACGTGCTTTTCATGAGATGAACCTGCGTATAGATCTATAAAAGATAAACTTTGCAAAACAGACCAGATCTATGAAACTACCCAGATTTCTTCAATTTCTTTATTAGATTTGCACCAGGTCTTCAATATTTATTTTCAGATCTTCCTAGAGATTCATCATTTCTGAATTTAGTGATCTTGAACCTTCATCATATTCACAGGTGCATCATAGATTCAGATCTATTAATGAACTGTTACCCTTTCATTCAAATATACTTCAGAGGGAAGTATTCATTCAAACCCAGACTCATGCACACCCCTTGCACAATGAATTTCTTCTTCTTAAATAGATCTAGCCTTTGACAATACTATGAGCCAAAACCACACAACTTTCGATGGTATTCCTGGACGGGATCACATAGACAATCCAACGCTCAATACAATGGGTCAATACCATGGTAGTAACCCCTGGTTTAATTCTTTTAGAGCACTATTGAGCATACGTGACTTGACACGTACTTTTCCGCATGCATACGCTACTTCTCCTAAACAAACCCATGTATGCTTTGTGTCACACACTTTTCATCATTGTTCTGGCCCTTACTGATATTTCTTTCTCTGGTACTTTTGAGCTACTTGTAGAACATCAGTTTTACATCATTAATAAACTCATCAAGCATCAAGAACAACTTCATTAAGTAGGTTGCCATCATCTTCATCAAGTGGGTTGCCATCAAGGACAACACTCTGCATCATATTACCAACAATCTCCCCCTTTGGACTTGATGGCAACCACGATGGTGTTTGATCACCACAATAGATAGATACATTAAGCATAATGCTATTCTCCCCTATTCAAACACCATGTCACTCTTCCCCTTTGACATCAAGGGCAAAGGGCGGATCAAAACCAACAAAAGGTTGTTTTCCCCTCATGTAGATAGAAGAGCGTTGTAGATCTGATGTGCACTGAAGTTACCATGCTCCCCTTGAGTTCATGTTGAATCTTCAAACATATTTTTTTCAATGAAGTACATGACTCTATGACCTTCCTATCACCAAGGACTCATACTTACATCAAATATTCAACCAAATGGATTTACATATGCGACACAAATACCCAACCAAGTGGGTTTACACATTTTGACTCAACTACCCAACCAAGTGGGTTTACAAATTTGAACAAGTCCTTACATGACTGAATATTACAAATTTACGTCATGGGTCTCAACATGACCTTTTCAACCAATTAAAAATATGACCTTTTGTAACAAATACCAAAAGGACCTCAAAGAAGAGATCATATTTCAGAATCATCATAATTCCAACAATGCATTATACTCAACAAGGCTAATGCTCCCCCTGAACCTGTACAACAGTTTACTCCTTCATCTCCCCCTTAGCTTGTGCATCCTGAACACTTTCAACGGCAAGAACATCAAGGCATATTCACGCAATAACAGAGTGAAGCAAAAATATAAGAGCTTAAACACCACCAGAGACACCAACTAGCATCAGAGAAACCAAACAGCACCACAGCTTGTGCTGAAGAAATGCTGACTCGGAAAAATTGTCAGAAACCACCCATACGTGGTTTCCTTTGTATGAACTCGCATATATACGCGACTGTCTTTCATGAAACCCACGTATTCAATTTAATCTTCTGAAATTAAGCAGTTCTGATTTTCTGCACAGCAGAGACTACTCCCAGCTTCTGTCTGAGATATTCGAATGCTTCCCTGGGCAGAGGTTTGGTAAATATATCAGCAACTTGTTCTTTGGAGGGAACATACTCCAATTTCACCTTTTGTTCAAGCACTTGTTCTCGTAAGAAGTGATTCTTGATGGGAATGTGCTTCGTCTTGGAATGCATAGTAGGATTCTTTGAGATACTGATGGCGCTTGTATTATCACACATAATGGAGATAGGAGGTGTACATTTGATTTGAAAACCTTGTAAGGTTTGCATCATCCAAAGGAGTTGAGTGCAAAAAGACGCGGAAACCACATATTCTGCTTCTGCTGTAGATAAGGCAATAGAATTTTGCTTCTTACTGAACCAAGATACTAACCGGGTCCCCATATAGAATGCACCACCACTAGTGCTTTTCCGATCATCAACATTTCCAGCCCAATCTGCATCAGTGTAAGCATGAAGAGTGAGATCAACATTCTTTGGATACCATAGTCCAAAGTTTTGAGTTCCTTGTAGATATTTGAATATTTTTTGACTGCCTGAAGATGAGACTCTTTTGGATTAGCTTGGAATCGTCCAACAATACCAACTGCATGCATAATGTCTGGTCTAGTCCTGGTGAGATAAAGTAGACTTCCTATCATAGATCTGTATTCTGGTTGATTCACCGTGGGAGAATCATCATGAAAACTGAGATTAAATCCAGTTATGATTGGTGTACTTACAGGTTTGCATTCTTCCATGCCATACTTCTTCAGAATTTGCTTAAGATATTTTGCTTGTGATAAGAATATGCCATATGTAGTTTAATGCACTTGCAAGCCAAGAAATAATGTTAGTTCCCCAAGTAAAGACATTCAAAATTCTTTCTGCATAACAGAAGAAAATTTCTAACTCATAGACTCTTCATTACTTCCAAAGATGATATCATCAACATATACAACCACAATCAAAAGTTTATCATTTTCAGTTTTTGTGTATAAGTTTCTATCAGCAGACCCCTTTAAAAATCCTTTTTGATGAAGATATTTGTCAAGACGATAATACCATGCCCTTGGAGCTTGTTTGAGACCATATAGATCCTTTTTAAGTTTACAAACAAGTTTTTCATCATTTCCCAAAATGAATCCTTCTGGTTGTTCTATATAAACCTCTTCTTCTAGGTCACCATTGAGGAAAGCAGATTTAACATCCATTTGATACACTTTGATTTGTTGGAAGCTTGAAAAAGCAAGAAACATTCTTATGGCTTCAAGCCTAGCAACTGGAGCAAAAGTTTCTTCAAAGTGTATACCTTCGTGTTGAGTATACCCATTGTAAACAAGTCTAGATGTATTTCTTATGACATCCCCGTTCTCATTTAACTTATTTTTGAATATCCATTTAGTACCAATGACATTTTTGGCATGAGGTCTTCGTACTAATTCCCAAGTGTGATTCTTTTCAATTTGATCAAGCTCTTCATTCATGGCTTGAATCCAACATTCATCTTTGCTTGCTTGATTGACATTGTGTGGCTCAATAGTGGATAGAAATGCCAGATAGCTAGAAGATCCCACAAGAGTCCGTCTTGTTTGTACACCTGCTTCCTTATCTCCCAAAATTTGAGATTCTGGATGATTCTTTTGAACATATCTGGATGGAGCATTTTCAGATAAATTATCTTCAGGTTCTTCATCGAGTTCACTGTCTGTATCATTGCTGTTTGATGTAGAAGGACATATGTCACCATCATCTTCATTTGTTGTTTGTTTTTCTTCTTTTGGTGCTGTGGGAGACTCATCAATAACAACATCAATACATTCAACAATCTTCCTAAGTATTTTATTGTAAAATTTATATGCCCTACTCCTAGAGGAGTAACCAAGAAGTATTCCTTCATCTGCTCTAGGTTCAAATTTGCCAAGTTTTTCATCATTATTTTTGATAAAGCATCTGCTTCCAAAAACTCTGAAGTGCTTCACAGTGAGAGGATTACCATACCAGAGTTCATATGGAGTTTTATCACTATTTACTCGAACATGTGCCTTGTTAAGAATATTTAACACTGTATGTGTTGCTTCTCCCCAAAATGTGTCAGGTGTTTCGGAATCATCAAGCATAGCCCTAGCCATTTGTTGAACTGTTCTATTCATTCTTTCTGCTACACCATTTTGTTGCGGAGTGCCTGCTACAGAAAACTGTCTTTTTATGCCATGTTGTTCACAAAAATCAAGGAATTCATTTGATGTATATTCTCCTCCTCGATCAAATCTAAGACACTTGATTTTTAGATCTAATTCATTCTCAACCCGTGCTTTGAAGGACTGAAATTTCTCAAATGCTTCATCTTTGTGTTTAAGCAACCCAATCCAACACATTCTAGAGAAATCATCAATAAATAGAATATAGTATTGTTCACCACGAGGTGACTTTTTCTTCACAGGTCCACATATGTCAATATGAATGAGTTCAAGAGGCCTACTTGATGATCCTTCCTTGGCATTAAACTGCACTCTGGTCTGCTTACCGAATTGGCAAGATTTGCATATGATACTTTTAGGTAGAGTAATATTGGGAAGACCACGAACAACATTAAGTCTGCTTGACTTGTTGATTTGAGAGAAGCTTAGATGCCCCAACCTTCTATGCCATAGCTAGTTTTCTGAAGATTTACTCAAGTAACATTGTTCTTTGCAGTTCTTCAATACATACAAGTTTCTTGGAGTCCTTTTTCCTTTTATAATTGTTTTACCTGTATCAAGATCACGAACCGCACATTCTTTTGAACTAAATACAACTTCAGTTCCTTGATCACACATTTGACTTACACTTAACAAGTTATGCCTTAATCCATCCACATACATGACATCATTAGCCTTCACCTTTTCTTTTAGAAACACAGACCCTTTTCCTTTAATTACAACAGGAGTATCATTTCCAAATGTAACTTTATTTTTCTTTTCTAGAGCACTATATGCACCAAGTTTGTTTCTGTCACCTGTCATGTGTCTTGAGCATCCACTATCAATGTACCATTGATTTTCTTCTCCTTCTGAAAATAACGCTATGCCACAATTTTCAACCTGTAATTCCTTCTTTTTCCATACTTTGGAACTTGAAGGAAAATTCTCTTTTCGCTGAAATTTTCTCTTGCATTTAGATTCTTCATGCCCAAAGTTATTGCAATAAGGACATTCAACTTCTCTTAGAAGAGGAGAAACGTTGTTATAGGTATTCTTCTGTGTCAATATCAATCCTTTTCTTTCTTTCTTCTCTAGTCATGATGGTTTTATATGCAACACATTGAACAACTTTATGACCGAAATTGTGACATGAGAAACATTGTCCATTGAAGAAGAAATTTTTGCGATCATGAAATCTTCTACTTGTAGTTACCTGTTGACTGGTGTTTCTTTGAGAGACATTCCTGTTAGTGTTCTTTGGATTGAGATGATCATGCTTTACCTGCAATGATTCTTTATTCCCTTGCTGAGTGGCAGAATTTTGTAAACCAGCTGTAGCTGCTTTTAGATAATTAGGTGTTGAAGCCTGAGAAGATTCACCGGTATATCCAAGACCTGTCTTTATAAGAGGAGAACGTTGTACCTTGATAATCTCATCTAAGGTTTCAGATCCTTTAGCAAATCTAAGATTTAAAGTCTTAACTTTCTCAGAGTCTTTTCTTAGACTTACCACTTCACATTCTAATTCCTCAATGTGTTTCTTTGCTTCTTCAAACTGCTTTTCCATAGTCTCTATGGTTATTTTCTTTTCTTCTAAGAGAATTTTGCATTCCTCTAAGCGTATTTTGAGTTGATTGTTTTCTTCAAGAAAATCATTGTCCTCTAGAGCATCCCAAAAAGTATCCTTTTCTTCTTTAGACTTAAATTCCATGAGAAGTCTAAGATCATGTTCACATTCTTCCTCACTGTCAGATAACCCATCACTGTCTTCATGAGTATAGTAACTTTTTCTAGTGTTAAACCGATTCTTATTCTTTCATTCTACTTCCTTTCCTTTTGCAGGTGTTTCTTTATGAGGACACTTAGCAGCATAATGACCAACTCTTTCACACTCAAAAAATTTGAAAGGAATCTTACCTCTGAACCGTCCTGTGCCAAGTTGGAGTTTCTTTACAAAATTTACCTCATCTTCTTCTGAGATATATCCCGATTCTTCTACTTCTTGTAATTCTTTCCCTTTTTTAGAAGCTCTAAAGATAGCCTCTTTAACTTCATATGGTCCTCCTCTTCTCATTTCATATGCAGTTAGTATGCCATGAAGTTGTACCACAGTAAAATTTTGAAGATCCTGTTTTTCTTCAAGAGCAGAAACTTTTGACTCAAATTTTGTTGTTAGAGATCTTAAAATTTTCTCAACCAAAGTAGATTCGGATATTGCTTCTCCCAGATTTCTCATGCGATTTACAATATCATCAAGACGTAAAAAGAAACTGGCAATATTCTCATCACTATGCATTCTTAAGTTTTCATATTCAATTTTGAGAGTTTGAATTTTTGCACTTTTTACCTTTGCATCACCTTCATAAATTAGAATGATTTTGTCCCATATCTCCTTTGCTGTATTCAACTGCATAAATTTTACAAATTCAGATTCAGTTAGACTTCCTGTTAGAGCATTGAATTCCTTTGCATTTATTTCATAATTCTTCTTTTCAGTCGGATCTGTTGGTATTGCAGCAGGATATTGATATCCTTGTTCAACAATGGCCCATACATCTGCTCCCATAGACTGAAGATAGGATCTCATCCTTATTTTCCAGAAGATTAAATTTCTTCCATTAAAGAGTGGAGGCTTGATTGATGCTGTACCATCTTGATTTCTCATCTTTCTTGATCTTCCTTCTAGTGGCTAAGCTTTTTCAGAAGGACCTGCTCTGATACCAATTGTTGGGAAAAATACTGAGAATGGGGGGGGGGGGGGGGTGAATCAGTATTTTAAATAATCAAATTTTTACTTTTCTTTTCTCAAAAAACCCATACGCTACTTCACAGAATAAAACTAGCGTATATATGCGGATATCCTTAAGGAAACTCGCGTATGCTCAGATCTATTTCTATGAAGATAATTCTTATCTCAGATCATTTCATCATTCATTCATTAGATGTTTATTAAGTTGTAAAAATGTACAGTAGGAACAAAATAAATCATCACACATAAGCATCACATATGAACACCATGATTTTTAGGTGCAAACCCAATTTGGGAGAAAACCACCGCTGCCGTCGTCTCAGTCTTCAATATTTATTATAAAGAAAACATCTTACAACAATGTACTGGCGTAGACTCATACCAGTACGTAGGCACCCACCTGCAGAAGGCTACAACCTTCTCTTGTTTACCAGCCTCTCCTGGAAGGGAGCAACAACCCCCTACTCTCGTTTACCAGCCTCTCCTGGAAGGGAGCTACAACCCCCTGCTCTCGTTTACCAGCCTCTCTTGGAAGGGAGCTACTGCCCCCTGACTGAAGGCTTAAACCCTCAACACCACTGCAGACCACATTTCATCAATTTTCAAACTAGATCAGATAGCTTCAATACAACCCTTCACTTATCAACAAACATACTTTGCCCAATACTTCAAACAGAACAGTGAGATCACTGTAACCAAAATATCAGAGATAACCCAGACTTCAGAATAGATATCCAGAAACACATTCAACCTTGAGCAACCATAAGTTTAGATACCATATGCGCTTTTACTTAATCAGACCCGCGTACATACGCGCTTTTTATGAGATGAACCCGCGTATACATTTGTGCATTTTTAAGAAAGCCCTAACTGCACATACGCTCCTTTATTTAATCGGATCTGCGTATACACGCGCTTTTCATGAGACGAAACTGCGTATAGATCTATAAAAGATAAAATTTTCATAACAGACTAGATCTATGAACTTACCCAGATTTCTTCAAATTTTTTATCAGATTTGCGCCAGGTCTTCGATACTTCTTTTCAGATCTTCCTAGAGATTCATCATTTCTGAATTTAGTGATCTTGAACCTTCATCATATTCATAGGTGCATCATAGATTCAGATCTATTAATGAACTGTTACCCTTTCATTCAGATATACTTCAGAGGGAAGTATTCATTCAAACCAAGACTCATGCACACCCCTTGCACAATGAATTTCTTCTTCTTAAATAGATCTAGCCTTTGACAATACTATAAGCCAAAACCACACAACTTCCGATGGTATTCTTGGACGGGATCACATAGAAAATCTAGCGCTCAATAAAATGGGTCAATACCATGGTCATAACCCTTGGTTTAATTCTTTTAGAGCGCTATTAAGCATACGTGACTTGGCACGTACTTTTCCGCGTGCATACGCTACTTCTCCTAAACAAAACCGCGTATGCTTTGTGTCACACACTTTTCATCATTGTTCTAGCCCTTACTGATATTTCTTTCTCTGGCACTTCTGATCTACTTGTAGAACATCAGATTTACATCATTAATAAACTCATCAAGCATCAATAACAACTTCATTAATTAGGTTTCCATCATCTTCATCAAGTGGGTTTCCATCAAGGACAACACTCTGCATCATATTTCCAACACTGGATGAGGATGATAGTGATAAAATCACAAATGCTTCTGTCAAAGGTAAGGATTCCATGATTAGTGAATTCCAAACTAATAATGACAGGGCTATATACATCATAAAGTTTCTTGAGCAAGAGAATGAACAATTGAAAACCAAATAGGTCATTGATGAGGTTAAGTATTACACTTCTCAAAGAGAGGTTGAAAAAGCCAAAGTCATGCTAGATGAAACACTGGAGAAGTATGGCTTAGTTGATGATAAAGAAGAACAACAACCAAGAAAGAGACCTAAAACTATAGGGCTGAAAATAGCTCTAGTTCTAGAGAGACAAAGGGAAGCTAAGCTACTTGATTAGCTAACCCTAAATGAGCAGTTTGCTATAGAAATCAATGAGAATAGGGAGCTATGGCTTGATAGAACTAATCAACACTTGGAGAAGCTTCTAGAAAAGGAAAATAAGGATAATGAATTGTTGAGGAGGAAGGTCAAACTCCATTCCCAAAAAGAGAAAATTGCATTGGCCAAGCTCAAAAGATCCAATGCCAAAATTGAAGAGTTGACCATGGAGGAGAAGAAAAAGTTGGACATTCTTGATGAGGCTTCCCTCCAATATTATACACATCATTTTTTAGCTCTAGAAATTCCATTTTGTTTACAAAACCATCATCTCATTTCACTCATCTTTCATCAACTCATAAGCCTAAAATCAATGAAGAATGATTAGGATTATCTTAAGGGTACATGCAATTGATTAACATGTTGTATTTTCATGGTTTTTGTTGTTTTAATAATTTTGTGCAGTATAGCTAAAGAATACAGACATTCCATAGCTGGTCAGGCATTCCAAAAATATTTTTGTGTTTGAATATGGTACAAGTGTCAGTTAAAGAAATGGCTTATATGGGTAGTTCCAGAATCTTTCCTACATGATTTCTTCCTATCCATGCAGACCAGATCGACGATTGAAGGAGTCTAATCCGATAGTCAAAGATGAGGTCAAAGAGACCGTTTTACACATAAATTAGGACTCTTGATTTGCTCCGTAGAAAATCATGAGTTCTAAGAGTCCCAGTTTGATTATAATTTGAAGTTACACCTGTAGCTATTCCTATTTGAAGTTAGTTGTGCAATTTACTTATAAAAAGAGGTTCTGTAGAACCAAGAGAAGTTAACTGTTAATAGCATAAGTTCAGAATTACGATGTGATACTCTGTTTTTAAATAAAGGAGATTAGTTCTTTGATGATGTTTTGATCACATCTTCAAGGAGTTAAGGAATTCACCAAATTGGTAGCAAAGGGCCCCTGCTGCTAAGGAGTTTTTTATGTTTTTTAGCTAGGTTTATTTCAGTTTCCTTGTTTAGTATTTCTTTTTGCTTATGCTCAATTTCACTGCTTTCATAATTGAAAATTTTTGTGTCCAAATGAGTGAAAAACATTTGTCTACATTACCAAATCTTTATCACTGAATGGTTAGTGACTTATAGGTACAGTAATTGTTTAGATTCCATTTACTGCTTTCATAATTGACAATTCCTGTGTCCAACTGAGTAAAAATTGTTTGTCTATATTACGAAATATTTAAAATTGAATGGTTAGTGACTTACAGGTACATTGATTGCTTAGATTTCATTTACTGTCTTTCATAGTTGACAATTGCTGTGTTCAACCAAGTAAAAGCCATTTTTCCTATTTTCAAATCTTATATTAAAATGGTTAGTGACTTATAGAAACAGTAATTGTTTAATATTTTCATTATTTTTTTCATTCACTTAATTAGTTGTAGTTAGAATATCCTCATTCCATTGCAACTAATAATCTCTTTAAAGGACATTCTGATTGAAACTGAATCTGAATATGATTTGCAAGAATGGCTAAATGATTAGATTCAATGCAATGTTTGAGTTATTAATTGCATTTCCTATTTTCATTTCTTAAATCTCAATTGAGTTATAGATCCATGGATTAGGTTTATTCACTAATTGAAACACTTGTTTTATCTTTTTAATTAGAGCTAGACCTTAGCACTTGTCCATAAAACTCTAAATTCTTTATAGGAAGTTAACTAGTTTTATAACATTTCCTTTTCTTCATTTCTAATTAGATTTATTCTCACTTTTCAAACTAGGATAACACACTAAGGACTAAAAACGAAAAACCCCCAAAACAATAAGAAAAACATCAAAACAAAGAAATAGGGAAAAGGACACTCAGGCACATATAATGCACTACACTTCATCAAAGTTACAAGCCCTGGTTGATAATTAATGGAAGCAATTTAAGAACACTAAATTGACTAAACATTTTGGTGACGTTTCCGGGGAAGTGTAACTAGGTAGCCTTATTTCTTACATCCCAAAAACAATGATATGCATAGAGAAAGAGACTCAAGGGGTAGATTTGTAAGAAATAGAATCTTAATTCCTACAACACCACTCACTGCACCTAGGCCAAGAAGTAGTACACCTTCCTCTCAAACTCATATCCCATACTATACTAGTCATAGGCTTCTTGAAGTTTTAAGATCAGAAATTCAGTTAGGAGGGTCTCCCACTTCATCTACTGAGGTAATCTTGGAAGAAGAAGATCCTAGAACTCCAACAGAGGGAATAAATTTCTTCACTTCTACAGAGGAATATATTCCAACAAAAGAACTATAAATCCCTAGTGAAGAAGAAGAAGAAGAGGAAGAATCTTTCTTCAACATACCATTAATAGAAGAACTAGAAGAATTTTTTTTTTTCTCCAAGCTGAACCTTATATCAATTCTAAAGAATCTATCATGGCAGGAAGAGGAGAAGGAGGGGAAGGAGCAGGAGAAATTCTCAATGGAGAAAACTTGCTATTTGGAGGAGGTAGAGGTAGAGGATGAGATAGAGGAAGAGGTAGAGGAAATGCAGAAGGAGTTAGAGGAACAAGGGGAGTTGAAAGTTCCTTTGGATTCCCTATAATAGATGAAGGGACAAATGCTACCATGAAAAATATCTCACCTTCTGTTCTTCCAAAATTTCATGGATTGAAAAGTGAAGACCCTGAGACATTTTTATTTGAATTTGAAGTTTTGTGCATAACTTATGACTGTCTACAAGATGCTCAAAAAATAAAATTGTTTCCTTCAACATTGAAAGGAGTAGCCCTAAAATGGTTCATGAGTATAATTACTGGTTCTATTAAGTCATGGAGTGCTATGAGGAAAGCATTTCTAGAAAGGTATTTGGACTATTATATACCTATTAACCATAAATAAGAAGTGTTTAAAATGATGCAAAAGAGGATGAAAATTTGGAGGATTTACTTGAAATATTCAACGACAATATTAAGAGAGAAAAAATGCAAAATCTAGACCAAGACACTCTAAAAGCTCTTTTGTTGAAAACAATTAGTGATGAATGGATAGATATCCTTAACATGATGGGGAAGGGAGACATATCTCAACTTCCATTATCTGATATTGGAGAACTTTGTATTAATCTCTCAAGAGGAAAATCAAAGATTTTGAAAGGACCAAGAGACCCTACTTTAGCTAGGGTAAACAAATCTGCAACTGGAACACTAAGTAGGGCAGAAATTGGAAACATACTTGATGAATCCAAAACTGACATTCTAGGGAGTCTTGGTAAGAAAATAGACACCCTTTAGCTACAAAACAAATAGAAAGCTGAAACTGATGCCTTAGCAATCTTTTGTCTCAAATGTAGAAAGAAGCATGCCTTAAGAGAATGTCCTCTTGATGCAAAAGTAATAGAGGCTTGTGTGATTTTTTCAGAAAACCATGAGACCAAGAATTTTTCTTAAATTCCTGGTCTTAAGGCTGTCTTTCAAGAGGAAACAACTACAAATCCCACAAAATCTCTTTGTTTTGTCTCTAGAATACCTTGGCAGGGGCCCCAAACTCAAGGTTTTAATAACCAAATGTATAATCAGCCCCCACAAAATTGGAATTCTTGGCAGCAACCTTTGCTTCAACCTCAAAATCAATCTCAATCTTGGGCTCAAGGGATGAAAAATCCCTATGGAAGGTTCTCACAATACTATTAGTATCCACCATCCTATCCATTACATCCATCTTATCCAAATTATCCTCCTCAACAAAATCCTCAGCAGAATCCACAACCTCAATCACAAAATCAAAATCCACCATTTCCACTACCATTTCCATAGAAATAAAACCAGTTACCTGTCCAGCCAATACTAAACCCCAACAATAAAAACCCTCAAAATACCTATATGATAGAAGGTCAACAATTTCCAACTTATTTGATTACTCCTCTAGACTTAATGATGTCCAACTTAGGTCTGGAAGGATACTTGAAAAGAAGAAACCTTCTGTGATCATACAAGATCAAAACAATTTTGAGGAAGATTCTCTACAAGTTAGTACAAGTTTTGAAGACACATCTCTTCAAAACCAAAATATTGAAAAAGGAAAACATAAGGAACCAATAAATTCAACTCCTATGTTAGAGCAACCATCAACATCTACTTCTGCACCTCCTTTTCCTGAAAGATTACAAATTGATAAGGGTGTAGAAAAATATATTATGTTGCGTAACTATGAATTCCTAGATGAATTGATAAATGTTTGTATTAAAATTCCATTATTACAAGCCATCAAGGAAATCCCAATCTTAGCTAAAACAATAAAGGAGTTGGGTATGAAGAAACCAGGAAGAAAAATAAAGGAAGTAAAGAAAATTCAACTGGTAGGAAAAATAGCTGTCATAATGATGGGAAATATTGCCATTCAAAAATATCTAGATCCCGGAAGTCCAACTGTTAAAATCATATCAATGGAATTGAAATTCCAAACTCATTAATTGATTTAGGAGAAACAATAAACATCATGAGTAAGAAAACCATGGAACAACTTAAACTTCCTAATATTATTTATATATCCACATTACTACAGTTAGTATATAGGTCTGTAATCAAACCAGATGGTGTATTAGAAGGTATTTTAGTGTCCTTAGATTCTTGGGAGTATCCTATGGAATATATGATTTTAACTCCTAAAAATTATCTAGGAGGACATCCTCTTATACTAGGAAGACCTTGGTTAGCTACAGCTGATGCTTTCATCAGCTGTAGATCTGGTGATATATACATCTATGATGGTAGTTAAACCAAGAAATTCACTTTGTATCCTCTAGCAAGAACAATCACAGAAACAGATGAAAATCAATGGATTGATGATGAAGAAGATATACAGTGTCTCTTCACTATTTCAAAAATTAGTGAAGATGGTCAGATCTTAAATGTTCTAGAAAATCATGACATTTCTTCAAAATACAGACATGAAAAATTCCAAGAAGAATCTAATATTGAATTTTTGTCATCTAGGCAAATGTCTCTTTACTCTATGGAAGAATTTGGCAGCTCTACAATTGAAATATTTCCAGGAAAAACTTTGAACATAAATAAAAGCCTAGAAAAATTACAACAAGAAGAGCTAGTCAAAACATTACAGAGACATTCCTCTGCATATGCATGGGAATACACTGACATGAAAGGGATCAATCCTAATAATTGCACTCATCATATCTACATAGAGGAAAATTGTAAACCTATTAGACAACCTCAGAGAAGGATGAATCCAAACCTTAGGGAGATTGTCAAAGAAGAATTGCAGAAATTGCTGAATGTCAAATTTATCTATCCCATTTCAGATAGTCAGTGGGTTTCTCCTTTGGTGATTGTACCCCCAAAAAATGGTAAATTGAGGGTATGCATTGATTACCAAGAATTGAATAAAGGTACTCTTAAAGATCACTTTCCTTTACCATTTATAGATTAGGTGTTAGACACATTAGTAGGAAAAAAGTACTTCTCATTCCTGGATGGTTTCAGTGGTTATAATCAAATTCAAGTTGCACCTGAATATCAGGATAAAACCACATTTACCTATCCTTGGGGAACTTATGCCTACCGAGTACTACCTTTTGGATTATGCAATGCACTTGAAAAATTCCAAAGGGCAGTACTATGAATCTTTTTAGATCTAATACATGATTGTGTAGAAGTCTACATGGATGACTTTACAGTCTATGGTAATACATTTGAAGAAGCCGTAGAAAAATTGGAAAAAGTTCTGAAAAGGTGTAAGGAAGCAAAAATTTCATTAAGTCATGAGAAATGTTTCATGATGTTTACTGAAGGGATTGTTTTAGGACATCACATCTCAGGAGATGGAATTAGAGTAGGTGAGTCAAAAGTTGAAGTCATCTCCAGACTATTAGTTCCAAGTTGCCCAAAAGATGTTAGAAGTTTTCTAGGATTTACAGGGTACTATAGAAGGTTTATAGAAAACTTCGCAAAGATAGCATCTCTACTCTTCAAACTACTCAGCAAATATTTTGAATTCAAATGGAATTTTTACTGCCAGTTAGCATTTAAAACTCTAAAAACAAAAATCTGTAAAGCACCCATTTTAAGAGGACCTAATTGGAAACTACCTTTTCATATATCAACAGATGCTTCAGACACAGCTCTAGGAGTTGTGTTAGGACAAAAAGACTTGATCGCCTATGCCATCTACTATACAAGTAAAAATTTGACTCCTCCAAAGTTGAATTATAATATAACTGAAAAAGAATTCTTAGCTGTTGTTCATGCTATCGATAAATTCAGAAATTATATAACATGCTATGAAACCTTTTTTTAGACAGATCACTCTACAATTAGGTATTTAATGAATAAATCTGTCACCAATGGCAGAGTTATAAGATGGTTATTTCTTCTACAAGAATCTAACATTACTATTCTAGATAGGCTTGTAAAAAAAAATACAGTTGTTGATTTCCTATGTAGAATCCAAAATATTAAGGACAACACTCCAGTTGAATATAAATTTCCTGATGAATATCTCTTTGCAATAACTACTCAAACCCCTTGGTTTGCAGATGTTTCCAATTATTTAGTTTCAGGAAAATTTCCTTGAAATATGAATGCTAGAGATAAAATAAGAATCATCCAATCAAGTGACAAATTTTCATGGATTACTAATGAATAATATAGAATAGGTCCAGATCTTATTATCAGAAGATGTGTTCGAGAAGATGAGATGCCTGAAATTATTAAGGCATGTGATGATGAACCCTGTGGTGGAAATTTTGTTGATAAGAGGACAACCTATAAAATCCTTCATTTAGGATATTATTGGCCATCCATCTTCAAATATGCTAAAGAATATGTCAAGAGGCACGATAGTTGTCAAAGGGTAGCGAATTCTTCTCCTTCAAATGAAATGAGTTTACAACCTCAGGTACATATTGAACCTTTTGAAAAATGGGCTTTGGATTTTGTCATACCTATAAATCCTCCATCAAAACAAAGGAAGTATATCATAGTATGCATTCATTATGTCACTAAATGGGTAGAGGCTAAAGCATTACCTTTTGCTAATGAATCATCTGTAGTCAATTTTCTTTTTGAGGATATTTTTACTCGTTTTGGTGTCCTAAGAGAAATTTTCACAGATCAAGGAGCTCAATTCACATCAAATTTGTTAAGGAATATGGTATAGAATTACAAAATCAAGCACAGGAAGTCTACTCCCTACCATCCACAAGCAAATGGTCAAGTTGAATCTACCAACAAGGTGATTGAAGGAATTCTCACAAAGACTATTCATCTACATAGAAGAGATTGGGTAGAAAGGCTTCTTGAAGCCTTATGGGCCTATAGAACCACATGGAGGAACACAACAGGACATACTCCTTATGAACTTGTTTATGGGAAACAAGTCCTGTTCCCCATAGAGTTTTAGATAAAAACCTTAAAGATGGCAGCCCAACTGGGACTTGATTTGACAGAAGCACAGACTGGAGAAAATTAATGAACTAGATGAAATAAGACAAGATGCAATCCAAAGAACCAGCATAGTCCAACAGAAAAGGACTAAATGGCATGAAAAATATATCAAAGAGACAAAATTTCAAGAAGGTGACTAGGAACTCTTGTTTGACTCAAAAGTCAAGGATTTTGAAGGGAAATTTTAGACTCATTGGCTTGGGCCATATGAGATTGAAAATTTCTTTGAAAATGGAGCAGTAAATAACATAAAAATAGATGAAGAAAAGGTATCATTTCTTGTAAATGGTCATAGACTGAAAGTATATCATAAACCACTTTCAAGAGAAGAATTTGTCAGAAAATTTCAAGATAACATTGATCTGGAGTTAGTGAAGAATTCTTCTTCTTCTTCACTAACTTAGCTTTTTATTTTTATAATTAATTGGTTTTCATACTTTTTTTTCTATTATTACTGATGAAAAAAAAAGTATGAAAACCAATTAATTATTGGCATACTTATGTAGAAAGTGCAGGGTGAAAATCATAACCTTCTGACATCCTATACTTTCGATTTTCTTTTTCTGTAACTAAGTGTTCATAATTGAAAAACACAAATTGCAAATTCATTTTATTTCACTCCATATTTCATCTCATCCTACTTCCATTTTCACTTTTTCCATGATAACATTTTTCACTCCATACTCATATTCCATTTCACTCCACATTCATATTCCATATCCACATTTCATATTCTTTTGATAGGCACATTCTGTAGCTATTCATTCTGTTCTGTAGCTAATCTGATTCTACAACCTACTCCAACAAATAAAATATGATTGTAAGAAGGGACTATGGAACTCTATTCTAAATATCACCATGCCACAAAAAGGAGAGAAAACACAACAAACAAACAAGGTCAAAGTTCTGAGGTAAATTGTGTAAAATTATTTTAATAGCAAAAAGGTTAAAACATGAAATAGATACAATATGTATAATCATATGTTTCCTAAACAACCTATAATTCAAATTGATTGAAACCTTGTCATATAACATCTCGACCATATCCATTATCTCACGTCCCATAATGGCCCATCATTAAACTCTTAATTGAATGACTAACGGTCATAATTATAAATGTGACCTATTATGCCATGTCTCCCTAAGATCATATCATTCACTTATGACCTACAAGTTCATCATAAATTCCCTAACAGATCCGTAGCCATTTCGTTCTATATCAAATCCACAACTTTATTACCTCCGTCATTCGGTCACCTTCATCACACTCTACAGCCAATATATCTTTAAGTACAGAGAGGTAACGCTGAGGGTGAAACATCATTCTATGGCTAATATATCCTCAGACATAGAGAGACAGTTTTAGAAATAGAATATCAGAATCTGTAGCCAATATAGATTTAAGCATAAAAAAGTAATTCTAAAAGGAAGATAATCTATACAGAGGAGGAATGGCGCTAATTGTTAGGACAGAACTAGTTGGAGTCAAGTTCTTGGAAGGATATCCACAAGTCAAGGGGTTATTACAGCAAGCAGGGTGGTTAAATTTTATAAAGAAATTTGATGGCTTCCATAAGGAGATTAAAAAATCATTTTGTAGGTCTTTTGATGGAGCGGAAGTGGAAATTGGAGACATCAAATTCACCATAGCAAAATCATTTGTAGCTGAGACAATATAACTACCAAGGCAAGGAGAATGATGATTCAAAAACAAGGAATTTCATAATGAATCTTGGAAGCTGATATTGAAGACTCCAGCTATGGATGTCACAATATTTAGGAAGGGTATTCCAAGTACTCCTTTAAAAAGTCAGTGGAAAAACATGTTGTTAATTTTGCAAAAAATTATAACATGTGAAGGAAGCTTTGGGACAATGTATGTTTTTCATATCAGGTTACTAATGAATTTTCTAGAGGATGGTGAGATAAATTTACCTTTATTTTTACTCAATAGCTTGAAAAGAATGGATTTGAATGCCAAAAAGAAAGTTCAATTTTTAGAAACCGCTCTGCATCACCATGGTTTAATAAATATACTGATTGAATTCCACCTGGAGAGTATAGGAGATAATTGGGAAGAATTTCTCGTAAGAAATCATTTTCAAGAACATGTAGAAACATCATATAAAGAAGAAAATGTTAGGAGAAGTAGAAGAAGAAAAACTAATATGGCTGTTGAAAATAAACTTGACACTCCGTTACAGGAAGAAGATGAAGAAATAATTTCTTAAAATTTAACAAAAATTAGAAAACAGATTAGGACCAAAAGAAAAGAAAAAATAGCAATTGAGTATATTGATGAAGAAAAGGGGAGTCCACCAAAGCAAAGGAGAAGTTCTAGATTCAGAGGAATAATGAAAAAGACATTGATAAAGGAGGAAGGAATTATAATTATTGAGGATGAAGAAACTCCAGTTCAAACACCAGTTAACATATCTCCTACACTTAGTCCTCAAAATCTCCTCTACAACATTTTGAAGATGGACCTAGTAGGAGGACTCCTGATATAGATCCATTCCAGCAACAAATCTATGACTATGTGGAATCCTTGGAAAGAAATGCCTCAAAGAATCAAGAAAAATCTATCAGTCTACAAGAACCTCCAATAAAAACCCTAAAGCAAGATAAGTATGAATTGGAGATACTGAATAGGCACATCAAAAATGAGAATGAGATCTTAAGAGAATAGGTTAAGTTGAAAAATGCCATGAATAGTTATCTCACTTTATAACTCGGAACACTACACAAAGAGAACAAGAAACTTAAGAAGAGGAATAAGAAGATGAACATAGCCCTCATAAATCTCAGGTTTAAATTATTCATGAGAAAGCCCAAAATGACAGTAACTTCCAAAAGAAACAAGAAAATAATGTTGGATGTTTTGGCTGAAGTGTCAGAGCATATGGAGTAAGAAAGAAGAACTTAAAGTGTTAATAAAATTGCATGAGGACATGCAATGGTCTTGTAGTGGGGGTATGTTGAGCTCTAGAAATTCCTTTTCTTTTACAAAACCATCATCTCATTTCACTCATCTTTCATCAACTCATAAGCCTAAAATCAATGAAGAATGATTAGGATTGTCTTAAGGATACATGCAATTGATTAACATGTTGTATTTTCATGGTTTTTACTATTTTAATAACTTTGTGCAGTATATCTATAGAATAGAGACATTCCATAGCTGGTCAGGTGTTCTGCAACTATTTTGTGTTTGAATATGATACAGGTGTCAGTTAAAGAAATGGCTTATATGGGTAGTTCCAGAATCTACCCTACATGATTTCTTCCTATCCACAGGGACTAGATCGATGATTGAAGGAGTCTAATCTGATAGTCAAAGATGAGTTCAAAGAGACCATTTTACACAGAAATTATGACTCTTGAATTTCTCCATAGAAAATCATGAGTCCTAAGAGTCCTAGTTTGATTATAATTTGAAGTTACACCTGTAGCTATTCCTATTCGAAGTTAGTTGTGCAATTTACTTATAAATATAGGTTCTGTAGAACCAAGAGAAGTTAACTGTTAATAGCATAAGTTCATAATTAGAGTGTGATACTCTGTTTTATCAAAATCTATTTTTAAATAAAGGAGATTAGTTATTTGATGTTGTTTTGATCACATCTTCAAGGAGTTAAGGAATTCACCAAATTGGTAGTAGAGGGCCTCTACTACTAAGGAGGTTTTTATGCTTTCTAGCTAGGTTTATTTCAGTTTCTTTGTTTAGTATTTATTTCTGCTTATGCTCAAGTTTACTGCTTTCATAATTGACAATTGCTGTGTCCAACTGAGTAAAAACAATTTGTGTACATTACCAAATTCTTATCACTGAATGGTTAGTGACTTATAGGTACAGTGATTGTTTAGATTCCATTTATTGCTTTCATAATTGACAATTGTCATGTCCAACTGAGTAAAAAATGTTTGTCTATATTACCAAATATTTATAACTAAATGGTTAGTGACTTACAGTTACAATGATTGTTTAAATTTCATTTACCATATTCATAGTTGACAATTGTTGTGTTCAACCAAGTAAAAGCCATTTTTCCTATTTTCAAATATTATATTAAAATGGTTAGTGACTTATAGAAATAGTAATTGTTTAGTATTTTCATTATTTCTGTCATTCACTTAATTAGTTGTAGTTAGAAGATCCCCATTCCATTGCAACTAATAATCTCTTTAAAGGACATTCTGATTGAAACTGAATCAGAATATGATCTGCAAGAATGGATAAATGATTAGATTCAATGAAATGTGTGTTATCAATTTCATTTCATGTTTTCATTTCGTAAATCTCAATTGGGTTATGGATCCATGGATTAGGTTTATTCACTAATTGAAACACTTGTTTTATCTTTTTAATTAGAACTAGACCTTAGACCTTGTCCATAAAAATCTAAATTCTTTAAAGGAAGTTAACTAGTTTTATAACATTTCCTTTTCTTCATTTTTAATTATATATATTCTCACTTTTCAAACTAGGATAACACACTAAGGACTAAAAACACAAAAACCCCAAAACAATAAGAAAAACATCAAAACAACGAAGTAAGGAAAAGGACACTTAGGCACATATAGAGCACTACACTTCATCAAAGTTACAAGCCCTGGTTGATAATTAATGGGAGAAATTTAGGAACACTAAATTGACTAAACAATCATCATCAACCATTCCAATAAATTTTAGGAATTTTCTAACTTTTTATCAAAATCTGGAAATCTCTGTATTTTTTGAGACAATTATTTAGTAGAAAATTGGGCATTTACGCAGTGCCCTAGGTGCTACACAAATAAATAGCACACTTTTTGAGGAGACGGTGTTGGGAAAAATACTAAGTAGGGGGCGGGGGGTGAATCAATATTTATAGCTCACTGATAACTTTTGATTTTTATTTACTGAATTCTATACGTGACTTTAATGAATCCAACTAGTGTATACACACGGATATACCATACCAACAGAAACTTGCGTATACTGATATAAATTTATTGTTAGATAAAATTTCAGAAACAATATTTAACTCAAATTATCAGGTATGATTTAGATATTTAAGCAGTAAATATGTGCAGTAATAGCAGAATAAATCATCACACAAGAGAATCACATATGAACACCAAGATTTAAGGTGGAAACCCAATTCGAGAGAAAACCACCACTATTGTCATCTCCGTTTTCAAATTTTATTATATGGAAAACTGCTTACAATATTGTACTAATGCAAACTCATATCAGTATGCAAGCATATACCTACAGAAGGCTACAACCTTATCTCATTCTCCAGTTGCTACAAGAAGGGAGCTCCAACCCCCTGATCAGAACACCATATTCTACTGGCAGGAAGTTTCTACTTCCATACTAAAGGCTTCAACCATCAGAACCACTGCAGACCACGTTTCATCAATTTTCACACTCAATCCCACAACTTCAACACAAATCATCATAAATATCATCAATTTATACTTAACCAAAACTTCAATCAGAATAGTGAGATTACTGTAACCAGAACACAGTAATAAACCCAGATTTCAGAATGAACAAGTAGAAACAATCTTAACCCTGATCATTCATTATCTTAAAATGCATACACTACTTTACTTTACTGAGCCTATGTGTATACATGATTTCCTTCACACCAACCTATGTATAGATATGAGAATACTGATCTTCCATAATATGGTCAGTTTTAGAACTAGATCTGAGGCTTTCAGTCAGATATCTTTTCAGTATTGCAGAACCCTTAATCAGTGATTCATCATTAAAAATATTTACTCACTGATTGATCAGATTTGTACATATTCAACTTAGCAACATATATAGTATTCAAGCAACCCAAATATACATGAATACTTCATTTGAAAACAACAGAAATATAGTAGCAATAAAAAGATAACCTCTGCAGTAAGCTTCAGAAAACCCTGACTCCCATACACACATTTTCTGAGAGAAAGCCGCGTATATACATGATTTTAATGAGATGAATAGCATATAGATATGTAAATATTATTTTTTTAGAATGTTTTAGATCTATAGACTTACACAGATTGCTTCACTTTACTTCAGCAAACATGCGCCAGGTCACAGATCTAATCATCTCTTCAATAGATCAAGTACATAGTCATTTCAGGTCTAGAGATCTTGATCCATAATTGTATCCAAGGGTGCATGATAGATTCATATATACCAATAAAAAATAGTTCATCGCATGCAGATATAATTCAGAGAGAAGTATTCAGTAACATCCCTTACACTTGCACACCCTTGCACTATGTGTTGGGTGTGGAGCCTAATTATCTTATTTATTTTGTATCACAGCGTTGCCATAATTAAACATTGCCTGGGGGGTCCAGGGGGGGGCGACTGCAACTCTATGGAGCACCCCCCCTTAGTGGGGGGTTTCGGGGGCAGTACCCCCATAGCTAAAAACAGATGTAAAATTGCCTTGTAAAAGTATAGTAATTTCTAGTCAATATGGGCCGTTCATTAGGAAGATGATCTGACGGTAGAAGTTATGTTTAGTTTAGGGTTTTTTTCCCTAGAAGGAAACCCCTCGCTTTTTATGAGGGTATTATATTTGCGGCTATGTATTTTATGTGTATTCTCGGAGCGAGAAACAAATAGGGAGACTATGAGAGAGAACAGAGGATATTACAACGGATGTGCTGTAGGTTGTGTCTCTTCATTTTGTTGGATAAGAGAAATGAAGGACAAGTTGTTCAGGGTGGACGTAGCCCAAACTGGGTGAACCACGTATATCTGTGTCTCTCTGGTTTTATGTGTTTTCCACATATCTTATGTATTGCATTTCTCTGTAATATTTATTTTTCTAACAATTGGTATCATAGCCGAAGGTCTATTTAGCTGATAAAATCGCAGGAAATAAGGGTTCCTAGTTCGAGTGGACGCAATGGCGGAAGATGGTAAATTTAGGGTCGAGAAATTTAACAGCCAAAACTTTCCACTGTGGAAGTTGCAGATGGGAGATTATCTGTATCAGAAATATCTGTACCTACCATTGAGTGGAAAAACAAATAAGCCGACGACTATGACATACGCAAAATGGGTTATTCTTGATAGAAAGGCACTTAGAATAGTATGGTTATGCCTCGCAGCATCGGTAGCCTCCAATATTTCGAAGGAAAAAGCAACAGAGGGTTTGATTAAGGCGTTGGCGAAACTATATGAAAAACCCTCAGCCTCAAACAAGGTATTTCTTATGAAACACTTATTTAATATGAAGATGTCAGAAGGTGGATCTGTTGCAGACCATTTAAATGATTTTAATACAGTTACCAGTTAGTTAAGTTCTGTAAGGGTAAACTTTGATGATGAAGTTAGGGCTCTTTTATTTCTATGCTCATTGCCAGAAAGCTGGAATGGTTTAGTTATGCCCATTAGTAACTCTTTCTCTGGATCTGGTACTTTAAAGTTTGATGATGTTGTCGGCGCTATCCTTAGCGAGGAAATGCGACGAAAAATCTCTGGTGAGACATCGAGTAATGCTTTGAGTGCAGAGTCTAGGGGAAGAAGAATGGAAAGAGGAAAGAGCTCGAGATATCATAGTAAATCAAGGAAAGGTAGATCCAAGTACATATCGGGGATAGTGTGCTGGAAATGCGGAAAGAAATGACACCTAAAGAAAGATTGTAGATCTCAAAAGGGAAAATAAGGAGATGCACAACAAGAAAACAATCATGAAGAAAATGTGATAGGTGATGTGTTACAATATGCTTTGATTCTTTCTTTCGAAAATGTTACTAATTCTTAGGTAGTAGATTCAGGGGCCTCATTCCATGCCACACCAGATGAGAAATATTTTCATGACTATATTCTGTTGAAGATTGCAACAAGAAACATTGAAGGAGGAATCTGGAAACATCTTTCCTGATCCTACTTGGAAAGTGATCACCTAAAATAGGTGGGGGCCACACAAGTGATTTTTGTCGCAAAGTCTATTTTTAGACTATGTCTATTTTTAGACATATGGATCATGGTCTATGAGTTGCAGGATGCTATTTATGGATGATTGGTCAAGTTGGTAAAAATAGATGGACCTCTATTTTTAGACATTGGGTGGAATCTATTTTTAGACTGCCAGTCTAAAAATAGAACAGTCGAATATTATTAACCCTTAATAATATTTGGACTATAAACATTATCTTATCCTCTTGGAGCACTTCAGTTTGATGCTTGGATGTGGCACATGCAGCTGAAAGAAGGAAATACGCTTTTCCTATGGATTATTTGAGCTATTGCATGGTTGAATTCAGTTAGAACTCATGTGGCAGAGTTTGGTCGAGTTGATGAGACAGTTGGTGGAGTTGTGTTCGGTTTAACTTAGTTGAACTAGTTGTATTTAGTCTAACTGATAAGTACACTAGTGATGAGTGGTGTGAATTAATTATTAATTAATTCACTATTTATTAACTCATAAATCAACTAAAGAATACATAAGTTAACTGCAATGCATGGACAGTTCAGTGGAGACCAGTGTTAGAGGTGGGTGAAAGGGTGAGTCTACTATTAGTTGTGACTATACTCGTGCATAGATTTTCACACACATTGATTGAGATTGCCAATGAGGATTGTGCAGTACAAGCCAAGGGGATTCAAACTTGGATCTCATTCATTCTCATCTTGGATTGCGCAGTAGAGGCAGGCAGACTTGTGGAGGAGATTTGTACTTGTGACTTGTTCTATATCTAAGCTAGTTTGTGTGTAGCATGTGAGATAGTGCTGAGAGCTGTGAGAGCTTTGTGCTATGTATTGTTACATTTTATATATCATTATAATATACAGATATTTTGGGGTTTTCAGCTGTATGCTTTCCCCATTACATACTGTGTTATATGTGTGCTTGATTATGTTTTAATGTGTGCATGCGACTGCTTCTATTTCCGCATATTGATTACCAATTGTAGAAGAGGTTATGTATTATGAATGAAGATTAAATAGTGTGTAATCAGGATAATCTTGGTGAATAATTCATCCATTATTCAAATTTATACATGGTATCAGAGCGAAATTGATCATCGGATCTATTACAGTGATTACAACTTATTTCGGTAGACAGAGTCTGTAAGCGGGCCAGGTAGCCTCTGGATCCATCCTTTCTTTGAAAGGTGATATATCCAGTAAATGCCCCTACAGTTGATCTTTGTGCTAGAAATACTTTGTTCTCACATATCAGAAGCGGTTGAGTTTTGAGCTGGTGGAATTCGAATTTGCAGCAGTGTTTTCTTGGTGTCGAAGTCAAAATGTCTTTCAATGGATTGCGATTGGAGTATGCCCTTGAGGGCAGCTCGAATTATATTGCATGGAGAGACAAAATGGAGACGGTGTTAGATGAAAATGGGTTGAAGGAGTTCATAGATGCTGAAGTCCCAAAGCCTATTGATGCTGCTCAATTTGAGGCTTGGCAAAAGAAGACAGCGAAGTGTCGAAGGATTCTATTGGAGGGCGTGAAGGATCACATTGTATCCAGCCTGCATGGAAAATCTTCTCCATACTTGATGTGGAAAGCGTTGATATATTTATTCCAAAGCAAGAGTGACCAGAGGAAGTTGGTGCTCAAGGATAAACTCAGGAAAATAAAGATGGAGAAGAATGACACTATTCTAGTATACTTGACAAAGTTTGTCCACTGCAGGGATGAGCTTAGGAGTGTAGGAGTTAGTGTGGATGAAGAAGACTTGGTGAGCTTGGCTCTCCTTGGGCTTCCAAAGAGTTTTCATAGCTACGAGGACTCTGTCAATGGTCGGGAGAAATTTCCAGGATGGGAGCGACTTTGGTCGGATCTTGTGCAAGATGAGATAAGGTGGAGTACTAGGGATGGATCTTCATCAAAGGCATCTGATGAAGAATATTGCGCTTTGGCTGCCAAAGCAAGGAAGGGGAAGGGCAAGAAGAATGATTCTCAATCCAGTGTGGATGGTAAAGAGCATGACATGTCCAAAGTGAAGTGTTTTCACTGTCACGAGCACGGACATTACGCCACGAATTGTCCACAAAAGAAGAAGAACAAGCAGGCTGCTGGAGCTGTAGCTGGTGAGCCTCTTGCCTTGTAATTTGAGCTGGAATTCTCATTTATCGCATGCATGGTGTCTAGTGCATTGGGATCGGGGTGGTATTTTGATAGTGGCACTTCCTTTCACATGACGGGAGATGTGAATATTTTTAGTGACTTGGTGGAGAAAGATCTCCAGTTGCATGTTGAGTTGGGCGAAAATGGATGATACAATGCGACCAACATTGGTACCATAACCTTTCAGAGGGAGTCAAGTAAACTCATTCTTTTACAAGATGTAGTGCATGTTCCAGGTTTAAAGAAGAATTTGATCTCAGTCGCAATGTTAGAGGATAAAGGGTATGATGTTGTTTTTAGTGAAGGAAAAGTTTTCCTTCAGCATAAAGCAACATGACAAGTCAAGAAGGTTGGGATTCGAGAAAAGAATCTCTACAGACTTGAAGTAGATGGGATGTCTACACAGCTTCCTACTATTGGCAAGTGCAAGAAAGACATGCAATTGATGCTTGAGAGGGAGCAAGTTTTGCATGTAGGTAATAGTGAACCTCGGGATGTGGAGCAGCCACAAGATGAGGATCATGGAGTGAAAGAAACCACTCATGTAGAGAAATTTCATGCCAAATGGGCAGAGGGAGTGCATGCAGCTATACCACCAGGTGAGAGGTGGGGCGACATGCATGATTAATCACAAGAGGAGATTTCTGGGTAGGATTCATGAGATGGTGTGGATATCATGAATTGAACCTAGCTACGAGGTGCCCACAACGCAGCAGTAGCATGATCAGTTGGATTGATGCAGGCAGATCAAAGTGACAGTGTCAGATACTGGAGCGCGGATCAGAGTTGACAGCAAGTGTAGAGTGCATGGGTGTAAGAGTTCAACAACGCAGTGGAACCTGAAGACATGTGTAGTAGCTAAGAAGAGGTCGAAGACTTTGATAGATGCATCAAATTTATTGAGTTGTTTGGAGCCTATTTAGAGAGTTGCAGAGAAGATGCATGGAGTTGCATGGCACTTGTGAAGGTTGCAGGGTGAATGAATGGAGTTGCATGTCGCATGAAAAGACAGTCCTTTCTTGTTGAGAGGGATTGTTGAAGATTGCAACAAGAAACAGTGAAGGAGGCATCCGGAAACATCTTTCCTGATCCTAGTTGGAAAGTGATCACCTAAACTAGGTGGGGGCCACACAAGTGACTTTTGTCGCAAAGTCTATTTTTAGACATATGGATCATGGTCTATGAGTTGCAGGATGCTATTTATGGATGATTGGTCAAGTTGGTAAAAATATATGGACCTCTATTTTTATACATTGGGCGGAATCTATTTTTAGACTGCCAATCTAAAAATAGAACAGTCGAATATTATTAACCCTTAATAATATTTGGACTATAAACATTATCTTATCCTCTTGGAGCACTTCAGTTTGATGCTTGGATGTGGCACATGCAGCTGACAGAAGAAAATACGCTTTTCCTATGGGTTAGTTGAGCTATTGCATGGTTGACTTCAGTTAGAACTCATGTGGCAGAGTTTGGTGGAGTTGATGAGACAGTTGGTGGAGTTGTGTTCGGTTTAACTTAGTTTAACTAGTTGTATTTAGTCTAACTGATAAATACACTAGTGATGAGTGGTGTGAATTAATTATTAATTAATTCACTAATTATTAACTCATAAATCAACTAAATAACACATCAGTTAACTGCAATGCATGGACAGTTCAGTGGAGACCAGTGTTAGAGGTGGGTGAAAGGGTGAGTTTGCTATCAGTTGTGACTATTGGCTGTGCATGAGATTTTCACACACATTGATGGAGATTGCCAATGAGGATTGCACAGTTGGAGCTAGTGGGATTCGAACTTGGATCTCATCATTAATCAACTTGGATTGCGCAGTAGAGGCAGGCAGACTTGTGGAGGAGATTTGAACCTGTGACTTGTTCATCTTCTGTGCTAGTTTGTGTGTAGCATGTGAGATAGTGCTGAGAGATGTGAGAGCTTTGTGCTATGTATTGTTACATGTTATCTATCATTATAATATACAGATAGTTGGGGGTTTTCAGCTGTATGCTTTCCCCATTACATACTGTGTTATATGTGTGCTTGATTATGTTTTAATGTGCGCATGCGACTGATTCTAATTTCCACAAATTGATGATCAATTGTAGAAGAGGTTATGTATTATGCATGAAGCTCAAATAGTGTGTAATCAGGATAATATCGGTGAATAATTCAACTATTATTCAAATTTCTACATATTCAAGGAGATTTTGGACAAGTCTGTTTGGGTGACGATAAACCCTGTAATTTTTGGAATGGGTAAAGTTCTTGTAAAACAAAAAAATGGAAACCAATGGCTATTAAAGGAGGTAAGGCATGTTCTAGATCTAAATAGAAACCTGATTTCAACAGGGCAGTTAGGCAGTGAAGGTTGCGTGAAAAATTTCACAGATAAAACATGGAAGGTCAGCAAAGGAGCCCTGGTAATAGAAAAAGGCGAAAAGGTTGGTACATTGTATTTATGCAATGGTATTCTAACTTTGTTAATGCTTTAAATTCCAAAGGAGCCGATGTAGCATTATGGCATCATAGGTTCAGACACATGAGTGAGAAGGGGATGAAGATTCTTCACTCATGAAATTTTTTGCCGGGTTTGAAGAATGTTGATTTGGATTTATGTGAGAATTGAATTTATGGAAAACAGAAGAGAGTTAGATTTCTCAGAGTTGGGAAAGAAAATAAGAGCAAAAAATTAGAGCTTGTGCATACAAATGTATGGGGACCTGCTCATGTATCATCTCTTAGTGGCTCTCATTATTATGTTACTTTTATTGATGATGAAACTAGAAAAACTTGGATCTATTGTATTTAGAATAAATCTCATGTATTTTATACTTTCAAGAAATGGAAAGATTTGGTTGAGATTGAGACGGGAAAGAAGTTGAAGTGTCTCAGATCAGACAATGGAGGTGAATATTGCAGAAAAGAGTTTGATAGGTACTGTTCAAAGCATGGAATTCGCAGAGAGAAGACAGTTCCATGAACACCACAAGAAAATGGTGTGTCAGAAAGGATGAACAGAATAATCATGGAGCGTGCAAGGTGCATGAGATTGCATGCAATATTGCCTTCACAATTTTTGGCAGATGCTGTAGACACTGTTGTTTATATAATAAACAAACGGCCTTCAAGTTCCTTGGATGGTGGTATTCCAGAGGAAGCATGGATAGGTAAAAAGGTAAACTACTATTTTTTAAAGCCTTTTGGTTGTGAGGCCTTTGTCCATATTAATAAAGAAACTAGAACAAATCTTGAGGCAAAATCAAAAAAATGTACCTTTATTGGATATGGTGTTAATGATTTTGGTTATCGATTATATGATTATGAAAATCACAAAATCATTAGGAGAAGATATGTAATATTCAATGAAAATTTCTTGTATAAGAATCAGTTGCAGGAAAAGAAACAGGAGAAAGAAAACAAAGAATACACAGTTCTTGATGAGATCATAGAAAAGGTAAAGGTGCCTAAAAATAATAATAATCAACAGCAACAACAACGAAAACCACCACAACAACAACAAGAACCTCAAACACCTGAAAGTGGTGTTAGAAGATCTACCAGGATAAGTATACCCCTTGAACGATACTCTCCTTCATTATATTATTTGATGTTGCCTGATTCTGGTGAACCTGAATGTTATGAAGATGCAATGCAGGTTGAAAGCAGGAAGAAGTGGGATCTAGCCATGGAAGAAGAGATGGACTCCTTAATGCATAACCAGAATTGGGAATTAGTTAGGTTTCTTGCAGGTAAAATTGCATTGCAGAATAAATGGGTTTACAGGCTGAAGGAAGAAGATGGAGGAAAACAGAGGTATAAATCTAGACTTGTGGTGAAGGGGTTTGCACAAAAGAAAGGTATTGATTTTGATGAAATATTTTCTCCTGTTGTTAAGATGACCTCAGTCAAAACTATTTTAATTCTTGTAGTAGTGGAATATTTACATCTTGAACAGTTAGATGTAAAGACAACATTTCTCCATGGAGATTTGGAGGAAGAGATCTATATGGAGCAGCCAGAAGGATATCAGGTCAAAGGGAAAGAAAAATAAGTGTGCAGGTTAAAGAAGAGCTTGTATGGATTAAAACAAGCTCCAAGGTAGTGGTATCTAAAATTTGACAAGTTTATGTCTGAAAAAGGTTATACTAGATGTCACTCTGATCATTGTGTTTATTTGAAAAGGAAAAATGATGGAAGCTATATTATATTGTTATTGTATGTAGATGACATGCTTGTTGTAGGGTCTAACATGCATGAAATAAATGTGCTCAAAAGAAAATTGGCAAATTCATTTGCAATGAAGGATTTGGGAGCTGAAAAAAAATCCTTGGTATGAGAATAACGAGAGATAGGAAAAATCACAAATTAACACTGTCTCAGAATGATTACATACAAAAGGTGTTGAAAATATTTAATATACAGAATGGAAAACCAGTTAGTACACCTTTCGCTAGCCATTTCAAACTTAGTAAGGAGATGTGCCCCAAGACCCAAGAAGAAATGGAATATATGTCTAAATTTCCATATGCATCAACAGTTGGAAGCTTAATGTATGCAATGGTCTGCACAAGGCCTGATATTGCACATGCAGTGGGAGTTGTAAGAAGGTACATGAAAAATCCACGAAAAGAACATTGTATGGCAGTAAAATGGATTCTCAGATATTTGATAGGTACCAAAAATAAATAATTATGCTTTGGTGGTTCAAACATTGCTCTACAGGGATATGTTGATGCAGATATATTAGGTGACAGAGATAACAGGAGGAGCACTACAGGGTATGCATTTACTATAGGTGGAACAATTTTTAGTTGGGTTTCAAAAATACAAAGTGTTGTTGCACTTTCAACAACAGAAGTAGAAGAAATTATTTGGTTACAAATGTTTATGGATGAATTGGGTAAGAAGCATGATATGGGCACATTATACATTGATAGCCAAAGTTCCATTCATCTTGCAAAGAACCCAAAATTTTATTCCAGGACTAAACACATAAAACTCAAGTACCATTTCATACGGTCAGTATTGGAAGATGGACAGTTGAAGCTGGAAAAGATACACACTAGCCAAAATCCTGTAGATATGCTAAAAAAAGTTGTAACCAGGGAGAAACTGAGATTATGCTCAGTTTCAATTGGTCTTCAAGGATGACGATGAAGATGAGAAACAACCAGGTCCAAAGAGGAGTCATTGTCCAGAAAATGAAGAAGCGATGCAGTTGCTACAATCAGTCTCCAAGTGGGAGATTGTTGGGTGTGGAGCTTGATTATCTTGTTTATTTTGTATCACAACATTGGAACCCTATACCTTAATGGGGTGGCAACACCACCCGTAATTAAACGATTCATGGGGGGACTAGGGGGGGCGGCTATGAATTTATGGAGCCCCCCCCTGGTGGGAGGTTTTAGGGGCTTATCTGCCGAAGCTAAAAATAGATGTAAAATTGCCTTGTAAAAGTATAGTAATTTCTAGTCAATCTGGGTTGTTCATTAGGAAGATGATCTTATGGTAGAAGTTATGTTTAGTTTAGGGTTTTTTTCCCTAGAAGGAAACCCCTTGCTTTTTATGAGGGTATTGTATTGCGGCTGTGTATTGTATGTGTATTCTCGGAGTGATAAATAGATAGGGAGACTGTGAGAGAGAACAGAGGATATTACAACGGATCTGCTGTAGGTTTTGTCTCTTCATTTTGCTGGATAATAGAAAGGAAGGACTGGATGTTCGGGGTGGACATAGCCCAAATTGGGTGAACCATGTATATCTGTGTCTCTCTGGTTTTATGTGTTTTGTGTGCTTGTGTTTTCCGCATATTTTATGTGTTGCATTTCTCTATAATATTTATTTTTCTAACACTATGATCTTCCTCTCCTTATATAGATTTAGCCTTTACCAATACCATGAGCCAAAACCACACAACTACCGATGGTATTTTTGGACAGAATCAAATAGATAATAAAACACTCAATACTGTGGGCTAATACCATGGTAATTCCCCCTTGGTATCATAATTTTAGAGCGCAAAAGGAATACACAAATTTGATTCTTCATACTCGCGTGTATACGTGACTTATCTTCATAAAAACTGTGTATATACTAATTCCTGAAATATTTCTTGTTTCATTTTTCTGGCACTTAGTAGAATTCCTTTCTTTGTCACATCTGAACTGACCTGTAGAAACATCATTTTTAGATCTTTAACAAATAGGTTTCTTATCAAAAGGCAACTCATCAAGTAGGTTTCCATCAAGGACAACCTCATCAAGTAGGTTTCCTTCAAGGACAACATATTGCATCATATTTCCAACAATATGCCCCTTTGGATTTGATGGAAACTATGATGGTGTTTGACCACCACAACAGATAGATATATTAAATTTTACATCTTTATTCAAATACATATTTATTCAAACACCAAGATACTCTCCCCCTTTGACATCAAGGAAAAAGGTGGATTAATACCAAATAAAGGTTTCTCTTCCCTTGTAAAATTAAGAGCTCTGTAGATCTGAAGTGCACTGAATTTACCATGCTCCTCCCACGTTCATGTTGAATCTTTAGACAAATTTTTCACTGAAGTACATGAATCTATAACTCAACCAAGTATGACCATTCCTATCACCAAGGAATCATACTTACATCAATAATCAAACCAAGTGGAATGACATATTTGACTCAACTACCCAACCAAGTGGGTTTACAAATTTGAACAAGTCCTTACATGACTGAAATAACAAATTTAATCATAGGTCTCAACATGACCTGTTTATCAAGTAACATATATGACTTTTTATAACCAAGACCAAAATATCTTGAGAGAGAGATCATAAATCAAAAACCAATCAGAATGCCAACAATGTATCCTTTTCAATAAGGCAGGTGCTCCCCCTAAGCTTGTGCATCCTGAACACCTTCAACAACCAATTCATCAAAGAATCTTCATCAAGGAGATAAATATCAAAGAAAGGTACAGTAAGATGAATACTGGAACAATAACATAAATTACTGAAAAACACCACAGACTATTCTGAAATCTAACCTAGAGAATTTCTGTTAGCAAAAACCATACACGGTTTTATGCATAGAAACTCGCGTATATACAAGATTCACCTTTATGAAACCAATGTACCGAATTTAATCTTCTGAAATTAAGAAAATTTGATAAGAGAGGCACAGAAAACTCCCAGATTCTGTCTGAGGTATTCGAATGCTTCCCTAGGAAGAGGTTTAGTAAATATATTTGCAGCTTGTTCTTTGGAGAGAACATACTCCAATTTAACCTTTTGTTAAAGCACTTTTTCACATAGGAAGTGATACTTGATAGGAATGTGCTTGGTCTTGGAATTCATAATAGGATTTTTTGATATACTAATGGCACTTGTATTATCACCTAAAATGGATATGGGAGGTGAAAATTTGATTTGAATATCTTGTAATGTCTACAACATCCAAAGAAGTTGTGTGCAACATGGTGCGACAACCACATATTCTGCTTCTGCCTTAGATAAGGCAACATAACTTTGTTTATTGCTGAACCAAGATACTAATTGGGGCCCCATATAGAATGCACCACCACTAGTGCTTTTTTGATCATCAAAATTTCTAGCCCAATCCGCATTTGTGTAAGCTGTTGGGGTTCCCATGTTTTGGCCAGGTTGACAAAGACCAAAAGATGAGACAACACAGAACCACTTTCAGACCTTAGGATCTAGCCCTCCTAGGTCCAGAGAGGGATCTCTCTATGAAGTCAAAGGATGTGTCTTTGAGGCTTAATGTATAAGATTTTAGGCTAGCTATAGGCTCGAGGTTGTTGGTTTGATTTCTTGTGTTTGGTTGGAGGAAATCAGGAAAGAAGGGCCAATATAAGACAAGGATGAGCAAGGAAGAAGCTTAGGCAAAGGTAGATAACTCAGAGAACATCAAAGCCATTGGGATACGGAGTCAAGAAAGGGTTTATTTGAGTTAAATGTGCAAGCTTTCAATTGGGCTAGTCATCTAGAGCATTTGGATCTTAGAGATGATAGTTGGAATGGAACATCAAGGATAGAAAGTGAGAGGAAGAGGACCAACCAACTCTGTCTATAGATCAGGCCAGAGGTCATTTAACTCCAGGCCTGCTTGGACAGAATTAGAGGTAATTACCATGGAACTCGGAAAGACTAGCTGGTCGTGCAAAGATCCTAGTGGACAGGGCTAACACTAATCCCCAGTGTTCCCAAACCTTCCAGCTAAATCCTACCAAGAACATTTAAACATAGACTTCATCAATTCATACATCAGAGAGCAGGAAATATCATCCACTACACTGGTTAAATCAATTGAAATCAACATTCAGATACACATATAAGCAGAAAACATAAAGGCTGGGAGAGCAGCAACATAAGGTACCTATCAAGGGTAAATCTTATGCCAAACTTCTGATGCGAGCCTAAAGAAACATAATGAAATGAGAGCAAGTCAATCACAAATACAGAGAATGGAAAACATCACCAGCTGCTTTAGATCAGGATCCAAAGAAACATGCTTGTCATATTAAAAACAACACCAATCAGGTACATCATAGCCCATTGCTTGAACATTCATTCTGAATACATCAAATCTCAGCCTATCTTATAATATACACAGAGAACCCGTCTCAAGAGGAAAATACTTGCGTTCCACTGATTTCTCATCAAAAACCATTACAATGTTTCCTTCTATGGATCGACTGAGAAGGTAGGTGAAAATTAAATGTATCTTTAAACATAACTATGAATGCAGGGCCGAAACCCATTCTGCTTGACATGCTGTATATTTAATCTTTGTCACATTCTTTGTAAGAGAATGATCTGCTCCAGATTTGATCTTGACATTTTGGCTTGTTGTACTTCAGGTGATTTGAATTGGGAATAAGATAAACTGCTGAGAGGATCTGTCTCATAAATTCCTGACTGTTTTTTGGACTGTAGATGAGGTGGAAATTCTTTCAGGGACATTATGTATAATAAAAGTGATATGGGCATCCTGTACTTTGATAAAGAGAAACATTCTGCTGATGAAAACTCTGATATTACCTTTTTCCTATGCTCAAGATCCTTTGATCGATCCTCGGGGTCTGTAATCTGCTGCTTTGCCTCTGAACACACTGTTTTAGGGCCCCAAATCTTTCATTAACATGCCCTAATATCTCTTGATCGTACTGAATGACTCTGCCTTCTTATTTCACCTCTGACAGTGGTAGCTCGGGCTTTTAATGGCACTGAAATATTTCCACCGATCTCGAACCCTGTTCTTTAAATAAACGACCAGTATTTACTTTTACGGGCCTTCTTCATTAAATGTACCGAAGTACAAAGCTTTCATGCACGTCTCGGCCGCTGCATAGGAAGCTGGGCGATCATGGCGGCCATTTCTTTCGAATATCCCTGCAAAAGCATGAAAACTGTGAAGAGAACCATGGATATGAATGACGGAGGTGGCGGGCGATGTAGATGGGAGAACTGGGCGTTCAATCAGTGACATGGCGGACGAACACGCAAGAAAATGGTGAAAAAAGGCTCAGGTAGGGTGTGCGGATGTTGCGGAATGAAAAATGCATGAAAAACACGTAAATAGACTGGTTTTATGCAATGGAATGGGGAGAAGTACAGATGGAACACGTGGCGCCGACGTGGCGGGACGGGGTGACGTGGAGGACCTGGGGCGACGGAAAAGGTTAACCATGGACAGAATGGATTTGGACCGTTGATCGCTGATATATCTACAGCAGAGGATGACGAAAAATGGGACTGCGGGTACGACGGAACCGGACTAATAGGCACGCAGCTTCGGGAGATGCCAGCCATCGGATGAGAGCTCCAGGATCCAATGGCGATCGCAAATTCTGCTGCTCGGCCTTCGTCCGTGGAATAACACGCAAAAAAATGGTTTTCAGAAACAGTACCGGAGGACGCGTGGTAGAGAATGAATGGGATCGCTGGGCATCGGATGAATACCACCAGTTGCAGATAGGCGGTGCGGAAATTACCGGCGGGTTTGGGCAGATTACATATGCAAGCGGGGTCCACCATTTCGGGCGTGCTCCGCGCCGTTGGATCAGATTTGCAACAGACGGTCGAGATCTAGTGGTCAATCAAAATGTATTAAAACCCGAGAATGAGCGTTAAAAAAGGTTTTAAAACTAATTTCATGTGGAGAAAGGTTGGAGGGGGTAAGCGCCTGGGGGGTTTAGCTCTGGGTTCCGGCGCCAGGTCTTATGGGAAGAAAAGGGGCGCGGGGCTAAGGCTAAAGGGGCTTAGGCCTTATTACATGGTTTTTGCACATTTTAAAGCATTTTTTAGGCCCAAGGGGTAAGGACGATAGGGAAATGAAGGGTGGGGAAAGTCAAAACAGGGGTGAAAACAGGATTTAGAGAGGGTTTGAAGGGGTAATGGGGAAATTGAAGGGGAGTTTTCCAAAGGGAGAAGGAGGAGGTGATATTTTGCAAAGGGATAGATGGCAATAATGGGTCTTTTTTGAGAAATGAATCAGCAGAGGAATTACATTTTAGGCACAGTACAGAGAGACTCCAAGGAGGATGAATTTTCAGGGGAAAAGCATTCCTTGGAGGCTCCAGGACAATTCTAGCCCCCAGCTTGCTTGCCAAGAATTTCATAGGGGGGCTAACAGTGGCTTCACATGGGGATGGCTGCTCCTTGGAGGAGTCAAGAAACTAGATATGATCTTTGGAGTAGGCCAGATGCCTGCTATCATAAGCCATCTTCCCTTTTTGATTTTCGGCTGCCACAAGCGTGATATAAACATCAGCAAAAAGATTTCCCAACCAATCTACCTACCCAAAATACAATCCTACATTTTCCCTTGGGTGCACTTGAGCTAGCAGACCCTTTACATTTATTCTGCAAAACAGAAAACAAACCTATTCTAATTCTACCCTTATTGCTCCATGAGGCCAGATTATACTGTTGACCTCATCTATTTCTCTACCTAATCTACTACCTATTGGGATTAAACTGTCCAACAAGTTTCTTCACCTACATTCTAAGACAGGAAATTTAAACACAGACAAGCCAGGATTAAACTGTCTGACTTGCTGGGCTGAAACTTATAGAAAACAAAACTGTGAAGGAATGAAATTTTGCAATTGTGAAACATCCTTCCTTATTTCTTGTGACTCAGGTTTTGAGCATATTTGAGTCACCTCCTTCTTTGATTCCGGCTTTGGTTTTGGGCAGATTAGAGCTGATTCTTCTTCTCACCGCTGGTCCAGATTTTGAGCTTGTTAGAACCAGCTATTCTGCTTCTTTTTTGGCTCAGATTTTGAGTTTATTAGAGCCACTCTTTTTACTTCAGAGGTTCATATTTTTTTGGGACATTTTTCCTATTTTTTGCTGAAAATGAAAATTAGCAATGGTATATACAATGGAGATGAAACTAGAAATGGAAAATTAGCAGAAATAGTGTTTGAGCATCCTGCCATTGACAGGACCCCCAAACAATTCTGTGCCATCAAGTTCTTGCAGAAAAAACGCATTAGGAGCCACAGCGGCCTAGATTATGTATGGACCCTGCCACAAGCTGTCAAATTTACCATGTTTGCCTTTGTCCTCTCTTCTCGAATCCCATCTCAGAACTTTGTCTCCAACCTTGAAATCTGAAGCTTTGGTTCTTTTGTCGAACTGTCTTTTTATGCCTTCCTGTATTCTGACGGCTCTGCCATAAACTTGTTCTCTTGTCTGCTGAATATGTATTGTTTCATTAATTCTCCTTATCATGTTATCTTCCTCTGATTGGATCTCTTGAACAAGCTTGATCACTGGAACTCCCAAACTAGTAGGAAATATGGCTTCAGTCCCATAAACCAGCTGGAAGGGTGACATGCTAATAGATTTCTTCGTAGTGAGCCTGTCTGCCCACAAGGCATGTATCAACTTTTTATGCCATGACCTTTTGTTTTCTTCCAGCAGCTTCTTAATGATTGTAACCAGGCTTTTATTTGATGATTCAGCTAAGCCATTACCCTGGGGGTAATAGGCATTTGAATGTCCAAGTGCTATTCCGTACCTGTGACAGAAATCAATCATTCTTTTGGATCGGAAAGCAACAGCATTGTCAGTGATTATTTTCCTTGGACAACCAAACCGAGATAGGATGAAGTCTTCTACGAACCTAATGATGACATAATCAGTGGCATTCCTAGTGGGTATAGCTTCTATCCATTTCATGAAGTAATCAGTGGCTGTTGAAATCCATTTATGCTGTCCAGAGGAGGCAGGATGAATTTCTCCTATGAAGTCTAGGCCCCATTGCATGAAGGGACCTTCTATGGTGATCGGTTGCAGAGGGAGGGGAAGGAGTTTTCTTTTGCCCTCAAATATCTGGCATTTATGGCAGGCAAGAATCATTTTATGGACATCACTAAAGAGTGTAGGCCAATAGTAACTAGCCCTGAGTATCTTATTTGCAGTGGTTTTCCAACTCAGGTGGCCCCCACATTCCCCAGCATGAAATTCTTGTTTGATTTTTTCAGCTTCAGTTTCAGACAAACATTTCAGCAAAATGCCATTTGGATTTTTCCAATATAGGTTCTCGTTCAAAATACAATAATTTCTAGCTTTTAGTTTAATGAACCTGGCCTTTGTTTTGGATAGTTCCGGAGGTGCATTGAGGTTAGCGAGCACATAAAGGATATTAGTATACCAAGGAGAGTTTTGAAACTGCTCCCCAGCAGTTTGACGGGGCAATCCTTCATGCTCATCTAAGGCAATCATCATGTTAATGTCCAAGGCCTGCAGATTAGATTCAGCCATTAATTGGGCCAGGCCTTGACCTTTGATCAGCTTGGTGGGTTTTATTTCAATGTCATATTCCAAGATTGTAGCAATCCATTTGCCCCTTTTCCCATCTGGGTCTTGGGACAAGATATCTTTGACCACTGTATTTGGCACATAGGTAATGGTGTGAGAATGCATAATGTACACCCTAAAGTCTTTTAAGGCCTTGATTAGAGCACATGCCTGCTTTTCCATGATGTTGTACTTTAAGGGTGCGTCTCTTAAGGCTTTACTGAAGAAGGCTATGGGCTGTTCATTACCTTTTGCATTTTTCTGCAGCAAAACTGCAGCTATGGTGTGTGGGGAAGCAAATGAAAAAATCAGAAAATCTTTTGAGAAGTCAGGGCTGATAAGGACAGGGGCCTGGGTGAGTGCAAGTTTTACCGACTTAAAAGATTTCTTGGCTTCAACAGTCCACTTAATTCCTGCATCTTTCTTTAGCATTTCAGTCATTTTCCTAAGATGCTCAGCAAGGTTGGGGATAAATCTTCTAAGGAAATTGATCTTCCCAATGAAGGACTGTAGCTCCTTGATGTTTCTTGGATGTGTAATTCGAAGTATTCCCTCAACTCTCTGGGGGTCTATCCTGATCCCTTTCTCAGATATAATGTGGCCAAGAATTTTACCTTCTTGCAGCCCAAAAACAGTTTTCTTGGGGTTTAGGGACAAACTGTACCTTCTAAATTTTTCAAAAACTTTTCTCAGATGCTTTAGATGTTCTTCTTCAGTTTTAGAAAAGACAGTCAAGTCATCCAAGTAGATTACTATAAAGTGTCCAATCTCCTCTGAGAAAGCTATGTCCATCGCTCTCTGGAAGGTAGCTCTAGCATTCATCAATCCAAAGGGCATTTTCACATACATGAAGGTGCCCCATGGAGTGGTAAAATTTGTTTTGAGTTGATCTTCTGGGAGTAACAAAACTTGGTTGTATCCTGAAAAACCATCTAGCAGGGAGATCCTTTTAGAGCCTACTACCTTCTGTAGGATATGTTCCATTCTGGGCAAAGGGTAGTTATCTTTCATGGAGGCTCTATTCAGGTTTCTGAAGTCTATGCCTAGTCTGATCTCCCCTGTCTTCTTCCTTACAGCCACTAAGTTTGACACCTAATCAGAAAACCTCGTAGGGACTATTATGCCTGCTTCATAAATCTTTTTAATTTCCTTCTCCACTGCAGGTAGATGTTTTGGATTGATTCTTCGAAGGTTTTGTCTGAAAGGCTTCTGATTTTCTTTTAGTGGTATCTTGTGTTGTATTATGTTGGTGTCATAGGCCTTTAAGTCTTCATAGCTCCATGAAAACACGTCAATGAATTCCTTAAAAAAGTCAATGTATTTTTTCTTCATGTTTGCAGGTATAGACTTAGCCAGTTTTATCATTTTGGGCTTATCCTCAGTGCCTATGTTGCATTCTTCTACATATGATTCTGCATGTTCAATTGTGGGCTTTTTTGCTACGTCATCAAAATAAAAAAGGTCTTCTAAGTGTGCCAGGCCTCTGGGTATGTTCTTATCTTTGGCTCGCAACACTTCAACCTCTTCATTTTATGCGTTTTTACTATCTTCGCTAAAATTTCCAGTTTTATCAGAAAAAAGATTTATTTCTATGCTACAGGGTGTTTCTGGTTCATCTGGGGGATCCTTTCTTGGGCAGTTATCATAAGAAATTGAGTCTGAATCAGAAAATTCAAACTCATTTATGCCCACCAGGAAATCTTCGATCTGTTTGTCTCCTTCAAAGACCTTCCAATATTTTTCATTGCCTGGCACTGCAGGCCTGAATTTGGTTTGAATGATAATTTGTTGGTCAGCTGGGGCCTTAGGAAATGAACTAGCTAGGCAAGCTAATCAATTTGCAATTGCATTTTCCCCCCTAGGACCAAACACTAATTCATATTCAACAAACTTTTTCAGCAGATCTAGAGTGTCATTCCTGTATGCCCTAAGCCTGGGATGTTTCGCCGAATATTCACCATTTACCTGTTTGATCACTAACTCTGAGTCTCCTCTCACAGTTATCCTACGGGCTCCTAGCTTTTTCAACAACCTCAGACCTAGGATGAGAGCCTCATATTCTGCAATATTTTTTGTGCATTTAAAATGCAGATTGACAGCGTGGCTTTCTGCATAATCACTTTCTATGTTTCGTAGCCACACTCCTGCCCCAGCATTTTGCTTAGTACAAGATCCATCAAAATTCATTTCCCACAGGGGTTCTTCATTTAATTCATTTTCATCCCCTCCCCTACAGCTGAATTTGTCATTTTGTTGAGTTGTAAGGTTTGTACTAGAAGAGGGGTTGTTTTGTAGTTCATTATGGGCATGGAGAACAGGGAGGTGGCTGGTTTACTGCTCTTGTTCTATCTCAGCTTCATTCAGAGTTATATTTTCAGTCATTTGCCCATGGTATTCTTCTTCGTATTCTTCCAGAGTGGCCATTATGTTGAAGTCCATGGACTGTGTGTTTTCATTTCCATTATCTGATCTTGGCTCTTCTAAGGATTGGTCATTGTAGAGGATAAAAGAGTCCAGATCTGTATGCACAGAGTATAATGGTGAGTTTTTAGGTTTCTCGGGGCTACTGACTAAAAATTTCATCTGAGACTCTCTATACAGTCTTCTGAGTTGGCCAAATATAGGGATAGTGGCATATGAGCCATCCATCTGCATTTTTCCTTGCAGTTTGGCTCCCCATGACCTTGACAATAGCATGCCATACTTTGGTGGCACATCTGCCACCACAACATCCATGACCATACACTTGGCAGGAATTTGGGTTAAGCTCACACATAAGTCTTTGATGAGGCCTAGGCATTTTACTCTGCTAGAGTCAAATGAATATAAGTCTTTGTAGGGTCTAGTGATTTCTAGGCCTAGCCTCTCCATCACTACCTTAGGCATTAAGTTGTGTGATGCTCCAGAATCATGCATTGCATTGTGAAAGATCTTGTCATGAATGTTAAGAATGATATAAAAAGGTGGAACTACCCCTTCCTGAAACTTCCCTTCAATTTTTGGACCAAAGAGTAAGGCTGGTTGATCGTCATTCAAATTTATAGAATCATTTATTTCTCCCAGATTCAGTGCTTTCAAAATTTGGCCTTTATATACATCCTGAGTGGCCAGCTCAGATAATGGTATAAAGATTTTGATTTTTGCAATCTCACTCTCTAGATTGAAAGTGGGCTGTGTCTTAGAAACACTTGACTCTGTTTTATTTACCATTGTTTTGGTGGCTAAATCAGTTTGTTGATTCTCATTATGTACATGTGTATGAACAGTTTTATCAGGAGTACTAACCGAAGTGCTAGCACTGCTGGTTGGTTGGCTTTGCTTTTCATTTTCTTGGTTGTCCTTCTCCTTAAGTTTACCAGAACTTTCAGTTGCTGTCATGTTATTTACAAAGGTTGCTTTAGAAGTTTTGTCAGGTTTTTTATTGATGGTTACCTCAGGAGTCTTAGCTTTGGGATTATCTTGGATTTTATTGCTCCTAAGTTCATATTGCTCCCTGACTTGTAACATGGCATCTTCAAATCCTAATCTGTAATTCTCAGTTTCTAACCATTCCTCATCCAAAAATGAAGGCGAGGGCTGATCTTCTTCTGAATCACAATTAAGGACTGAGTCCTCTGCTCCAAACATGTTTATTGTATTCCCTTCAGACTCTTCAATGACCCCCTCGTCACCATCTAAAAAGTTTTCTTGAAATGGGGGAATAATTTGTTGATCCGACTCTCTTTGTCTGTTGGGAGCAGCATTGTTTCTTCTAATGTTCTGGTTCTGGTTTCTATTTTGGTTGTTGTTTTGGACAACCATCCTTTTAATCATTTGCTGTAATTCTTCCACATTTCTAGACATTTTGTCATATTTGGGATCGGATGTGGAAGCTATGTTGTCATCCCTATAGGTTACCCTTTCTTCAGCTTTTAATCTTGCCCTTTTCTCCATTAAGTTTGCTTCTATGGTTATGGCTCCTTTCTGCATGTCTTCCAGGGTGGTGTACTCTTTGTCTCTAAGCTCGTAGGCCATGTCAGCATCGAATCCCTCAGGATATTTTTCTAGGGCCATACCTTGTGGAGGTTTCATGTGTGGGGGGAGAGAATTATAAATGCTATTGAATCTAGTGGTGTAATCATGAACACTCTCTCCTACGTTCCTCTTAAGAGACATGTATTCAGCTAGTAGCTGGCGAGGGTTTTCTCTAACCTCCCATTTGTTTATGAAAGTCTGGTATAATGCAGGGAGACCTTGAATGCTGCCAGGAGGCAGATTCTTGAACCATTTTTTTACCTCACCCCCTAAGCTCTGGGCAAAGATGCTCATTTTAATTGTTTCATCATCAATTTCCATATAATCAAAAGAATCCTCCATCTTATCTACATGTTGCTGAGCTGTGATGGATTCTTTCACCGTGAAGTGCGGGATTTTTTATTGATAATCATTTGGTAAGGGTAACATGGGTTGGGGTATAACTAAAGGTGCATACCAAGCTGCCATGATGATATTCTGGTGAGGCAAAGGGTTAATTTGAGTAGCTGGTATTTGGATGATAGCTATATTAAGACCAGCAGAAGTCTGTTGAGCAGATCTAGTGTGGGAGAGCCCCAAGTTTTGGAGGAAATGAAAATCAGGTGGTGTGGAAGGGGGGGTTTCACTGTCCCTAGTGTTTGGCTGGTCTGAAACACCGAGTGACCTAGTTCTAGGCAATCTATTTTGAAGGTCTAGGTCAAAGAAAGGGTCTAATAGAGCTGCAAGATCTTCTGGTGCAAAATTAGCTCTATGAATGTTGGTGGAAATGGTTGATCTCCTACTTATAGGTGTCCTTTTGAGGATTTTCTCAGGATTATCAACTATTTCAGGTGGGTTAGGGTTGGGATAAGCTCTTGTGTGGATGGTTCTGAAAGACAGAATGCTGTTTATAAGCCAAGCAGCTTAACCCTACTTGTTACTTCTAATGTGGTTAATGTTGTCTAAAGGACTGGTCTCTCAGTGGAGTCTGATGTGAAACCAGGATAATCAGCAGGCCTACTGATTACCAGTGGAGTCTTTAACGTTCAGGAACAATAGAGTCGCCAGGTGGAGGGTTTAGGATGTTTCTAGGGGTACACTGTCCACCACAGTGCTCAGGCACTATCACCTTTCAGGAATCTCCTCTAAATCAGCAAGCTCCAACCAGAGATTGACTGGGAGGGCATTTACCAGATATGTCACCTCTGAAAAGAGGGTGAGATCTGGAGGCTACCTGGCCCTTTCCAGGCTCTGTCTAAGAGTATGGTGGATATTCAATAATGGAGGTTGATTCAAGAAAGGGGTGACTTACTGTCAACCTAACCAGAGTTCTAAGTTTCTGAGATTTTAAGCACGTTTAAGGTGAATTGTACTCAAAATATTCCCCAGTGGAGTCGCCATTATGTTGGGGTTCCCATGTTTTGGCCAGGTTGACAAAGACCAAAAGATGAGACAACATAGAACCACTTTCAGACCTTAGGATCTAGCCCTCCTAGGTCCAGAGAGGGATCTCTCTATGAATTCAAAGGATGTGTCTTTGAGGCTTAAAGTATAAGATTTTAGGCTGGCTATAGGCTCGAGGTTGTTGGTTTGATTGCTTGTGTTTGGTTGGAGGAAATCAGGAAAGAAGGGCCAATATAAGACAAGGATGAGCAAGGAAGAATCTTAGGCAGAGGTAGATAACTCAGAGAACATCAAATCCATTGGGCTATGGAGTCAAGAAAGGGTTTATTTGAGTTCAATGTGCAAGCTTTCAATTGGGCTAGTCATCTAGAGCATTTGGATCTTAGAGATGATAGTTGGAATGGAACATGAAGGATAGAAAGTGAGAGGAAGAGGACCAACCAACTCTGTCTATAGATCAGGCCAGAGGTCATTTAACTCCAGGTCTGCTTGGACATAATTAGAGGTAATTACCAGGGAACTCGAAAAGACTAGCTGGTCGTGCAAAGATCCTAGTGGACAGGGCTAACACTGATCCCCAGTGTTCCCAAACCTTCCAGCTAAATCCTACCAAGAACATCTAAACATAGACTTCATCAATTACATCAGAGAGCAGGAAATATCATCCACTACACTGGTTAAATCAATTGAAATCAACATTCAGATACACATATAAGCAGAAAACATAAAGGCTGGGAGAGCAGCAACATAAGGTACCTATCAAGGGTAAGTCTTATGCCAAACTTCTGATGCGAGCCTGAAGAAACATAATGAAATGAGAGCAAGTCAATCACAAATACAGAGAATGGAAAACATCACCAGCTTCTTTAGATCAGGATCCAAAGAAACATGCTTGTCATATTAAAAACAACACTAATAAGGTACATCATAGCCCATTACTTGAACATTCAGTCTGAATACATCAAATCGCAACCTATCTTACAATATACACAGAGAACCCGTCTCAAGAGGAAAATACTTGTGTTCCACTGATTTCTCATCAACAACCATTACAATGTTTCCTTCTGTGCTTTATAGCAAAGGGTTAACCTAAGATCGATTGAGAAGGTAGGTGAAAATTAAATGTATCTTTAAACATAACTATGAATGCAGGGCCGAAACCCATTCTGCTTGACATGCTCTATATTTAATCTCTGTCACATTCTTTGTAAGAGAATGATCTGCTCCAGATTTGATGTTGACATTTTGGCTTGTTGTACTCCAGGTGATTTGAATCGGGAATAAGATAAACTGCTAAGAGGGTCTGTCTCATAAATGTCTGACTGTTTTTCGGACTGTAGATGAGGTGGAAATTATTTCAGAGACATTATGTATAATAAAAGTGATATGGGCATCCTGTACTTTGATAAAGAGAAACATTCTGCTGATGAAAACCCTGATATTGCCTTTTGCCTGTGTTGAGGATCCTTTGATCGATCCTCGGGGTCTGTAATCTGTTGCTTTGCCTCTGAACACACTGTTTTAGGGCCCCAGATCTTTCATTAACATGCCCTAATCTCTCTTGATCGTACTAAATGACTCTGCCTTCTCATTTCGCCTCTGACAGTGGTAGCTCGGGCTTTTAATGGCGCTGAAAGATTTCCACTGATCTCGAACCCTGTTCTTTGAATAAATGACCAGTCTTTACTTTTATGGGCCTTATTCATTAAATGTACCGAAGTACAAAGCTTTCATGCACCTCTCGGCCACTACATATGAAGCTGGGCGATCATGGCAGCCATTTCTTTCGAATATCCCTGCAAAAGCACAAAAACTGTGAAGAGAACCATGGATATGAATGACGGAGGTGGCGGGCGATGTGGATGGGAGAACTGGGCGTGCAATCAGTGACATGGCGGACGAACACGCAGGAAAACGGTGAAAAAAGGCTCAGGTAGGGTGTGCGGAATGAAAAATGCATGAAAAACACGTAAATAGACTAGTTTTATGCAATGGACTGGGGAGAAGTACGGATGGAACACGTGGCGCCGACGTGGCGAGACGGGGTGACGCAGAGGACCTGGGGCGACGGAAAAGGTCAACCATGGACAGAACGGATCTGGACCGTTGAACACTGATAGATCTACGACGGAGGATGACGGAAAATGGGACCGCGGGTACGACGGAACTGAACTAATAGGCGCGCAACTTCGGGAGATGCCAGCCGTCGGATGAGAGCTCCAGGATCCAACGGCGATCGCGAATTTCGCTGCCTGGCCTTCGTCCGTGGAATAACGCGTGAAAAAGTGGTTTTCAGAAACAGTACCAGAGGATGCGTGGCAGAGAATGAATGGGATCGCTGGGCTTCGGATGAATACCGCCAGTTGCAGATGGGCGATGCGGGAACTACCGGTGGGTTTGGGTGGATGACATATGCAGGCGGGGTCCACCATTTCGGGCGCGCTCCGCGCCGTTGGATCAGATTTCCAACGGACGGTCGAGATCTAGTGGTCAATAAAAATGTATTAAAACCCGAGAATGCACGTTAACAAAGGTTTTAAAACAAATTTCACGCGGAGAAAGGTTGGAGGGGGTAAGCGCCTGGGGGGTTTAGCTCTGGGTTCCGGCACCAGGTCTTATGGGAAGAAAAGGGGTGCGGGGCTAAGGCTAAAGGGGCTTAGGCCTTATTACATGGTTTTTTCACATTTTAAAGCATTTTTTAGGCCCAAGGGGTAAGGACGATAGGGAAATGAAGGGTGGGGAAAGTCAAAACAGGGGTGAAAACAGGATTTAGAGAGGGTTTGAAGGGGTAATGGGGAAATTGAAGGGGAGTTTGCCAAAGGGAGAAGGAGGAGGTGATATTTTGCAAAGGGATAGATGGCAATAATGGGCCTTTTTTGAGAAATGAATCAGCAGAGGAATTACATTTTAGGCATAGTACAGAGAGACTCCAAGGAGGATGAATTTTCAGGGGAAAAGCATTCCTTGGAGGCTCCAGGACAATTCTAGCCCCCAGCTTGCTTGCCAAGAATTTCATAGGGGGGCTAACATAAGCATGAAGAGTAAGATCAACATTCTTTTTACAACCTGAAGATGAGACTCTTTTGGATTAGCTTGGATTTCTCGAACAATCCCCACTGCATGCATAATGTCTGGTCTTGTCCCGATTAGATAAAGAATACTTCCAATCATGGATATATAATATAGTTGATTCACCATGGGAGAATCATCATGAGAACTAAGGTTACATCTAGTTACCATTGGAGTACTCACAGGTTTGCAGTCTTCCATCCGATACTTCTTCAGGATTTGCTTAAGATATTTTTCTTGTGATAGAAATATGCCATATGTTGCTTGTTGCAATTATAAGCCAATAAAATATGTTAGTTCCCCAAGTAATGAAATTTCAAATTCTTGCTGCATAACAAAAGCAAATTTCTGACTCATGGAATCTTCATTACTTCCAAAAATGATGTCATCAACATACACAACAACAATCAATAGTTTAACATTTTCAAATTTTGTGTATAAGTTACTGTCAGTAGATCCCTTTGTGAAACCTTGTTTTTGAAGATATTTGTCAAGATGATAGTACCATGCTTGAGGAGCCTGTTTGAGACTATATAAAGCCTTTTTGAGTTTACAAGAAATTTTTTCATCATTTCCCAAAATGAATCATTCTGGTTTCTCTATATAACTTCTTCTTCTAGATCACCATTGAGGAAAGAAGATTTTACATCCATTTGATAAACTTTGAATTGTTGAAAACTTGAAAAATCAACAAACATTCTTATGGCTTCAAGTCTGGCTACACGAGAAAATTTTTCTTCAAAGTCTATACCTTCTTGTTGAGCATACCCTTTACAAACAAGTCTAGCTTTGTTTCTAGTAACATCTCCATTTTCATTTAACTTGTTTTTGAATATCCATTTTGTTCCAATAAATTTTTTACCATGATATCTTGGAACCAATTCCCACATATGATTCTTTTCAAACTGATCTAGTTCTTCATTCATGTCTTGAATCCAAAATTCATCTTTACTAGCTTGATTTACATTCCGTGGTTTAATAGTGGATAAGAATTCCAGATAGCTAGGGGATCCTACAAGAGTTCTTCTTGTTTGGACACCTAATCCCTTTTCTCCCAGAATTTTAGATTCTGGATGATTCTTTTGAACATACCTGGATGAAGCGTTTTCAAATATATCTTCTTCTGGTCCTTCATTGGGTTCTCCTTCTATATTTTTTCTATTTGATGAGGGAAAACATACATCATCATCATATTCATTTGTTGTTGTTATTTCCCTTTTAGGAGCTGTCAGATACTCATCAATTACAACATCAATACATTCAAAAATCTTCTGAAGTATTTTATTGTAGCATTTATATGCTTTACTTATAGAAGAGTACCCAAGAAATATTCCTTCATCTGCTCTAGGCTCAAACTTACCAAGTTTTTCATCATGATTCTTGAGAAAACATTTTCTTCCAAAAACTTTAAAATGCTTTACAATGGGAATATTACCATACCAGAGCTCATAAGAATTTTTATCACTTTTTACATGAGCATGAGCCTTGATAAGAATATTTACTGCGGTATGTGCTGCTTCTCCCCAAAAGGTATCGAGAGTTCCAGATTCATCAAGCATAGCATGGGCCATCTCTTGAACTTTTCTATTCATTATTTCTGCCACGCCATTTTTTTGTGGGGTTCCAGCTACAGAAAATTGTCTTTCTATGCCATGATGTTCACAGAAATCAACGAATTCATCTAATATATATTCTCCTCCTCGGTCAGATGTAAGAAATTTTATTTTTATATCTAATTAATTTTCAACCAAAGATTTGAATATATTAATATTTTCAAATGCCTCATCTTTATGTTTTAGTAAACCGATCCAACACATTCTAGAGAAGTCATCAATAAATAGAATATAGTATTGTTATCCACAAGGTGAATTTTTCCTTAAAGGTCCACATAAATAAGTATGTGTAAGTTCAAGAGGCTTACTAGCTGATCCTTCTTTGGCATTTAATTTCACCTTGGTTTGCTTACTGAATTGGCATGATTTGCATATGTTACTTTCAGGCAGAGTGATGCTAGGAAGATCACGAACAAATTTGAGTCTAGTAGATTGCTTATTTGAGAGAATCTCAAATGTCCCAATATTTTGTGCCATAGCCAATTTTCTGAAGATTTACCTAAGTAGCATTGTTCTTCACCACCTTTCAATACATACAGATTTCTTGGTGTTCTAGTTTCCCATTTTTCTTATGTCAAGTTCACGTACTACACATTCTTTTGAACTAAAGACAACTTTATTTCCTTGATCACACATTTGACTCACACTCAACAGGTTATGCTTTAATCCATCCACATATATAACATTTTTATCTTTCACCTTTTCTTTTAGAAAAAAAAACCTTTTACTTTAATGACAACTAAAGAGTCATTTCCAAAGGTAACATTCTTTTCCTTCTCTAGAGAGTTGTATGAAAGGAGTTTATTTTTATCACATGTCATGTGTTTTGAGCATCCACTATCATTGTACCATTGATTTTACTCCCCTTCTGCAAATAAATCTATTCCACAACCTTCAACCTATAAGGCCTTCTTTCTCCATACCTTGGAATTTCAAGATATGAGCTCTTTTAGCTAAAGTTTGCTCCTTCATTCATATTCTTCATGTCCAAAGTTATTGCAATAAGATCATTCAATTTCATTTTGAAGAGGAAAAAAGTTGTTATAAGTAATCTTCTTTATTCTAGTCTCATTTCTTTTCTTTCTTGCTTCTCTGGTCATGATGGTTTTGTATGCAACACATTGAGCAGCTTTATGATCAAAATTATGACATGAGAAAAATTGCCCATTAAAGAAGAAATTTATGCGATCATGAAACCTTCTATTTATGTTTACCTACTGATTGATATTTTTGTTAATTTTCTTCCTTATATTGAAGTGGTCATGCTTTACCTGTGTAATCTCTTTGTTCTTTTGCTAAGTGACACAATGTTGCTTATTGGCTTTAGCTGCATTTAGATAGCTTGGTGCTAAAGACTGAGAGGATTATCCGATATATCCAAGACCTATCTTTACAATAGGAGAGTGTTGTACCTTGATAATTTAATCTAAGGTTTCAGATCCTTTAGCAAATCTAATATTTAAAGTTTTCACTTTCTCAATTTCCTTTCTTAGACTTACTATTTCACATTCTAATTTCTCATTGTGCTTCTCCTTTTCTATAAGCTGATTCTTTAAAGTATCTATGGCAATTTTGTTTTCTTCCAAAAATATGTTAAGATGATTTATTTCTTCAAGAAAATCATTTTCTTCTAATGCATCCATAAAAGTATCTTTAGGCTCACTAGAGTCTTTTTCAAAAGCCATGAGTAGTCTAATATCTTGATTAGATTCTCCTTCTTCACTATTTGAAATACCCTCACTATCTTCATGAGTATAATAGCTTTTTTTGTTGATAAACTGTTTCTTATTTCCTTTTGCCACTTCCTTTCCCTTTTCATGATTATCTTCATGGGGAAATTTAGCAGCATAATGACCAACTCTTCCACAAGAAAAACATTTAAAAGGAAGCTTACCTTTGAAGCTTCCAGTGCCAAGTTGTAGCTTCTTTACAAAATTTATATTGTCTTCTTTTGAAACATACCCTGATCCTTCTTGTTCTTATATTTCCTTTCCTTTTGTAGCAGCTCTAAAGATAGCTTCTTTGACTTCATATGGACATCCTTTCCTCATTTCACATGCAGTCAAAATCCCATGAAGTTGAACAATAGTAAGAGTTTGTAGATCCCGCTTCTCTTCAACAACAGACACTTTTGACTCAAATTTGGGAGTTATGTATCTCAAAACCTTTTCTACTAGAGTAGTGTTAGTTATGGTTTCACCCAAATTTCTCATATGATTTACAATATCATCTAGACTTAAAAAGAAACTAGTAATGCTTTCCTCATTATGCATTCTGAGTTTTTCATATTGAATTCTGAGAGTTTGGAGTTTAGCACTTTTTACCTTGGCATCACCTTCATAGATCAGAATGATTTTGCCCCATATCTCCTTTGCTGTATTCAACTACATGAATTTAACAAATTTAGATTCAATCAAATTTCCCAATAATGCATTGACTGCCTTTGCATTGGTTTCATAGTTATTTCTTATTACTGGATCTATTGGAACTGAAGCTGTATATTGATAACCTCCGTCAAATATAGCCTATACATCTACTCCAAGAGACTGAAGATAGGATCTTGTCCTTGTTTTCCAAAATATTAAATTATTTCCATTGAAGAGAGGAGGCCTGATAGATGTTGTCCCATCTTGATTGCTCATCTTAGTTGATCTTCCTTCTAGCGATTAAGCTTCTTCAGAAGGACCTGCTTTGATACCAATTGCTGGGAAAAATACTGGGGGGGGTGGGGGGTGAATCAATATTTATAGCTCACTGATAACCTTTAATTTCTCTTTACTAAATTCTATACACGATTTTAATGAACCCAAATAGCGTATACACGCGGATATACCAACAAAAACTTGCGTATACTGATATAAATTTACTGTTAGATAAAATTTTAGAAATAATATTTAACTCAACTTATCAGTTATGGATCTGATAGTTAAGCAGTAAATATGTGCAGTAACAACAAAATAAATCATCACACAAGAGCATCAGACATCAATGTTGGAGATACTGAGAGGGGTGGTGAATAAATATTCCTTTCAATCATAGAATTAGTTAATCTTCAATTATTATCAGTGTTTGTACAATGATAGCTAAAAACAAAAATAACACAAATGCACACAATTTTTAAGGTGGAAACCCACTCTGGGACAAAAACCACCTAATTCTTTTCTAATAATTATTTAATATTCAACTCCAATTGAAAATAAAGCTCCAACTTCCTAGAATATAAAAAATCATTCTCCTCCAGCTCCCACTGGATGGATGTTGCAATGTCTGAGATTCTTCAGTAGTCAACTGAGCGGATGCCCCATCACCCAATGAGCTACAAATCACCCTAGCACCACCCTACCACCCTATAGAAGAATAAAAGAAGAATGGACTCCCGTACCATGGAAAATGATCCACTTTACAATAATATAGAATGATGTAGAAGAAGAAGACACACTAGACCATAACCCCAACTATGACACAACCACCTAATGATGATCATATACCTCTCGACACTGCCTCTTCAACTCTTGGTAGATAGACACTAGTACAATTTTTACAATAATGTATTTACAATGAATTAGTACAATGATACCTTTACAGTGACTGTATGCAGTGGTACCCACTTGAAGACTTCATGTGATGAAATTCTTGTTGTTGTTCTACACCTTTATTGTTGCTCTTGTCATGCTACCCTTTGATGCACCTTGATTTGCTTTGCTTCCCTAGAAAGACTGGTCCTTTGCAACCCTTGAAAACACAACATCTAGTTTTTTCTTGCCCTCTAGGAGCTCGATATTGAATCCGGTGTATCTCTGTTATTTTGGATCACCAATATGTGATTTTTGGCCTTGTAGTAGTCCTCTGAGTCTTCTTTCCAATGCCACGAGTCTGACCCAATTTGGATTCTTCAAGAGAGAGTTATGCCCAATCACTCACAATGCCCTAATTATGGACTATTTTAGTAGAGAAAAACTATACGGCGTGCCACGTGTCACTGTTTCTTCATTCAGCTCTGAAAATGATACAGAGAAAACTACAGTCCGTGCACTATTTATCACTTTTTATAGAATTCCAATCTGAAACTTAGAGAGAGAGTTATGAGAATTTTCCCAAGGTCACTTCTTTGAGATGAATTTCAGGAGCCTGCAAAAACACTAACTTCCACAGATCATATCTCCAAAAATGACCTGTTTCAGATAGCGAAATCCCTACATAAGGAGGATATGAGTATCACACTTTACATAAATTCTTAGGTTGAGAAGGGCTTCGACAAGTGAACCTGGGAGGGATTTTAGGAGCTTAAAAATAATTAATTATTGAATTTTCAATGACCCATGCCACAACCCTATGGGGTTTTAGCCCACTAACTGGGGTTAAAAACTTCAAACATGAATATATCTCAAACCGTGAAGAATTACATGGCATGCCATATATCAACAAAAACATCTTGAGAAGAAGAAATCATCAAAAGCATTCTTGAACCAAAATATAGTGATTTGGTAGGTAAAAATTCCCATGCAATATTGGGATGGCCCCTGGTGCTGCTTGGGTTGACATCAATGGCAACTGCTGATCAACAATATCACCCTTTGGCATTGATGGCAACACAAGTACTCTCCCTGCGATCATGACACCTCTTACTACAAAATTCTCTCACCCTTTGACATTAATGGCAAAGGGTAACTCCCCCTGACACACAACCATCCTGCAGACCTGTACACACTTCCACTCTTGTTGACACACAACCATCCTGCAGACCTGTAATCTAATTAGAACTTGGGAGAATCCCAAGCTTATGGTGGAGATATTCAAATGCTTCACGAGGTAAAGGTTTAGTGAAGATATCAATTATTTATTATTTTGTACCAACATACTCAAGTTTGATATTATTTTCAGTGACTTGTTCTCTAACAAAATGATATTTGATTGGAATGTGTTTTTTTTTTGAATTCATGACAGGATTCTTGGAGATGCTGATGGCACTGGTGTTGTCACAGAATATGGGAATAGGCTCACTGAATTGTACTTGAAGATCTTGCATAGTTTGTTTCATCCAAAGAACTTGAGTACAACATGATGTCGTTGCAATGTATTCTACTTCCGCTATAGACAACGTGATTGAGTTTTGATTTTTGCTCAACCATCATATGAGACAACCACCTAGATAGAATGTTTCTCCACTAGCACTCTTACGATCATCAAAAATTCCTGCCCAATCTGCATCTGTAAAGGCTTGAATAATGAGATTGTTACCCTTGGGATACCACAAGCCATATTCTTCAGTGCCCTTTAGATATCGAAGAATTATTTTGATGACAATATTATGTGATTCTTTTGGTGTTGCTTAGAATATTGCTACTTGTCCAATTGCTTGCATAATATTTGGCTGAGAGGTTGTTACATATAGAAGAATACCAATCATATATCTATACAATCTCTGATCCACATCCTTAGATCAGTTGTCCATTCTTAATTTGCAACCTGTTACCATCAAAGTAAGGACGTGTTTGCAATCTTCCATTTTTAATTTCTTGAGCATTTCCTTGATGTACTTGGCTTGAAATATAAATATTCCTTTCTCTTGTTGAGATATTTGAAGCCACAAGAAGTATGCTAGCTCACCAAGTAAAGACATCTCAAACTCAATTTGCATCTTTGTAGAAAAGTTCTTACTTAGTCGATCATCATTGCTACGAAATATTATATCATCCACATATACCTCAACAATTGTTAAATTATCTTTATCTATTTGTACATAAATATTGCTATCAACAATAGCTTTCCTGAACCCTTGTTGACATAGATATCCATCAAGATGAGCATACCATGCTCTGGGAGCCTCCTTGAGACCATATAGATCCTTCTCTAACCTGCAAACATAGTCTTCTTTTTCTGATAGCAGAAAAAACTTCAGGTTGTTCGATGTAAACTTCTTCTTCTAATTTGCCATTCAGAAATGTTGACTTCACATCCATTTGGTATACTTTGATTTTTCTTGAAAAATCATAGGCGAGAAACATTCAGATGGCTTCCATTCTGGCAACTGGTGTAAATGTTTCATTGAAATCAATTCCTTCCACTTGTGCATAGCCTTTGTAAACCAATCTTGCTTTGTTTCTGGTAACCTGTTCATCTTCATTCAATTTGTTCTTGAACACCCATTTTTTCCCAATGACATTTTTATCTTTTGGTCGTGCAACTAATTCCCAGGTGTTATTCTTCTCTATTTGATCCAATTCTTCATTCATAGCTGCTACCCAATGTTCATTATGGTTGTCTTCCTAAAAAATACTAGGCTCAAAGGTTGCTAGAAAAGTAATGTGAGCTTGTTGTGATGAACGAAGTTGTTGACCTTCATTTATGTCACCAATGATTTGATTTGATGGATGGTTCTTTTGAATCCATTCTTTTGTTCTATTTGAAGGAGCTTCTTGTTGTTGTTCTGGTATATTTTAATGATCATTATTTACTTCTTCCTGGTCAATAGTTGCTTCTTGTTCTAGATTTTTCTCTGTGTCTTTTTAACCTCTATCTCAAGTTTCAAAGATTCTAGATCCTCATCATTATTCGTTAGAACAACACCTTCATCAAATGTAACATTTATGCTCTCCACTATCTATTTTTGTCTTAGATTATAACATTTATAGGCCTTTCTTTTGCGTGAGTAACCAAAAAAGATACCTTCATCAACACGTGATTCAAACTTACCCAAATTTTTATCTTCTCTTTTGATATAACATTTGCTTCCGAAGATTCTGAAATATTTTACATTAGTTGGTTTTCATTTCCATAATTCATATGGGGTCTTGTTGAAATTATTTCTGTGAAGACTTCGGTTGATAATGAAGACTGCTGTATCAATTTCTTGAACCCAAAATTTTTCATCCAATTTTGAGTCCTTCAACATTGTTCTACCAATTTCCTATAAGGTTCCATTCTTTCTTTCAGCAAATCCATTTTTCTGAGGTGTCCATGCTATTGAAAATTGTCTTTTTATTCCATTTTCGTCATAGTATTGCTGAAATAATTTGGAGGTGAATTCTCTGCCATTATCTGATCTTAGACACTTTATTTTCAAATCAGTTTAATTTTCGACCAAATCCTTGTAGATCTTAAAGCACTCAAATTCTTCATATTTTTTCTTTAGGAAGCTGATGGTTGTTGTCCTCGTATATTCATCTCATTAACATGAAATATAATTTTCCATATAAGCCTTTTGTTCTCACAGGACCACATAGATCAATATGTATCAATTCCAATGGATGTGATGCAAAGTGTTATTTTGTTTTAAATTGGACTTTTCTCTACTTGCCGTGTTGATAGGATCCATAATTTCCAAAGGATATGGTTCCATTATTCTTCTCTTTCAGGGATACAAATTTCCTTCTATCTCTAGTCATATGCGTTGAGAAAACACTATCAACATACCACACATCTTTGTTATTTTGAGACTTGAAAGCGAGAACACAATTATCAATCTTCTTCTTCTTCCATTTTCGTTCGTTCTGTGCCTTCGAAGATTCTTCTAGAGGATTTTAAACTCTGCAGTCTCTGGCTACATGTCCAAAGTTATGACATTTGTAACATTCCATATTATTTCTTAAATGTTAAAATCTATTGATGTTTCATTGAGCCCTGGGAGGTTCATATTTGAAGGATCTCTTGGAATTGTATTGATTCCTAGCATACGTGCGACATTCTACAGATTTATGACCAAATTTTCCACATGAATAACAATAGCCATGAAAAATATGTTGGTACCTGGATGGAAATATTCATCGAGGAATCTTCTTCCAAGGATGTTCTTGCGAATCTTGTCCAATGAAGTCCACATGCATGTAAGATCTTATAGTTTCATTGTATTTTGTTGTAGAAGGTCCTGCTTCTTCTCCTTTGTAACCGAGGCCAGTTCTGTTGTTGTAAGATCATTGATTGTTGATGAGTTCTTCTAATGCCCTTGAGCTATTGGCATAGTTTTGGACAATTTTTCATTTCTTCACTTCCTTATGTAGCGAGACTAATTCGGCTTCTAATGCTTCCCTTTCTTGGTTGTTTTCTTCCAAATTATTTTGAAGTGACTCTTCAATACATTTGTGTTCTTCAACTTCAATTTTGAGACCTACAACTTGTTCTTCAAGAGTATTGGAATGGATCTTTTCCGCCTTGAGCTCTTTTATAAGCCTAATTGCTTCCTTAGAAAAGCTATCTATGGTCAACCATTCTTCTTCGTTGTTTGATACCTCTTGTTTATTATGCTTGGCCATAAACAATACTTTCTCATTGGCTTCTTCTTCGCTGTCACTATCTTCATCGGATGATGAGCTATCTCTTTAGAGAGAAAGTTCCTTTTGGATCCTTTCTTTTTTCCTTGCTTGTTGAATTTATTAAAGCCTTTCTTTCCTTTTAAGTTGCCATAACTTCTGTTCGGACATTTTGCTGCAAAAGTCCCAACCTCACCACAACCGAAACATATCAATGGAAGTTTACCTTTGAATTTTCCCTTACCAATTTTTAGTTTTCTCATAAAGTAAGCATATTCTTCATCTGAAATACCTTCTTCATCATCTCCCTTTTCTTCACACTTGCAGGTGCATGTCTTTTCAATTGAAGGTTGTTTGTCCTGATTGGTTTTATTAGATGCAATGAACATAGTTTCTAGATGCGAAGCACCCTCTTCTTCATCAAGTCTCATTTCATATGCTATGAGAACTCTATGTAATTCTTCTTTGCTGAGTTTGTCTAAATTTTTACTGTATTCTAAGACCGATACCTTTGTGTTAAATCTTCCCGGTAAATTTCTAATAATCTTTCATATAATAGTCTTCTCATACAATAGCTTTCTCAATCCTTCCAGAGTATTGGTTATTTCATCAACGTATTAGAAGTATGTAGTAATGTTGCCATATTATTTCATTCTGAGTTTCTCAAATTTTTCTCTATAGATTTGAATCTTTGCTTCTTTGACATTTGAATCACCTGCATATATATTCTCAAGCTTGTTCCATAAATTTTTGGTGGTTTTACAACCCAACACCTTATGATAATCAAATTCAAGAATTCCACTGATAATAATATTCTTTTCTTTCTCTTAATTTACCAAAATCTTCTTACCTTGTTCATCCGTGGTTGGTGTAAACCCATTTTGAATAGTGTCTCGTACTTCGTAACCTTGTGCCAAGAGATACACCTCCATTCTTACTTTCCAAAGTGCATAATTATTTTCATTGAATAGAGGTACACCATTCTTGGTATGCTCCATGAACTCCTTCCAGCTGTTAAACTACTATTGAAGGAAACAAGCTCTGAAACCAATTGTTTGAAATACTGAGTGGGGGGGTGAATCAATATTCCTTTAAATTATAGAATTAGTTAATATTTAATTATTATCAGTGTTTGTACAATGATATAAGTACACAAAATGAACAAAAAGGTATATAGTTTTTAAGGTGGAAACCCACTTCGGGACAAAAACCACCTAATGCTTTTCTAATAATTCTTTAATATTCAACTCCAATTGAAAATAAAGCTCCAACTTCCTAGAATATAGAAAATAATTCTTCTCCAGCTCCCACTGGATGGATGCTCCAATGCTCTAGATTCTTCAGTAGTCAACTGAACGGATTCCCCAACACCTAATGAGCTACAACTCACCCTAGCAGCACCCTACCACCCTATAGAATAATAAAATAAGAATAGAATCTCGTACCAGGGAAAATGGTCCACTTTAAAATGATATAGAATGATGTAGAAGAAAAAGACACACTAGACCATAACCCCAACTATGACACAACCACCTAATGATGATCCTAGACCTCCCGACATTGCCTCTTCAAATCTTGGAAGATAGAGAGTAGTACAATTTTTACAATAATGTATTTACAATGACTTAGTAAAATGATACCTTTACTGTGACTGTATGCAGTGCTTCCCACTTAAAGACTTCATGTGATGAACTTCTTGTTGTTTTTCTGCACCTTGATTACTTCTCTTGTTATGCTACCCTCTGCTACACCTTTCTTTTCTTTTTTGCCCTAGAAAATCTAGTCCTTGGCAACCCTTGACAACACATCATCTAGATTTTTCTTTCCTTCTAGGAGCTTGATATTGAATTTTGTGTGTCTCTGTTATTTTGTTATGTGATTTTAAGCCCTGAAGTATTCCTTTGAGTCTTATTTCCAATACCACAGTTCTGACCCAATCTCTCACAATTCCCTAATTATGGACTGTTTCAGTAGAGCGAACTTGTGCGGTGTGCCACGTGTCACTGTTTCTTTATTCAGCTATGAAAATGATACATAGAAAACTATAGTTTGTGCATTATCTATAAAATTTTAAAAAATTTCAATCCAATAGTTATAGAAAGAGTTATGACTATTTTCCTAAGGTCACTTCTTTGAGATGAATTTCTGGAGCCTGCAAAAACACTAACTTCCACAGATCATATCTAAAAAAATATTGTGCACCTTGATCTAAAATTTTTACAGGAGCATCCTCAGGATTTTAGCTTCACCTCATAAATATTTCAGCTTCTAAACCTTCATATAAAAAAATTTAGAGAGAAAATTCCACAATGACCTGTTTTAGATAGCAAAATCCCTGCATAAGGAGGATATGAGGATCAAAATTGATATAAATTCTTAGGTTGAGAGGGGCTTCAACAAGTGAACATGGGAGTAATTTTAGGAGCTTAAAAATTATTAATTATTGAATTTTCAATGACCCATGCCACAACCCTATGGGGTTTTAGCCCACTAACTGGGGTTACAAACTTCAAACATGAATATCTCTCAAATCGTGAAGAATTACGTGGTGTGCCATATATCAACAGAAACATCTCGACAAGTAGAAACCATAAAAAGAATTCTTGACCCAGAATATAGTAATTTGGTAGGTGAAAATTCCCATGCAATATTGGGGTGGCCCTTGGTGCTGCTTGGGTTGACATCAATGACAACCGTTTATCAACAATGAACACCAAGATTTAAGGTGGAAACCCAATTTGGGAGAAAACCATCATTGCTGTCATCTCTGTCTTCAATATTTATTATATAGAAAACTTCTTACAATATTGTACTGATGCAGACTCATATCAGTACGGAGGCATCTACCTGCAAAATTATGAAACTTTCTCTCGTTCTCTAGCTACTATTGGAAGAGAACTACAAACCCCTAATCTCGTTTACCAATCACTACTAGAAGTGAGCTCCAACCCCCTAATCACAACACCAGCTTCTACTGGTGTTAGGGTCCCGTGATTTAGCAGATTGGTAGACCAAATTCACAGGGTAACATGAAACCTGTCTTTGGAGTCTTAGGACCTAGCCTTCCTAGACTCAAAGAGGGATCTCTCTATTGTATGGAAAGAATGTGAACTTATTTTCTTTTGATGGTTGATATTAGGCTAGTTTTTAAGTGTATGGTTTGTTATTTATTTTGGTTGGGTAAGATGATCTAGCAAAATAAATGGAATGAGAAAATATTCAAATCATTGGGCAATGGAGTCTATAAAAGTCATGAAAGGTTCATGAAATAGATCGGGAGCATCGTAGGGAAAATCTAACTTGGTCAATGGATCTTCAAGGTCTTTAAGGGCAATGAGATGGAAATCAAGTATGAGAATAAAAGTAGGATGAGGGGAAATTAAGAATCTTTTATCATGTACATTTAACAAGAAGGGACTTAAATATCATAAGCATGAAGAGGCAATCAATAGATAAGGCAAACCATAAATTCTTTGATTCAACTTAAGCAGATAATTATTCAAGACAAACATTCCAATGAAATATAGAAGGTGAGAAAATCATTTAACTTCTAGTGATTTCACCTTAAAAGATAGAAAACATTCAATACACACATATAATTGTAATCAGAGAAGAGGGAACGCCTAAAAATCTTTGATTATAGCTATGAAAATCTCCAAAACAATTATTTAAGCAATTAAAAAGGGTAACATTGAAACAAAACCTATTTGGCAGACCTAAATAATGGTACTCTAGAGAGAGACTTCAAGAACAGTATTTAGTGACATCAAATAGGTAGGGCTAGCAATAAATCATATTTGATACCTACTTTATTAAACCATTCATGAAATAAACAAGCTTGGGGGGTCTAGAGAGAAATCAAGAATCCTCTAAAATGTCCTAGCAAAGGAAAACATAAAGATAGTGAAGAACAAACATAGCTAAGGTGCCTTTGAAAACATTTCTTAGTCTAAATCCTTTGTTCTACTGCAGTATAGAAAGATGGAAACTTAATGAAATAGGAAAAAAATAACAGAAAAGAAGCACTTCACCATAAACCAAGCTGAGGGATCCTGCAAGCAGGCCTTCCTCCGACAATAAACAGATCAAGGCATTCACAAGCTCCAAGACATCAATTTATTTTCAAATTCCAAAAGACTATGTATTACTTCAAAGAGTCATCAAATGCCAACAAGATAATGAACTCAAATGCAATATTTATCTACAAATGAGGAGGTGAATCTAAGTCTTAGGGTTTGTGTGTCATTTATTACAGAGTAAATGAATTCTCTGCATTGAAGACCATGCAAGGCTCAAGGTAGGAATATATGAAGATACTTCCCTGAATAATAACTCCTTTCTTAACTTTTGAGGGGATGTAGGTGAAATGTTTGACTTTAAGGCCTATTAATAATATTACAATAACTTCTTGGTAGATAGAAAATATCTCTGACTGGGTTCAGCAACTGTTTAATGCTTTATTGAGGGAAACAAAGCATTAGGTGGAAAAAATATCCTTGAAAGAAGTAAATGCCTGTAGGTGCAGTTAATTCAAATCTCCTGTGAATTAATCTTCCTTTTGTTTTATCTTTAATCTCTTTCTTTAGGCCTTGACTATTTTTTCATATTATGTTTTTTCTTTAACCTATTTTAACTATGCCTGTTTATTAATCCCTTGATTTAATTTTTCTGGTCTTCTGTCTTCATAATTTAACCCTTTTTAACTATTTGCCTTTATTCTTTGACTTCTGATTGAGCTGAATAATCTTCTGTTTTTTCTTTTAATTTAAGGATTAGCCCTTTAATCTTTAATCTTCTTCTCTTCATTGCATCATTTGACTGTATTTTCCCTCTGTGTGCAGGGGAGGTTTCTTTTCCATCGATGATCATGTTTGATCGATGGTAAACATTGATACAAGCCCTCTGGCTGCCATTGATTTGATTTAAGCTCCTGGATCGTCATCTAGAGGCTCATCTAGTCATTTTTGGACCATTAGAATTCTCCTTAGGAATTCTGCCATTATACCTACACAAAAGCACAATTCGTTAATCAAAAACCTGTGGGGAGGGTGCATGACTGCATTTTTTGTGGTTTGGAAGGGTTTTCAGAGGAGAAACTGATGTGGGAGGTAGGGTTCCAAAGGCGGAACCAGGAAGGAGTTTTAATGGAGGAGGGATGATTTGAAAAAGGGCGTAGAGGGATAAGTGGTTTTGAAAAATGAAAGTGGTTTATCACGCGGAGAATAGGCAGTAAGAAGTTTTTGGGAGAGGGCATGCGATATGGACTATAACATGACACGTGGTAGATAGAAACGGCCTATATCGCATGGTTGGGGATTTTTTAAATCCCATGCAATTTAATTTGCGTTGTGAGAGATCGACCGTCGGATCTCGGAGGCAGAGATCAACGATGATCGCATAACGTGGGGCGATGGGTATGTACAGAGGTGGGGTCCGAGCGCGGGGCGACGTGGCAGGTTTCTTGTCATTTAGCGCGGGGTCTAAACAAACCCAGGATTGGTTCATTTAATAAGTTCAGGGGCTGTGAAATAAGGAAAGGTACGGGCAGACATGTGGAGTGAATTGAATGGGGCATGGACTATAGTGGAAGGCGGGCCCAGGTCTTTCAAATAAAAAAAAGCGAATGCGATTTTATAAGGTTTTATGTGGGTTTTATATAGCAAAGAGGAGGAGGAGTTATTTACATAGGGAAGGGGCTTATAGATAGGCAGAGGTCGGGGTCTCATGGGCGCGAGGGAGCTGAGGCTAGAAGAAAAGGGGCTTAGGTCTATAAACTATAAGGGCGGGTTTTTGATATAAAACAGAGTTATATATATATATATATATATATATATATATATATATATATATATATATATATAAAGCATCCGATAGGCTTAAGCTCCGTTTTTAAACAACGTAAAAGGGGACTTTTACATTTTTTTAATATATATAAAGGAAAAGAGTGAAGGAGGTCTTTTTAGGCAAGTTGTATGGAAAGATACTTAGAGGAAGGGAGCTAAGCCTTGCAGGTTAGGGGAGTGAAAAATGAGGTCAATAGGCCTAGAAATGAAGTCCTTTTGGAGCAGTGAGGTGAACTTTAGAAGGAAGAGAGAGGAAAAATATAGTGAAATAGTTTGATTTAGGAAAATGAAGGCAGTTAGATTTCTAAAACTCATAATATTTCTCAGATCTTTTGTTTATAAATCTATGACCATTACTTAGTCATCTCTAGAATAGCAAAAATTATTGATGACTAACAGAGGCTCCACTTGGGGAGGGCAGCTCCCTTTTTGGAGGTGTCCAGAACTTTCAAATATCAAATCTCTGAGTTTATGAAGACCACCGCCTTTTCCATTGGGCAGATTTTTCCTTGTTTTCTTTTGTTGATGTTTATTTGTGATCTCAGTAATCTTAAAAACATGATTACTTCAACTTAATTTCTACCTACCCAACCTACTTTGCCTAACATTTTTTTTTCTTTGAGTGCATTTGAATTGGAAAACTCTTGACATTATTTTCTTTTGAAAACAAAAAAAAACTATATACTTCTATCCTTATTGCTTCCAAGAGCTCAGATTATGCTAGTGAACTCTTTTATTCTCTACCTAGACTATTTGACTGCCAAGATTAAGCTGTTCGACATACTTGATTCTTTAAACTATTGATATAAAATTGAAAGCTCTGTTTAAATTAGGATTAGGCAATCTGACTTACCATGGTTTGTGGTAGTGGAACAAGCTACACACAAACAAGGGTTGTGATCTATCATTTGATATGTATCCTCATCTTTGTCTTTGGTTTAGTTTTGAGCATGTGGAACTAGTATCTTTCATTACTAATCTATCTTTTCTGGTAAGTCAAGCTTGAATAATTTTGACAATCAATTCTACACTAACTTATCAACATAAATTTAAAACATGTTCAACCATGATTAGGCTAGATGACTAAACAAGATCCTCTTTTTGAAAAAGTAGTGGCATTTAGGCTTGCAAACTTTCAACAGTATTGTTTTTTGGGTATGGGGTTGTACCTCTTTTCAAATCTACCCTCTTTTTCCCTTTTCCATTTTTCTCAATTTTTTGTTTTTATGATCTCTTATCATGCAATGTTATGTATAATGAATTGAAACTTTGAAGCTAGGACTCTTGAAAAAAATAATGTTTGAGCATTCTGCCATTGACAGAACCTCCAAATAACTGTTCTCCATTCAACTCTTGGAAAAAGAAAGCATTATGACCTCTAATTTAATGAATGATATAAGGCCCTTTCCATAAATTCTCAAATTCACCATGTTTACCTTTGAATTCCATCCTAGAATCCCATTTCAAAATTGTGTCTCCAATTTTGAAATTATTGGCTTTGGTCCTTCTGTCAAAGATATTCTTGATAATTTCTTGTACTAATTGTGTCCTTTTGTAAACATCCTCTCTTGTCTACTATAGATGAATGGTCTGGTTTAGCTTCCTCTGTAGGTCATTTTCTTTTTATTGTACTTATTGGAGGAGTTTCATGATTGGAACTCCCAAGGATGTTGGGAAGATTGCATCCATGCCATATACTAGTTGATAGGGAGACATACCAATTGATTTCTTGGTGGTTAGTCTATCAGCCCAAAGTGCATGTACTAGCTTGCCATGCCATGCTTTTTGATTCTGTTCCAGAAGCTTCTTGATAATATTGACCAAGATTTTGTTAGAAGACTCAGCCAACCCATTACCTTGAGGGTAATAAGATGTGGAATGTCCTAATGTGATGTGATATTTATAACAAAAGTTAACCATTCTTTTGGATGTAAAGGCAGTAGCATTATCTGTGATGATATTTCTAGGGCAACCAAATCTAGACATGATGTTAGTCTCAAGAAATTTGATAATGACTGAGTCAGTGGCATTTCTAGAGGGGATGGCTTCTATCCACTTGGTAAAGTAATCAGTAGCAAGGAGGATCCACTTATGTTGGGCAGATGAGGTGGGGTGAATCTCTCCAATGAAGTCTAAATCCCATTGTTGAAAAGGAGCTTCAACAGTAATGGGATGCAAAGGCAAAGTTAGGAGTTTTCTCTTGCCATCAAAAATTTGGCACTTATGGCAAGTTATGACCAATTTGTGGGTATCAGGAAAAAGGGTGGGCCAATAATATCCAGCTCTAAGGAGTTTTTTAGTTGTGGTTTTCAAGTAAAGTTGGCCTCCACATTCTCCTCATGTAGCTCATGCATGATTTTACCTGCATCATCCTCAAGCAAACATTTAAGCAAAATGCCTACAAAATTTTTCCAATATAACACCCTATATAAAATGTAGAATTTTAAGGATTTTTGTTTCAGGAATCTATCTTTTGTCTTTGATAAGGTAGGAGGAGAATTAATATAGAAAAGAACATATAGGATATCAGCATACCAAGATGAATTTAGAAATGGTTTTTCAACATGAAGAGTTGTGCATTCTTCTTGTTCTTCTAAAACATCAACCATATTCATATCTAATGCTTGGAAGTTTGATTCAGCCATAAGTTTTGCAATTCCTTGTCCTTTAACCAGTTTGGTGGGTCTAATTTCTAAATCATACTCTAAGATAATAGAAATCCATTTTCCCCTTTTACCATTAGGGTCTTGATTCAGAATATCCTTAACAACTGTATGTGGGACAAAAGCAATGATATGAGAGTGCAAAATGTAGACTCGGAAATCTTTCAATGCTTTTATCAAGGCTAAGGCTTGTTTCTCCATGAGGCTATACTTTATTGGAGCATCCCTTAATGTTTTACTGAAAAAGGCTATGGGTTGTTCTTTCTCCATGGTATTATTTTGCAACAACACTGTAGCAATGGTATGTTCAGATGCAAATGAAAAAATGTAGAAATCTTTGGTAAAATCAGGACTGATAAGAACTGGTGTTTGAGTAAGAGCTTGTTTTACCAGTTCAAATTATTGTTTGGCCTTTAAAGTCCATTTCACTCCCATATCCCTTTTGAGCATGTTTGTAATATTTCTCAAAATTTCAGCAAGGTTGGGAATGAACCTTCTCAAAAATTTGATCTTCCCAATGAAAGATTGAAATTCCTTGATATTTCTGGGATGGATGATTTGCAATATGCCTTCAATCCTTTTGGGGTCTACTTTGATTCCTTCTTTATAGATTATGTGGCCTAGGATTTTTCCTTTTTGGAGACCAAAAAGTGTTTCCATGGGATTCAAACATAGGCCATATTTCCTACATTTCTAAAAAACATTTCTCAAATGGACTAAGTGATCTTTATCAGTTTTAGAGTAAACAGTGATGTCATCAAGGTAAATGATTATAAAGTAGCCTATGTCTTCTAAAAAATCTATGTCCATGGCCCTTTGGAATGTGGCCCCTACATTCATCAAACCAAATGGCATTTTTACATACATGAATTAACCCCAAGGTGTGGTGAAGGCAGTTTTGTGTTGATCACTTGGGAGTACCGGTACTTGGTTGTAGCCTGAAAAACCATCCATAAGTGATATTATTTTAGATACAACCACCTTTTGGAGTATGTGATCCATCTTAGGAAAGGGATAATTATCTTTTAGGGAGGCCTTGTTCAGATTTCTAAAGTTAAAAAAAAGCCTAATTTCCCTAGTCTTCCTTCTAACTGAAACAAGGTTGGAAACCCATCCTGAGTATCTAAGGGGAACTATGATCCCAACATCATACATATTTTTAGTCTCTTTCTCAAATAAAGGTAGTAAAGCATGGTTTATTCTTCTTAGTTTTTATCTGAAAGGTTTTTTATTTTCCTTGAGAGTAATTTTATGTTGAATAATGTTGGTATCATATGATTTCAGGTACTTGTACCCCCATGCAAACACATCACTAAACTCTTTGAAAATTTCAATATATTCCTATTTTATGTCAGGAGGAAGACTTTTAGGTAGCTTGATCATTTTGGGTTCCTTCATGCTACCTATGTTATATTATTCCACATTAGTTTCTGTAGGCTCCATCTTTGGTTTTTTAGCTACATCATTGAAGTCAAAAAGCTCCTCTAATGGTGTAAGGACCCTTGGTATAGTATCATTTTTACATTGTAAAACCTCAAGTCCTTTTGGTATAGTTTTTCAAGTAATTCTGCCTTAAAAATATGTTCAAACCAGTTTATATTAGCAGTAGAGGACAAATTGTTTCATGGGCTTGTTTTTCAGCAAAACAATCCTTTTCATGGCTTGAGCTAGGTGTTGGTACAACGAAATCATTTTTAGATTGCAGAATATCATCAATGTGTTTATCATCCTCAAACACTTGCCAATAGTTTTCATTTTCAGGCACTGTAGGCTGATTTTTTACTTTGACAGTGAATTGTTCATTTACATAGGGTATTTGGCAATTTCTAGTAGCAAAGGCAAGTTCATTTGCAAGGCTATTTTGAGCTCTAGGGATGAAAGTGAGTTCATATTTCTCAAAGGTTTTCAGGAGGTTTAGGGCAGCATTCCTATATTCTCTTAATCTTGGATTTTTAGCTGAATACTCCCCTTTGATTTTCCTAATGATCAACTCTGAATTTCCTTGGACTGATATTTTCCTGGCTCATATGTTTTTAAGCAAACGTAAACCAAGGAGGAGGGCTTCATATTCTGCAATGTTATTAGTGCATTGGAAATCAAGTTTGTAGGAATGTCCTTTGTTTGTTTTATGTATCCATACACTAGCTCCAGAACTAGCTTTTCCACAAGAGCCATCAAAGCTCATGTTCCAAAGCGTTTCTGTCTCATTTTCACTGTCATGTTGTTTCTCAAGGCTATTAAAGTTTGCGCTATTATGTTCTTCATTTGAGGACAGATTTGACTGTTCTAGTGGGCTTAAATCTTTCTTATTTTCATTATCTTGTTTGCTAATTTCATCTTCATTGTATAAGATAAATGAATCAAGGTATGAATGAATGGAATAAACAAGAGTGTTGTTTGGCCTATCCAGGTTTCTTACCATATATTTCATATGAGATTCTCGGTATAATCTCCTTGTTTGGTTAAAGACCGGGATGGTAGCATAAGACATATCCATTTGAAGGCTCCCTTGAAGTTTGGCTCCCCATGATTTGTATAAAATCATGCCACACTTTGGGGGAATATCAACAATTACTATGTCCATGACTAGACATTTAGCAGGGATTTGTGCCAGATTGACACATAAATCATTGATTAGACCTAAACATTTGACTCTGCTTGAATCAAAAGAATACAGGTCTTTGTAAGGTTTAGTAATTTCTATGCCTAATCTCTCCATCACCACCTTTGGCATGATGTTGCGAGAGGCACTAGATTCTAGCATGGCATTGTGCAATATTTTATCATGTATGTTCAAGCTAACATAGAATGGAGGGACAAATCCTTCTTGGTATTTTCCTTCAACTTCAGGACCAAACAGTAGCTCTTGTTTCTCATCAGTTAAGTTTAAAGTGTTATTGTCATGTCCTATATTCAAAGCTTTCAAGACTTGATTTTTATATACATCCTGGGTTACTAGTTCAACAAGGGGTATGCTAATATTAATATTGGAAATTTCTCCCTCAAGGCCGAAAGGTGCTAGTGTTTTTGAAATATTTACATCTGTTTTGTCACACATAGTCTTTTCAGCATTTTTGATTTGTTGAGTTTTATTAGGAATATCATTTTGAAAAGATTTTCCAGGGCCACTAGCATAAGTACTAGGGTAGCTTGGTTCAACACTTTGCTAGTTGATTTTATCTTTGTTCAGATCATCTTTCTTGGCCATAGTGTTGGTATTGTTTGCTGTATTTTTAGGAATATTTTCTAAGGTTTTCCTAATAGCAATGTCGATGCTATTATTCTTGGAATTCTCTCGGTTCTTTTTACTCCTAAGGTCATATTGCCTATGGAATTCCATTATGGCATTTTCAAATCCTAATTGGTAATCTTCAGAATCCTCATGATTAGTTTCAGTTTGGTCTGAGGAGAAGAATCCTTGTTCTTCTTTAGTGAGAAAAACATCACCCTCACTATCAGATCCTATCAGATTTACATGATTTTCCTCCAACCTTTTGGTCTCCCTTTCCTCTTCATCCACATAGTTGTCTTGGAAAGGAGGCCTAATTTTTTGGTCATTGTCCCTTTTTCTATTTAGAGGGGATCTCTTTTGAAATTTGGATTCCTATTTCTGTTTTAGGGATTTTCTTGGTTTTCCCTAGGAGGTGCTCTTTCATTTAAGTTTATCCTTTCCATCATCCTCTCCATGGTCCTAAATAAGTTGTCTATTTTGGCATCAGATGAGGAGGTTAAGGTCATGGTTTCATCTTTGTAAGTGACCTTTTTCTCTAACCTAATCCTAGCTCTTTTTTCAATAAAGTTGGCCTCTGCACTCACAGCCCCTCTTTGCATCTCTTCTAAAGTTGTGGGGTCTCTCTCCCTCAATTGGAATGTCATATATGGATCAAATCCTTCTGGAAATTTTACTAATGCTAGGCCTTGTGGGGGTTTCATATGAGGTGGGAGGGCATTATAAACATTGTTAAACCTAGTACAATAATCTTGTACACTTTCCCCTACATTTCTCTTAAGATTGTTATATTTAGAAAGGATTTGGAGGGGTTTTTTCTTGATTTCCCATTTGTTGATAAATGTTTGGTAAAGGGAAGGGAGATCATGTATGGTGTTAGGAGTTAATGCTTTGAACCATTTTTTGGCTTATCCTCCTAAGCTTTGTGAAAAGATCCTCATTTTAATGGTTTCTTCTTCTATTTCCATGTAATAAAAAGCATCATTTATCCTATCTACATGTTGTTGGGCAGTGAGGGATTCAGCTCCTGTGAAATGAGGGATCTCGGATTGGTAATCATTTGGCAAAGGAACCAAAGGTTGAGGTAGAACTAGGGGGGCACACCATGGAACCATGATGGGAGCAAATGGAAGATTTACAAGAGGAGGGTTTGTGAGGGGGAATGTGGGATGAAATGAAGTGTTTTGAATAGTGGATGTGTGGAGGGGTGTGGTGGAAGTACTTGGACCAGCAAACTAATTCTGAGAATATTTAGTATGGAAAGAGCTAAAGTGATGGAGAAGCTGCAAAATATGTGAACTTGCTTGCTTCAGAGGGTTGATTTTAGGCTAGTTGTTAAGTGCAGGGTTTGTGATTTCTTTTGGTTGGGTAAGATGATCTAGTATAATAAATGGAACGAGGAAATCTTCACATAATTGGGCAATGGAGTCTATAAAAGTCATGAAAATTTCATCAATAGATCAGGGAGAATCACAGGGCAAATCTAACTTGGTCAATGGATCTTCAAGGTCTCTAAGGTTAATGAGATGGACATCAATTGTGAGAATAAAAGTTGGATGAAGGGAAACTAAGAATCATTTATCATGTGCTTTTAACAAGAAGGGACTCAAATATCATAAGCATAAAGAGGCAATCAATAGACAGGGAAAACCATAAACTCTTTGATTCAAATTTAAACAGATAATTATTCAAGACAAACATTCCAATGAAATATAGAAGGCGAGAAACTCATTTAACTTCTAATGATTTCACCTTCAAGGATAGAAAACATTCAAGACACACATATAATTGTAATCAAATAAGAGGGAATGCCTAAACATCTTTGATTATAGCTATGAATATCTCTAAAACAATTATTTAAGCAAGTAAAAAGGGTATGATCGAAACAAAACCTCTTTGGCAGACCTAAGTAATGGTACTTTAGAGAGAGAGATCAGAAACAGTGTTTTAGTGACATAAAATAAGCAGTGCTAGCCATAAATCATACTTTATACCTGTTGAGCCCTAAAAGTGTCTTCTCCTTTGCCAAATTCCACTTCATCTTATCATTCCTTTTGTCATTTTATAGACCTAAAGATCAATAAGAATGATTAAAATCACTTAAGGAATACATGCAATGACTAACTTCTTTTACTTTTGTGATTTTGTTGTCTTAATGATTTCTGAGCAGTTTTAGCTACAGAATGCAGTCATTCTTTAGCCAGTTACACATTCCGTAGCCATTTTGGTGTTTGAACATATTACAAGTGTCATCTGAAGAAAAGGCGTATATGGTTAGATTCTAAATCTTTCCTACATCATTCCTTTTCATTCACGAAGGCTGAGTCAATAACTGGAGATGCTTATGCACGTGGTCAAACCAAAAGTCCGAGAAGCTGATTTCTATAAGGATAAGGACTCTTGATTTTCTTTCAGCAAATCACCAGTCATAAAAATGAGTTTTAGTTTGATTTTGACTTTAGAATACACATGTGCCTACTTTCATTCAATATCAATTATGTAATTTCCTATAAATTTAGCTCGGTGAGACCGAGAAACAGAAGTTAACTCTTATTTTACCAATACTGTGATACTATGTTTCGAAGTATTTTTGATAATAAGAAGAAGCATAGTTTTGATTTTGTATTGAAGACAAACTTGAGGAGTTAAATAATTTTTATGCCAAATTGATAGCAGAGGGACCCTGCTATCCAAGGAGGCTTCCACATGCTTTCTAGATAAGTAGCTTTTAATTCTCTTTTGTTATATTTCTTACTTAGACAGTTTTCTGAGTTCATATCTTTTAGCATCATGTCTTACATTGTTTGTTTAACTAACAGATCCTCGTGATGTTATGGTTAGTATTTTCTCAAAGCTTTTCCAACATATCTCTATTCATTGAATGGATTTAATTGTGACATCTTGAGTTACCAGCACTTTATTTTTTTGTCATTTAGATTAAAAGATCCTCATTATCCTACAGCCATTATTTTTCTTAAGAGTTTTTCCAACATATCACTATTATATGAATGAGATTTGGTTGTACTATGTTGAGTTAATTAGCATTTTCTGTTCTGCAATTAGACAGAAGATCCTCATATTTTTTTATTTTTTTTTAGACATAATCGGTTGCTATATTGATTTCAAAAAAGGAAAATTGGGAGACTGAGCTCCAAAATTACAGAATATTGAGATAGAAACGCAGAAAAGGAGGGAACCTTAAAGAGTCCTAGTTTCTGATCCTTCCGCTTGTGTTTGACTGTAGAGAGAGCTAATCCGACATAGATGCGGACAAATTGGAATAGCAAGAGGCTGCATTTGTGAAACATGGTAAAACAAATGATCAACAGAACCTTCGGACCTGAAAAAGAGCACCATCAAGAGCCTGATAGTTCTTGATTTGTTGAACAGAGATAGGATCAGTAGCTGCTGAAGGCGGATATCCGATTACCATTGAATACTTGTAGTGTATGACTGCATTAAGCGCGGTAGATAGACAGAGCAGAGCGTTCTTTGTCATGGAAGAAAGCAGAAAGATTCGACATTGTTTCTGCTGAGAATGCCCTGAGGTTTAGAGCAGGCTCTGTTGGCGCAAGCGTCGGCCTCCTTATTGAGGGAACAGAGGACGTGGATGAACCGAACTTCCTGCATTCGCTGAGTGAGTTCGTAGCATCGATTTAAGATTTGCTGAAGGGATAGATTGACTGCTGTGCGCTTATGAACTAGAAGGCTGATAATAATGGCCGAGTCACCAATTACAGTGGCTGAGCGAATGCCAAGAGTTTGAAGTTGCAGAAGTCCTTGGTAAAGGGCAAGCGCTTCAGCTTGGTTATTGGATGTGGAACCAAGACCGCACTCGTAAGCCAGAGCAATGTCACCATTGGCATTACGAATGAGGCCGCCCGCCCCTGCTTTGCCAGGGTTAGATTTCGATGCCCCATCGAAAAACAAATAGAAGGTATTGCGACTTGATAGCCAGTGAGCAAACTCCATGTCGTTCATTCGTAGTTTCCAATTGCTTGTAGGGTTCTTAGCTTTGCTGGAGTCGATTCTGTGTGGTCTATTGCAGAGGTCACGGTTGCTCTGGTCGAGCAGGCTCCCAATGTAGTTCCGCTCTTCAACAACAAGCCCTACCACATCGATGTTTCGCTGACAGTGGGCAGCTACTGTTTCCATAGCGAGTCCTCTCGCCTTGCTATGCAATCTCCATATGTCAGTTCCTTTGTCTTTGAAGATTAATTGGTTACGCGCGAGCCAAATACGCCACAACATGTTATATGGAAGGGCGTTCCAGGCTCTTCTTGCAACATGATTATTCTTACGCTGTTAGGGGTAATTTGTTTTCCAAGAATGCAGGAGCTCAGCGATAGTGCTATGTTGGCTCCAGGGAAGAAGATCCTGTTGGAAGGCTTCTTTCCAGCAGGCGGTGGCAAAGGAACAGCTTATAAAAAGATGCTGGATAGTCTCCTCAGCTGCAGCGCAGTTTGGGCAGCGAGAGGGACCAGAGACACCACGAATTTTGAGGTTATCAGCTGTTAGAACTTTCCCTTTTAAAAGCAACCAGATGAAGAACTTGATTTTGGGAAGGGTCTCAGATTTCCAAACAGTTTTCCAGTGAGGCCATTTAGGCACCGGGTGATCTCTGTTGCAGATGTGTTGATAGGCAGTGTTGACAGTATAGCTGGTGCCTGAAGGGTCCCAGCAAAAGCAGTCCTCCTCATTTTGTTTTGTGGGAGCGATGCCGTGGAGATGAGCCTGTAGAGTGGCCAAACTGATGCTAAGCTCTTCAGGGGCGTCCGGAAGTTGCCATCCTGTCCAGATATGAGTTTGGAGATCCCATTTGGAAATCTGAGCCAGAGTATGGATCCCTTTGTTGGCCAGGTAAGAAAGAATTTGTTGGGTTCCAGGCCAATTGCTTATAGGAAGATGGCCCATAATTTTATCAGCTCCTAGCCTTATATTGTTTCCCCCCTTGGGAACCTTAGAGATATTTACAGCGAGAATGGGGATTGCTTTTTTGCACAGTGCCCAGATTTTGGTACAGGCTCGGATGGGCATATCATGATCTAAGAGGAGCTGCCTTGGAAAATTCAGGTATTTGACTTCCAGCACACGTTTCCACCAAGTATAATCCCCGTTGATGAACCTCCAGACAATCTTGCCACCGAAGACCAAGTTTAGAAGCTGTGGAGATCGTATCCCCAGCCCACCATGTTCATAGGATTGGGTGACCTGTTTCCAGTTGATGAGATTATATTTCCTTCGTTCAGTCTTTCCCCCTTGCCAGAGAAAGTGGCAGAGGATGGCTTCCACTTTATGGTGGAAACTCACAGGAGCTTGCAGCAACAAGAATTGATACAGGGGTAATGAGGAAAGACCAGATTTCAGGAGGACAAGGCGCCCAGCTGGGTTAAGCCAGAGAGAGCCCCATTGTTGCACTTTCCGATTCATTTTGTCGATGATAGTATCCCAGATCTCAGCTTTCAAAGGACCCAGAATTACTGGCATGCCCAGGTAAGAGAAGTGCCTCCAATCTAATTTGCAGGGGACCCCAAAAATGTTGGCAATGCTCTGAAGTGAGTGGGTTGTTGCGTTCCATCCATAGATGCAGCTCTTGAGGTGGTTAATCATGCCTCCAGAGAAATTCATAAATCTGTCTAGGAGTGTTTTAAAGCGGCGAGCTATAATATTGGAAGCACCTCCCATTAACAAGGTGTCATCAGCAAACTGTGAATGATTTATATTTTTGACTCCATTCCCAAATTTAATGCCAGTGATGAGGCCAGTGCGGCGTTTATGGTCAAGGGCCCGGCTGAACGATTCAGCCATCATAATAAAAAGGTAGGGGGAGAGAGGGCAGCCTTGACGTAATCCTCGTGAAGATTGGAAGGAGGGTCCTGGTCTGCCATTAATGAGGGGGGAGATCCAAGGACCTGATATGCAGGCGTTAACAAGGTCGATGAAAGGAGGAGAAAACCCCATCTTTTTAAGGACAGCAAGAAGGAAAGAATGCCTAACCCGATCAAAGGCATTGGCTAAGTCCAATTTCAGAATGAACCCTTTTTCTTTTCTTGTTTCGCTGGAGTGAATAGCCTCTTGTACCAGCAGAATGGAGTCAGAAATTTGTCTATTTGCAAGAAAGCCTCCTTGATTCTCAGAGATGAGGGAGGGAAGAATGGGTTTGAGGTGGGTAGCTATGATTTTGGACAAGATTTTGTAAGAGGAGTTACAAAGAGAGATGGGCCGGAAGCGAGAAAAGGTTGAGGGTCGGTTTTCTTTAGGGACGAGGGCAAGCTAAGTAGCATTGGTGAAGCCTCCAATTTTATTCTTGTGCTGGATCCATGTTATCATCTTAACTAGATCTTTTTTGATGGTCCCCCAGTGGGCACGGTAAAAATTAATGGGGAAGCCATCCGGGCCAGGGGCCTTGTCTGGCTGGAGAGCCCAGATGGCTTTTTGAATTTCATCCTCATCAATAACCTTAGTGAGCTCTACATTAACTTCTGCACTTATTTCTGAAGGCAAGTATTGCAGCAGATTTGAGTAATCTTCAGTCTCTCTCGTTTCAGTTAGGAGCGTATTGAAGTACTTTGAGGCTGCATTTTTTATGGCTTCTTGAGAGGTGTGAAGTTGGCCATCCTCGTCAATGATGGAGGAGACATTGTTTCTAATTTTTCGAGCAGTGGTCTGTTTATGAAAGAAGGAGGAGTTTTTGTCCCCTTCTTGCAGCCACAACTGACGAGATTTGAGCCTCCATTTTTGCTCCTCCATTCGATTGGCACGGTAGAGTTGAAAATAAAGTTCGCTTTCTCTTGCTTTGTGGTCCAGGGATAACCCATGTTCCTCAATGGTGTGATGAATCTGTTCCAGTTTATATTTGATCTCAGCTTTGACTTTCTCCGGCTCTTTATAGTGGTTTCTGGCCCATTCCTTTAAAGCGCTTTTGGTCCTTTTTAGTTTGCTTTCCCAGATAAAGCTTGGTGATCCTTCAATGTGCTGGCACCAAGTCTGTCTAACAATTTGATCTACAGCAGGCAGGTTTCTCCACAACGAACTGTACTTGAAGGGAATGGGGCCTAGGGGACTGTGGGTTTCGAGAGTTAATGTTATGGGATAGTGATCTGAAGCAGCAAAGGGTAGAATAACAGAGAAGGCCGTGGAGAAGGAGGAAATGAGTGAGATATTCACTAGGAACCTGTCCAGCCGTTCCATAATATTTGCCTTGCCCAATCTACGGTTATTCCATGTATACCTTTTGTTTTTGGGGGTGACATCAATAAGATCGTGGCCCTGCATAATGGTTTCCAGCTGCGATCTATAAGGGTCGTGAATAAAGCAGCCTCCTTTCTTTTCGTTGGCATGGAGTATGAGATTAAGATCTCCTCCAAGAACAATGCTGTTGTTATCTTCATTATCAATGTCGATTTGGAGGGAATTCCAACACAATGCCTTATCCCTGTAATGGTTTGGAGCATAAACATTGTAGATGATAATTTTTTGGTTATTCATGAGGTTTTCTAGAGTGACTTTGACCCAGAATTGGTTGATAGTATTTGAATGGTGCTTCCAAGCAGTATGGTTCCAAAGAGTAGTGATCCCACCTGAAGCTCCTCTTGATTCACTGATGCTTCCTTCATAGTGCTTGAGGCGATCAATAATCCCTCTCATTTCTTGGTATCCCTGCTTTGTTTCTTGTAATAGTAATATTCCTGGCTTTTCTTGAGTTATCAGATCATTCAGAGCTGAAATCTTGGAGGGGTGCCCTAAACCCCTGCTGTTCCAAGATAAAACTTTCATCATTAGATGAGAGGGGTACGGAGAGTTGCTCGCCCTCCCTTGACTTTGGTTTTCACATCCTTGCTGTTTTTCCCCAAAATGTAGGTTTCAATAGGGTTTTGAGTGCCCATGGCAATATATTTTTGGGCATTTTCTTCTCTTTGTTGTTTAGTTGATCTCCTGCCAGGACCATGCTTCCTGTGAGAATCCAGATTGGCCCCATGTTCTTTGACAGAACTCCTGGTAGATCTAGGAGAGGGAGGGTCGTGAGAGAGGGAAGGGGAGGGATTAGTGGGGGAGGAAGGAGCGAGAGCGCAGTCCAGAGTTGGAGGCAGGGAGATGGGGGGATCATCGTCAAGGGAAATGGAGTTGAAGGGGTTGGATGACTCCAAGGGATTGGTATGCTCCAAGGATTTCTTAGGGGGAGAGGGCGGAGGAGTTGACGAGGAGGAATGATTAGGTTTGAAGGGAGCAGATATGGGAGTAGTAGCAAGCGAAGCGGCAGAGGTCTTTTTCCTTTTAACAGTTTCCCATTGTTTCTCAGGCTGACTAGAATCATCAATAGTAATTTTAGTGCATCGGTTGGAAAAATGACCGTACTCGTGACATACCTTGCATTTGAACGGGATTTTCTCGTAATCCAGCTGCTGAATGTGTGTCCAGTCATCCACCTTCAGCTTGATTGCCTCTGGGAGACCTTTGCCCAGGTCTACTTCCACGCATATGCGCGCACAGGCTTGCATATTATCCTTGGGCTCGCTCCTGTCGATGTACTTTCCCACAGCGTTGCCGATGGCGCGAACCGAGTCATCTCCCCAGCAATGGAGCGGGAGATGCGGAAGCCGGACCCAGACAGGGACAGCACTCGGGATATCCAGCTCGGGGTCGAAGTCTGGCATCCATTTGTTCAAATATAGCCCTCTGGAGTCCATAAAATAGGGCCCGTTTCTGAAAATTAAGTCCTTATCTGCTTTGGTTTCAAAATGAAAGGTGTAGTAACCTTTCTCGCAAAAGCGAATGGAAATTTTTCCATTGACTTTATCAGCCCAGTTTTTCTCGATCCAACGTTGAACAGATTTAGGAGAGGGCCATAAACCTGTGAATTGCCCTATGAGACCCCTCTCAGCGAGGGAGAGGGAAGCCATTCTTGGCAAGGCTGGAGGCAGAACAACATCTTGCAAGCCATCAAGCTTCTTGAAGAACTTAGAGAGGGAAGGACGAGGGCGCTGAAGTGGAAGAGATTTGACGAGGGCGGAGAACGCAGACTGAGCATCGTTTCCCACCGAAGGACCGTCATGAGAAGCCATGGTCGGCCAGAGGCAAGATCATGAGCGGAGGGCCATAGGACCCAAAGCAGATGAAGAGGAGGGGCCGAGGGGGGCCCCGTGGAGCCACGCAGCAAGCGCCTCACTGAAGCAACAGCCTTGAGACGGGGCAGAACCACAAAGGCCGAGGCCAAAGCCGACAACACCAGCAAGGCGGCTAGGTCTTGGCTGCGCGCTGTTCCTTCTTGCTGTTCCATATTTCTGTTCCTTCTTGCTGTTCCTTATGCGCCTCACTGAAGCAACAGCCTTGAGACGGGGCAGAACCACCAAGGCCGAGGCCGAAGCCGGAAACACCAGCAAAGCGGCAAGGTCTCGGCTGCGCGCTGTTCCTTCTTGCCATTCCTTCTTGCTGTTCCTTCTTGTTGTTCCTTCTGCGCCTCACTGAAGATGAGATGGGGCAGAACCACCAAGGCCGAGGCCGAAGCCGGCAACACTAGCAAGGCGGCTAGGTCTCGGCTGCGCGTTGTTCCTTCTAGCTCTCAAAACTCGCAGAGTGTGATATTTCTTTTAAGCTTGAAGATCCTCATATTATTACAAACAGTATTTTTCTCAAAACTGTTCCAATAAATCTCTAAATCACATAAAAGACCTAATTGTAATACTGTGGTTTATTTTTTGTTTGAAAGATCCTTATTACATTATATCTAATCTCCTTCAATAAACTTTTCCAATAAATCTCTAACTGATGAACGAGATCTAGTTGCAATGTCATAAGTAGTTTTAAATATTCATAGGAGATCCTTAGCATATTATAGCAATTTTCTTTTCAAGCTATTCCAAAACATCTCTGTCATATGAATAAGATTGCACTATAATATTTTAAGTTGTTGTCTGTTTTTAGGAAGATCCTCATCACATTGGAGTTCAATCTCTTTCACAAATTATTCCAAAAAACCTCTAACTAAAAGGATCAGGTTGAAATATAATGTCTTGAGTTACATTTCATGTTCATTTGCAAGCTAGAACATCCATGGATTAGAATATTTGGTTTTTCATCATTTTCCTAATTAGGGACAAAATTTACAACTACACTCTGTTTTGAGTTTAACGTTCCTTTTATTTTCCTTTTTACATAGATTTGATGTCATATTCTGAACATAGAATAGCATACTAAAACTCAAACATAATAAAACTCAAAAACATCAAAATATTGAAAACAATGAAATAAGAATAAGGATATTTAGGCACATATAGTGCAAGTATACCTCATTAGTTTACAAGCCCTGGTCGATAATTTATGCTATCAATTCAGGACATTGAATTGACTAAACATTTTGGCGTTGTTGTCGGGGAGGTATAACTAGGTAGCCTTATTTCCTATTTCCCAAAAAAAACAATGATATGCGTAGAGAAAGAGATTCTAGGGGTAGATTTGTAAGAGGTAGAAGTTTAATTCTCACAACTCCACTCACTCCACCAAGACCAAGACGTAGCACACCTCCAACTCAAACTCACATTCCATACTATACTGGTCATAGGATTCCAGAAGTCTCAAGATCAGATATCCCATCAGGAAGATCCCCCACTTAATCCACTGAAGCAATTCTAGAGGAAGAAGATCAAAGGACTCCTACAGAAGGGATAACCTTTTTCACTTCCACAGGAGAATATATTCCAGCAGAAGAATTACAAATCCCTAGTGAAGAGGAAGAAGAGGACTATTTCTTCAATATACCCCTAATAGAAGAACCAGTAGAACAACTATCTCTTCCAACTGAACTCTATATCAGTTCAGAAGAGTCTATCATGGCAGAAGAATGGGAAGGAGAAGTCTTTAATGGAGAACATACACTATTTGGAGGAGGTAGAGGAAGAGGAGGAGATAGAGGAAGAGGTAGACGAAATGCAGAAGGAGGAAGAGGAAATGCAGAAGGACGAAGAGGTAGAAGGGGGACTGGAAGTCCTTTTGGATTCCCTATAGTAGATGAAGAGACTAATGCAACTATGAAAAACATCTCACCTTCTGTTCTTCCAAACTTTCATGGATTAAAAAGTGAGGATCCTGAAACCTTCTTATTTGAATTTGAAGTTCTATGTAGAACCTATGATTATCTACAAGATGCTCAGAAACTTAAACTGTTTCCTTCAACGTTGAAAGGAGCAGCATTAAAATGGTTTATGATTTTAATCACTAGGTCTATTAGGACATGGGATGAAATGAGGAAAGCATTTCTAGATAGATACTTGGATTACTGTATACCAGTCAATCATAAAGAAGAAGTGTTTAAGATGATGCAAAAAGAGGATGAAAATCTGGAAGATTTGTTGGAAAGATTCAATTACAACATCAAGAGGGCAAAAATGGAAACCCTAGATCAAGAAACTTTGAAAGCTCTCTTGTTGAAAACAATTAGGGATGAATGGATAGATATCCTCAATATGATGGGAAAAGGGGACATATCTCAGCTTCCATTACCTGATATAGCTGAATTATGTATCAATCTTTCAAGAGAAAAATCTAAAATTCTAAAACGACCAAGAGACCCTGCTCTTGCAAGGGAAAGTAAATCTGCATCTGGAACAGTAAGTAGGGCAGAAATAGGTAATATGCTTGATGAATTAAAATCTGACATTCTAGGGAGTCTTATGAACAAATAGACACCCTTAAGTTACAAAACAAGCAAAAAGCCTAAATTAATGCCTTAGCAATCTTTTGTCCCATATGTAGGAAGAAGCATGCCTTGAGAGAATGTCCTTTAGATGAAAAAGTAATAGAGACTTGTGCAATTTGTTCAGAAAAACATGAGACCAAGAGTTGTCCTTCACTCCCTGGTCTTAAGGCTGTCTTTCAAGAAGAAACACCCATAAATTCCACAGAATCTCTTAACTTTGTCTCTAGAAGAACTTGGCAGGAACCTCAAACACATGGGTTTAATAGTCAAATTTATAATCAACCCCCACCAAATTGGAACTCTTGGCAGCAACCTTGGCCCCAATTTCAAAATCAATCTCAACCTTGGGCACAAGGAACACAAAATCCTTATGGAAGGTTCTCCTAGTATTATCAATATCCACGTTCTTATCCCTCATATCCAACATATTCAAACTTTCCCCCTCAACAAAATCCTCAACAGAATCCACAACATCAAAACCAAAATCAAAATCCACCACTTCCATTACCATTTCCTCAAAAAGTAAATCAATTGCTTGCCTAGCCAATACCAAACCCCAACAATAAAAACCCTCAAAATACATATATGATAGAAGGTCAACAATTCCCAACCTATTTTATTACTCCTTTAGACCTTAATGATGTTCAGCTTAGGTCTGGAAGAATACTTGAAAAGAAGAAACCTTCTGTAATTATACAAGAGAAAAACAATTTTGAGGAAGATTCTCTACGGGTAAATAAAAGTCTCGAGGGAAGCACATCTTTTCAAGACCAAAATATTGAAAAATCAAAACAGAAAGAACCAATAATTTCAACTCCTATATTAGAGCAGCCATCAACATCTACTTCTACACCTCCTTTTCCAGAAAGATTACAAATTGATAGGGGTGTGGAGAAACAAATTATGATGCCTAACAGTGATTTCCTAGATGAGTTAAGAAATGTTTGTATTAAGATTCCATTATTACAAGCTATCAAGGAAATCCCAATCTTAGCAAAAACAATAAAGGAGTTGAGTATGAAAAAAAACAGGAAAAAGAATAAAAGAGATAAAGAAAATACAACTCGTAGGAAAAATAGTAGATATAATGATGGGTAAGATTTCCATTCCAAAGTATCTAGACCCAGGAAATCTAGTTGTTAAAATACACATCAATGGAATTAAAATCCAGAACACACTTATTGATTTAGGAGCAGCAATCAATATCATGAGTAGGCAAATCATGGAAAAACTAAAACTTCCTAATCTTCTTTTTACACCCACACTGCTACAATTAGCAGATAGATTTGTGATCAAACCAGATGGGATAATAGAAGACATTCCAGTGTCCTTAAATTCTTGGGAGTATCCTGTGGATTTCATGATCCTAACTCCTAAAAATGATCTAGGAGGACATCCTATTATATTAGGAAGACCTTGGTTAGCTACAGCTGATGCTTTCATTAGCTGTAGATCTGGTGATATGTACATCTCTGATGGAAGTTCAACCAAGAAATTCACCTTGTATCCTCCAGCAAGAATAATCGCGGAATTAGATGATACTCAGTGGATTGATGATGAAGAAGATATACAACTTCTCTTCACTATTTCAGAAATTAGTGAAGATAGTCAGATTCTAAATACTTTGGAAAACTATGAATCTTCTTCAGAATTTAAATATGAAAAATTTCAAGAAGAATATAACATTGAGTTCTTATCATCAAGACAGATGTCTCTTTACTCCATGGAAGAATTTGGAAGCTTTGCAATTGAAATATTCCCAGGAAAATCCTTAAACATAAACAAAAACCTAGAGGAATTTCAACAAGAAAAGCTAGTCAAAACATTACAAAGACACTCTTCTGCATATGCTTGGGAGTATACTGACATGAAAGGGATCAATCCTAAGACTTGCACTCATCATATCTATATAGAGGAAAATTTTAAACCAATTAGACAACCTCAGAGAAGGATGAATCCAAACCTTAAGGAGATTGTTAAAAAAGAATTGCAGAAATTTTTAAATGTCAATTTTATTTATCCCATTTTAGATAGTTAGTGGGTCTCTCCTTTGGTGATTGTACCCAATAAGAATGGAAAATTGAGGGTATGTATTGACTACCGAGAATTAAACAAAGCTACTCTTAAAGACCATTTTACCTTACCTTTCATAGATCAGGTGTTAGACACATTAGTAGGCAAAAAGTACTTTTCATTTTTGGATGGGTTCAGTGGTTATAATCAAATTCAAGTAGCACTTGAGGATCAAGACAAAACCACATTTACCTGTCCCTGGGGTACCTATGCTTACCGAGTATTGCCATTTGGATTATGAAATTCACCTGCAACATTCCAAAGGGCAGTATTAGGAATATTTTCAGATCTAATACATGACTGTGTAGAGGTTTACATGGATGACTTCACAGTCTATGGAAACACATTTAAAGAAGCCTTAGAAAACTTGGAAAAAGTTCTAAAGAGATGTAAAGAAGCAAATATTTCATTAAGTCATGAAAAGTGTTTTATGATGTTGACTGAAGGGATTGTTCTAGGACATCACATTTCAGGAGATGGGATCAAAGTTGATAAGTCAAAAATTGAAGTCATCTCCAGACTACTAGTTCCAAGTTGTCAAAAAGATGTTAGGAGTTTTCTAGGATTTACAGGGTATTATAGGAGATTTATAGAAAACTTCACCAAGATAGCATCTCCATTTTTCAAATTATTTACCAAGGACTGTGAATTCAATTGGAATCTTGACTGCTAGTTAGCCTTTGAAACCCTAAAAACAAAAATCTCTAAAACACCTATTTTAAGGGGACCTAACTGGAAATTACCTTTTCATATTTCAACAGATGCCTTAGATACAGCTTTAGGAGCTGTATTGGGACAAAAAGACCTGATTCCTTATGCCATCTACTATACAAGTAAAAATTTGACTCCTTCAGAGTTAAATTATACTGAAACTGAAAAAGAGTTTTAGCTGTTGTCCATGCCATAAATAAATTTAGACACTATATAACAGGCTATGAAAATTTTGTTCATACAGATCATTCTGCAATTAGGTATCTAATGAACAAGTCAATTACTAATGGTAGAGTCACAAGATGGTTATTGCTTTTACAAGAGTTTAACATCACTATTCTAGATAGGCCTGGGAAACAAAATACAGTAGTTGATTTCCTATCTAGACTCCAAAAAATTAAAGACAATACTGCAGTTGAAGATAAATTCCCTAATGAATATTTCTTTGCAATTACCACTCAAACTCCTTGGTTTGCTAATATTGCTAACTATCTAGTTTCAGGAAAATTTCCTTCAATTATGAATACAAGAGATAAAAGAAAGATCATTTATGACAGTGAAAAATATTCATGGGTTGCTAATGAGTTATACAAAATAGGTCCAGACTTTATTATCAGAAGATGTGTTCGAGAAGATGAGATGCATGAGATTCTCAAGGCATGTCATGATGAACCATGTGGTGGACACTTTGCTGATAAGAGGACAGCTTATAAGATCCTTCATTTAGGATATTATTGGCCATCCCTCTTTAAGGATGCTAAAGAGTATGTTAAAAGGTGTGACAGTTGCCAAAGGGTAGGGAAACCTTCTCCTTCAAGTGAGATGCCACTGTAACCACAGGTACACATTGAACCTTTTGAGAAATGGGCTCTGGATTTTGTAGGACATATTAATCCTCCATCAAGACAAAAGAAATATATATTAGTTTTCACTGATTATGTTACCAAATGGGTAGAGGCCAAACCATTACTTTCTGCTACTGAAGCATCTGTAGTCAATTTTATTTTTGAGGATATTTTTACTTGTTTTGGTGTCCCAAGCGAAATTTTTACAGATCAAGGAGCTCAATTGACATCAAAGCTAGTGGAGAAAATGGTAGAAAAGTACAAAATCAGACACAGAAAATCTACTCCCTACCATCCACAAGAAAATGGCCAAGTGTAATCCACCAATAAAGTAATTAAAGGGATCCTAACAAAAAATTTTCATTTACATAGGAGAGATTGGGTAGGAAGGCTTCCTAAAGCCTTGTGCACCTACAGAACCACATGGAGAAACACAACAGGTCACACTCCCTATGAACTTGTTTATTGAAAACAAGTCTTGTTTCCCATAGAGTTTCAAATCCAAACTTTCAAAATGGCAGACCAGTTAGGACTTGATCTAACAGAAGCACAGACTGGAGCATATTAATGAATTGGATGAGATCAGACAAGATGCAGTCCAGAGAACAAGCATAGTCCAACAACTAAGGACTAAATGGCATGATAAGTACATCAAGGAAAATAAATTTAAAGAAGATGACTGGGCCCTCTTATTTGATTCAAAGTTCAAGGATTTTTCAGGTAAATTTCAAACTCATTGGCTTGGGAGATATGAGATTGTGAAAATCTTTGAAAATGGAGAAATAAAATTCAGGACAATAGATGAAGGAAAGGTAGCTTTTCTTGCAAATGGACACCGACTGAAATTGTATCATAAGCCACTTTCAAGAGAAGAATTTGTCAAGAAATTTCAAGATAACATTGATATGAAGTTAGTGAAGAAGAATTCTTCTTCTTCACTAACTTAATTGTATTTTTCCTCAATTAAAAAAAAAATATGTATATATAAAATATATAAAAAAAAAGGTATAAACATGAAAACTAATCATTGATTGGCATGTTTATACAGAAAATCTAAGGTGAAAATCAGAATTTTTCTTACACTTTAGATTTTCAAAATTGATCTTTTCTGCAATTAAGTATTATAAAATCATAAGTTGCAGATTCACTTTACATACCTCACTTCATCCACATTTTCACTTCATTCCATTCCATACTTCACTTCATCCACATTTTCACTTCATTCCATTCCATACTTCATTCCATTCACATTTCACTCCATTCCATTCCATATTTTCAGAGTTTTTACAGGTACATTCTATAGCTACCTGTTTTGCAGCCATACCTATTATGCAGCCAATTGATTCTGGAAAACCTACTTTAGTAAACAGAGGATGATTCAAAGAAGGTTATGGAGCCTAAAAGAGAAATATTTCTTAGATGAAAGACAAAAGCACATCAAAAACAGCAGAGATTTAAAAAGGGCTAAGGTAAGACTGTGTGAAATTATTTTTGATAACAAATCATGAAAAGTATAATGTGGTTAGGTCATATGTTTTCCTAAGTTATTTTATGATTCAAATTGATCAAACCCCTATTATAAAAACTCCTTGACCAAATCCCTCTCATCCCGCTCCATAACAAATAATCATTAATTGAAAGTTAACGGTCAGAACCTAGAAGTGACCTATTAGGTCACGTCATCAGACCATAGCATTCATTGATGATTTTTGAAAATATTCATAAGATTTCTTCACGGTCATTCATCCCATATCAAACTCTTAAACCCGATTATCCTCATGATTTACCACTACCCTATTCCGTTCACATCCACTCACTTCTATTTCTTTCTGTAGCCAATCCTCATCTGCAGAGAAGTCATTTTAGGGTAAGACAACCCTTCACAGTTGCTTTTGCTTTGGACAGAAGAACAGGAACAGAGAAGTGAATTGAAGCCAGAGAAAGGAAGCAATCTTTATCAAGAAGAAATGGGGCTTATTGTAAGGTCAGAGCCAATTGGAATTAAGTATTTAGAAGGATACCCTCATATTAAAGGGTTATTACAACAAGCTAGATGGCTGAGCTTTATAGAGAATTTTAATGGATTCCACAAAGAAATCACAGTCATTTTCTAGGTCGTTCAATGGATCAGAGGTGGAGATTAAGGATATCAAATTCACCATCACAGAGTCATTCATAGCAGAGGGAACAGAGCTACCAAGACAGGGAGAACGTTGGTTTCAAAACAAAGAATTTCATAATGAGGCTTGGAGACAAATGCTAAAAAACCCAGGTATGGACACTGCAGTGTTTAAGAAAGGTATTCCTAGTTCATCTTTGAAAAATAAATGGAGGAATATGCTATTAATTTTACAAAAGTTCATAACTTGTAAAGGCAGATTTGGCACTTTGTATGTATATCATATTAGACTCATGATGAATTTTCTAGATGAAGAAATAAATCTACCCTTTTTCCTAGTTAATATTTTGAAAAGGATGTCCTCAAATGTCCAAAAAAGGCTTCAGTTCTTAGAAACTACCTTACATCATCATGGCTTAATTAAAATATTAATTGAGTTTCATTTGAAGAAGATAGGAGATAATTGGGAAGAATTCCTCCTAAGGAACCATTTTGAAGAACCAAGAGAAACATTGTCTAAAGAAAAACCCGTGAGAAGAAGCAGGAGAGGAAAGGATGTTAAAACTGTTGAAATCAAGCCTAATGTATCAACACAGGAAGACAGTGATGAAATAATCTCTGAAAAGTTGGTAAAAATCAGGAAACAACTCAAGAATAAAATGAAGGAGGAGTTAACAAATGAATGTGTTGAAGGAGAGGATGTAAAAGATCAAAATCCACCCAAATTGAGAAGAAGCTCCAGGCTTAAAGGCATGGTGAAAAAGACATGCATTAAAGGAATTGAAATCATAAACATTGAAGAAGAAGAAACTCCAATCCAGGCACCAGTTGACAGATCTCATGTATACCAATATGAAGAAAACCCTGGTAGAAGAACCCTAGATGTAGATCCAGCTCAACAACAGTTTTATGACCATGTGGAATCATTAGAAAGAAAAGCCTCAGAGAACAAGGAAATATCCCCCCAGTCCACAAGAACCTCCAATTGAAATTTTAAAAGAGACAATTATGAATTGGAGATACGGAATAACCATATCAAGAATGAAAATGAAATCTTAAGAGAGCAGGTTAAATTGAAAGGCAGCATTAACAGCACTCTCTCTCAGAAAATGGAAGGATTATATAAAGCAAACAAGAAGTTGAAGAAAAGAAACAGGAAAATGAACAAGGCACTCATTAATCTAAAGTTCAAAACACTCATGAGGAAACCCAAGATGGCATTAACTACCAGAAGAAACAGAAAAAGGAGGTTAGATGTTCTTGTAGAAGTATCAGTAAAAAAGGAATAAATTTTTTATGAAGTTGCATGAAGACATGCAAAAGTTTTGCAATGGGGGTATATTGAGCCCTAAAAGTGTCTTCTCCTTTGCCAAATTCCACTTCATCTTATCATTCCTTTTGTCATTTTATAGACCTAAAGATCAATAATAATGATTAAAATCACTTAAGGAATACATGCAATGACTAACTTCTTGTACTTTTGTGGTTTTGTTGTCTTAATGATTTCTGAGCAGTTTTAGCTACATAATGCAGTCATTCTGTAGCCAGTTACACATTCCGTAGCCATTTTGGTGTTTGAACATATTACAGGTGTCATCTGAAGAAAATGCATATATGGTTATATTCTAAATCTTTCCTACATCATTCCTTGTCATCCACGAAGGCTGAGTCAATAACTGGAGATGCTTATGCACGTGGTCAAACCAAAAGTCCGAGAATCTGATCTCTATAAGGATAAGGACTCTTGATTTTCTTTCAGCAAATCACCAATCCTAAAAAGGAGTTTTAGTTTGATTTTGACTTTAGAATACACCTGTGCCTACTTTCATTCAATATCAGTTATGTAATTGCCTATAAATTTAGCTCGGTGAGACCGAGAAACAGAAGTTAACTCTTATTTTACCAATACAGTGATACTCTGTTTTGAATTATTTTTTATAATAAGAAGAAGCATGACTTTGATGTTGTATTGAAGACAAACTTTAGGAGTTAAATATTTTTATGCCAAATTGATAGCAGAGGGCCCCTGCTATCCAAGGAGGCTTCCACATGCTTTCTAGATAATTAGCTTTTAATTTTGTTTTGTTATATTTCGTACTTGTAATCTGGTAGATGTGATGAAGATGATGCACCAGAGGTATTGATGGTATTGGTTTCGGTAGAACAATGTCGCCTTCACCGACCAGAAATGACTTCTGGTGGTAAAGGTGGTTTAAGTGATATTATACCCAAACGACGAGGAAAGTGATGTTCTTATTCCATGATGATTGATTGATTTTATTACAAAAACACATAAAAGGGTGATACTAGGAAAAAGTTTTACCAAGTAATTCTGAATTGTAGAATACCTCTTGGTGAACCAAGAAGTATGGGTAGGCAATCTCCACGAATGTTGTGTTAGGTGTGTCACAAGTCATGAGGCAGCCGATTCGGTTACCTATGTAGGGTAAGCAACCTAAATTTTTCCTTGAAAATAAACCCAAAGGTACATGGAGGCCCAAGTCTGTATTAATGTTGTCTAATGTGAAACTTCACAGTGAGAGAAACCCCTTATACTTTTCGTACTATAACACCGCCCTGTATACCCAAAGTTACGTGGACGAGCTTTGATATACTTACGTATGTGGAGTGGGATTTCACACTCAGAATGTATCGCAAACAAGTTAGCGCCAGCTACTATGTTTAACGATGTCAGAACACGTCTCTAACCTAGACCTTCTAAGTGTTATCGTTGATGTTACAATGCTTTCTTAGGTTGATTGAGGTGAATTTTATGTTGATCTTGTTTAAAAGTTTATCTTTGAGGTTCACTACGTGATGTAATAGGAAATTCCTAAAATGCAAACTAAATGAGAAGAAAATTTTTCAATTCAGTTCTTCAATGAAAATCCGAGCTACTAAGGGGAAAGAGAAATCAGATTTTGAGCATACAACAAAGAGCACAAACTAAATGCATATTCCCCTAACTTGTTCCTATGCAACACATACAATCTCTAAATGCACATTCATGTTTTTCTTTTCAGTTTCCCTTAATGTGAATGAGTAAAAGAAACTAAATGCACAAATCAATCAAACAAATATTTTCTTTTGAGAAACGAGGAATGGAACCACAATTTCTCTTGGGAAAATGAAGAATGAAACTACAATTTTCCTTTAGGAAATGAGGAATGAAAGAACAATTTCCTTTTCGAAATCTAATGCAAAATTTAACTACTTTGAATTTAATTTGCCAATGATAAAGAAAAAAACTAATGAAACATTGAAAAAATAAATTTTCAAAGGAGGAAGAACAAGTAATGTTTATTGGTCTCTAAGAGTAATCAGACATCTAAAAATACAGCAAACAATTGGTTGAAACTAAAAGAAAAGACAAATTTTGATGGAATTTGGTTGGCTGAGGGGGCAACGCACCCTGTAAGGGTAGACAGTGTGTTGCAGTGCACCCCTGAAAGGAACACAGTGCATTGTAGTGCACTGTACCCTGACCAACAGTGCGTTGGGTTCAGCTAAGTTTGGGAAACAAGGAGCTAAACACACTTCTAAGGAAAATTGTTCATTCAAATGACTAATAAAAGAAAGTAAAGTCTACTAATGATGGTAAACATAGACAAAAACACCAGGAATGATGGATTTATCCCTAGCGGAGTCACCAATTTGTTATACGAAATTCTAATCTATGGATAAACTAGATTCCCTGAGTGTGGTGTTCCTTCACTCAGAACAACAGAAGAAAGACATGTATTCTTTTCTCTAAAAAAAATAGATAGATAGAAAGGAAAGAAACCTACTTGTGATCCTTTCACTCTCTTTCTCCTTCATTAGTTTTTGTCGACGCTCTCAATCCAACTAAAGCCACTAGATCGATACCTGCAATCAAAGATAGAGAACAGCAAACAACATACAAATATAAGAGTATCTACTTATCTTAACCAAATCAAACCGATTAGATCTGAGAATACATACAAAATTGAGAATTCAATTCACAAGATATAAGCATACATATGAAAAAATTAATAGATATATATATATATATATATATATATATATATATATATATATATATATATATATATATATATATATATATATATATTAAGAAAGTAGGAGGAGAAGATTACAACCAATAGATCGATTCAGCGTCAACCTGCTCCAACTTCATTCCGTCCTCATCACACCAAGCATCATCTCAGAAGCATAACAATACTTCCATTTCTCATAAATTTATAATCCAACAGCATAACATTACATAAATTTCTCCCTCCCTATCACTTAGATGAGTGCTCAATTTATAGGGAAATTGAAGGTAGTTTCTCAATAAATGGAATTGAATGGCTTTCTAATAATTGGTGAGACATCTTTCCAATTTCATAGGTGATGGATGAACACTTGTATTTGAAGTATGACACCTATGAGATCTTATAGAGGGCACTGTACATGTGGATACTCTTAGAACAATGATGATTTTGCTCTCAGGAGACCAACACACCCTTGAGTGTCAGGAAGTGCACTGCAGTGCACCTTTGCATGAAGGTAAGTGCACAGCAACGCAGTTAGGCCCATACAAAGGAGCGTTTATGAGTGAATGGGTCATATAATATATACCTCAAACCTTGGAAATCTCACAATTGAAGCCATCAATGGAATGACTTATCTTAGGGCATATAGAAACTTGAATTAGGGGCTGATAGACCCTTATTCATTGGTATTGGGGGATGATGCCCAATTTGACCAGGTCTTGGGGGATGATGCCCAAATTGGCATGTAATAGTCTTTCTTCTTCTTCCCTCGCTGCCCCTGCTATCCCTTAGATGCGACAGTTGTATCTTCCTCCTCCTCCTTCTTGATCTTGATTTTTCCCCCGGTGCTGCCCGCCTTAGTCAACCTCCTGATCTGTTCTTGTCGAAGAGCTGCCTACATGTCTTCCCATTTCGGAACTGTCACTTTGCACAAATTATTTGGAAAAAGGTCTCCCACTCTTCAGACACTGCATTCAAGGCAGTCCTGACCAACAGACCCTCATCAAGAGTGGCCCCCATAGTAGCCAGCTGATCACAAATCGCCTTCAATCGAATCAGGAAGGAGTCAAATTCCTCTCCCTTATGCATCTTAAATAACTGAAGTTGATTCTCTAGAAGCATTCTCCTTTGGACAGAATTCCTTTGATACATAGAGTTCAACATTGTCCACATCTCATTTTTTGTGTTCTTTTCAGAAATGTGTGGGACCACATGATCCTTGACCCCATCCATAATCAAGTGCTTGGCCCTTTCTTACACTTCCTCATACTTCTTCAACAGATCAGCGTCAATAGGAACAGCAAAAACCTTCTCGACATGATCTCTTATGCGATATTCATCTATAACTAACAAGATTATGGCCTTCCAGGCAACGAAGTTGGATACTCCATCCAACCTGTCTCGATCCCTCAATCCATGTGCGGCCATCTCTGCTCACAAGTTGTTGAAGCGAATACTCTTCTCCCTTCTTCTGTCATTGCCCTCATCAAAAGACTCAGATCTAGGTTTCTTGGCGCTAGAAACCATCTCAAGAATATGCTCCCTCTGACAAGTGATTTCCCTCCCAGAAATCTTCCACCAGCTGTTGTCGAATCAACCCTCTCCAATCACTCCACTGATCAGATCTCTGACTTCTTGGCAAGAAATTCTACTGAGGAACTACTTCCCCTTAATTTGTCACACCCTACTAGATATTGTTCTCACCGACATAACAATGCCCCACCAGCAACTTCTAAAGAAAAAATTTCTCTTCCAACCACGACAACCAGAAGTACGAAGACTCAAGCCCTCTACTATGGCTCTATGTCACTTCCTTTCAGACTACGTCACCCTTCTGGATCTATGTGAGCCTCTGCATCAGATCTGTGTGAGCTAGACTGGCTTTGCATCACCCTTCCCGGGTATACGTTGTCCCTCTACGATGCCTATTCCTGGTTCTGCGCTGTCACTCGGGACAGTTGCCTTCCTGTAGCAAAAATTCGTCTCTTCGCTGATGCATTCATCTCTCCCTGATCTGCAATAGCTTTGATACCATATGAAAATTTCTAAATTTACTAAAAATAAATCCTACATTAGTAATTTGATTTACTTCTCCTACTTGTTTTATTAACTTAACAAGTTATTTTTATGAACAATACAAGAAATAACATCGAAGTAAATACATTGTTGCCTACACAAATACACATATCAATTATTGAAGAATTAAGCACATTCGACAACAGAAACACAATATTTTTTGGACAAATGTCCCTGGAAAAACCCAATGCGGGAAAACTAGTGTAGCAACTCTTGAGGGTTTTTATTATTATGCATATTTTTTAATACAAACTAGGGTACCACTAGTGGTTTACCCAATAGAGAAAATCCCAGTAGAAGTACCTCTATCTCTGGAGACATATATTATGGATGATTTAGCTCATAATGAAGAACCCCATAGGTGCCTACACAGTCCCCAACAAGATATGCATTGAGACTGCATCACCCTTCAGTGTGGTTGTGTCACCCTTTCTGATCTACTGAATACAAGCTCGATCTGGCCCACTAAAACCTCAGCGTTGCCCCTTCCGGATCTGTGTCAACTCCTCTAGTCCTGCATCACCCTCTCAGCCTACGTGAGCCTCTGCGTGAGAATGATTGGGTCTGCGTCACCCCTCCTGGGCCTGCGCTACTCCTCTGGTGTTTATCTTCTTCTATGCTATTTTATTCTCGGCCTTGGATCAAAAATTCCACTATCGAACTTCCCCTCACTGCACTGCCAGCTCACTCAAAAAATTTCAGCAAACCGCACCCCAAAATTTCGACTTAGCTAAATTGTTGCCACTCTGTGTGTGTTCTCCAACTGACCCCAAGCCTTCCTTTAATAATTTTCTAGTTTATGAATCAACGATTGTGATCTAATCTCTAATTGACAGCTAATATTAGGAAAGACTTGATCCTCGTTACTTAGAACATTCTCACTTTAATTATTTAATTTCCCTAAGTTATTCTTAGTGTCTCCATTAAAATAATTAAATATTTGAATAACTTAAGTTCCAGGTGGAATTTCTAAAAAATATTTATGGGTCTTGGAGATCTCATGTGTTCTAGCCCCTCCACAAAATTTCAGAGCTAGAGCACATTTGATGCTGCCCAAAAAGCAACACTCCCTCTTAGCGAGGAATGTGTCTAGCAACACTTCAACCTGAAGCATCACCCTGATCCATGACATCGGTCCCTTGCGCTGCTGATGCTTGGCTTGCTTCCCTTCATCCACTGTTTTTATGCCTTCTATAATGTTTCCCATGACTTTTCCACAGTCATTGCCTCATCTGTACTACAAGTCGCTCTCAAATGCTACATGAAGCTTCCCATGGCACTACCAATGCTAACTGTTGTATTGCAACTCATTTGCTGAGAAGTAAGCAACTGAAGGACATCACCCAAAATCTTGAGATACAAGTTAATCTGGCTGCATCTCAATACTAAAACACCCTATGTTGCTAATCTGCGCTAACCCTTTAGTGCCTCGGCATTGCTGCTGCCCTACACAAGGTAAAAACTACCTCTGCACTGTTGAAATCCCATCAACCTTTGCGCTGCTACTTCTATGTTGTTGATGCCTCTACTCTGCGTTGCTCCAAGATTTAGCATTGTACCACTGCCAATGTGCCTCCATAATATATCGCACCAACTTACTCCATTCATCCTGCTAATTTCATTAACGGTTCTCGTAGCTCGTATATGATCCAAGAGTTTGGGCACCTCAAGGATCATGCCCTTTCCACCATTTGTAGTTCAATCTATAGATCTATGTTGCCCCACCTCTTCTCTCGAGGCACATGAGCACTCATAGCCACATCGTCATCACTCCTATCATCGCCCTTAGTTGTTGCAACCTTTGAATCAGAATCTTCCTTGCCCTTCTTCTTCTGAGGACAAGTTGTGACGAAATGTCCTAATTCACCACATCTGAAGCACCTGAAATTTGAAACATCTTTCTTCTTCTTCCCTCCCTGCCCCTTTTATCCCTTAGATGTGAAAGCCGCATCTTCCTCCTCCTCCTTCTTGATATTGATTCCGTCGTTGGTATTTCCCGCCTTGGTCAACCTCTTGATCTGTTCTTGTCGAAGATTTGCCCACGTTTCTTCCCAATTTGGAAGTGCCTCTCTGCCCAAAATGCCTTGGAAAAATTTCTCCCACACTTCAGACACTGCATTTAGGGCAGTCCTGACCAATATGCCCTCATCAGAAGTGGCCCCCATAGCAGCCAGCTAATCATGAATCACCTTCAATCTAATCAGGAAGGGGTAGATCTCTTCTCCCTTATGCATCTGGAATAACTGAAGTTGATTCTCTAGAACCATTCTCCTTTGGACAGAATTCCCTTGATACATAGAGGTCAACATCATCCACATCTCATTTTTGTGTTCTTTTCAGCAATGTGTGGGACCACATGACCCTTGACCTCATCCATAGTCAAGCACTTGACCCTTGCTTGCGCTTCCTCATACTTCTTCAACGGATCAGCGTCAACAGGAATAGCTACAAACTTCTCTAGTGCATGATCTTTGATGCAATATTCATCTAGAACTTACAGGATTCTAGCCTTTGAGATGACGAAGTTGGATACTCCATCCAACGTGTCATTATCCCTCAATCCATGTGCATCCATCTCTACTCATAATTTGTCTAAGCAAATAATCTTTTCCCTTATTTTTCCGCTGCCCTTAACAAAAGACAAGGATCTAGGTTTCTTGGTAGTAGAAACCCTCTAGACAATATGCTCCCTCTGACAATTTATTTCCCTCCAAGAAATCCTCCACCAAATTTTTTCAAAACAACCCTCTCCAATCAGTCCACTGATCAGATCTCAGACTTCTTGGTGAGAAAGTTTTTTGAGGAACTACTTCCCCTTACGTTGTCACACCCTACTAGATAATGTTCTGCTCCGACAGAACAATTCCCCACCAGCAACTTCCGAAGAACAAACTGCTCTTCCAACCACAACAAAGGTAAGTACGAAGACTCGAGCCCTCTGCACTGGCTCTGCATCACTTCCTCTTGGACTGCATCACCCTTATGGGTTTGTGTCACGTCTGAGTGGGCTAGACTGGCTCTACGTCACCCCTCCTGGGTCTACATTGTCCCTCTACGTTGCCTCTTCCTAGATCTGCGTTATCACTTGGGACAGTTGCCTTCCTGTAGCAAAACTTTGTCTCTTCGTTGATGGCTTCAGCTCTCCCTGATCTGCTATAGCTCTGATACCATGTGAAAATTTCTGTATTTACTAAACATAAATCCTACAACATTAATTTGATTTACTTCTCCTACTTATTTTATTATATTAACAAGTTATTTTTCTAAACAATACAAAAAAAACATCGAAGTAAATACATTGTTGCCTACACAAATATACACATCAATTAATAAGGACACACAAGCTTTTTCAAACAAATGTCCCTGGAAAAACCCAATGCGGGAAAACCGATAAAATATCTCTTGAGGGTTTTTATTATTATGTAGATTTTTTAATACAAACTAGGGTATCACTAATGATTTACCCAAAAGATAAAATCCCGGAAAAAGTACTTCTATCTATGGATATATATATTATGGTTGATTTAGCTCAGAATGAAGAACCCCACAGGTGCCTACACCATCCCTAGCAAGCTCTGCGCTAAGACTGCATCACCCTTCAGTGTGGTTGTATCACCCTTTTCCAATCTGTTGAATACGAGCCCGATCTAGCCCACTGAAACCCCAGCATTGCCCCTTCGAGCTCTGCATCAACTCCTCTAGGCCCGCGTCACCTTTCTAGGCCTACGTGAGCCTGGTTCATCCTGCGTCACCCGTCCTGGTCCTACTTTTCTCCTTTGGTGTTGATCTGCCTCTCTGCTATTGTATTCTCAGCCTTGGATCAGAAATCCCACTATCGAACTGCCCCTCACTGCACTGTAATCTCACTCGAAAATTTTTAGCAAACCGCACCCCAGAATTCGACTTAGCTCAAGTGCTACCACTCTGTGTGTTCTCCAATTGACCCCAAGCATTCCTTTAATACTTTTCCACTTGACGAATCAACTACCGTGATCTAATCTCTAATCGATGGCTAATATTAGAAAAGACTTGATCCTCGTTACTTAGAACATTCTCACCCACAAGTCTAAATTAATTCACTTTAATTATTTAATTTCCCTGAGTTAAAATAGGGTTTCCATTAAAATAATTAATTATTTGAATAACTTAAGCTCTGGGTGGAATTTCTCCAAATGATTTCTTGGTCTTGGATATCTCATGTGTTCTATCCCTTTCAAAAAAATTCGGAGCTAGAGCACATCCGATGCTACACAAAAATCAACATGTCATACTTTGGATTTGGAGAAAGAGAGAAAATAAAAGGCAAGAAATCATAAGGGGACATCAGGATTAATGGCTACAACTGCATATTTTAGCAGGTATCGAGTTGCATGTATGGTCTCCTTGATAGTTTTGGAATGCATGTTGTATGCATGTGGTTTCTTGGTCACGATCTATTATTAGCATGGAGGATTTCCTGTATTGATAATATATTTTTGTACCCTTTCCATTTCCTAGATAATCATGGTGTTGTTGGTTCATTTTCATTGCTTTTTTTTCTGGTTGGTTCTCATGTGATTTTGGCTATGGGTTGAGTTATTAGTTCTTGGAAGCCTTTTTTTGAAAAACACTCTGGAGCCCGATGGACAACTACGGGTTGAGTTATTAGTCCTATAGCCTTGGTTGGACAAACGCTCGGGAGCCCAAAAACAGCTGGGGTTGAGTTACTAGTCCCAAAGCCTCAGTTGGAAAAAATGATCTCGAGCTATGGACAACTTGCGTAGAGACAAATCTGGTGATGGTTGTGATGTCTGACAATGAGGTTGAATCATTGGTTGAGGGTTGAGGTGTTTCAGCCTCTCGAAGCCCTGGCTTGGTTTTGATTGATTTGTTTTATAATATCCTGCATTCATGCTTGGAATATGGCATGGGGGTGACTGGCTGAAGAGATATTTGGCTCAGCCATGTCTATGGCCAGTGGAATTCCCCGAATTGGTTGCATTTTTCTTATGGAAATAATATCTCTTTTCCCCTTTTATTGATCGGTAAATATGCTTGTTATTATGTGGCTTATATGGTTGTTATGTGCTCATCATTTTTGTTGTTTATGTGTTGGTTATACATGTGTTTTATGATGGTGATGATGTATGGATATCATCATGTTTTGATTCGTAAATAAATGAAAATGTATCTGTTCCCAACTAGATGATGATGCAATTGATTTCACAAGGCAACAATGCTTCTTAGCAATTCTAAGATAAGTATGCGACCCCTATGCTCATATTTGTTATTTAAACCTGTAGATTACATATTTGTGATATTCTTGACAAAATGTTTATCATGGCTAGTAGGGGTCCATTAGAGTCCTTATTCAAGTTTTTGCTCGTACATCATTATTATGTTGTTATATTTCATTTATCAACTTGTCATTGAGTTCTGGGAAGTGACCTGGTCTCCGGGCTTGAAAAAATGGCTCAAATCTCGGGTACATTGGCACAGGTCTGTGGGAAAAATTCCTTGGACACATGTATGCATATGTTTTGGGAGCATCCAGAGTCTCCCAAACGCACCCATGCCTATACTATGGGAGCACCCAGGGTTTTGAAGGCCTAAAACCTTAGTGGGACCTAGGGGTTGGATGCCTAAGTGGTTGGGATGGCTCTTGGGAGTTATGTTGTTGATGTGGAAGGTATGTTTGATTTCTTTTTTGTATGTTCCACTTCCTTAAGGTAACCTAGGAGGGTGAATCAGATCATACTTACTCTTCATCACATGTTTACCCCATTTGGTCAGTTACTTGGGTAGATGTGGGAGGAGGGTGTTACATTTGAGTCTAAAATCATGACCGCAAACATAGTCAAATGCCACAACACTTCTACTTTGTAGCGGAAAATACACGACAATGAATCAACTAGTACAGAAGACAAATTTTAACCGAACACTTATTATATTACAAAAATTTAAAACAAAAATATTAGGTCTCTCATACCATGGATCGTGTCCCTTACAATCAAACTTCATACAAGACAACAACTAGGGCTTGGTGTCGACAAATATAAGTACCATTCTATCCCTAAAAAAAGTACACTTTGCCTACTTGTTGATATAGTGCTTCCACAACCCTTTCGGTCCATTTACTTTGAAAACATTTAGCAGTTGCTTTGCTTTCCTTTTGTTGATCACGTAACTTCTACTCCCTCATAAGGCATGCTTCTCCAACTCAAAAATCTACCACTATCAATGATCACTTCTCCTCCAATGTCACTGAACTTTGACCAACACAATTATGTCCACTAGTTGCTCCTTTGCTTCCTAAAGGAGACCAACACATAGGGTCTTCACCACTGCCCACTTATTTCCCCTTTGTTGCTCCAAATATGACAAGACTTAGGCTTGTAAGCTGCCCTCTTATCTCTGAAGTTGACCTCCTACAACTCACTAAACAATGACACAAATTACAACCCTCTTATCATCAATCCTCTGCCCTTGAGGTTAATGAACTAAATCCCAAACACCCTTCCCACTTAACAGTGACAAGCTTTCCCTTGTCCACTATAATAGGGCACTCCAAGAAACTACTAATAACCCTCCAATAACCTATACATAAGTTTCTTCTGATCTATCCAAACTAGACCTCCACCACCTAGCAAAACATCAACAAGGAAATACATTCACATACCTCAAATAACAGTCTTCTTCTGCCTTCCTAGACCTTAGTACTGTAGCATATACATGAGGCTTTTTTGCCCTAGTTAGGGCACATCTATAGCCCACATAAATTTTTCTCAAAACCTCCTCATTTCTTGCACAACCCTCTATGTTTGGCCTCTTACTGTATGTGTTGCGTTTCAAGAGAGTCTGCCTCCAATTTAATGTTCACCATAGGTCATGCAAACTCATGAAAAGGGATCGACCCTCCTTAATGACATAGATATGTTTTTCAGCCTATACACAAATTTTTAGCTCTGAAACACATGCCTAGACCATAATACAGACTTGGAAAACATCTGCATAAACTTGACCTCTTCCAAAATACATAAATATGCTCAAATTCTCCCTTCACTCGAAATTGGATCCTATAGGTTGCATTTTCCTTAGATTTATTTCTCCAATGATGTGATGCACTTGGATTTGGTGACAATGAGCTAGCATTTTCCTACTTATTATAGAGATCTTGTTGGGATTTTTCCACCAATGGTTACACCACATGTGTCAATTCGACCTTAATAAATTGTTAAATCTCCATAAAATATGAGAACAGAAATTATGTTCATTCATCTAATGCCACATAATTGGTTCCTTTGGTTCCCCTTAGCCCTTCAAGGGTTCCGATCATGCCCTCAATTATCAAACCATCGAAAACACCTATTAGATTTTTGCCCACAACTTTGGGTATTTCTCCCACAAAGCCCATGTGGCTCAACCTCCTCCCAAACCTTTTACCCTAGGGTGTGGGAGTACCTCCCAAGCTACATAAATCAACAATTGCCTCTTTGACAAATCAAAATAACATATTTAAAAAATTTCATTGGACATGATTGAAGATTATGAATGATCATATTTTATCTTCAAAGGATTTTTTGTTACATTATTGTATCGATGAATCTTCTAATTCAGATGTTCATTAAAGTCATACTAGACCCATGCTTAGTCTCAACATAACTATTAAAAGAAAAAATATTGAGATAAAAAATACATACCTCATCAATGCCAAACTTTAGATTTTTATTTCCTGCCGGTTTTAAAGGAATGCCAAGTCTACTCCTTCTAAAGCGCTTTGACATTATTTTATATATAGAACATAGATACTTTGATATCAAATTGACTTCTAAAAAAATTTAAGGATTCAAATTGATATAATATCAAGCCTTTAATATTTGTAAAAAAGGTATGCTTCAACAACATGGAGACTATAGTAATTTAATCGACCTTTATCTTTGTCTAAGATAACATTTATCCTTCGTACTGGATCAAAGGCAATGATTTAGACTTTTATAATTTTTGAGACAATCAAGACAAGAGACTTGCAGCCTAGTGGTACTCTTCTTGTTCCTGAAACAATAGGAATTCTTGGAGACTTTCTTGTATTATCATCCACTGATATTTGTAGATATGATCAAGACATGAAATTTGGGATTTATTCCTAAGGATTTGGGCCTTTCTGAGATCTATCTCGAATTATTTTGGCCTTTATTGATACTTGGTCCTAAGGAACTTCATCTTGTCTAAAACTTCTTCTCCTACAATGTTTTTCTACTTTTGTCTTCATGTCTTTAGCCTTTAATGTAACCTTTTAACTTTAGTTTTAATGGTCATCATTCTTTAAAATTTGTAATGGATGCATATTCTTTATGTTATTCAATAAACGCCTAAACTTTTCTATAAGGATTCCATTATATGGACGAAGTGATTGGTCAGTATTATTCTGAAATAATCTCCTACTTAAAAGTTATGTATCCAAATATCTTCATAGATTCATGATCAACATGAAGGCCTCAAGTCTTTGAAACTTAGGGTTTCATGCCTCTTAAGCACAAATAAATATTTCTCTTATTTTGCAAACTATAATATACTTTTGAACCTCCTCCATAGAATACCTTCGATGGCTTCGACAAAAGGTATACCACAAACTTTTTTCTCCTCTAGAACAAAGATTTAATCACATGAATTTTCTCATGTTGTCTTTTCTTTCAAAGATATGCGTTGATAGATTAAGCCCTAAGATTTTATCACAAGAACAACTTTTTTTTTAGATGATCAATCCAAATGTGTTATCAGTGCTCTTTTCATCCACCATAGCTCTGAAACCGTGTTGATTTTTCTAGTGCAAACAAGACTAGTACAATTTTTCAAGATTGATAACTACTTCTAATTGATAAAATTTTAATTTTTTAGAACATTCCAATCATTAATCAGTTACACTTGAAAATTTTAAACCATTAACTTTATTAGAGTAATAGAGATCATAATAAAGACAATGAACATAAGACACCAAAATTTTTTGGGAAAAAGCCCCACAAGGGGGAAAACCTGGTAATCTTTCCTTATGAGAGAGAACTTCATTCATCAAAATGTGCATCAAAATATTCTAGTAAAAATGCCTCTTTTTTACCTTAATAAATTCCTAGTAAAAGGAGAGAGAATTTGGTCAATGTTTCTCATAGTCAAAGTCTACATAAGAGGGTTGAATTCCAACTTGAGGCTTCTGGTCAAAGGGTCGAAATTTGGCCTGAAATTCCTCAAAAAATCTTGGTTAAGCTTCAGTAGTTGACCTAGGGTCAACTCTTGGTCAATGACCCAAAACAGAGACATATTTATGGTCAACAACTATCAAAGAATATTCAATGAACGATGAAGAATTCAGCCTCCAATTCTAGTCAATAACTTGATCAAACAAGAGAGAAATGTATCAAATCAACATTGGTCAACATAAGTCAAATGCGATGGTCAACACAAAATTAATTCTTCTTCTCTCTCCTTGCATATGTGAACATATTCTTGTGTTTGATAAAATGACTGAGAAGGGTTTTGAATTTGGGGTCAAACCCTTCAAGAGGTGGGGCCAACCTCTCAAGTTGAGGTCGACTTGGACAACTAGCAAACAATATATTTTTCCTTTGACTCTGACAATGAAAATACCGACTGCAACTACCAATTTTTCAAAATTCCTCCCAACTGCCAAAGATAAACCCAATTGACATTGAATATATAGATATACAAAACAAATAGAAATATAAATACATATAGGTAAGAGAGATATATGGATAAAGTATATAGATTTGAGAGGAAGAGAGGGCTAATAGGGTTTTATATGAATAACTATAAAATATTAAAGAGATATGGGAAAGGGTTAAAAAGTAGGTGTTTCTAGTGACTATGAAAATAGTTAATGGCCAAGTTTCATGTGTTTGCTATCGTTGTATTCATTTTTTTTATTAATATTATTGGGGTGTTTTTTCATCTATATTGATTTTTTAATAAGTTTTGTGGAGTTAAGTTGGTCTATGGCTAGAATTTTTTTTTCATTGAACCAAGTGTAGTGTTTGGAGCACTTAGTAGTGAAAAATTTAACAGTTTGATTATGGTCGGTGTTAGCGTATGTTCCTTAAACCTAGTGTTTATGGCCCAAACCAATTTGGCAAATATATGTGACCTCACAAGAATAGGGAATCTCACAAAATCCTCATTGTTCGAAAGGATTCATTTTGTATTTCACATCATTAAAAAAAAAAATCTTTGATTTTTCACTCAACACCTTAAGTAAATAAGAGAAAGTGATAATTGTTTTGCATGGGATATTCAACATGTAGAGATGTCTTGCCATGATTTAAAGGTCACCTTCGACCAAGAATAGGCACCTAAACTTCCTTTGGTACTCCTAAGGTATAGCCATATTGGATAATGAAAAATGAGATATTTTTGTGTCATTTTGATCCATTTATTTTTCTTGTGACTCCTTGCAGAATATTCTATCTCTTTCAAGTGATGTAGAGTTGTGAGGGGATGACATATTTTTTATGGCTCCATCATATGAAGGATATCCAAACTTATACCCCAAATCCTTTTTCATCGATTTTTTGGACCAAAGGGTGCATCCTAACTAATAAGGTCTTATAATTCGATTGCACATGCTCAACTTCTCCCATATTAGAGTATTTTCACCTCCTCATATGCATCTTGGTCATTATCCCCATCTCACCCTATGGGATATCTCTTTATTTTCAACTCACTACTCCTTGTTCACAACATCTAAACAATTCCTTAAATATGTGGGGGTTACTTGTTGGTTTGTTTGGTGTGTAACATTCGTTGTCCTTCTGTTGGGGTTCCCATGTTTGGCCAGGTTGACAAGACCAAAAGATGAGACAACATAGAATCACTTTCAGACCTTAGGATCTAGCCCTCCTAGGTCCAGAGAGGGATCTCTCTATATGAATCAAAGTGTATGTCTTTGTAGCTCGAATGTTAAGGTTTTAGGCTAGTTATATGGCTCAGGGTTGTTTGTTTGATTGTTTGTGTTTGGTTGTTGGAAATCAGGAAAGTAAGGTCCAATACAAAACAAGGATGATGATCGAAGGGATTAGGCTGAGATTGACAACTCAGGGAATATTAAGGCCATTGGGCAATGGAGTCAAGAAAGGAATTATTTGTAATCAATGTGCAAGCTTTCAGTTGGGCTAGTCATCTAGAGCAATTGGATCTTTAAAGATGGTATTGGAATGGAACATTAAGGACTGAAAATGAAAGAGGGGAACCATCCAATCCTGTCTATAGATCAGGTCAGAGGTCATTTAACTCCAGACCTGCTTGGACAAAATCAGAGGCTAGACAAAGGATTCTTAGAAAGGGTTAATTGGGATTGAAAGATCTTAGTGAGGCAGAGACAGGGTTCTAGACCTCCCAGTGTTCTCAACACACCCAACTAGATCCTAACAAGAACATCTAAACATAGACTTCATTAATTCATACATCAGAGAGTAGGCAATAACATCCACTACACTGGTTAAATCAATTAAAATCGATATTCAGATACACATATAAGCAGAAAACATAAAAGGCTGGGAGAGCAGCAACATAAGGTACCTATCAAGGGTAAATCTTATGCCAAACTTCTGATGCGAGCCAGTAGAAACATGATGAAATGAAGGCAAGTCAATCACAAATACAGAGAAAAGAAAACATCACCAGCTGCCTAAGATCAGGATCCAAAGAAATATGCTTGTCATATTAAAAACAACACCAATCAGGTACATGATAGCCCATAGCTTGAACATTCAGTCTGAATACATCAAATCTCAACCTATCTTACAATATTACACAGAGAACTTGTCTCAAGAGGAGCAATGCTTGTGTTTCACTGATATCTCGTCAACAACCACAACAACCTTTCTTTTTGTGCTTTATAGCAGAGATGAACCAAATATCGAAGGAGAGCGTGGGTGAGGAACTAAATGCAATATTAAACACAGAAATGAATGCAAGGCCGAAGCCCATTCTGTTTGAATGCTGAGCATTTAACCCCTGTCGTTCTCTGGATGCTCGGATGATCTTCTCTGGATATGACTTGGACATTTTGGCTGCGGTGTTGTACTTGTGATTTAAACCAAAGTAAAATAAACTGCTGAGAAGCCCGTCATATAAATGCTCCTGGCGAGTTTGAACTGCTGTCTGGTGGAAAATTCTTCAGGGAAAATGTGCATAATAAAAGCTGTATGGGTGCCCTGTACTTGAAGCAAACATTCTGCTGACGAAGACGGTCCTGATGGTACCTTTTACTTACGCTAAGGATCCTTCGATCGATCTTCGGGATCTACAAAGTGCTGCTCTGCCTTCTAAATCTCTGATTAAAGGCTCCAGACCTTCATTAGCTTGCCTTAATCTTCCTTTTGCTCTGTACTGAAACATTCTGCTGCTCCATTTTACTTCTGACAGGGTAGCTCGAGCTTTAATGGTGCTAAAAGGTTTCCAGTGTTTGAAATCTGCTTTCCCTTAATGCAAATCCTGCTAGCCGCTTTCTTTGACTATCTCACGGTAGTACCAGCTCTCGGATTTAATTCTGTCTGCACAGCTTGCCATGTAGAACCATGGCGGTCTTCTACCTTTAGAAATCCTGCAAAACAACACACCTGTGAGGAAAACCATGGATGTGAATGATGGAGGCGGCGAGGATGCGATGTGGATGCAGAAAATAGCCATGCAGATGAAGAACTGGGGGGAAATCATGAAAAACGGTGACAGATTGCTCTGGTGGAGGTTTGGCGGAACGCAGAGCAAATATACGTGAAAAACGAATGATAACGTTAAAGAACACGAAAAGAACCAACTATACGTAATGGAAAGGGAGAGAGTACGGAGGGTGCACGTGGACCTGACGTGGCGGGGCCTGGAGACAGAAGAACAGTCAACGCCGGAAGACAAACCTGGGACGTCAATCCCAAAGGGAATCAACGGCGGAAAACACATCTGGGTGGACGGACAGTGGGCCAGGGATACGGTGGGGACAACCTAACCCGTGTGCAGCTTCTTTGATTGGTAGGCATCGGATGAGGCTCTTAAGATCTAACGGTTGTCGTGAATTCCGCTGGGTGACCTTGGACCGAACGATAACGCGCGGGGGATGGGCGTTTTTGCCGCCGTACTGAAGACACGTGTCGCGCGATGGATGGATTCGCTGGACTACCGGGGAAAACCACCACCTGCGGATGGGCGGTGCGGAATATACTGGTGGTTTTCGAGCGGGCGCGCCGGCGGGGACCACAAGGAAAAGAAAGCTCCGCACCGTTGATCTGTCGGCGATGGACGGTTCAGATGAGATCACCAGTAATGAAAGGGTTCAATGGTATTTGCTGCGGGGGTGGCAATCACCGTTCGTTTTGGTGAGATCAACGGCTAGGACTGCCCTAATGAGACTTTGTGATAAGCGCCTTTTGGACTTCGCGGGTGGTTCCGGGGTGGGGTTACATGGAGGAGTGGGGTGCGGGACCATGACCGAAAGGGGCTAATGCCCAATATGGGTAATATATGGATTTTTATTCGTTTTTGATGCAATTTGAGGCTGGCCCAGGGCAACGATAAGGCAATAAGGGAGTTTTGGGCACAAACAAAGGGCGTAAGAATGATTTAGGAGGGTGGAAAATACCATCTAGAAAGGTTAGAAGGGGAATTGGACAAAGAGAAGGAAGGTTAAAATGGGGGAATTTGTAAGGGTAAGAGAGGTAAATATAGGCCTTTAGAAGACAGGAAATCAGAAGAGGGAGTTCGTATAAGGCAAAGCCCAGAGAGGCTTCAAGGAAGATGGGTTTTCAGAGGAAAGGCATTCCTTGAAGGCTCCAAGACAATTTAGCCCCCAGCTTGCTTGACAAGAATTTCATAGGGGAGCTAACAGTGGCTCCACATGGGGATGGCTTCTCCTTGGAGAGGTCAAGTAACCAGATATGATCTTTGGAGTAGGCCAGTTGCCTGCTGCTTGGCACATCCCTTTTCTTCGATTTCGGCTGCCACAATATATTAAAGATACAAATCAGCAAAAATATTTCCCCAACCAATCTACCTACCCAGACTACTGTTCTAACATTTCCCTTTGGGTGCGTTTGAGCTAGCAGACCCTTTACATTTTATTTTCAACACACAAAAAAACCTATTCTAAATCTACCCTTATTGCTCCATGAGACCAGAATAAACAGTTGGCCTCATATGTTTCTCTACCTAATCTACTACCTGTTGGGATTAAACTGTCCAACAGGTTTCTTCTCCTACATTCTAAAGCAGGAAATTTAAAAACAGCCAAGCCAGGATTAAACTGTCTGACTTGCTGTGGAGTGAAATAAAACTTTGAAGGCTTGAAATCTGCAATTTGAAATGCCCTTCTTTCTTCGGGACTCAGGTTTTGAGCAGATTTGAGTCACTTCCATTATTTGATTTCAGCTCTAGTTTTGGGCACATTAGAGCTGATTTTTCCTTTCCCTTTGTTGGTCCAGGTTTTGAGCATGTTAGGACCGGCCTCTCTGTTTTTTTTTTTTTTTTGAAACATTTTCTCTATTTTCTAGAAAGTAAAACTGCAATGGTATATACAATGGAGATGGAATTGGAAACTGAAATTCAGCAGAAGTAATGCTTGAGCATCCTACCATTGACAGGACCCCAAAACAGCTCTGAACCATCAAGTTCCTGTAAGAAAAATGCATTAGGACCCACAGTTTCTTGGATGATATATGGACCTTGCCACAAACTGTCAAATTTGCCATGTTTACCTTTGTCCTCCCTCCTTGAATCCCATTTCAGCACTTTATCTCCAACCTTGAAATCTGAAGCTTTGGTTCTTTTGTCAAACTGTCTTTTTATGCTTTCCTGCACTTTGACAGCTCTGTTATAAACCTACTCCCTTGTTTGCTGCAGATAGATTGTTTCATTTATTCTCCTTATCATGTTGTCTTCCTCTGTCTGAATCTCCTGGACTAGCTTAATCACTGGAATTCCAAGGCTTGTAGGAAAAACTGCTTCTGTTCCATAAACAAGCTGGAATGGTGACATGCCAATAGATTTTTTTGTGGTGAGCCTGTCAACCCATAAAGCATGTACCAACTTTTTATGCCATGACTTTTTGTTCTCTTCCAGCAGCTTCTTAATGATTGTGACCAGGCTTTTGTTAGATGATTCAGCCAATCCATTACCCTGGGGGTAATAGGCAGTTGAATGGCCAAGTGCTATTCCGTACCTATGACAGAAATCAATCATTTTCTTGGATCCGAAAGCAGCAGCACTGTCAGTGATTATTTTCCTTGGACAGCCAAACCAAGATAGGATATAGTCTTCTAGGAACCTAATGATGACAGAATCAGTGGCATTCCTAGTGGGCATGGCTTCTATCCACTTAGTGAAGTAATCTGTAGCAGTTAGGATCCATTTATGTTGTCCAGAGGAGGCAGGATGAATCTCCCCTATGAAATCTAGGCCCCATTGCATAAAGGGTCCTTCAACAATAATGGGTTGTAGGGGGAGGGGGAGGAGTTTTCTTTTGCCTTCAAAGATCTGACATTTGTGGCAGGCAAGGATCATTTTATGGACATCACTAAAAAGTGTAGGCCAATAGTAACCAGCCCTGAGTATCTTATTTGCAGTGGCTTTCCAACTCAGGTGGCCTCCACACTCCCCAGCATGGAACTCTTGTTTGATTTTTTCAGCTTCAGTTTCAAACAAACATTTCAGTAAAAGGCCATTTGGATTTTTCAAGTATAGATTCTCATTCAAAATGCGGTAATTTCTAGCTTTGAGTTTTATGAATCTGGCCTTTGTTTTGGACAGTTCTGGAGGGGCATTGAGGTTTGTGAGCACGTAAAGGATGTCAGTATACCAAGGAGAGTTTTGCAACTGCTCCTCAATAGTTGGACGGGGCAATCCTTCCTATTCATCTAAGGCATTTATCATGTTAATGTCTAGGGCCTGCAGATTGGATTCAGCCATTAACTGGGCCAGGCCTTGACCTTTGATCAGCTTGGTAGGCTTTATTTCAATGTCATATTCCAAGATTGTAGCAATCCATTTGCCCCTTTTCCCATCAGGGTCTTGGGACAAGATATCTTTGACCACTATTTTTGGCACATAAGCAATGGTATGAGAATGCAGAATGTACACCCTAAAGTCTTTTAAGGCCTTTACCAGGGCATAGGCCTGCTTTTCCATTATATTGTACTTCAAGGGTGCGTCTCTTAAGGCTTTTTTGAAGAAGGAAATTGGCTGTTCATGACCTTCTGAATTCCTTTGCAGCAATACTGCAGCTATGGTATGTTCAGAGGCAAAGGAAAAGATCAGAAAATCTTTGGAGAAGTCTGGGCTGATAAGGACAGGAGACTGAGTGAGTGCAAGTTTTACAGACTCAAAAGATCTCTTGGCTTCAATAGTCCACTTAATCCCTGCATCTTTATTTAGCATGTTGGTCATTTTTCTAAGGTGCTCAGCAAGATTAGGAATGAATCTCCTAAGGAAATTGATCTTCCCTATAAAGGACTGTAGCTCCTTGATGTTTCTTGGATGTGTAATTTGAAGTATTCCCTCAACCCTCTGAGGGTCTATCCTAATCCCTTTCTCAGATATAATGTGGCCAAGAAGTTTACCCTCTTGCAACCCGAACACAGTTTTCTTAGGATTTAAGGACAGACCGTACCTTCTACATTTCTCAAAAACTTTCCTCAGATGTTTCAGGTGTTCTTCTTCGATTTTAGAAAAGACAGTCAAGTCATCCTGGTAGATAACTATAAAGTTTCCTATCTCATCTGAGAAAGCAATATCCATCGCTCTCTGGAAGGTGGCTCCAGCATTCATCAATCCAAAAGGCATTTTCACATACATGAAGGTGCCCCATGGAGTGGTAAAAGCTGTTTTGAGTTGATCTTCTGGGAGTACCAGAACTTGGTTGTATCCTGAAAAACCATCGAGCAGGGAGATTCTCTTAGAGCCCACTACCTTCTGCAGGATATGTTCCATTCTGGGCAAAGGGTAGTTGTCTTTCAGGGAGGCTCTGTTGAGGTTTCTGAAGTCTATGCATAGCCTAATCTCCCCTGTTTTCTTTCTTACATCCACTAAGTTTGACACCCAATTAGAAAACCTTACAGGGACTATTATGCCTGCATCATACATCTTTTTGATCTCTTTCTCTACTGCAGGCAATTGTTTTGGATTGATTCTACGAAGTTTTTTCCTGAAAGGATTCTGATTTTCCTTTAATGGTATCTTGTGTTGTATGATGTTGGTGTCATAGGCCTTTAAGTCTTCCTAGCTCCATGCAAACACATCAATGAATTCCTTAAACTGGTCAATGTACTTCCTCTTCATGTATGCAGGTAAAGACTTAGCCATTTTTATCATTTTGGGCTTATCTTCAGTTCCTATGTTGCATTCTTCTACGTCTGATTATGCATGTTCTATAGTGGGCTTTTTAGCTACGTCATCAAAGTCAAAAAGGTCCTTTAAGGGTGCTAGGCCTCTGGGTATATTCTTGTCCTTGGCCTGCAGCACCTCCATTTCTTCACTATTTGCATTTTCACCTTTTTCGATTGTATTTCCAGTTTCTTCAGAAAAGGTGTTTATTTCTATGTTACAGGGTGTTTCTTGTTCATCTGGGGGATCCTCCCTTGGGCAGTTGTCATCAGATTTTGAGTCAGAATCAGAAAATTCAAAATCATTCCTGCCCACTAGGAAATCTTCGATTTGTTTGTCTCCTTCAAAGACCTGCCAATATTTTTCATTGTTTGGCACTGCAGGTCTAAACTTGGTTTGAACGATGATTTGTTGGTCAGGGGGAGTCTTAGGATATGAACTAGCCAAGCAAGCTAATCCATTTACAATGACATTTTGACTCCTAGGAATGAATACTAATTCATATTCAACAAATTTTTTCAATAAATCTACTGCATCATTCCTATATGCCCTCAACCTGGGGTGTTTTTCCATGTATTCACCATTCACCTGTTTGATAACTAACTCAGAGTCTCCTCTCACAGCTATCCTATGGGCTCCTAATTTTTTTAATTGTTTCAGACCCAAGATGAGAGCCTCATACTCTGCAATGTTATTTGTGCATTTGAAGTGAAGATTCACAGCATGGCTCTCTGCATGATCATTCACTGTGTTTCGTAGCCACACCCCTGCTCCAGCATTTTGTCTAGTACAGGACCCATCGAAATTCATCTCCCACAGGGGTTTGCCATTATGTTGCATTGTGGGGTCTGTACTAGGTTGTGGGTTGTCTTGTTCTTCATGTGGTGTGTTAGTTTGCAGGGTGTGACTAATAAGCTAACTGCGTTGTGTTTCTGGTTCACTCTGACTTTCGTCTTCAGTATCCTGCCCCTGGTTTTCTTCATCGTATTCTTCTAGGGTAGCCATTATGCTAAAGTCCATGGGCATTGTGTCCTCGCTTGTATTTCTGCATTCAGACAATGTTTCTCCTAAGGATTTGTCATTATAAAGAATGAAAGAATCCAGGTTTGTGTGTACAGAGTATAATGGTGAATTTTCAGGCTTCTCGGGGCTACTGACTAGGAATTTCATCTGGGACTCTCTGTACAGTCTCCTAAGCTGGCCAAATATAGGGATAGTGGCATATGAGCCATCCATCTGCATTGTTCCTTGCAGTTTGGCTCCCCAAGATCTAGATAGCAGCATGCCATATTTGGGTGGCACATCTGCCACCACCACATCCATGACCATACATTTCGCTGGGATCTGGGTCAAGCTCACACATAAGTCTTTGATTAGGCCTAGGCATTTTACTCTGCTAGAGTCAAATGAATATAGATCTTTGTAAGGTCGTGTTATTTCTAGGCCTAGCTTTTCCATCACTACCTTAGGCATTAAGTTGTGTGATGCTCCAGAATCATGCATGGCATTGTGGAGTATCTTGTCATGAATGTTGAGACTAATATAGAAAGGTGGAACTACCCCTTCCAAAAATTTCCCCTCAATCTTTGGACCAAATAGGAGGGCAGGTTGATCATCATTCAAATTTACAGAGTCATTGTTTTCCCCTAAATTCAATGCTTTCAAAATTTGGCCTTTATATACATTCTGAGTGGCCAGCTCAGATAAGGGTACTGAGATTTTGATTTTTCCAATTTCACTCTCTAAATTGAAAGTGGACTGTGTCTTTGGAGTGTTCAACTCTGTTTTATTCGCTACTGCCTTAGTAGCCGAATCCGATTGTGATTTCTCACTATGTACCGGATTGGGAACAATTTTATCAGGAGTATTAACTGAAGTGCTAGTACTACTGGTTGGTTGGCCTTGTTTTTCAGTGTCTTGGTTGTCCTTTTCCTTGTGTTTACCAGAACTTTCAGCTACTGATTTGTTATTTGCAGCAGATGCTTTAGAAGTTTTATCAGGTCTTTTCTTGATGGTTACCTCAGGAGTCTTTGTTTTGGAAGTATCTTGGTTATTTTTTCTCCTAAGCTCATATTGTTCCCTGAACTGTAACATGGCATCTTCAAACCCCAATCTGTAATCTTCAGTTTCTAACCATTCCTCATCCCAGTATGAAGGTGAGGGTCGATCTTCCCCTGAATCACAGTTAAGGACTGAGTCTTCTGTTTCAAACATGTTTATTGTGTTCCCTTCAAACTCCTCTATAATTCCCTCATCTTCATCTAAGAAGTTTTGGAATGGGGGAATAACTTGTTGATTTGATTCTTTTTGTCTGTTGGGAGCATTGTTGTTTCTTCTAAAGTTTTGGTTCTGATTTTGGCTCTGGTTTCCGTTCTGATTGCTGATTGTGACAACCATTTTTTCCATCATTTGTTGCAGCTTATCCATGTTTTTAGATAGTCTGTCATAGTTTGGGTCTGAAGTGGAAGCTACGGTGTCATCCCTATATGTTACCCTTTTCTCAGCTTTTAATCTTGCCCTTCTTTCCATCAAGTTTGCCTCTATGGTTATGGCTCCTTTCTGCATCTCTTCTAATGTGGTGTATTCTTTATCTCTGATCTCATAGGCCATGTCAGCATCAAATCCATCAGGATATTTGGCTAGGGCCATACCTTGTGGAGGTTTCATGTGTGGGGGGAGAGCATTGTAAATGTTGTTGAATCTAGTAGTGTAATCATGTACACTCTCTCCCATGTTCCTCTTAATGGACATGTATTCTGCTAAGAGCTGGCGAGGGTTTGCTCTAACTTCCCATTTGTCTATGAAGGTTCGATATAATGCAGGGAGATCTTGGATACTGCCTGGGGGTAAGCTTTTAAACCATTTCTTTACATCACCCCCTAGGCTCTGGGCAAAGATTCTCATTTTGATTGTTTCGTCATCAATTTCCATATAATCAAAAGAATCCTCCATCTTATCTACATGTTGTTGGGTTGTGATGGATTCTTTAGCATTGAAGTGTGGGATTTTTGATTGATAATCATTTGGCAAGGGTAACAAGGGCTGTGGTAAAACTAAAGGTGCGTACCAGGCTGCCATGATAATGTTCTGATGAGGTGTAGGGTTAGCTTGAGCAGCTGGTATTTGGATGGCAGGAATATTAGGACCAGCAAAAGTCTGTTGAGCAGATCTAGGGTGGGAGAGCCCCAAGTTTTGAATGAAGTGGATATCAGGCAGTGTAGAGGGAGGGGTTCCTCTGTCCCTAGTGTCTGGCTGGTCTAGAACATTGAATGACCTAGCTCTAGGTAAACTATTTTGGATGTCTAGGTCGGGGAAAGGGTCTAATAGAGCTGTAAGATTTTCTGGTGCAAAATTAGCTCTATGAAGGTGACTGGAAATAGTTGGTCTTTTGGGTGCAGGAGCTCCCTTGAGGATACTCTCCAGATTGTCAACTATTTCGGGAGGGTCAAGGTTGGGATAAGCTCTTGGGTGGATAGTTCTGAAAGCCAGAATGTTGTTTCTTAGCCAAGCAGCTTAACCCTACTTGTTACTTCTACTATGGTTGATGTTGTCTCAGAGGCTGGTCTCCCAGTGGAATCTATTGTGAAACCAAGGTAATCAGTAGGCCTACTGGTCACCAGTGGAGTCTTTTCGTTCAGGAATAACTGGAGTCGCCAGGTGGAGGGTTTCAAGGTAGGTCTAAGGGGTTACACTGTCCACCACAGTGCTCAAGCACTGGCACCTCTCAGGAATCTCCTCAAAAACAACAAACTCCAACCAGAGATTGACTGGGAGGGCATTTACCAGATATGTCACCTCCGAAGAGTGTGAGATCCGGAGGCTACCTGGCCCTTTCCAGACTCTGTCTAAGAGTATGGTGGATATTCAATAATGGAGGTCGATTCAAGAAAGGAGTGACTTACTGTCAACCTAACTAGAGTTCCAAGTTTCTGAAGTTTTAAGAATGTCTAAGGTGAAATGTACTTAGAAGTCCCCAGTGGAGTCGCCATTATGTTGGGGTTCCCATGTTTTGGCCAGGTTGACAAGACCAAAAGATGAGACAACATAGAACCACTTTCGGACCTTAGGATCTAGCCCTCCTAGGTCCAGAGAGGGATCTCTCTATATGAATCAAAGTGTATGTCTTTGTAGCTCGAATGTTAAGGTTTTAGGCTAGTTATATGGCTCAGGGTTGTTTGTTTGATTGTTTGTGTTTGGTTGTTGGAAATCAGGAAAGTAAGGTCCAATACAAAACAAGGATGATGACAGAAGGGATTAGGCTGAGACTGACAACTCAGGGAATATTAAGGCCATTGGGCAATGGAGTCAAGAAAGGATTTATTTGTAATCAATGTGCAAGCTTTCAGTTGGGCTAGTCATCTAGAGCAATTGGATCTTTAAAGATGATATTGGAATGGAACATTAAGGACTGAAAATGAAAGAGGGGAACCATCCAATCCTGTCTATAGATCAGGTCAGAGGTCATTTAACTCCAGACCTGCTTGGACAAAATCAGAGGCTAGACAAAGGATTCTTAGAAAGGGTTAATTGGGATTGAAAGATCCTAGTGAGGCAGAGACAGGGTTCTAGACCTCCCAGTGTTCTCAACACACCCAACTAGATCCTAACAAGAACATCTAAACATGGACTTCATTAATTCATATATCAGAGAGTAGGAAATAACATCCACTACACTGGTTAAATCAATTAAAATCGATATTCAGATACACATATAAGCAAAAAACATAAAAGGCTGGGAGAGCAGCAACATAAGGTACCTATCAAGGGTAAATCTTATGCCAAACTTCTGATGCGAGCCAGTAGAAACATGATGAAATGAAGGCAAGTCAATCACAAATACAGAGAAAAGAAAACATCACCAGCTGCTTAAGATCAGGATCCAAATAAATATGCTTGTCATATTAAAAACAACATCAATCAGGTACATCATAGCCCATATCTTGAACATTTAGTCTGAATACATCAAATCTCAACCTATCTTACAATATTACACATAGAACTTGTCTCAAGAGGAGCAATGCTTGCATTTCACTGATATCTCATCAACAACCACAACAACCTTTCTTTCTGTGTTTTATAGCAGAGATGAACAGAAGATCGACGGAGAGGGTGGGTGAAGAACTAAATGCAATATTAAACACATAAATGAATGCAGGGACGAAGCCCATTCTGTTTGAATGCTGAGCATTTAACCCCTGTCGTTCTCTGGATGCTCGGATGATCTTCTCTGGATATGACTTGGAAATTTTGGTTGCGGTGTTGTACTTGTGATTTAAACCAAAGTAAAATAAACTGCTGAGAAGCCCGTCATATAAATTCTCTTGGCGAGTTTGAACTGTTGTCTGGTGGAAAAGTCTTCAGGGAAAATGTGCATAATAAAAGCTGTATGGGTGCCCTGTACTTGAAGCAAACATTCTGCTGACGAAGACGGTCCTGATGATACCTTTTACTTACGCTCAGGATCCTTCGATCGATCTTCGAGATCTACAAACTGCTGCTCTGCCTTCTAAATCTCTGATTAAAGGCTCCAGACCTTCATTTTCTTGCCTTAATCTTCCTTTTTCTCTGTACTGAAACATTCTGTCGCTTCATTTTGCTTCTGAAAGGGTAGCTCAGGCTTTAATGGCGCTGAAAGGTTTCCAGTGTTTGAAATTTGCTTTCCCTTAATGCAAATCCTTCCAGCTGCTTTCTTTGACTATCTCACGGCAGTACCAGCTCTCGGATTTAATTCTATCTGCACAGCTTGCCATGTAGAACCATGGCGGTCTTCTACCTTTAGAAATCTTGCAAAACAACACACCTGTGAGGAAAACCATGGATGTGAATGATGGAGGCGGCGAGGACGCGATGTGGATGCAGAAAATAGCCATGCAGATGAAGAACTGGGGGGGAAATCGTGAAAAACGGTGACAGATTTCTCTGGTGGAGGTTTGGCGGAACGCAGAGCAAATATACGTGAAAAACGAATGATAACGTTAAAGAACGTGAAAAGAACCAACTATACGTAATGGACAGGGAGGGAGTACGGAGGGTGCACGTGGAGCTGACGTGGCGAGGCCAGGAGACAGAAGAACAGTCAACGCCGGATGACAAACCTGGGACGTCAATCCCAAAGGGAATCAATGGTGGAAAACACATCTGGGTGGACGGACAGTGGGCCAGGGATACGGCGGGGACGACCTAACCCGTGTGCAGCTTCTTTGATTGGTAGCCGTTGGATGAGGCTCTTAAGATCTAACGGTTGTCGTGAATTCCGCTGGGTTACCTTGGACCGAACGATAACGTGCGGGGGATGGGCGGTTTTGCCGCCGTACTGAAGACATGCGTCGTGCGATGGATGGATTCGCTGGACTACCGGGGAAAACCACCACCTGCCGATGGGCGGTGCGGAATATACTGGCGGTTTTCAAGTGGGCGCGCCGGCGGGGACCACAAGGAAAAGAAAGCTCCGCGCCGTTGATCTATCGGGCAATGGACGGTTCAGATGAGATCACCGGTAATGAAAGGGTTCAATGGTATTTGTTGCGGGGGTGGCGATCGCCGTTTGTTTTGGTGAGATCAACGGCTAAGACTGCCCTAATGAGACTTTTTGATAAGCGCCTTTTGGACTTCGCGGGTCCGGGGTGGGGTTACATGGAGAAGCGGAGCGCGGGACCATGACCGAAAGGGGCTAATGCCCAATATGGGTAATATATTGATTTTTATTCGTTTTTGATGCAATTTGAGGCTTGCCGAGGGCAACGATAAGGCAATAAGGGAGTTTTGGGCACAAACAAAGGGCGTAAGAATGATTTAGGAGGGTGGAAAATACCATCTAGAAAGGTTAGAAGGGGAATTGGAAAAAGAGAAGGAAGGTTAAAATGGGGGAATTTGTAAGGGTAAGAGAGGTAAATATAGGCCTTTAGGAGACAAGAAATTAGCAGAGGGAGTTCATATAAGGCAAAGCCCAGAGAGGCTTCAAGGAAGATGGGTTTTTAGAGGAAAGGCATTCCTTGAAGGCTCCAAGACAATCTAGCCCCCAACTTGCTTGACAAGAATTTCATAGGGGGGCTAACACCTTCTATTTTACATCATCTACATCTATCACTAGGGGCCTTCTATTGCTGCGCCATTGGTGTGAGTAGCTTTGCCTTACATTTTTTGTTAAGTGGAGGGATCCATGGCACCTATTACAATATGAATTGTTTCTAGTCCAACACTTATAGATGATGTCATCCATCCAAATTTGGTTGGATGACCTCAGGTACTCCCTTTCGCATATCAACTTTCATGGAGATTTATGCATATATTGATTTGCGTTTAGTTTGGATTTACTAATGAAATTTTCTATAACATTCATAATATTCTATTATGCCTAATCATCAGTAAAATCAAAGGTAGATATGAAAGGCATACCTACTTTTGGGATATCCTCTTTTGAGTTAAAATCGAGGGTTCAATGGTTTAGGGGGGAGATATTAAAGGCCCATGAAAAATGGCCCAATTTTAAGAAAATGGATCCATAGAGTTAGGAAGATAATGAAATTGATTTAACTATGAGGAGGCCCCAATAATCATTCATTCACTACACCATTGTCACGTGGTTTGACCAAAGCCCTATAATTTGTGCAACCAAATCTCACTCTAAGAACAAGAGGGCCTTTTGGTAACTGAGTTGTGTTATGATTTGTAGCTCTAGGATCTTTGTGAGCCTTTTGAATAAGTGATATCTATCAATTCAAGTTCTAATTTCCAATGTTATCTCCTTTTCAAATACGGATTGAAAGGCATTGGATTCAATTTCAGATATGTTTTTGGTACTTCTGTCCTCCACAACAACTTATTAAAAAGTACTCAAATTATATTACCAATACATAAATATGCAAAATATTTCACCATATTTTCATTTTGACTCGTACAAAACTTATATCTATGCCCTTAATGATGTAGGTGACCATAAAATACTATCTTTAAACCAACTACGGGAATTCAGTATCTACCATATAGCACACATTTACTTGTATGACACCATTAAAACAATTTAAAAATCTGATGAGAACTTCTGGAATCCTGTGTATTTTGCTCAAAGAGCCCGACGTCTCGGGTGAACACTTCATCTGTTTCGACTTCTTGCCCCTAAAGATGGGTGAAGTGTTCACCCAAAACGTCAGGCTCTTTGAGAAAAATACACAGGATTCCATAAGTTCTCATCAACATTATGTTCATGATTATGGAAACATACACACTTTAATTTAAAAGCTAACAAATACAGTGAGGAATTGAGAGCTAAATGAAACAAGATAAGAGATAACAATAAATTTCCACTTCTTATTCATGCACACGTCAATTTATTCTACAATTTGTGTGCATTCCCACAATGCACTATGAATCTGCATGCACATCGTTTGTTTCACCACCAGATGCAACTAGTTATTCATCTTATTTGAATTTCTCAGTCCCTTCCTAGCTTCATGATATCGATTTATCTTTTCTTCTCATCATTCTCTTGATCCTTTGTCTATTCCTTGCTCTTAAACAACAATTTGGAAAATGAATAGTTCTAGTGATTTAACTTCCTCATCCATTTCCCAAAATAGTGATTATTCCCTTACATGGGTGGCCCACTAATTTTCCACAAAGTCCAGTAATACACATGGAATCACAACATGGCATGATCCCTAGTGTTTTAGCAAAGTGGTAGTACTGTAATTGTAATGGCTGAGTCGTAGCTCTATAAAAACAATGGTAGAGTTGCAGAACTATAGCAACAACGACAGAGTCACATCATTGTAATATCAATGGCATAGTTGTAGTACTATAACAACAATGGTGGAGTTATAGCACTGTAACAATGATGGTAGATTTGAAGCACTGTAACAATGATGGTGGCGTAATATCACTATAATAATAATGGTAGAGTCATGGCATTGTAATAAAAATTTTATTCCATCTTCTAACTATCAGTTGAAATCAATCAATGCGGATTGATATAGGCCAAAGAATCTCCTGTATCAAACATCCTTCATCAGAAAAACATGAGCTTCAAACTCATGTGGATGCAGGTATAAATGTTACAGAGGAGGAAGACCCTTGTAGATGTGCCAATTCTTCTTCAAAAACCCATGATGCATCGTCAGAACCTTTGTTTCTCCACTTGACCAACTATTCATAATACTTTTTACTTTGAGTCCTTGTTGTTGATATTGCAACAAGATGATGAGCTTAGTGGAAAGAAGTCGCCTTCACTAAGTGGGCCTGCAGGCTATTTTTGGCGCAAAGTCTATTTTTAGACTACGTCTATTTTTAGACATGTCGATCATATTCTATGAGTTGCATGATGTTATTTGTGGATGGTTGGTCAAGTTGGAAAAAATATATGGACTTCTATTTTTAGACATATTGGGCGGAATCTATTTTTAGATTTCCAGTCTAAAAATAGATATGTCGAATATTATTAGCTCTTAATAATATTTGGACTATAAACACTATCTTATTCTCTTGGAGCACTTCAGTTAAGTGCACAGATGTGGCACAGGAGCTGACAGAAGGAATTACGCTATTCCTGAGGGTTATGTGGAGCTATTGCATGGATACTTCAGTTAGAACTCATGTGACAGAGTTTGGTGGAGTCGATTGAGGAAGTTAATGGAGTTGTGTTCAGTTTAACTAATCTAAACATAGTTGAGCTATTTGTATCTAGTTTAACTGATTGATACAATTAGTGAGAGTAGTGTGAATTAATTATTAATTAATTCACTAATTATAAACTCATTAATCAACTAAAGAATACATCAGTTAACTTCAGTGCATGGACAGTTTCAGTGGAGACTAGTGAAGAGATAGGTGAAAGAGCAGTGTGACTATCAGTTGTGGCTATACTATTGCATGATTTGCAACAACCAGTGATTGGAGATGCCAATGAGGATTTCATAGGACAATTTGGGTGGTTTGAATTTATTTATGTTTGGCTCCTTCGCAGGAACGCAGAGTGCGTGCTACTTCCATGTAGATTGGAGCATGTGTTTTGCTAGATCGGACCTGATTAGTGTGTAGCAATTGGAGATTGTACTGAGAGCTTGTGAGGAGCTTTGTATAATGATTGTTACATGATATCTATGACATATACATGAGTACAGGGAGTCGGGGTTTTCAACTTGGGCTTTCCCACAGCTATTCGTGTTCATATGTGTGATTGTTCATGGTTTTAATGTGCGCATGCGATTGTTTTTATTTCCGCAATTAATGATCAATGGTAGAAGAGATTTTGTATTGTGCATGAAGTTAAAATAGTGTGTGATCAGGAGAATCTCGGTGGATAACATATCAGTTATTCAAATTTCTACACTTGTGCTAACTCTCTTCGTTAATACTTGCTCTAATTCTTCAACTTGTTTTATGGGAAATTGTTTCTTCCTCTCATCTAGGGTACATTATTCATCCTCCCCTTCTCCTTCTTGAAACTGACACAAGTCAACAACATTAATATTGGTGAAATGTCAAAATTCTCCTATAACTCCAACTTACATGCACTATTAAAAATATTCTTTAGGACTTGACATGGTATGATTTTCTTGTTGTTGAGTTTACTATATGTTCTTCTAGGACATCTTTATTTATTTAAATGTTTCATCACTAGCTATCCTTCTTCAAAATACTTTTGTATTCTTTAGAGTTTTTCCCCTTTCTTATACATGGCATTACTGTATTGTAACTTTAATTTGACTTGCTCATGCATTTCTTACATGTCCCCTACAAACTCACTTGCATCAACACTCATTCTATCCTCCATATTTGGCTACTTCACCAAATCCACGACTCCTCATGGTGACCTATCATAAACAATTGGAAATGAAATATTTCCAATAGAATTATTGATTGAATCATTATAAGTGAATTCAGCTTGGGCCAAAACCAAAGCCCATTCTCCTTTTTTTCCTCCACTCAAACTCCTCAACAAATTCCCAAGGCTTCAATTAACCACCTTGGTCTATACATCCATTTGTGGATGGTATGTGGAACTCTACAACAAATTTGAGCCCATTTTCTTCGCCAGTACCCTCCAAAAATATATAAGTCAGATCGTATCTCCATTAGGAGTGACACTCTTTGGTAATCCATGTAATCTCACAATTTCTCAAAATAAAAAACAAGCACTTCAGTAGCTTCATTAATTTTATTGCATGGTATGAAATGTCTCGTCTTCGAAAACCTTTCTACTACAACAATCACAAAATCATGACCTCTCTATGTTTTGGGAAATCCAAAATGAATTCCATACTTACACTTTTGCTTGGCCATTCAAGTACTGGTAATGGAATTTATGACCCTGTGTTTTGACTCCTTCTTTTTGTTAGTTGGAAAATCCTACAAAACTCAATAAGTTTCTTAACATCCTTGTGCATGCAAGGCTTAAAGTATATTTCCTTCACTAATGTTGTGGTCTTGTCAACATCAAAATTTCCACCTAATCCTCCATTATGAAACTCTTGAACATGATTTAGTTGCAACAAGCTTTGTGGAACACTACTATGAAACCAACTCCAAAAGTAGAAGAAAAGAGAGATCAATGCCTTAAAATTAAGCCACTTCGAGGGGGAAACCTCCTTTACATTACATAAATGAACAATTCTTGGATGATCCAAATGAAAAAAACTCCTTTCTATATATAGGAGTCCATGGGGTCACAATATAATCCTAGCTGACCTAACAATAATAATGTAAGGGAACAATAATAACAATATGGGGGTTACAGGGGTACAACAATAACAATAAGGCAGTTACACTAACAACAATAAGGGACTACACTAGTAATATAGGGACCTAACATGCCCCTCTCCTTCAAAAAATTGTTGTCCTCAATGCTTGAGTAGCTCTGGATGCCTCTGTATAAAATTCTCATCCTCCCATGAAGAATATTCAATGGGTAAGTTCTTTCACTTGATGAGATGCTCTAAAATTGATCGATTATGTAGTTTTCAAGTTCTTGTTTCCATGACTGCTTCAGGTTCCAACATGATTTTTCCATCCTCATCCAGTTCTGGCAATATTTCTTGAACTGGAAGTCTGTCACCTATAACCTTCTTTAAGCATGAAACATGGAAAACTGGATGCACTCGAGAAGAAGAAAGAAGCTCCAATTTGTATGCCACAGTACCAATCTTTTGCAACACCTTGTAAGGACCATAGTACTTTGGCGATAATTTATTGTCCTTCTTAGTTTGCTTGAGGGACATTGGTTTGTATGGTTGTAATCGTAAAAATACCCAGTCTCCTACATCAAAATTTCTCTCGTTGCAACGTTGATGTGCATGTTGTTTCATTAGATTTTGTGCCAAATTTTGGTTATCATTTAAGAGTTGGAGAACTTGTTGTTGATGCTAGATGTGATCTTCCACTGCTTGAACCTTAGAATTTTCTCTTAAAGATGATGTGATGGGCGGTGGATGATATCCATAAAGTGTCATAAATGGGATCATTTTTGTTGTAGTATGGAAGGAAGTCTTATACCAGCATTCAGCCAGAGGTAACCACTTGACCCATTGTGTTTGTTTATCAGATACAAAACAACGAAGATATACTTCCAAACATTTCTTCATTATCTCAGTTTTCCCATCGAATTGAGGATGATAAGATGAGCTATGAGCTAGTTGAGTACCCAAACAAGAAAATAATTTTATCGAAAATTTTCCAGTAAAAATGGGATCTCTGTCGCTTACAATAATCTTTGGGTTTCTATGTAGTTTTTGAATTGTTTCCATAAATGCAGTAGCAATTGTACTTGCTTTCAATGGATGAGATAATGCACAAAAGTGTGCATACTTGGTAAGCATATCAACTACCACCATGATGACACTCTTTCCCTTGGACTTAGGTAAACCTATGAAAAAATCCTTTGAAATCTCCTCCCAACGTTGACTTGGAATGGATTAAGTTTGTAGAAGACCCAGGGTCTTAATTGTTTCAAATTTATTTTGCCGGCAAACCAAACATTCTGCCAAAAACTTTTGAATATCATATTTAAGGCCATCCCCAAAAAAATATTTCTTCACCCTGTGGTAAGTTTTTTAAAATCCTGAGTGTCCTCCTAAGGGGGAAGTGTGAAATTCCAAAATAATATTTTTCCTTATTTGGGAATTCTTACAAAGATACAAGCGATCTTTGTACCATAAGGAATCATTTTTCCAACTAAATGTATCAGATGTACTAGTATCTTGCTGCAACTTTTGAATGAGTTTCCACACTTCTTCATCCTTCTTCCATTCATCCCTTGCTTTGGTTATCCAATCCAGTTGGATAATATAAATGGCACAAAGCAATGCTTCCACCTCTTCATCCTTTATTGAGAGTGCATCTGCAACAACATTTAGCTTCCCTTTTTTGTAGATGATTTCAAAGTCATCAACCAACATCTTTGTGACCCATTTTTGCTTCTCTTCTGAAGATATTCTTTGTTCCAAAAAGTATTTAAGACTATCATGATCAGTTTTTACCTTGAAGTGTCTTCCCATTAGGTAAGGTCGCCATTTCTTTGTGCATGTAGTATTTCCAACATTTCCTTCTCATAAATACATTTATGTAAATACTTTCTTTTGATTGGACGACTTTCAAAATAAATGGGTCTTCATTCTTGCATTAAAACAATATCATTTCCATTTCTTAAGGAATCACATTCCACAATAAAGGTTTTTGTGAAGTATGGTGTAGCTAAGACCGGTGCTAGGCACGTTGCCTCTTTAAGATGTTCAAAGGCCTTAGTTGCTTTAGGATTCCATGAAAATGCATCTTTCTTCAATAATGTTGTTTGAGGTGTTGTTATTCTCCCATAATTCTTAACAAACTTGCGATAATACCCTGTTAACCTGATAAATCCTTGCAACTGCTTTATGGTTGTGAAACTTTCCATTCCTTAATGGCTTTAATTTTGTTAGGGTTTACCTTAACACCCTCGTGAGATACAATATGACCCAGATATTCCACCTCTTGTACTCCAAAGAAAAATTTAGAAGTTTTTGCATATAATTGTTTCTCCTCCAATAGTTTGAGCACCCTGTCAACATGTTGAACATGATCCTTCAAGGTCCTGTTGTAGATTAGTATATCATCAAAAAATACTAACACAAATTTTCTAAGGAAGGGTTTGAAAATGGAATTCATCAACCCTTGAAATGTAGAAGGTGTATTGGTAAGGCCAAAAGGCATGACCAAAAATTCATAATGACCCTCATGAGTTCGAAATGTTGTTTTCGGAATATCTACAGTATTCATTCTAATTTGATAATATCTTGGACGAAGATCCAAATTGGTAAAATAAATTTCTCCATGTAATTCATCAATCACAGAAATGGGATATTTATCTTTAATAGTGAGCTTATTGAGCTCCCTATAATCCGGACACATGTGCCATGATCCATCCTTCTTGTGCACCAATGCTATTGGAGCAGAGAAAGAACTTTGACTCCGTTGAATTATACCAGCCTCTAACATTTATGCAATCATACGTTCAATTTTGCTCTTTTGGACATAAGGATATTTGTAAGGGCTGATGTTTGGACGAACACTTCCTGGAATCAAATGAATAGCATGATCATGATCACGAATAGGTGGGATTCCTTTAGGAGTTTTAAACACCTTGGAATGATTGTCCAAGGATTTTTGGAGATCCAGAGAAATATATGATTTTGATGTTGGAACTTCTAGTGAGCATAATTGTGTAATTATGCCTCGTTGTTCTTTCTTCGGAATCTTTTTCATGACATTAGAGATTATTATCTTTCCCAGCTTCCCTGTGATACCTCGTAATTCAACTTCCTTTTCTTCCAAAAAAAAATTCAAGAAAAGTTATTGAAAGTTAAAAGCTACCTTCCCCAAAGATTGTAACCATTGTATTCCTACTACAACATCAGCGCCTCCCATTGGAATGGAAAGCATTGGACTATTCAATACATATTCCCCCATGGTTAGCTTGATATTATGGAATTTTCCAGAGCATTTTATAGTTCCTCCATTTGCAACCATCACTTGACATTCTAGTGTTGGGTATAGGAAGCAATTCAATTCCTTGTCTACCTTACAATGAATAAAAGTATGGGTACTACCAAAGTCAAATAACACTATTACCCTTTTCTTCTTGATATGTCCTTATATCTTCAGATTTTGAGGAGTGGTAATTCTTGCCAATGCATTACAGGATATGGTCGGACTCGTTTCTTCTTTCTCTAGGGTTGGCTCCTGGTGTATATCCTCTTCTTTTGAAGTTTCTTGTTCGTTTTCTTCCTCCTCTTCACAATATATGTAAAATAATTTCTTCTTAGCACACTTATGACCTTTAGTATATTTTTTATCACAACCATAGAAAATCCCTTTTGCTCTTTTTTCTTCTAATTTTTGTGGTGTCAACCTTGTAGGTTTTGGAAGTCTAGTAGTAGCCACACTTCCATCTTTATAGATGTGAGTGATAGGCTTCCTTGTCACCATAATTTTACTTTCAATTTTTCTTGCCAACCTGAATTCCTTCTCCACTGAATCAGGTTCCCAAAGGCAAACCTCATGTTGGATGTTATCCTTTAAATTCCCTATGAAGACATCAATCGCGTGTTCCTCTAGAATATCAATTACCCTTATATTCAATTTGTGGGAGTCCTCAATGTGCTCCACCATTGTACCCTTTTGTTTGAAATTTATCAATTGGCTAAAGGTGTTTCTCTTTGTATCCTCATAATGTGCTATCATTTCCTCTGTAAAATTGACCAAGTGACAATTTTTTTACGAGATCAAAGCCATCGATACCATACAAATGTATTTTGTTCTAACTGTAAATTTTTAATACGTACCTTTTGTGTGTTTTTCACATTATGGAGATCAGAATATTGCTCCAGCAGTAGTATCCATGTTACGGGATCCTTGCCATCAAAATTCCCCATATCCATCTTTGGAAAATGGTCAGTCTTACATCCAACATTAGAGTTTATGAAATCGTGATTAACATTTATTTTGTTCTCATCATGAGTTTCTGGTACTACCTTTTCTCCATTAGGAATCCTTTCTTGTATCAACTTTGTCAAACCTTCCTGCAAACCTTCCATGTTTTCTTTTAGATCATTCTTCATGTCTTCCATGTTAGCTTCAATTTCATCCATCTTAACTTCCACGCATTTCTTCAAAACTTCCATTTCATTTTTTTTTCTCTTTGCGAGAGCGAAATTTTATGCACTTACTCTTGTAATTTTGATATATCATGTTAACTTCTTCCTCTTCATGAGTCATATTAGAGCCTTATGAGGGCTTAATGGGTGTTTAATTCTTTTTTGGGGCATTTTAGAACCCAATACTGATATCTATGCCTGAATATGCCTTGGAAACACTTCAAACTGATTTTTCAAATAAGACTTATGCAATTTGAAAAAAAAAATACATACCTTTTTCTTACTTTTGAGGAGCTCGATATTGAAATTGATGTACCTCTATAATTTCGAATCCCCAAGAATTTATCTTCGGTCTTGTAGTAGCCCTCTGAATCTTCTTTCCAATTTCATAGGTCTGACCTGATTTGGATTCTTCAAGAAAAAATTATGCCCAATCTCCCACAATCACCTAATTATGGACTCGTTCAGTAGAGTGAACTTGTACGACGTGCCATGTGTCACTGTTTCCTCCTTGGGCTCTGAAATTCATACACAGGAAACCAAAGTTCGTGTGATTTCAGCCACTTATTACATAATTCTAATCGGATGCTCAAAGAGAGAGTTATCATGATTTTCCCAAGGTCACCTCTTTGAGATGAAATTCAAGAGCCTGCAAAAAACCTAACTTCCATAGATCATATCTCCTAAAATATTGTGAACCGAGATCTAAAAAATTTCCATGAAGTTCCTCAAGATTTCTTTGAAATGGGTTTTTTCTTAGTGTTTGAACCCTCGCAGAAAAAAAGTTACAGCGAAAATGCCACGATGACCTGTTTGAAGTAGTGAAACCCTAGAATCCAAAGCTCTGATACCAAATGTTATGAAACCAGCTACAAAAATAGAAGAAAAGAGATATCAACGCCTTATAATTCAGCTACTTCGAGGGGGAAACCTCATTTACATTACATAAATGAAAAATTATTGGATTATCCAAATGAAAAAACCTCCTTTCTATATATAGGATTCCATGGGGTCACAATATAATCCTAGCCGACCTAACAATAATAATTTAAGGGCACAATAATAATAATATGGGGGTTATAGGGGTACAACAATAACAATAAGGTGGCTACACTAACAACAATAAGGGACTACACTAGTAATATAGGGACCTAACAAACACACAATTTCTAATTCCTAAACAAGAATCCTTCTTGGATGTGGAAATATAAATATGAAGTTCTATCCACATTCCAATGTGGCTTGCATGCTTTCTAGGCTTCTGCAAAATCTGCATCCTCTCCATACAACTCCTTCATACATTCCAAGCTCACAATTTCAATTGACAAAGTACTCAACAACATTTTCCTTCAAATTAATTTGTTTGCAACCTTATTTAATTTTCTAGATCTGTGTTCAAAACAAACATGTGACTCTGCAAAAATTATATTCGTTTGGAATGCTTCTAATTGATCTTACCTTGAATGTTGATGTATTGCAATATCTTATGCACGATAAATAAGAAAAACTCCCTCAGTATCAAGCAATGTCACCATTTCTTCAAATCCTATACAATAAAAAGGAAATCTTGATCATAAACAAAGTACTTCTTCTTAGCATTAGTTAACTTCTCGCTAAAAAATGCAATTGGTTTTCCTTCTTGACTCAAAACTACTTCAATCACTAAACCACTTATGTCATAGTCCACTTAAAACAACTTATTAAAATTTGGAAGCGCCAAATTGGTTGTTTGGTTACCTTTTTCTTCAAGTTTTTAAATGATTTCATGGCTACTAATGTTCATTGGAAAACCCCTTTCTTCATTCATTCTATCAGTGGTGTACAAATCTTGCTAAAATTTCAGAAAATTTTCCTATAGAAGCTCACTAAACCGTGAAATATTCTCATATCAAAGGTACACTTAGGTGTTTATTAATCCAAAATGGCATTTACCTTTATGGGATCCATCTTTGAGCCTTCCTTAGAAATTACAAGTCTTAAGTACACTAACTCCTCCAAAAACATGCACTTTTTCAAAATTATCAACAATTCCTCTTCTCTCAACCACTATGACACTTTTATCGCGTGCTCCAGGTTTTCTTCTTTCATCTTATTGAATATCATAATCTTATCCATATATTTACAACAACAAAATTTCCCAAGAATGGTTTCGATATTTCATTCACAAGTCTCGTGAATGTGCTAGGAGCATTGGTTAACCCAAATGGCATGATTGGCCATTCAAACAATTAATCCTTTGTCTTAAACATTGTCATCCATTCATAATATTCTGTAATTCAAATATGATGATATCCACTCTTCAAATCAATATTTGAAAAATGTACTTGGCTCCACTAAAACAATCCATGAGGTCATCCATCCTCGGTAAGGGAAATCTATACTTGATAGTGATCTCATTGATAGTTTGTGAATCTGTACACATTTTCCATGCACCTTCTTTCTTGGGTGCCAACAATGTTTGTACAACAAGGACGTAAAACTCTCTTTGATCAATTCTTTGTCAAACAACTCTTATATATTCCTATTTACTTATTCACATTTTGTTGGAGTCAACTGATAAGGAACTTTGTTAGGTAGACTTGAACCTAGTATCAAATCAATCTTATATGATATACTTCTCAAGGAAGGTAAATTTGTTGGCATATCATTTGCAACTATCTCCTCAAATTATTTCAACAAAGATTCAATCTCCCATGCTATAGATCTCATCTTCCCACCTTATGGGACTTGTTTCGACATTATGGCCAAACATAAATGAACCTCCATTTTTTCATTAAAAATTATTTAGTTGCACATGACCTAATTTTTTTGCACTATTCTTGACATCTTGGTTGTTACTACTTCTTATTTTCATCATTACATTTTCCAACATTGGTTCCAACCATCACGGAAACACTCCTATCAAATAACCATGATCTTCCAAGTAGTACATGGCAAGCACCCATCTCTACTACATCACATAAAACACGTTCACTAAAGCTTCCAATCTAAAAATTTCACAATTCATCACGGTTAATTGCTATCCTTTTTATAACCATATGGATTGAGATATAGAATAAATTTTAGCTTTAGTTTCTCTAATACTTTCATGAATACCAAATTTTTTGTACTTCCAAAGTTATGACCAGATTACAACATTTTCCTTGAACTTTACATTTAGCCTTGAGAACTTTTCTTCTCTAATCAAGTTCTTTTAGTTTTAAGAAACACCCTTCTGAAAATTAGGATCACCTTGTTTCATTTTTGTGGGGAGAATTTTATTAACTGCAAAAATTGGGATTTACATACAGGATTATAATAAGTCAGGCCAATCTCTCACAAGGGAGACTAGACCATATCATAAATATACTTTCCTTAGAGAAGATTAGGGCATTTGAGAACTAACATAAACTATACAAACCAGACTGAAATCAAGATATTGGCCTAAATGGCCTCGTACAAAGTTAGTTACAAAAATACAACAAAAAACCATAACCATATCATAATCAAGTTGAAGGGTCATAATATGAGGATTTCATCGCGATAGGATTTGTTGGATCTGCAGAAGCTCTTCTTACTAGTTGGGGAATGCCAAGGTGTTTCTCTATCCTCTCCATCCTTTGCTCAAGGTCCCTCAAATTCTTATGCAAGTGATCCACCAATTGAAGAATGTCCAAACGAGATTCATGAGGGTCTAGAAGAGTTCTCCCCAATAGGAATTTCATTTGCCAATACAAATCCACCATCTACATGAATTGATAAAACCTATTATTCATATGACCAGTGTCAAGGATCCAATTAACCCACTCGGCTAGGAATTTTTTGTTTAAGAGGGAGGTTTTATGAGAAGAGGCTTCCCCCTATGAGATAGCAAGTTCTTCTTGTACATAGGCTAAAGTATGGCCACAATAACATGAGGAAAATTCCTCAATTCGATGATGAAAACTAGTGTGTTCCCAGTTGTAACACCCTCCTCCCACATTTACCCAGGTAATTGACCCATCGGGGTAAACATATGACGAAGAGTTACTATGATATGATTCAACTCCCTATGTGTCATTTAAGGAACTGGAATCGATGGAACACAACAACACAGACCTTCTACAAATGCTACAAGACACCCAGGAGCCATCCCAACCTTCCAAGAGGCTAGTTCTTGAAAAAAAAAAATCTTTTAATGAATCAATCCCCCAATTTCTCTGTTGACATGGGAAGGAGTGCGACTAGCAACCTCCAGTTGCTCGAACAGAATGGGCATGCGTGTGACTGAGGACTTTTCTAGGTATTTCTATGCCTGCGACCCCAATTTTTTTGCCACCTTTTCAGGCCCAGGGCTCAGGTCACTACCCATAATTCCATGACACTTCCAGAAATGAAAGATAGCAACAGAATAGCAATGTAAATGAAAAAAATTGAACAAGGACTTGACTGGACCCTACTAGCCATGACAGGCATTTCGTCAAACATGTCACAGATATGTAATCTACAGGTTTAAACAACATTTATGAGCATAGGGGTCTCATACTTATCTGAGAATCGCTGAGAAGCATTGTTGCCTCATCACATTAGTTGCATTATCATGTATTAATTCATAGATTCATTGTTCTTTAATTTACAAATCAAAACATGATAAAAGCCATACATCATCAATGTCATAAAACACATTCATAACCAACATATAAACAACAGAAATGACAAGGAAAAAACAACCATATAAGACACATAATAAAAAACATATTTACCCATCAATACAATAGGAAAAGATCTCTTATTGCATAATCAAAATGCAACCAAGTTTGGGACTTCCACATACCACCCAACCATAGACATGGTTGAGCCAAATCTCTCTTAAGTCAGGCACCCATGTGTCATATTCCAAGCATGAATGTGGGATCTCATAAAACACATCAATGAAAACCAAATGAGGGCTTCCAGAGGACAAACCACATCAACCTTCAACCAGTGATTCCATCTCACGGTCGGACATCACAAACCATCACCAGATTTCTCTCCACACAAGCTTTCTAGGGATACAGTGTATTTGTTCCAACCAAGGCTCCAGGAATAGTAACTCAACCCACAGATGTTGTTGGGCTGCAAAGTGTTTGTCCAACCAAGGCTCCAGGACTAATAACTCAACCCACCAATGGCTCCAGAATTTTTGTCCAACCAAGGCTCTAGGAATAGTAACTCAATCCAAGTTGTTACAGGGCTCCAGAGCGTTTGTCCAACCAAGGCTCCATGAACTAGTAATTCAACCCACAACTAAAGGAATGTGAGAACCAACCAGAAAAACAAACAATTAATTGAACCCACAACACCATGGTTGTCTAGGAAATGGCAAGGCTAAGAAAATCCGTTGTCAATCCAAGTAGTTCTCCATGCTAATGACAGATCATGACCAAGAAACCACATGCATATGTCATGAATGTTTAAACTAGTGAGGAAAACATACATGCAACTCGGCACCTACAAACAAAACATGATGTAGTTGTTGATCCTGATGTCCTCTTGTGCTTTCCTTCTCTTCCTTTGCATTCTTGCTCCAAAAATCCAAGTATGCCACACTCTCCGAGAGTTCTCCAAGAAACTCCAAGTGTCCAAGGGTATGAGAGAGAGAGAATAGAATGAGAGCTCCAAAACTGAACTGACAAAAATCTGTGCAAAATCTTGCCTATCCTTAGAATATTTTTTATTAATGATGCCTCTAATTTCATTAATTTTCCATTCTTTTCCTTCATTTTCCTCCTCACATGCAACTTGTGACCTTTAACCTTCATTTTATCCTATTTTCCATTATTTTCATAAATAAATTCCAATAAATGCCACTTTGACTTTCCAAATCATTATCAATTTCCTTTGCCAATTTACATAGCCATAATAATCCATATGAACACCCACATTATAATGTTTTGCCCAACATTCAACTTGGAATATGTGTCCCATGACCTTGGTTATTATTTTTCCTTTATTAACTTTTAGTACATGGAGCTTTCTCTAGGGTTTTTATAGAATCCTCCCACTTGGGGGAACATCGTCCTTGTTGTTCAACGAAACCTACAACCAATAAGACTGTTGTAAGCACAACATACTACCCATAGAGCTTTATAACCTAATTCATTGCAGTATTTACAATGATCAACCTACTGAGAAGCAAACCAACATGACAACATGACAACTATAACATCGTATTGACATGACATCCATACCGTTTATGGAAGGAATGCAAATGGGATTGCCTCAAGGGCAAGCGAAACAAAACCCAGGTGAAGAAATGTCAAGCCCAAATAATGCTATCAACTGCCCAAATACTACTCTGTGTTGCCCCAACAATTTTGCATTGTCTCCTACAAATATATCTCTCAAAACCCCACCTCTAGTGCTCAGAAAATTTTTCAAAATTACTACCAATCTCCTTGAGCAAAACCCACCAAAACCTAGAAAGGGTTTGGCCTAGTTAAGGCTTTCAAAAATCGATCCCCAAAGGCCCTACGTCCTCCACTCACTGCTGAAATACGTTGTCTTCCTGTGCACCAAAAAACTCCACCCAAAACACTCCAAAAAGGTTGCAATCAACTCCACAAATGTTTCCCCTATTTCTCCCAGCAAGTTTCAGCCTCACTAAGCAATCCCCTCACTCCCTTGCGTGCTAGTGACACTCTTTTGCGCAAGACCAGGAGCTACAAATTCACTCCAGAATGTGTTTCGGGAAATGTTACCCTAAAGGTCTTGGGTTGATAAACCTTCACAGATCAGGGGCATGTCATTACAAGAAGGACTCACTTAACCAACTTCTTTGTATTTAACTAGAATCTACAGGTTGTAGACCTTACCCAGATATCCTTCAGTTGTAGTAGATCCCACGGGGTGCAAACCCACTGCAACTCTTTGTGCTCCGAAATATGTAAACCAGCAAAGAAAAAGCACAAAATCCTATTTTTACAACATATATATGTTCTAGATGTTAGTGAAAAGCATGCATAATCTTATAAAAACAATATTAAATGAACAATTTAATATCATTACACATGTATAAAATATTATTGACACGTAAATATCAGGAACAAGATGGTACTTCTATTATTAATGACATGTATAGTAAACAAACATGGAGAGATGACCTGAAATTTGCCATGGCCCTCGATCATACCGTCCTCTGGATCCGTCTAGCCCTAGCCTCTCAAGATTTCTTCCAAAAATAGTAAACATTGGATGTCACATAGGGTGAGTGAACATCTCAAAGAAACAGGAGTTTCCTGAAAATATCTGGGAAGTGCAAGAGGCACAATGAATATATCAAACTTGGATAGGGCTCCAACAGCGTATAATATATATATTTCTCTCTCTCTTTTTCCCTTAGGCCATTCCCTTGAGGGGATTTTATACTCCCTCAAAGTAGTTTTTACAGTTGGGAACAGTTAGGTCACGGGCTGGGGTATTTAAGTTACACATACAACCATAAACCCCACCTCAAAAATAGGGAAATTATATATTTTTTAATGTTTAAAAGGGCATACATGGTTCTCTATATATGGACTCGCGTGTATACGCGAAAAATTATGGGCAGAGTCGCGTATGGGTTTTAAGAAACTATTTTTTGAGAAATATTTCCAAGTCTGAAAGGAAGGGTTGCCCAAGGCTAGTGTATATGTCATCAAGTATATGTTGGTGGTAAATGATTCTATAACATAATGTAGTTGTCTCCTCCAGCTCCCAAACTCCCCAGAAAACCTGCAAAAACTATGAGCTTCCTTCTCCTAATTTCCTTTGGCAATTTCTCCCTGGAAGAGCACCGAAATGACTCCCCTTGAGTCCCTCTTTTGTCCTCCTAGAACACGCAGTGGCTAGGAAAAATATGAATGTAAGTGTTGGAAAATTCACTGAAAGTCTCCTCCGGATGGATGTGAAACAACCTCTCTAGGGTGGCACTTGAAGTCCCTCGATGTAATATTCCTAATTAGCATTGCTAATTGGAATATTTCATTTTTGTTTAATTTTGCCGCTTTAGCTAAAAATAATAAATAAAGTGAGAAATAAGAGGGGTCATCTCACTTTATAAAATAAAGTGCTTTCCTAGTTGATTGACGTTGTAACTTAAAGGGGTGGCCTTGGGGGTCCACGCGTGTATGAGGGGAGGCCTCACGCTGACCCAAGGGTAACTGCGCAGGCCAAGGAGGGTGAAGGACGCAGTTAAGGTTTTGGAGGGAGTTTAGCACTATAAAAGGAGGGTTTTCCACTTCATTTGGCATTGTTGATATGATATTGATATTGAGAGCTAGACTTCTGTCTACTTCAGCACGCCGGTTGTTTAGTCGGTCTGCAGCACTGTTTAGTGCGAACTGAGTGTCTCCAGTCGGAGATCTCACCCTTGGCTCCGGGGGACTTCGAGTGCCTGCTCGAGCAAGGTTTTTCCTTCAGTTTCGCTGGTGATTTGCAGCAGTTTTCTGGTGGATGTTTTGCAAAGGAGTTGCCCTTCTTTTGTGACTGCGCAGTCTAGGAGAGAGGACGCAGTCCCAGCTAGGGAGGACGCAGTTATTTTGAGCAGGGTTGTTGTGTGGGGATTTGGCAGAGATTTCAGCGTTTTCCAGCCCTGGGGAGTTTGCTATTTATTCCGGAGGATTTGCAGGTGGATTCAGCCCTTTTTGCCAGTGTTTCCCTGGGCTTCTGCGCTGTCACTGGGAGAGACAGCGTTTTCTCTGGAGAGGGTTTATTTGGTGCATTTTCGGAGGTGGAGCATTTGCTTCACGATTTCTGGGTTTTGTCCGGAGGGTTGAGATCAGTTAGCCTTCAGCTCATTCCAGTGAGGAGATCAGCCCCTAGCTCCAGTGTATTGCAGCAGCAGCTTTCCACGGCAGTTTTTCCAGCCAGCTAGGACGCAGTCCCTATTGCAGCCATTTCTTATTCTGAGAGGGTCTCCACTTGCCTAGGGCAAGGATAGGTGCACTCATTCTGATTATCTTTGTACCCATATGCATGTATTCTCAGATTAATAAAATGGCTTAGTGTTCTGGCATTTTATGAGTATTTGTTCCATATTCTGGTTCCGGTATTTTGTTCTATATATCTGTTTGTTGTATTTCTATGTATTACTGGTTATTTCCCATTGGGGATATTACAGTGGTATCAGAGCATAGTTCTGGCTCAGCCTGTGGTGCTAGCAGTCTATGACGCCTGGGGATAACCCCTACATCCATCGTAGGAGACGCAGAGAAGCTGAGGGTAGGTGGAAGTTTCCTTTCGGGGGAATTGATTCTGATCAGGAGCCACCTAAGACAGATTCAGAGGCAGAGCAGCCTGTGAGGGACACAAAGCAGCGAGATCCGATGGCCGACACAGATAAAAAGCTGGATGCAATCATCCATCACATGCAGGATATGTCACAGAGGCTTGCAGCTGTAGAGGTGGCACAGAGAGAACCCCCTAGGGTTTTCCAGGTCGGAGAGGGATCAGGTATGTCTCACCACATACCAGTACGTGATGCTATCCCCATTGTGACGAATCAGGCACCCACGCGATCCACTATGCCCACATTCTTGCCAGAGGACACAGGGACAGGAGTACGGGGAGGTGCACAGAGGGATACTCCAGCACCCACGTGACCTACCATGCCTACCTTCCTGGCAGAGGACGAGGGGTCGACAGCGCCGCGTGAGTTATGTCCAGCTCAGTGGGCGGCCGCTTTTGCAGAGTATCAGGCTTTCGGACAGGAATTCATGGATTCTCTCACCTTCGAGAGCTATCTCCATATCCAGTATGGCATTAGACCCCGTGATCATCACAAGGCGCACAGGCACCACCGCGATGACCACCGCGCGGCTAGTAGATTCCATTTGCCCACGTTTGATGGCTCATCAAACAGTTCGGCAAAGTCCTGGGTGGAGAAGCTGGACATCTATTTCCAGCTTAACCAGGTGTCGGAGTCAGAGGCCATTAAGGTGGCTACATTGCATCTGGAGGGTGAGGCTCAGGACTGGTGGTTTCATGGGATGGAGACACTCGGGCATTCCACAGTGACGACATATGCCGAGTTTACCCGGAGGGTGGTAAAGCGCTTTGACAGGAGGGATCCGGAGCAGCATTTTGTTGAGCTGACCAAGCTCAAACAGACTGGGAGTGCAGAGACATACATTTCAGACTTCTTGAGGGTTTCAGTGATGGTGCCTAACTTATCTACAGCCTGGATGGTTTACATGTTTGTGGAGGGGCTGTCAGAGCCACTTCGTGGCCTAGTCCGGTCGAACAAACCGGCTACCCTTCAGGATGCCATCAGCAGGACTCGAGACTTACAGGATGTCTTACCCAGGACTCGGCCACCTTATCCCCAGAGACAGGCTTTTCAGCCTAAGGATAAGGACACGAGGACTCCGCCTCCCAAGGCGAATCCTGGACGAGGGCAGTTTGATGATGAGGCCAGGAGAGAGCTGAGGAGGAAGCGGTTGTGCTTCACTTTCCAGGAGCCATGGGCACCGGGACACAGATGTGCAGCAGGGAAGGCACATTTCATAGAGGTCTTCTCCGAGAGCAGTGGAGAAGAGGATGAGGGGGATGATGAGGAGGCAGGAGATTGTTATGTAGCACAGAGTACCTTACCACCTCCACCACCCGCGACAGGTGGGGCATCGTTTGCACCCACTGGGGGAGCTCTAGCCGCATTGCGGGGAGTCCCCAAGTACTTGACTCTGCGCGTACGGGGGACAGTGCGCGGATAGCGAGTTTCAGTCTTAGTCGATAGTGGGGCCACCCACAATTTTATTGATGCCCAGATGGTTGAGCGGAGAGGCATACAGACGGAGGGCTTTCATGGGTTTTCTGTCTTGGTCCCAGGAGATCAGACCATGGCATGTGCTCGATATGTTCCGGAGTTATCAGTGACGATGGGCACTTATACATTGACAGATCACTTCTTTGTGGTGGACATTCCGGACACCAACCTGATATTGGGATTTCAGTGGCTTATTACTCTAGGGAAGGTCACGACAGATTGGAAGGCCCTAGAGATGGAGTGGGATGATCCCAAGACGGGGAAGCATGAGAAGATACGGGGGCTGCACACATACCCACCCCAGATGGTGTCGGCACACAGCATGGAGGCGACCTTCCGCAAGGGGGATATAGAGTGGGCGATAGAGTTGCGAGCTTCAGAGGCAGTGGATACAGGGCAGACAGTGCATCCTGATCTACAGTCTATTCTCGACAGGTATGCAGTAGTTTTTGGGGATATTCCACCAGGGTAGCCACCGGATCGGGGGTTTGAGCACACGATCGAGCTTGATCAGGGGATACAGGCCGTGATTACTACACCGTATAGGCATCCCAAGGCCTATCGGGACGAGATAGAGCTTGTTATCTGTGAGTTTGCTGCCCTTGGTCACATTCGCCCAAGCACGGCAGATCAGTCCTTTTGGTTTTTTGCTTCTTCCGTAGTGCCGGTGAAGAAGAAGGAGCCCAGACATTGCGTATGCATTGACTATGGCTCGAACAAGAAGACCCCTCGAAGAATGTGTACCCCATCCCCCGTGATCGATGAGCTAATGGATGAGTCGAGAGGGAGCACGGTTCTTCTCAAGATTGACTCGAGATCCGGCATCGATACGCGGTGAGGGAACAGCAGGGGACATTCCCAAGACCGCTTTCTCGTGTCATTATGGGCACTTTGAGTTTCGGGTCATGCCATTTGGGTTGACCAATGCACCTGCTACTTTCCAGTCTTGTATGAATCACATTTTCAGGGATCATCTGAGAAAGTTTGTGCTGGTTTTCTTTGATGACATCCTTATATACAGCAGGACTTGGGAGGAGCACCTCCAGCATATTGAGACAGTCTTGCACATCTTGGAGGAGCAGCAGTTCTATGCCAAGCTCTCCAAGTGTGAGTTCGGTTTGACAGAGATGCTGTATCTGGGACACATTATAGGAGTGGACGGGGTGAGAGTCCACAAGGAGAAGATCAGGGCTATCAGAGACTGGCCAGAGCCACGGAATGTGACGGAGCTTCGGGGATTTATTGGTATTTGCACCTACTACAGGAAGTTCGTCAAGGGCTTCTCTCAGCTTGCTGCACCCCTCACGGATCTGACGAGGAAGGGGGCATTCAGTTGGTCGGACACAGCACAGCGAGCTTTTGACAAGCTCAAGGAGGTGATGAGCAGTTGTCCCGTATTAGCGTTGCCAGATTTTACGCAGCCCTTTGTCCTAGCGTGTGATGCATCAGGAGAGGGGATTGGTGCAGTTTTGATGCAGGACGGTCATCCGATTGCTTTCGAGAGCCGGAAGCTCCTTCCACACGAGAGGTTGTATCCCATATACGATAAGGAGATGCTGGCCATCATGCATGCATTGGCCAAATTCCGGCAGTACCTGGTGGGTGGCAGATTCAGGGTGAGGACAGATCATAACAGCCTGAGGTACTTTCTGGAGCAGAAGCAGTTGCAGGAGAGACAGCAAAAGTGGATCAGCAAGATCCAGGCCTACAACTTTGACATAGAGTATGTCAAAGGGAAGAATAACGTGGTAGCTGATGCCCTTTCTCGTAGACCGGCCACGTTATCACTCATGAGCTTGGACGCTGATTGGAGGGCTCGACTGTTGGTTGAGTACTCCAAGGATAGGTTTGCATGCGAGGTTCTGGATGGGTAGGTAGCAGATGACAGGTACAGGGTGGTCGATGAGATCATCTATTACAGGGACAGGATCTTCTTGACTGAGGGGTCTCAGCTCAAGAAGAAGATACTCCAGGCTTCACATGATTCACCATTGGCGGGCCATCACGGGTTCACCAAGACATACAGGGCCATCCGGGAGAGGTTTGCATGGAAGGGCCTCAAGGAGGACGTACTCCAGCATGTCAGGGAGTGCGATGTTTGCCAGCGAAACAAGGGAGAGATGAGCCATCCTGCAAGGTTGTTGCAGCCTCTTCCCATTCCGGAGGGGAAATGGGAGAGCATATCGATGGACTTCATCACAGGGTTGCCCACCGTGCAGGGCAAGGATTGCATCTTCGTAGTAGTTGACCGGCTGACGAAGTATGCTCACTTTTTCGCCATATCCGCACATCACACGGCAGCACAGGTGGCGGAGCTGTTCTTCAGGGAGGTTTTCAGATTGAATGGTCTACCCAAGACCATTGTCAGCGACAGGGACAGCCGCTTTATGGGCGGGTTCTGGCAGGAGCTCTTCCGACTAGTGGGGACCGAGTTGACACCGAGCACTAGTTATCATCCTCAGACGGACGGGCAGACAGAGATAGTTAACAAGTGGCTGGAAGGCTACTTGCGTAACTACGTCAGTGGGCAGCAGAGGGCATGGCTAAAGTGGCTGCATTTGGGCGAGTACTGCTACAACACAACGCACCATATGTCTATTGGTATGACACCTTTCTATGCTTTATATGGATATCATTCCTTATCTTTTGTGGACATGATGTTTGGTGTTAGCAGGGCTCCGCGAGCCAAGTTATGGATCCAAGAGAGCCAAGACATCCTCCGAGCTCTCAAGGACAACATAGCCACAGCACAGAATCAGCAGAAGTTGTATGCTGATAAGGGTCTGGTGGAGAGACACTTTGAGGTAGGGGACCTGGTCTACCTACGGCTACAGCCATACCGACAGTCTTCGCTCAAGCAGAAGGGGGCGGAGAAGCTAAAGCCTCGTTTTTATGGGCCATACAGGGTGATACGCAGGATCGGGCAGGTTGCGTATGAGTTGGAGCTGCCCCAAGGCAGCCGGATTCATAACATCTTTCATGTATCATGCCTGAAAAAGGCACTGGGCCAGCATGTGACAGTCACCGAGGAGCTACCACCTACAGATGATGAGGGGCATCTAGTGTTACAGCCGGAGGCTATTATTGACACTAGGGAGAGGCAGCTGCGGAGCAGGAAGATCAGGGAGTTCTTGGTGAGATGGAAGAACTTGCCGGATGAGGATGCCACTTGGGAGGATGAGAGGATCTTGCAGCATCCATCACTTCAGTTGCTTGAGGACAAGCAACGTTTTGCCGGGGGAGACTGTAATATTCCTAATTAGCATTGCTAATTGGAATATTTCATTTTTGTTTAATCTTGCCGCTTTAGCTAAAAATAATAAATAAAGTGAGAAATAAGAGGGGTCATCTCACTTTATAAAATAAAGTGCTTTCCTAGTTGATTGACGTTGTAACTTAAAGGGGTGGCTTTGGGGGTCCACACGTGTATGAGGGGAGGCCTCACGCTGACCCAAGGGTAACTGCGCAGGCCAAGGAGGGTGAAGGACGCAGTTAAGGTTTTGGAGGGAGTTTAGCACTATAAAAGGAGGGGTTTCCACTTCATTTGGCATTGTTGATATGATATTGATATTGAGAGCTAGACTTCTGTCTACTTCAGCACACCGGTTGTTTAGTCGGTCTGCAGCACTGTTTAGTGCGAACTGAGTGTCTGTGGTCGAAGATCTCACCCTTGGCTCCGGGGGACTTTGAGTGCCTGCTCGAGCAAGGTTTTTCCTTCAGTTTCAGTGGTGATTTGCAGCAGTTTTCTGGTGGACGTTTTGCAGAGGAGTTGCCCCTTTTTGTGACTGCGCAGTCTAGGAGAGAGGACGCAGTCCCAGCTAGGGAGGACGCAGTTATTGTGAGCAGGGTTGTTGTGTGGGGATTTGGCAGAGATTTCAGCGTTTTCCAGCCCTGAGAAGTTTTTCTATTTCATCCGGAGGGTTTGCAGGTGGATTCAGCCCTTTTTGCCAGCGTTTTCTTGGGCTTCTGCGCTGTCACTGGGAGAGACAGCGTTTTCTCTGGAGAGGGTTTATTTGGTGCATTTTCGGAGGTGGAGAATTTTCTTCACGATTTCTGGGTTTTGTCCAGAGGGTTGAGATCAGCTAGCCTTCCAGTTTTCAGCTCATTCCAGTGAGGGGATCAGCCCCTAGTTCCAGTGCATTGCAGCAGCAGCTTTCTACAGCAGTTTCTCCAGCCAGCTAGGACGCAGTCTCTATTGCAGCCATTTCTTATTCTGAGAGGGTCCCCACTTGCCTAGGGCAAGGATAGGTGCACTCATTCTGATTATCTTTGTACCCATATGCATGTATTCTCAGATTAATAAAATGGCTTAGTGTTCTGGCATTTTATGAGTATTTGTTCCATATTCTGGTTCCGGTATTTTGTTCTATATATCTGTTTGTTGTATTTCTGTGTATTACTGGTTATTTCCCATTGGGGATATTACACTCGAATAAAGGGTGAGTTCTCCGCTTGGAAAAATCATGCTAAACAATAAGTGACCTGGCTAAGAATCTTGAGAAACTAAGTTGAATTCAATATGCCAAAAGATAAAAATGAAGTTGAGCTTCTTCCTTTTATAATTTTGTGGGCCTTCCTTCCCACGTGGGCCCCTCCACGAAGACATTCGATTTCCCTCCTAAGAAATTCGAACCATATGCTAAGTGAAGTATGTTTTTCCTTATGAGGGTGGCCACCACATTCCACTAGAAAAAAAAATACGGGCTCCTCTTATCTCCTAATTCCTTTACAAAAATTGAGTGGGTCCCATAACCTCCAAATTTATCTCAAAATTGTGGAAATTAATCATGTTCCAAAATAATTTAGGAAGGGACATTATTGTCCTCCCCTACCAAATGCTTCTTTTCCCCAAGCAAATTCAACGTTGGATGCTCAAGTGTGTGCTCACCCTCCCAAGTGGCATCCTCATCCAAAAAACTCTTCCAACATACCAAATATTATTTGATCGTATTTCTCCTTAACTTCCTCTTCCGTTTCTCCAGAATGGCCTCCAGTTCCAAAACCATATGCCCTTCATCATCAAGCAAAGGCAACTCCACAAATTTTGTAACCTACTTCCCCAATACCCTCTTGATTCATGAAACATGGAAAATGTTGTGGAACATTATCCCTAGTGGTAGCTCCAACTAATAGGCTGACTCTTCAACCCTGCTAATCACCATGTCTGGCCCATAAAAGCGTGGCTCCAGCTTCCTGACCCCCTTTTATTTCAGTGTCGACTTTTGGTACGGCTAAAATCACAGGCACACCAAGTCCCCCTCCTCAAAATGTCTCTCAACTCAGTGTCTATCAGCATACATCTTTTGTTGATTATGATTTGTTAGGAAATTTTCCTTAACTTGGCTCTCTAGGATCCAATCTTTGGCCTTTGGGGCCCGGTTGTCTCCAAAAACAATGACAGCAAAATACAAATCATCATAACCATACAAATCACATAAAGGTGACATACTGATGGACATATGATGGGTGGTGTTGTAGAAATGCTCTCCTAAGTGCAACAATTGAATCCATTCCCTTTGGTTCCTGGTCACATAGTTCCTGAGATAACCCTCTAGCCCTTTGTTCACCCTCTTCGTTTGTTTGTCTGTCTCTAGGTGGTAACTCGTGCTTGGGGTGACCTTAGTACCCACTAGCTTGAAGAGCTCCTGCCAGAATCCTCCCATAAATCGGTTGTCTCTATCACTGACTATGGTCTTAGGAAGTCTGTGCAAGAGGAAATCCTCCCTGAAGAACAAATTTTCCACCTGAGAAGTTGATTATCATGTCATAATTACAAATAAATGGGCATACTTGGTTAGTCGGTCGACCACCATATAAATACAATCCTTGCCCTACATTGTTGGAAGCCCTGTGATAAAATCCATGGATATACTCTCCCATTTCCCCTCAAAAAGCGGGAGAGGTTGCAACAACCCAGCTGGATGGGTAAACTCCCCCTTGCTCTTTGACAGGCCTCACACTCTCACTTCCATGCAGATCTTCCAGAACTCGTGATTCCCTGAAAATGGAAAATCATGAGCTGCATGGAGTATTTACTCCCTCAACACTAAGCCCAGAATTAATAATATGCACCCCTTATAGTATATAATCTCGTCCATCACTCGGTAGTGCTAATATGTGTGAATTCCCTCCAATATCTCACATTCTCGCCGATCCTTGGAGTACTCTACTAACAACAGCACCTTCCAATCATGGAAAATTCTCATGAGTGAAAGTCTTACTGGTCTCCTGGATAGTGCATCAACTACTAAATTGTGATTGCCCCACACATACTCAATATCAAAATCATAGGCCTACACCTTGCTAGCCCATCTTTGTTGTTTGTCATTGAGGCCCTGCTTCCCCATGAAGTGGCGAAGACTGTTGTGAGGAGAAATCAATTTCCCACCAAATATTTCTAAAACTTGGCCAGCGCATGCATGATGGGTAGGATCTCCTTGTCATATATGGAGTACGACCACTCATGTGGTAGAATATTTCGTCTCTCGAAAGCAATGGGTTGCCCACTTGGGATAAAACTGCCCCAATCCTCTCACCTGATGCATCACACTCCAATGTGAATGGCTGTGTGAAATCTGGGAGTGTCAACACTGGGAAACTACTCATCACCTCCTTGAGGCGATTGAAAGTTTTTTGGCCTCCATCTGTCCATGAAAAAGCCCCCTTTTTCATCAAATTTGTGAGGGGTGCCACTAACAGTGAGAATCCCTTGATGAACTTACGGTAATAGGTGAAAATGCCCAAAAACTCCCTGAGCGCTATCACATCTCTAGGAACCGGCCAATACTTAATGGCCTTGATATTATCCTCATGCACCTTGACCCCATCTGTGCCAATGATGTGTCCCAGGTAAAGCATCTCTGTCAGTCCAAACTCACACTTGGACAACTTGGTGTAGAACTGCTCATCCTCTAAAATGTGCAACATTGTCTCTAAGTGTTGCAGGTGCTCCTCCCACGTCTTGTTGTAAATCAGGATGTCATCAAAGAATACTAGCACAAATCTCCTCAATTTCCCTCTAAACACATGGTTCATGCATGATTAAAAGGTGGTAGGTGCATTGGTCAACCTAAAAGGCATGACCAAGAACTCAAAATTCCTGTAGTGACACCTGAAAGTTGTCCTTAGGATGTCCTGATCCCTCCCCCGGATCTATTGATACCCTGACCAAATCTATCTTAGAGAAGAACTTAGTTCCTTTAAGCTCATCCAACATCTCATCAATACACAGAATGGGATACCGATTCTTCAACGTCCTCTTGTTGAGCTACCTATAATAAATGCATATGCTAAAAGTTCCATCCTTCTTCTTTATCAACACTATTGAAGAAGAGAAGGGACTGGAAATCGGCCTAATGTGGCATAATGCCAAAAACTCTTTGATAGCTCACTCAATCTCATCCTTATAGGCTTTGGGGTGCCAATAAGGTGTGGTGATGACCACCTGCACACTAAGCTCCAACTCTATAGCGTAATCAAACCCCCTTTCTGGTGGTAGCCCTGGTGGTACGTCTCCAAAACCTATCAGGTATCTATCCAGTATAACTTGTATGTCTAGGTGTGGCGCCTTGACCTGTCCCCCAACCTATGAAATCCTCAACTCTACTGCACATGTTATGTCCCCATGCCTAAAATCGCCCTCCATCCTATGGGCTGAGACTGTATGTGGAGGATATGAATGCATGCACCGAAGAACTACTAGCTTACCATCTGCCTCGTAAACTCCATCTCTATTTTCCTCCAGTCGGTGGTGACTTGGCCAAGGGACTATAGCCATTGGACACCCATCACCACATTGGTGTCTCGTATGTCCACCACAAAAAAATGGTCTGTCATCGAATAGTTCCCCATGGTCACTATCAAAGCGAGAACATATCGAGTGCACTGCATAGTCTTGCCCCACGGTACCAGAACGGAAAACCCCTCAAACTCTGTAGCGTTGATTTATATCCTCTGGACCATCTGAGCATCAACGAAATTTTGTTTGGCCCCACTGTCTACTAATACTGAGACACGATGCCCCTGCATTGTGCCTCTGATCCTCAAGGTCAAAAATTTGGGAACCCCACACAAAGAGGCAAGGATTCCCCCAGATGGTGAAAAGATGCTCCCCCATGTGGTGGTGGTGGTGGTGGCCCCCTCTCCGTCGAACCCTCACTGTCTCCCCCAACATTCTCCAATTCCACATCATCCTCCTCATCACTGTCTGAGAAGACCTCGATATAATAGGCCTTGCCCGTTATGCACCGATGGCCTGATACCTGTTAGCTCACGTATTTCAGTGATCAAATGACTCTTTCGGTTGTTTTCCATAAATTCATAGGTCAATTTTTTTTTACTTTTTCGAACATGTACTCATAAAATAATTTTGGTCACTGAAGAAGGATAAACAATGTATGTTGCTACTTCATTTCATTTATCATCATCATTGTCAAGGTCATCGCCATCATCAGTTTCAAGGTCACCATCTCCATCATCATCTTTCAAGAAGTCTAGGGTTATGTCATTTCATTGCATTTAGGCCAAGTCTAGGTTCAACCCTGCCTTTGGAAAAATATTCAAATTTTCACTATACACAAGGCAGCAACCCTCCATTTCATTCATAAAACCCTAATGAAGGAGCGAGTATGTCTATGAAATTCAAATAAATCCATCTTTATTTTTTCACATGGATCAAATTTTAAAAAAAATAGGATCAAACATCTCATCTTTGTCTCACTGTTTCTTGAAAATTGAAGAACTCGGTCTCATTGTCTCCTTTAAAGGATCAAAAAGTCATCATCCATTGTCAGAGCTCCAAGGGAGGTCATTTTTACCTACTTTCCTATTCAAATGCAAAAGAGTGTCATTTCAAGCTTCAAAAACATATTATCTGTTTTGAAGAGTCACTATCCAATGTAAAAAGTCCAAAGGTGAAAGATTTTCAAAGTTTTTAATAACAGTCTTGATGTCTCATGAAAAGGAGAAAATTTGTCTCAAGGTCTCATTTTAAAAGCCTAAGAAGGTCATCTCGAGTGTTAAGGAATGAAAAGGAGGTCAATCTGCCTTCTCATCTCATTTGAAGGGGTAATAGTCATTCTTCAAGTGCAAAAGGGTTAAAAGTCACCTTTCATGTCAAAAGGTTCAAAAAGTGTTATTTTGTCTTCTTGCCTTATTTGAAAAAAGCCAACATGTCATCCTCAAAGTTGAAAAAGGGTTAAAATTCAATATATATGTCAAACAAGAAGGTAAGATTCATTAATGTTTATAAAGGATTAGTGAACTTCATGTTTATTCATTCTTACCCTTTCCACATATAAGAGAGTAACCATTCACTCTTTTAAACTCCAAATTCAAGCATTAAAAATTCCTTGGTTACCTTTCTGGGCTTCTTTTCTCACTAACCAAACTCCTTTGTTACGTTTTTGGCATCGAAATTCATTGGAGAAATGTTATTGTTATGCTTCTGTGGGAATGAAAACCTCTTGTTATGCTCCTTTCAGTGTGAAGAAGTGCGTTGTTACGATTCTGGGTGAGGGCAGTAGTTGTGTTACGCTCCTGTTAGTGTTGGAGAAAGAGTTGTTATGCTTATGGATAGTGTAAAATCCTTTTGTTATGCTCCTGTTAGTTGTAAAAATCAAATTTTTATGCTCTTGTGTGTTGAGAAACACAGTATTACATTTATGTGGAGGAAGAAATCAAGAGTATTACGCTTTTCGGTGTTGCTTAAACCTTACAAACCCTCCAGCCTTCGAGATCATTTCTTGGTGTGGCTTCTCCACAATTGACCAACACCATGGAAAGTGAGAAGGAGAGCTTCAAAGGAGGGCGTCATCTCAAAATTGAGCCATTCACCATGCACGAGATTAATGCTTCGCCATTGGCCAAAAGATGCTTTCAAAGAACTCAATACTTAACATTTTGTGAAAGGCTTATGGAAGGAGGGTATTATCTTTAGTTATCCAGCGTTTTTGCAACCAGCTACAATATGGTAAAGGTCACTCTTGCAGGTATGGAGATAATATTATCATGTGACCTAATTTATTCAGCTACAGGTATCCCTTCTCGGGGAAAGCAGTGGTTCAAGGGTATGGATCTTGACATTGAAAATTACAAGCAGTTCCTAAAACCTCATGCTAGAGATGATCCAGAATTTTTTTTTCTTTTTTATAAATCTCATAAACAAGTATACTCCTCTGATGATGTTTATAATTAAGTACTTTACATGCGAATGAATATTCTCCAAGCTATACAGGTATCACATCAGGGTTTTGATGCATTTTACCAGAGTCAAAACACTTGATTTGCCTCATTATTTATATAGGAGCTTGATTAAGATGGATGAGAAGATTCAGAGTAGAAGAGAACATCATCATACTAGTCTCTTTAATAATGGCCTTATCAAGCTCATTGTGTTGCACCACTTGTCCTCCATAAACATGACATGGGAAGCCTTCTTGGAGAGGTTGTCAGCAGTACTTTATGTCTTTCCTACTACATCATCACCACAACCAATGGATATTGGCTCTTCTAGCATGCCTATTCGGCTTTAAAATTTCCCTAGGTTTGTGGGATTTTCTCACACATATGAGAGAGGGAGGAGGCAAGTTTTTGTGCCTAAGTCTACCATGATATTTCTTACACTTGGCACCCATGATGAGCAATGTCAGATAGAGGAGCAGCGTCTTTTGCATCATCATGATGAGTCGGTGCCAATGGATCCTAAGGTATCAGAAAATGAGGAGGTCATATCAGTTGAATACATCAACAAAGAGAAGGATAAAGAGATTTCAGAATTGAAAGAGGCCTTCTCCATTACCCAATCCTGAATTACTTTCCTTGAGCGGGAAAATTTTCAATTGTAAGTGAATTAGCTCCTCCAAAGTAAATACAAAACAGACATGGAGGTAAACAAAGGTAAAGGCAAGAATATTTTTGTTGTTTACCAAGTGCAGGAGATGGAGGCTGAAGCACATGCAAAAATACCAAGGACAAGAGACCTAAAAAGGGCATTGGAGCAAGAGAGACAACAAATTCATCAATCTGAAGAATTGACATTTGATGAGCTCATTGTCATGGAGATCAATGAGGATAGAGAGCTTTGGCTATCAAGATTTAATTATCATCTGTAGAAGTTATTGAAGAAGGCTAAAACGGATAACAAGCTGCAAAGACACATGACAAGTGATTATCGTACCAGGGATACCATTTCTCAAGTAAGGTTGAAACAAGTCAACAAGAGGCTTAAAGAGGTGAAAATGAAGCTCGAGGAGAAGGACAGCTTGGATTTATTGGTTGAAGCTTTAGTACCTGTGTAGCCTATCTCTTTCAGGTGTCAAATAACCAATTTTGAAGGCTTTGAATCAATTTTGGTATTTTACATTATTTTTGCCAAAATTCTGGAAATTTCTCATTGCAGAAGGGTAATAGACACTTATGAATTTTTGTTGTGGAGGCAGCCAAATGGTGATTTACTTACATGGATGGATGTATTTTGATTGGTACATCATATATCATTAACCCTCTTGGAATGAAAACCTCCAATTTGGGATAAAAATCTTAAAAACCACCTATTTTTCATGTTTTTGCCTCCTTTTTGGGCCCTCTGTTACGCTTTTGAGTGACCCTGGGAGAATGATTTTTGAATGCCTTTCCATGGTCAATTTTGAAAAATTCAATATGTTCTGGAAACTAGACACACAGGGCTAGTTGACCGTTTTTTAAAAAGTGAATTTGAACTTCTCAAAGTGCCTCCAAAGTTCTGTTACACTTTTGCAATTTTTTTTTAAATTCTTCCGTCAAAATTGTCACACATCAGCATTGGATTCCCTCAGTGCATTTGTCAAGCTCAAAAATGGTCACAAATTCGAGGCTATAAGTTGTCATTAAAGTTATTAGGTTGGTTTTTTCTTCCTAATATGATGGAATTTTAATTAATGTAAGGGACAAATACTCCCAGTTTGTAGCTAAAATTCAAGGAATGGTTTCTAACCTCCCTAAAAACTAGGAAATTACTCATATTTTGCATTCGTGATCCATTTTGGATGGGATTTAGACCCGATGAGGTGTCATATCCTATATTTTCTATAAGTAGACTCTATTTTTTCTTTGTTGGGGTTCGATAGTTGTTATTTGCAGTGGAACTATTGTACAAGATTTTGCTAATGAAATCAAGGACAATGTTGCAGACATAGTGTTGAGACTCTTGTGGTATGCCTTTGAGCATTTTTTTTTTCTCTGTAAACTCATGATTTTGAATGTTATGTTACTCATATTTCACATATATTCTTATTTATGCTAATTCTTGTTAGTTTATTGACAGAAAACATGCTTTCCATGGTCTGTTTTTCATAATATTTTCATGAAATTGTCTTGCTCTTCTGATGAATGAATTTAGTTTAATACTCATTTTGATTCCATATCATTTCACTCTATACACAATGACAAATTAATCATGATTCTTAGCTTACCTACTTGGCCTCACCCTTACCTCTACAACTAAACCTTTGAAATCAGTTCAAAACCCTAGACCTAGTCTCCTAACTGTCATTCATATCCAAGAAAACTCCAAACAAACAAAAACCTTAATCTATTAAGCATCATAAATAGCCTAAATATTATATCCAATCATCCCTTTGACTACAAAGTGACAAAGAGAGAGCCCTCTCTGGTCCGGGTAGGGCTAGCTACCTGACCTAAAGTTTGGTCTGTGGTTACCTTTCTCCAATCCTACTATCAGCCTTGGGAATTTGGGGAGAGTGATAACATTCTTAGCGTCGTTGCCGGGGAGCGCAGGTTAAATTTTTCCTAGGAAAGAACGACAAACATTAGTTATGATTGTTGATGATGAACAGTGGTCGGGCACAAGAAAAGTTGTACATCTTTCACCAAGAAACTCCAATGTCAAAGAATCCAAAGGTTCAGAGTTTTCATGGCAACTCCACTGTGCAAAAACCAGTAGCTTGAAAAATTTCTTGGTGACTTCACTATTTTCAAGATGGAATCGACTGCTAGAAGGTATGCTCCTATGAATCATGCTCACATTCCTATTTTTCCATCCTTGCATAGATTGGAAAACTTATCTGCCCAAATTCATAGATGGAAATGGGGATGAGGTTGTTCTACATCTGGTTAGATTTCACATGCATGTATGTAAACTGAAGATTGAGTTTCCTAAGGATTGCTTGCTGAAAATGTTTATGGCTACCACGGAAGGGAAAGAAAGATCATGGAATGAAGGGTTACCAGAAAGAAGCTTATGTTCTCTTAAATATTTCCATAGAGTGTTCTTCGAGCCTTATGGGAAGTCTCATATTTCTTTGTCTCTTTTACAAAGTTGTTGTGATTATTGTGAAGGTTTTATTGCATAGCTTAAAGGAATTGATGATATCGAATGTATGGATGATGAAGATATCATTGGAGCCTTCTATGATTTTTCCTTCCAACAACAATCTGAAGAAGCTAATCACTATGATACACGAGATCATACTCAACACATAAAAGCCTTCTTTTTAATTGATGAAGAAACAGATGATGTATATTGTCTAGATGCTCATAAAGATATCCCACAGGAAACAATTATGGCAGCAACACAACACACTGATCAACTAGAGGTTAAGGAAGAAACTCAGTAGCCTGAAACTAATCAAGAAAAGGAGAATAATGAAAAAGAACAGGTTATTTTAGATCCTGTGGGTGTACACATTAGCACTGTGGTTGTCGAACAAAGTCCTCTTGTCAATCATCAGGTAAAAGTAATTGAGCATATCATTGAATAATCATTTGCTGATTTGCAGATCTTATGATTCACAAGAACATCTCCAACAGACAAAATTTTCTTCCATAATTAAAGATCAATCAAATTTGATTGATGAGAGCCAATTTTTATTTCATGATTCTAATGATGAGTTGCAACAACCTCGCTAACTTCTATGTGATCTAGTTAATGATGAAGACATCCTGGTTGGATAGGATCTTGCTATTGTGTGTAATGAAATTTAAGAATATTCATAGCCTTTATCTATTGTGGATCAAGAGAATAAAAAAAAAATTTCTCTCATTCCATTTGTTGGGAATCTATTTCAACATATAGAAAAATTGACATTGTGGAATAAGGTTTGTTTTCCAGCTTTTAATCATTCAGAAGATCATATGTTACATGATTTCCATGATCCTCTGGTGAGTTTGTTGCAGTCATCAATAGAGGAATAATTTGCCAAGTTTTCAATATAGGTATTGGATTGAGAGGAAAAGTTGAGTTACCACTTTCGTTTTTCTTCTGCCTGCTCAAGGAATGTGTGAGTACGATTCCAGTAAGTAACCATTTGCTGGATTGGTTACACTGGAAGGATCATCTCAAATTATTGTACATATGTCTTCAGAAGGCAGGTAGTTGTCATCAGGATTTGAAGCCCTTAAGTCTCGGTGACATGCTGCCATTAAATAAGTTTTGTAAGTTTTGTGTCAGACTATTGTCAAGTCAGGGTCAAGTTACTTTTTCTAGTCAAAGTCATTTACTGAATTAGTTCATCATTTCCATTTTGTCAAAGCTTTTCAAAGTCTAGTTTGACTCAATTTCCCAATGGTAAGGCTACCTGATCTACGGTGTTCTTGAAACCTCCTGAAGGAGCTGCCATCCCCAGCTGGAGCCAATGTTAGCTCAGGTATTTCAATAATCAAATGACTCTTTCATTTGTTTCCTATAAAGTCATAGGTCAAATTTTTTTACTTTTTCAAACATGTCCACATAAAATAATTTTGGTCACTAAAGAAGGCTAAACCATGTATGATGCTCCTTCATTTCATTTATCATCATCATTTTCAAGGTCGTTTCCATCACCAGTTTCAAGGTCACCATCTCCATCATCATCATTCAAGAGATCTAGGGTTATGTCATTTCATTTAAGTCAAGTAGGTTCAGCCCAACCTTTGGAAAAAATTCAAATTTTCACTGAACATAAGGCAGCAACCCTCCATTTCATTCATAAAATCCTAAGGAAGGAGCAAATATGTTTATGAAATTCAAATAAAGCCATATTTATTGTTTCATATGGCTCAAATTTCAAGAAAAAAATTTCAAACATCTCATCTTTGTCTCACTGTTTCATGAAAATTGAAGAACTATGTCTCATTGTCTCATTTAAAGGATCACAAAGTCATCATGCATTGTCTAAGCTCCAAGGGAGATAATTTTGACCTACTATCCTAGTCAAATTCAAAAGAGTGTACTTCATGTTTATTCATTGTTACCCTTTCCACATATAAGAGAGTAACCCTTCACTCTTTTAAACTCCAAATCCAAGCATTAAAAATTCCTTGGTTACCTTTCTCGGCTTGTTTTTTCACTAACCAGACTCCTTTGTTACGTTTCTGGCATCAAAATTCATTGGAGAAATGTTATTGTTACGCTTCTGTGGAAGTGAAAACCCCTTTTTATGCTCTTTTCAATGTGAAGAAGTGGGTTGTTACGCTTTTGGGTGAGGGAAGTAGCTGTGTTACGCTCTTGTCAGTGTTGGAGAAAGCGTTGTTACACTTCTGGATACTGTAAAATCCTTTTGTTACGCTCCTGTTAGTTGTAAAAATCAAATTTTTACGCTCCTGTGTGTTGAGAAATGTAGTGTTACGTTTTTGTGGAGGAAGAAATCAAGTGTTGCGCTTTTTAGTGTTATTTAAACCTTGCAAACCATCCAGCCTTCGAGCTCATTTCTTGGTGTGGCTTCTCCACAAGTGACCAACACCATGGAAAGTGACAAGAAGAGCTTCAAAGGAGGGCACCATCTTAGACTTTAGCCATTCACCATGCATGAGATTAATTCTTCGCCATTGGCCAAAAGCTGCTTTCAAAGAACTCAGTGCTTAACATTTTTTGAAAGGATTATGGAAGGAGGGTATCATCTTCAGTTGTCCAGCCTTTTTGCAACTAGCTACAATATGGTATGTTGGTGTGCCAAAATTCTCTATTTTTACCCCCTTCCTATAATCATTAACCTATGTTTTATCTCCATAAACCTTATCATTCCTGCATTAGTCCAAGAAAATTGTCTATTCCTACATAAACTTCATAATTCATGATTAAGGTTTATTAGGTGCTTTATTAATCATTTTAAATAGATTTCGTGCCTTTAAATATTTCTTGTCACTTATATTTACTTTCCTAAAAGTATTCAATAAGCTAGTATTAATCATTATGTTAGCGTGATCTAGTGCAGGTAGATTCCTGCACCGCCAACAATCATTGTTTCGTGATCTTCGCAACAGCTCGATCACTCCACGTGGGCATTTTGGTCCACGTCTTCCAGTTCGATTGCGGATTATATGAAGTTAAACACAGGCAGAGTATATTCAAGGATGTTGCCTAAGATAGGTTCTATGACCAGCGATTAGCTCGTGCCTTATTATAGTTTTTGGCCTAATTTTGTAGTTTCTTTGTTAGTCCGTTTAGCCGAAAGGCTTGATTTGGGAACGACTCTATAATTAGCAATCATGGCCATAGGCCAAAGGAATATATAAAATATAGCTCTTAGGTAGAACTATGTTAGTGATAGCAACGTGATTGTAATCCTGTTTAATTTGTAACTTTTTTATCGCCCTTGCTCTGGGCTGGACTTGAACCATAATGTATGTTTGTTAACCGAAGTTAATACAAGTAGCTGCGCCATGATTTTCTCACATTGCGTATAATATTTTATTGATGCATTGATTAAAGTGTTGAAGAGTTTCATTTCCTAAAACGGGAAACGATCTGGTTGGCTAGGGTCCAACCAACCCAACTTGTTTACCCTCGAGCTTTCATTATTTTAAAAGGTTTGTGTGTCTATTTATTTACTTCCAGATGTGTGGCTTAAATCTTTATTTCGTTCTTGCTTCAAAGTTCTAATTTAATTTCATTTAATAGTCAAAGTGTGAACGGATCCGTTGTGTGGAAGTCTAAATTGAATTTATTTATTTCCTACAATTTCTTTCTTGGTTTGCTTTCGCTTGGATCGTGCAGGAAGATTCTTCCTACACCAGTGCATGTAGGATTCTTCACTCTGGTTTTCTCATTTATTTACAGCAAGTGTTCTTTTCCTTTTCCTGTACACGATTTAAGTTACTTTTTCAAGTAAGCATTACCATTAGAAGAAATCATTCCTAATATTAAAAGCTAAACTTTTGAAGGTTAAGAATGACTTCGTGAAATGAGAAAGAACAATATTGCAACATCTTAATTTATGTCTGCACTTCACGATTTAAGGAAAGGGATTAAAAGTAATATGTAACATTATAAGTGAACTTGTCGGGAGTTAGGTTTGATTGCATGCAAATTCCTTTGACTGAAATTTTTCTTTCATTGTTGAAGATTGTTTCGCTTTATAAGTTTATTTTCATTGCAAGTTCAGTCGATTAAAGAATTTTTTTCCGTGTGTAATTTATCTTAGAATTCAGCTCGCAATTTCAATTATTTTCAACACGTCCTTTGATTCTTTCGAAAGTAAATTGGAAACCTTGGTGGAGGAAGCTCTGTCCCAATGCAAGAGCCAGTGTCTTATCACAGGAAAAGAGTGCTATAAGCCTTAAGGCTTAGATCACCTACACAAAGACATAAGTCTTCAGTATAAGAGGGTAAAATATACTTTTCATATAAGTTATGTACCTGCACTAGTGCAAGCATATTGCAAGAGTACAAGAATAGTTGCTTAGAGTACAAGGAAAATCATCTAGAAGGCAAATATTTTCAAGGACCCACTTGTTAAATTGCCACCATCTATATTGAAGATAAACATAGAGTTTTATTCCAGCATTTAAGATTGTTTCCAACTGTGTGAAATTTCCTTTACTTGATTTCTTTGCAAATACATTCTTTTACATTCCAGCACTTGAATTGTTTTGGTGTCAATTGCCCTTGAAATTGTTTTTTGTTTGATTCTACAATATTTCAATTAAGAAGTAGAAATGGGAATAGGAAAATTTAATACCACTTCTGGCATTACCTGTGCTTCGTCTCTAAGTTTACGAAACCCCCAGGTTGACAATTAAGTGTTGAAGGAGCTTGATTAAGTGCAATTCCTGCACCCAACATTTTGGCGCCGTTTTTGGGGAGGCGATTTGAATTAGTAAAAAAAATTTGTTTTTTTGCAATAGGCATAAGTCTACTATTATTTTTTCCGCAGTGTGCTTCTATTGTTTGAAGGAATTTAAAGGTGTTGAGTTATCTTTGAATTTTTAGCATTTTATTGGAATCTCATTTTGTCATTTTTTGAAATGAATGCCTAAAAGAGGTAGGGATCCGAAGCCCACTAAGGGCTGAGGAAATACTGATAAATCTAAAATTAAATCTCATATTGGGCCTTCTTTTGCAAGCAGAAAGTCCAGACAAACCTAGACTCGTCACGCAGGAAATTTCCACTTGGATTCTGGCAAAAGTAGTCCAGGGGTGACATAGACCACGAAAGGGAGGAAGGAGACTATCATAACCCATAGTTATCCTTCCCAGCTTGTTGAGAGTAGTTTGATTGGAGGAACAAGAATGGAATATCATGAGGACCATGCCGATGTATTTGGCGAAAATCAGGTAAATGGGGAACAATCCACTTTTGGATTCTCAATTGTGGATCTAGATGTAACTGTGCAAATGAAAAATATGCCACCATTAGCTCTTCCTCATTTCTATGGTAAGGTACATGAAGCCCCAAACTCTTTCCTATTCGAGTTTTATATTTTGTGTAGAAGCTATGATTATTCATCTGATGCTCAGAAATTAAAGTCGTTTCTCGCAACTCTCAAGGGTGCAGCTTTACGTTGGTTCATGGGACTAGGGGGGAACACTATAGCTTCTTGGAAATAGATGAAGCGAGTGTTCTTGGTGAAATATCAGGAATATTGTAAAACTAGAGATATTCAAGATGAAATCTTTACTATTGTGCAAAATGATGATGAGACTCTAGAGGAATACTTGGAGAGATTCATGTACATCCTTCAAAGGTAAAAGCACAAATTTGATCTAAGTACCATTAGGACCTTGTTCTTGCGTGGGCTTACTGATGATGCTAGAAATAATCTGAATTTGTTAGGACAAGGGGATATTGCCCAGAAATATTTTGATCAAATCTGTGACTTGTGCAGGAAATTTTCCAGGAACCAATATAGATCTGGTAAAGGAATTCAGAATAGAAATAAGAAAACCTAATCTATTGATGATATGATCGTTGGATTAGAGAATAAAATTGACAATATGAATAGACAATATTGTTAGCAAACAAATAGACTCCTTGAAATTTCAGCAAAAACTTGTAGAAGAACAGGAGTCATTATCTATTTTTTGTCCAAAGTGTAAGAAAAAGCATCTTTTAATGGAATGTCCTCTTGATATAAAAGGAACTAATAAATGTGTAATTTGTGCAAAGAACCATGCCACAGAAAAATGTCCCTCCACACATGGGTTGAAATTTGTTTTTGAAGGAGGATAACCTGAAGCCGAATCATTGCATGTTATGGGAGCACGAAGAAACTAGCCTCAGGTAAGTGCAGGTATGGCTCCTGAATTTCCACCACATTTCTTTGGTTATAATGCACATCCATATTCCTATCCTAACACTAGTCACTCTCAACATTGGCAGCATGGGAACCAATATCATTATGGACAACCCTCCCAATCATGGCAACAAGGATGGAAAGGGCTAAATCATTCACACCATTCATATCATGCACCTATGCAGTCATACCCACCTACATATGCACCTTACCCAATGCCACAACCATATTTTATTACCTCATCTGAGTCAACCAATGCCGCCATTGCCTTTATCCCCACCATTTCAACCTCCTCAGCTGCCTGCCCAATCCTTACCCAACCCCAATAACAAAGAGGTACAAATTTTCCATTCCATGAACCCAATTTCTTCATCCAGATATCAGTCAATGCCATTTGGATTCAGTGACCTCCAACTAAGATCGGGGAAGATAGTAGCCGCAAAAAAAAAAATAAAAAAAAAATAAATAAATAAATAAATAAATAATGGTGATTATTGAAGAGAAAGGTGAGGAGGAAACTACTGACCATTCTGAAAATAATGTCACCATTCAACCTATCCATGTACCCTTAGAGACTTTACCATATTCTTCCAACCGGCCTCCCTGTCCATAGAGGCTACTTGTGGAGAAGAATGACCCCATTCTTGAGTCTAGCTTGGCCTTTGAGATTAGGAGCCTCTTCATAAAGGTGCCTCTGCTCCAAGTTATCAAAGAGATCCCTATTTGTAAAAAACTCATTAAGGAACTCTGTCTCAAGAAGCCAGGAAGGAGAAGATTAGAACCTCAAACCATTCAATTTGTTGGGAGAGAAGCAGAGATAATGATGGGGTATATGCACATGGAGAAATATACTGACCCTGGAAACCCTGTTGTCTCTATTCAGATAAGTGATGTAATTTTCTCTAATGTACTTATGTACCTGGGGGCATCCATTAATGTTATGACCAAGCAAACCATGGATCAACTTAGATTGGTCCATATTTTTCCTACTCCCACTGTGCTTGAATTGGTAGACAGATCTTAAATTAAGTGGGAAGGGGTGTTGGATGATGTGGTCATTTCATTAGATTCTTGGGAATACCCCGTAGAGTTCATTGTGCTACAACCAAAGAATCCTGTGGGAGGACATCCTTGATCTTCGGATGACCATGGCTTGCTATGGTTGATTCTTATATTGGATGTCGTTCTGGTGACATGTATATTTCCCATGGATATTCTAGGAATAAGGTGACCTTGTATCCACCCGCTAGATCCATTCAAGAGCTCTGAGACACTTTGTGGTTAGATTACAGTAGTGATGAGGAGACTCGGTCTATTTCCATGATACATCAGTATGTTGAGTCCTCACAGGAAGGTGATATTCAAGACTTCCTAAACAATCTAGACACCATGCCCAATTTTGATTCATTGAGTCAAATTTTTAGTCTATATTTTCAGGAAAGTCACGACTCTCTACCTCCCTCACCACCATCTTTAGCAACACCTTTGTGTACTCTTGAGCTTGATACTACTCTTGTCGAGATTAGTTCAGGCAAAACTTTACATATCAGTTCAGACTTGGATTCATTCCAGCAAGACCCAGTAAGACCAGCTTGTGAAATTGTTGTGAAACCATCTTGATGCCTTTGCATGGGGTTACGAAGATATGAAAGGCATCCCTCCTGAAACTTGTACTCACCATATCTACATTCAGGATGGAGCACGACCTATCCGACAACCCCAAAGGCATATGAATCCAGCACTAAGAGATGTTGTAAAAGAAGAATTGCAAAAACTCTTGTACGTTGATTTTATCTATCCTATTTCCGACAGCCAGTGGGTCTCTCCATTGGTATTAGTCCTGAAGAAAGATGGGAGATGGTGTATTTTAATTGACTATAGATAATTGAACAAATCCACTCTTAAGGATTACTTCCCCCTTCCTTTTAATGATCAGGTACTCGATACCCTTGCTAGTAAGAAGTACTTTTATTTTTTAGATGGGTTTAGTGGTTATAACCAGATACAGATTACACCCGAGGATCAAGACAAAACCACGTTTACATGTCCATGGGGAACATTTTCCTACCGATTTCTTCCCTTTGGGTTGTGTAATGCCCTGACTACCTTTCAAAGGGCAGTCTTAGGCCATTTTTGCTGACCTTGAGTGTGTGGAAATCCATATGGATGACTTTTCTGTGTTTAGTGATTCATTTCAGGGAGCCCTAAAAAATCCAGAAAAAGTGTTTCTTTGCTGCCAAGAATCTCATATTTCCTTAAGTGACAAAAAGTGTAGATTAATGTGCAAGGCAAAAGTGGTTCTTGGCCATCATATTTTAGACAAAGGTATCTAGATTGACCCTGCAAAAATAGAAATTATTTTGAGTCTTCCTGTACCCAAAACGCAAAGGGAAGTGAGAGGTTTTCTAGGACATGTGAGCTACTATAGGAGATTCATTGAGAATTTCTCTAGGATATCTACCCCCCTTATTTGACTTTTGGCTAAGGATAGTATGTTTTCTTGGTCTACAACTTGCCAACAGTCCTTTGAGACATTAAAGGAAAAACAAGTCCAGGCACCAGTTTTGAGAGGACCAAACTGGTCCCTGCCATTTCATATTTCCTCTGATGCCTCAGATACTACTATTGGCGCAGCTTTAGGACAGGAAAAGGATAAACAATCCTACGCAATTTACTTCATTAGTAAAAACTTGTCACCCGCTGAACTGAATTACACAGTTACTGAGAAAGAGTTTTTAGCTGTAATTTTTTCCAATAATAAATTAAGACACTACATTACAGGATATGAAGTCTTAATACATACTAGTCATTCCGCAATAAAATATTTAATGAATAAACCATTAACAAATAGTAGAGTGAGTAGGTGGTTATTATTGTTGTAGGAATTTAATATTACTAGTGTTGATAGACCAGGAAAATCTAATGTGGTAGCAAACTTTCTTTCAAGATTAAATAATCCTGGTGAAGCAATTCCTGTTGATGATGATTTTCCTGACGAACATCTCTTTGTTGTGTCAATAGAATCCTCATGGTTCGCTGATATAGCTAACTATTTAGTCATTGGGAAAACACCACCACTTATCTGCTCGTGAAAAGCAGAGTATCATACAGAAAAGTGTTGCATATTCTTGGGTTCATGGTGACCTCTTTTACACGGGACCAGACCTTATTATCCGTATATGTGTAAGAGAGGAAGAAGTGTTTGATATCTTAAAATCTGCCCATGATGAACCTTGCAAAGGCCACTTCGCTGATAAGAGGACTGCATACAATTTTTTACGAGCTGGCTATTTTTGGCCCTCCTTCTTTAAGGATGCCAAACAATATGTCAAGCGATATGATAGATGTCAGCGAGTTCGCCAACCTAATCAAACCAATGAAATGTCTTTATGTCCTCAGGTTATGATTAAGACTTTTGAAAAATGGGCCATTGATTTTGGAGGACAATCCAACATCATTAAATAAAAATCATATTTTGGTTTGTACAGATTTCGTGACAAAATGGGTAGAAGCTAAAGTTGTTTCTTTTGCTACTAAAAATTTTGTTGTTGATTTAATTTTTACTGAAATATTTACTAGATTTGGTGTGCCTAGAGAGATTGTTTCTAACAATGGTTCGCGGCTTATTTCTAATCTGGTACAGGGTGTGATGGAGCAATACAAAATTCGGCACAGGAAGTCTACACCGTATCACCCGCAAGAAAATGGTCAGATGGAGTCCACAAATAAAGTAATTGAGTCCATCCTCACAAAGACAGTAAATACCCATAGAAAGGATTGGACTAATAAATTACCGGAATCCTTGTGGGCATATCGAACCACTTGGAGGAACAACACAGGACACACACCATATGAGCTGGTGTACGGGAAACAAGTCCTCTTACTGATAGAGTTCCTAATCAAGACTTTTAGAACTGCAGTCCAATTGGGGCTAGATCTCTCTAAAGCACAATAGCAGTGTCTCCTATAGTTGAATGAGTTAGATGAATTCCGAAGGGATGTTGTTCAGCATAACATATTGTTTCAACAGAAACACAAGAAGTGGCATGATAAGTCTATCCGAAAGAAGCAGTTCCAACCAGGTGATTGGGTACTCCTTTATGATTATAGATTTAAATATTTTAAAGGGAAATTCCATACACGATGGATGGGACCTTATGAGGTAGCTAAAGTGTTTGAGAATGGAGCAGTGTAAATCAAAACTATTGATGGATGGAATTTTGTGTTCTTGGTAAATGGGCATAGACTAAAGGTGTATTTTCAGCCCCTTACTAAAGGAGATTTTATGCAGCAAGTCCAACAACATTCTGAAAAGGAGATGGTAGGTGGCAACACCGACCTATTGAAGATTTGATTATTTATTTTCCTTATAAAAAAATAAAAAAAATAAAAGAGAGAAAAAAAATGACAAAAATAAAAAAATATATAAAAAGAAAAAAATTTACTGGAATTATGAAAATCAGTTGACTGACATGATTACAAAAGGATCAACCTGAAAACCAGCATGATGCTAGGAAGATCAAAATTTCAATAAAAAGGGAATTTTGCTTGATTTTTAGATATGTTGGTTGTCACCAAGAAGAAGCAGGTTCAAGGAACCAAGCCCTTACCCAAGTTTGGGATAACTAGCATTGAAATTTTTATCCAAGTAACGCCTAATTCCCGCTACATTTACTTTTTCGGCACCAGTACAAGTAGATTTTGAAGGTAAAAAAATTTCGTTCTTCTATTTCCCGTTTCATAAATTCCCACTATTTTTCTTTTCTTAATCCCATAATGAATTACCCTCCTTTTTCTTCTAAGAAAACTACCCTTACCCAATTTTGTAAAATCCCTCTTTCTCCCTTGAATTTTTTCTCACATCCTGTTTCGTTTATCCCCCTTGGTGGTACTATTCTTGGAATCCCTGCCATAATGTTCCTTCCCATTTTGAAAATTACCCCTTCCCACTTCTTTATTCCCTCATAAATTGATTGCAGGATCTAATGCAGTCAAATCAGAAGGTATGCTCATGAAACACCAAAGGATGGTGAATAAAAATTCTCTTGTATATTCAGGCAAATTTTTTTAGTCTGGCCAAATAACTATGTTCTATTGGAATTTTCTTATTCTGGTGAAGTCCCTAGTGCATAAACATGCAGTGCAAGCACGGTACAGTGCAAGCAGGTTCAGTGCAAGCATGTTGTAGTGCAAGCAGGATTAGTGCAGGCACAACTAGTGCAAGCACGCGCCAGACTGTGAAAGCACAGTGTAAAAATATTTAACACAGTACAGGAGTGCTTGATGCAAAATGCTAATGGAACTTTTTTTGTATATGAACAACTACTGCACTAATAGATCATAACATTACATTATTTAAATTTTGGTTAACACTCTTCTTTATCATTTACTAACTTAGGGAGAAATTATTTAAGTGCAAGGTACTTTAGGTCTAAAGTCTAATCTTTTTAATAAGTACCGAAATACATCTTAAATGAATTATGAGGCAAAACGTGGGATAGTACAAATCTACCCGAAACCCCATACTTACCTCCTTTGAAAAGATCCTCCATCACTTTTTCATCATAACCTTAGCTCATAACCTAATCATCCATGACAATTACACCGTCGTCGTAAAAACTTCCACTTCCTCCAATTATTATTGTCTGCCCGTAGCAGATTGATACATGTATGCATCTGATTCGAGGTGTCTTTTTTAATGATTAAATGTGGTTGGATGGATGGGACCAACAAGGCGGTGGATGGACGAACCTCTGGCATAAAATTCTCGGCAACCTTTGATATTTCTCACTGTGAAATCCTTCTAAGGCTGTGACATAGAATTGAGGCGGATTCAAACGAAGATGGCACCCATGAGAAATGAACCATCGTCTTTGAGGGAGATAGAGAAGACCATGGAATATCGCAATAGTCTTTCACTGCAAGAATTGGGATTTATGTTGTTTCTGCATAAATTTGATGGATTCGATATGGCCATGGCTCTGGAGTTTGCAAAGACATTTGGGGGAGGTTGAGCTAAATTCAGCTCACTGGAATTTGAAGTCATGGAGGAATCTATAGCGCGAGCTACAGACTTGTCAATCGTAGGGGAATAGTGGTTCAAAAAGGAGAGGATTGAAAAGAAAATGTGGCATCGATTTGTGGTTAACCGAAAGCTCGAAGTTGATTGGAAGAAGGGGCTTCTGCACAACGCCATGCTTGGAAAATGGTGATACCTCCTCTTTATATTACCAAAGTTCCTGACCTGTGAGAGATATTATTCTTTAACGTTTGTGTACCACATTTGGTTATTGTTGCACTTCGAATCAGGGAAACGTATCAATTTTCCCTATTACCTGCTCCAAATTTTAGAGAAGATGGCGAAAGGCGCATAGAAAGGGGATGCAAGCTAGGTTGCATATAAGCTATACCATCACGGGCTCATTGCAATCTTGGTCAAGAAAGAGCTAGAGGAATAGGAAGTGACCTAGGAGGCATTCTTGAAAGAATTTCGGGTGAGAAGTGTAGGGAAGTCAGCTAGCACAAGTGCAATCAAGAAAAGGAAGGCGGAGACTTCGTCCCCTACCAAGAAAAAGAGCAAAAGTAAGTAGGTACAAGTAGAGGGAAATATTTTCAAAGACACTCCACCCTCAGCAAAGAGAAAATCGATCAGGACCCCGACCAAGAAAAGGACTATCTCTTCGAGGACGAGTCAACATTGGTCAAGCTTCCCGATTGTGATTGATGAATCACCCCAGGTTTCACCTGGAGATCATAACCTTTCAGTTCTTTCGGATGCAGCAGCCCACAACATGGTGAATGAAGAAAATGTAGAGAAGGAGGATGACATATCTTTGTCAGCCTTCATTCACAAATTAAGGAAAAAAAATATGACACCGAGTGCAAGAGAAAACTCGGCAGAGTGTCAAGAAGATGACGAGGTGCAACACATAGAGACCCTCGACAATTTTGATGAATAGGGTACTGAAGTCCCCGATGGTTTGAATGTACAAGGTACTAAAGCCCCTGAAGAGGTGGATGAATAGGGCACTGAAGAACTTAATTAGTTAGGTGCGCAGGGTACTGAATCCCTTGGCGCAAAGGACGTGGAGGGTTCTAAAACCCTCGGTGACATGGAAGCTCCTGGCACAGAAACCCTTGGCGATATCATGATGAAAACGTTGGATGACCAAGACGACTTTGATCTTGGCAATGATGATACATGATTTGAATCTGTTGCAAAAAAAGTGCTTGCACTAGATGAGTTGCACACGGAGACCTCTACCCTCTACCTCAATAACCAGATAGTAGACCTGGAATAGCAAGTTCACGACTTGGAGGCTTTGAACCAGGTCATGAAGGAGCAGAACTGGAAAAATCAAGGCAAGGTAGAGTTGGTCGCAAAGGTCAAGGAATAGAAACGAAAAGTGAAAATATCGAAGTTTTGGGCTTCTAAATGCTACAAGTGCCTCAATAATGTGACCAAACAACTGAAGAAAGCCCGAGGTAAAAAGACAAAGGTAGTGAAAGCAAGAATCGGTATCGAAGTGCGGGATTGAAAGATGGCTCCCTACTTTTGAAGATTTTTTGTAGAAGGTAAAACGTTGTGTGAGGACACACAATAGCTTAGGGATGGGAGGATGTTGGTGTGCCAAAATTCTCTATTTTTACCCCCTTCCTATAATCATTAACCTCTATTTTATCTCCATAAACCTTCTCATTCTTGCACTAGTCCAAGAAAATTGTCTATTCCTACATAAACTTCATATTTCATGATTAAGGTTTATTAGGTGTTTTATTAATCATTTTAAATATATTTCATGCCTTTAAATATTTCCTGTAACTTATATTTACTTTCCTAAAAGTATTCGATAAGCTAAGTATTAATCATTATGTTAGCATGATCTAGTGCAAGCAGATTCCTGCACTGCCAACAATCATTGTTCTGTGATCTCCGTAACAACTCGATCACAACACGCGGGCGTTTTGGTCCACATATTCTAGTTCGGTTGTAGATTATCTGAAGTTAAACGCAGGCAAAGTATAGTCAGGGATTTTTCCAAATATAGGGTCAATGACCAGTGATTAGCTCATGCCTTATTATAGTTGTTGGCCCAATTTTTTAATTTTATTTGTTAGTCCGTTCAGCTGAAAGGCTTGATCTGGGAACGACTCTGTAATTAGCAATCATGGCCATAGGCCGAAGGACTGTATAAAAGATAGCTCTTAGATAGAACTAGGTTAGTGATAGTAGTGAGACTGTAATCCTGTTTAATTTGTAATTTCATTATCGCCCTTGCTCTGGGCTGGAATTGAACCATAATGTATGTTTGTTGATCGAATTTAATACAAGGAACTACGCCATGATTTTCTCACATTGCGTCTAATATTTTATTGATGTGTTGATTAAAATGCTGAAGAGTTTCGTTTCCTAAAACAAGAAACAAGCTGGTTGGCTAGGGCCCAGCCAACCCATCTTGTTTACCCTCGAGCTTTTGTTATTTTAAAAGGTTTGTGTGTCGATTTATTTACTTGAAAATGCGTAGCTTAAATATTTATTTCGTTCTTGCTTTAGAGTTCTTACTTAATTTCATTTAATAGTCAAAGTGTGAACGGATCCGTTGTGTGGAAGTCTAAATTGAATTTTTTTATTTCCTGCAATTTCTTTCCTAGTTTGCTTCTGCTTGGATCGTGCAGGAAGATTCTTCCTGCACCAGTGCATGTATGATTTTGCACTCTGGTTTGCTAATTTATTTACAGCAATTGTTCTTTTCCTTTTCCTGTATACGATTTAATTTACTTCTGCAAGTAAGCGTTATCATTAGAAGAAAGCATTCCTAATATTAAAATCTAAACTTCTGAAGGTTAAGAATGACTTTGTGAAATGAGAAAGAACGCCATTGCAACGTCTTAATTTTTGTTTTCACTTCACGATTTAAGGAAAGGGATTAAAAGTAATCTGTAACATTATAAGTGAACTTGTCGGGAGTTAGATTTGATTGCATGCAAATTCCTCTGACTGAAAGTTTGCTTTCGCTGTTGAAGATTGTTTCTCTTTATAAGTTTATTTTTGTTGCAAGTTTAGTTGAATAAAGCATTCTTTTATGTGTGTAATTTATCTCATAATTCAGCTCACAATTGCAATTCTTTTCAACACGTCCTTTGATTCATTCGAAATTAAATTGGAAACCTTAGTGGAGGAAGCTCTATCCCGGTGCAAGAGCCAGTGTCTTGTCACAGGAACAGAGTGCTCTAAGCCTTAAGGATTAGAGCACCTACACGAAGACATAAATCTTAAGTATAAGATGGTAAAATATACTTTTCACATAATTTATGTACCTACACTAGTGCAAGCAAATTGCAAGAGTACAGGAACAGTTGCTTAGTGTAAAAGGAAAATCATTTAGAAGGCATATCTTTTTAAGGGCCCACTTGTTAAACTGCCACCATCTATACTGAAGATAAACATAGAGTTTTGTTTTAGCATTTAAGATTCTTTCCAGCTGTGTGAAAGTTCCTTTACTTGATTTCTTCGCAAATACATTCTTTTACATTCTAGCACTAGAATTGTTTTGGTGTCAATTGCCTTTGAAATTGTTTTTTGTTTGATTCTACAATATTTCAATTAAGAAGTAGAAATAGGAATAGGAAATGTTCAAACCACTTATGGAATTACCTGTGCTTCGTCTCTAAGTTTACGAAACCCCTGGGTTGACAATTACGTGTTGAAGGAGCTTGCTTAAGTGCAATTCCTGCACCCATCATGGAAAAGGTCACTCTTGCAGGTGTTAGTATCCTATAAATTATAGGATCTCAAGGTGATTGAGTATTTTGTTTCAGTTATCTTATATTCTAAATAATTTTAAATATGCAAATGATTTCCAAAAAAAATTATATACAAAAGAAAATGAAAAGAGGGTATATCAAAAAAAAAAAAAAAAATTGAAAAGAATAAAAAGAAAATAAGAACCCCACAAAAGAAAAAATAGAAAAATAATACTGAAAGTGCCGCAAATTCAATTGCCAATACTGATAGATTAGTTTTCTTTATGTCATCATCAAATAAGATTGTGTGCATCTTGCTTAAAAATGCCACAATGGATAGATATTTGTTCAAATCATACAGCTTGCACATGATTGAACAATTGTGAATTTTTTTCAATTAGGTTAGTGAATAAAGATTTTCCAAACAATTTAATCTTGATAAATCAGTAGTTAGGTAGAAAATGAAATTGATTCAACTACTTAATCTGAATCATAGGAGAAATAAGTGATAGAGTATACTAGATTGTTTCATTAAAAAAACAAAAACAAAACAAAAACTGATGTGGGTTTGCTATCCTAAATGCACCCCTATAACAAAGAAGAAAAAATGTTAGTCTAACAAAAGGGATAAAATTTAATGGGTAGGTAGAAGTGTTGTTTGGGGTTTTGAAAAGGATTAAATTGGTTATCCTAAGTTTGGTTTAAAATATATTTATGCACATAAGAAGGAAAAAGTGGTTAAATCACTTTATCCTAACTTTAAAGTATTGGGTGCATAAATGAAAGTATTGGCGCATTGGACATATATCCAAAGTTTCACTTTAATTAAACATGTCGCTACTCGAAAAATCCATCAAATCACTTGACTTTAAATCCCCTGCATATATATGTCTCCATCTCCTCCGCATCCAGATCTACGGTCCATGTTAACTTTCGACCCCCCCTCTCCATCTGAACTTTACTGTCCGGAGGAGGGGGGGGGGGGGTCTGAAAAAATTTGTTTTGTGCCTCAGGCCCACGACTATGTGGCAGCTTCTCTGTAGTTCACACCCCCCTCCGCTAATACCACTTACCACTTGAAACCACCCCCCCCCCCCCCCACAATACTCCCAATACCAAAACCACTTACATGTCTACTATGCTCGCCAGTCTCGTCGTGCCAACTCACATACCCGTTTCCAATCACATCCCTTCCCATAGTGATGAATTTGTTAGTGCATTCAATTAATATAATGACCCTTAATATAACGGATCCACACCATAATCAACGGAAAACCCCAATTTCTTATAAATACATGCACTGTAAACCAGTTTGACCTTTACTCTGCTCATTTCTTTGCGAATTCCATTGTTTTGACAGGTCTACAGAAGCTCCAATTTGACTCTTTTATTCATTTTCGACCAAAGCAACTGTGTTCACTGCACCTCCTTCAACCATTTTTAGAGATTTGGACAATCTCGGAAAACCTGATCCTTTTTAAAAACCCTTCAATTCCTCTGAAACAATTAAAGATGCCTCCTAAAAATAAAATCCAAGAGGAGCCATTTAACCCTTTGATCCATCCTCCTGTTGATTTAGACCATGTCCCCCTAGCTGACAGATACTATAAGATCAATGAAACTCTTTGTGAATTCAAACTGTTTGAGATGTATTGTTGGTTACAGGATAAATACATAGATAAATCGAATGATATTGGACTCTAGGAGTCAAAGTTGCCTCACTATATTTTCCCCCACACTTTCAGTGCCCCTGATTTCATCCAGAAATGTCAAGCCTGCTATATACCTCGTCAAAGAGCCATAATTTCCCCCACAGTTGAAATCATTTTCACCATCACCACATAATCCATCGATTAGATGATGCAAGCCCCTTTTGTGGAAAATAACACCCCTTTCTCCCTAGAAGTCCTCAATGAATTATACTAGAAGCTATATCTTTCCAAAAGGGCTAAAACCTTTGACCTTTTCCTAACTGAAGACACTCAGCTACCTAAGAATAACCCTCCATCTTCCCTGATAGAGCAAAGAAAATTATCACAATCATTGTATACCTCCTCGGCTACTATTCTAACTAGTGGATAGATGATCCCGTCATAGGTTTCCTCTCCATATTTTCCATAGATTCTAAACCATCTATCATTTTCAATTTCAGCCAATTCCTGGCAACCAGTATTCATGATCAGTTTGTCAAATTTCAAACAGAAGAGGTGTTCAAATATTCCTCTGTTCTAGTATACATGTTTCTATATTTCTAGACACATAGGTTTAAATTTTCTATGCAGATATTGGATGAAGATGGCAATCAATAGTCAGTCATCTTCTGGACCACATTAGTAATGAAAGAGCAAAATGAATATTCATACAAACAATTTATTGAACTATTTTTACATCCATCTTTGAGCCTTCTGAGCAGTACAACTGAACCAAGAAATAATGAAGACATAAAAAGGATTTTGCATCTATCAGATCAAGCAAAGACAAGGGACTGGTACTTATACAAGAACTGCACAGAGCTGAGAATTCATGGTTGTAAGCTTTCTCCTTACAAGCTTCCAAAATTCCTCCCAATGAGGATTTTTTATTTAGAGTAAATTGCGCATATGTTGAATGCTGATGAAATCAACTTTGTATCAGCAAAGAAGAAGTCCCAGTCTAGGATTAAAACATAAATTAGGCCATTTCGATCAGCAAGTGAGGAAGCAGACAGGATATTGAAGGAAATGAATTTCAGCCTAAGCTTTACCTGGTCCTATGATCCTTTTGGGAATCATCTCAAAGTTAATGGTAGAAAACAAGACTACTCCTTATATACACACCCATAGGCCAGAGATAGAGAAGTACATGAACCAGTTGGAGTGGGTTGAGAACACTTTGCAGGAAGCTAAGGAGCATCTAGTCTCAACATAAAAATCACAGACTCCTGTCCCACAGGAACAAGGCTAAGAAAAGAAGAGTCACCTTTAGTGACTGACACTACAAGTAAGGAGTTTAAGATAGTGTATAGAAAAAGGACCAAGCTTAATCGTAAAGCCAATACAGATAAAGATTCAGAACAAGAAGTTGTTAATGTCACTTAGGAAACACCATCCTCTCAAGTTGGTGGCCAATCCACCCTTTCTCCTACAACTTCTTCAGCTTCACAGAACCAGCAACAGGCTATCCAGACAACTAAGGTTATCCCAGGGGAGAAAGAGAAGACAGTCTTTGATACATTCAGGGAAATAAAATTGAAGAGTAAAATTTTGAAGAACAACACATATAGTCAATTCTAGAAGCATACTTCTAGTTCTCAAAGTAGGTTGTTGTCAGCATTTGACTCTGGGAAAGGTAAAATTCAAATGGCCTTTCTTGAGGCACATATTTCACAGCCAAAGATAGCACTTCATTACAAGAAGACTTCTTTTGAGTTTGACATAAAATACATTCATCCCATTGACCAAATGGAGATTCACAAGAAAACAGGTGAAATGATCACCTCTACCTTGACCAACATACCAATGAGTTTCTCTAAGTTGCAGGTTTCCTTGGCCAACATTCAGTCACAGCTAAAAATGGAGAAAATATCATCTCTTGCTAAGGATACAAGAATAAAATCCTTAGAAGACTTGGTAGTTAAGATAGGATATGATCCCTCTAACATGAATGTTGCAGGGGAGATAATTAAAAAGAAGACTGTTAACATAGAAACATTGAGGAAACAGTTGAAGTTGTTAGCTACAGAAGACTCCCTCACCAAATACATTGAAGAAACAAAATCTCAAAAGACTGATATGATGAAGCTCATCATGGGGCAAAATGCACAGTTGAGACAAATGGAGACAAAAATGGAAAATATGATTAAAGAAAGGGAGCATGTTGCAAAAATTTCCATGGTTCCTTTGGATGTTGTACCTCTTACAACCATCCCCACAGCTACAGCCTCTACAACACAGACAACAGATGGTGCAGAGAAGTTGACAAAAGCAGTGAAGAATCTATCTATCCAGATAGAGGAAATCAAGAAGTTGCAGGATCAAGTCAAAGTGTTGCAAGACCAGAGATCAAGAACTGAAGCCTCACATTCAGCAGAAACACAGAGAGCTCAGAAATTAATAGAGAGATTGTAGAAATCAGAGAGAGAATCAGCCATTGGACAGACCTTGGCCCAAGCCAAGGAAATCATATGGGCAGATATCATGAACTCTATTAATGAATCTGTCCCTGCATCCAGATTATTTTCCAGCAAAATGAGTTGATTAAGAAGGCAAATGATGCTATCATGGATATGAAAGAGGAACTCGGGGATATGCCTACTACAACAAATAACATTATCAAGTTCTTGAACTCCAAGAATAGATATGAGTTGGATGACTTGGGAGTAGATGATAGAATAGAGACCGTCTTAGAAGTGAAGAGGATTCTTACAAAGAAGAATCTAGTTGTTCAGTTAGAAGAGAAATGTCATCGTTTGGAGATAGCAGTGAATAGGTTTTTCAACGGGATAGAGTCTTTAATGCAGAAGGGTTTGCCTTCTCTGTTTGTTATTAATGATAAGTTAATATCTTAGGAATATTATGTGAAGAAATTAAAATAAATTTCCAAGGACAGCACCAAATTCTCCAGCATCAAAGATAGTATAACAGGCAGAGCGTTTCTGGAGGCAATCAGTAATGATTTTTTCATTCAAAATGAGGTAAATCACATCTTCATGGTAAAGCCCACCTTTACCAGATATACTGAAATTGATGAGATTTACCGAAAGGTAATCAAATTGACTATCCCTGATGAAGATTGATGGGATAAAATATGTTAGCTACAGTAGGAAAGAGTAATCGAGAATAGTCAGCTGTAGCCAGCACACCAGCCAACGCAACCTGGAAATAGGTCCACTCAACAATTGCTTCTTCTAAAACAGTGCTAGCGTTCCAAATCATCTCCACCGAGCCTGCTTTTTTTCACAATTAGAGTTTATTATTCAATTTTTGCTAACAATACACTATCGGTTGAGACAACATTGATCTAATCGGTTTTGTAAAATTTTGTATAAATACTTCACTGTTCGAAGTATTAGAGGTTGATTTCTGAGTATATTTTCCTACTGAGCATTGTAATTTTCAAGTTTGCTAGAGCATCAATAATACAAGGAATTATTACAGGATTTATGTGATGTATTCACTGGTGAAGTTCTACTTTTGTAACAATGTTATTTCATTGTCTTTCTTTTCTTTGTAAAATATGAAAATTCTTAATTGTTAAACAGAAACTGTGATGAATAGGATATACTAATTAGAACACCTTATTCTGGTTGTTTTGCAAATTATATGTTTTCCACTATAGTCAGATTGAAGAATACTTAATTGCTTTTGAATCTCTGCTGAATTTCACACTTCGTCCACTTCCATATTTCATTTAAATTATTAAAAGGATCCAGTTAATGCAACCTAGCTTACCCTGTGATAACTCTTTCAAATATTGATGCAAAACCAATTATATTTTTGACTCCATAGCCCAATGGGAATATAGTCACTTAATCAACCAAACAATCAAAATCAAACAAACAATCAAGCACAATCATAACTAGCCTAAAATTTATTAAAAACAAAGTTAAATTTTACAGGGAGATCCCTCTCTGAAGCTAGCAGGGCTAAATCCCAGCTTCCAAAGCAGTTTCAATGTTGTCCTCTGTGTTTATTCTCACAATATTGTAAATTATAAAACGATAACAGCATGTATGGAGATCATCTTATCATCTGACCTAATTTCTTCAGCTAAAGGTATCTATTCTCAGGGAGAGCAGTGGTTCAAGGGTATGGATCTTGACATTGAAAATTACAAGCAGTTCCTAAAGCACCATGCTAGAGATGATCCAGAATTTCTTTTTCCTTTTAGAGATCTCATAAACAAGTATGCTCCTCTGATGATGTTTATAATGAAGTACTTTACATGCGAAGGAATATTCTCCAGGCTATACAGGCATCACATGAGGATTTTGATGCATTTTACTAGAGTCAAAACACTTGATTGGCCTCATTATTTATACAGGAGCTTGATCAAGATGGCCAAGAAGGTTCATATCAGAAGAGAACATCATCATGCTATTCTTTTTCATAATGGCAGAAGTGTCCTCAGACGCGTAATTTTATTAATAGGAAAAAAAATTACATGAAAAAATTGCAAGAGTTTACACCCGTAGACTCCAACACTCTTACAATTAGGAAAATGAACCATTTATAAGCTACATGTCCTAACTTATTTTAGTTATGGACCACTTAATAAAACAACAAGTGTCCATTTACAATAAATATCCTCCTAACAAAACTACTAACTTTTTTCCTATATTAGAGCCTAAGATACGACACTTTTCTAGAGTCATATCTTTTTTAACAATATTCTATTTCTAAGTGTCTCCAATATTAATTTAAATATTCTAATTTAATAAATATTTTATCCTAGCTTTAAACTATGATATTTGGATCATCTAACATTTCATCATGGCCTTATCAAGATCATTGTGCTGCATCACTTGTCCTCCATAAACATGACATGGGAAGACTTCTTGGAGAGGTTATCAACAGTGCTTTTTATCTTGCCTATTACATCATCACCACAACCAATGGAGATTGGCTCTTTTAGCATGCCTAATCAGCTTTCAGATGTCCCTAAGTTTGTGGGATTTTCTCACACATATAAGAGAGGGAGGATGGAAGTTTTTGTGCCTAAGTATACCAAGAGATTTCTTACACTTGGCACCCATGATGAGCAATGTCAGATAGGGGAGCAACCTCTTTTGCATCAGCATGATGAGTCAATGCCAATGAAGCTTGAGGTATCAGAACGTGAGGATGTCAGATCAATTGAAGACATCATCAAAGAGAAGGATAAAGAGATTCAAGAGTTGAAAAAGGCACTCTCCATTGTCCAATCCCGAATTACTTTCCTTGAGCATGAAAATTTTCGATTGCAGGTGAATGAGCTCCTCCAAAGTAAATACAAATCATACATGGAGGCAAACAGAGGTAAAGGCAAGAAGATTGTTGTTGTTTACCAAGTGCAGGAGATGGAGGCTGAAGCACATTCAAAAATACCAAGGACAAGAGGCCTAAAAAGGAACTTGGACCAAGAGAGACAACAAATTCATCAATATGAAGAATTGAAATTTGATGAGCTCATTGTCATGGGGATCAATGAGGATAGAGAGATTTGGCTATCAAGAGTTAATGAGCATCTAGAGAAGTTATTGAAGAAGGATAAAAGGGATAACAAGCTGCAAAGGCCCATGACAAGTCATTACCGTACTAGGGATACCATCTCTCAAGTAAGGCTAAAACATGTCAAAAAGAGGCTTAAAGAGGTGCAAATGAAACTCAAGGAGAAGGACAACTTGGATTTATTGGCTGAAGCTTAATTAGTTGTGTAGCCTATCTTTTTTAGGTGTCAAAGAACCAATTTTGAAGTCTTTGGAGAAAATTTTGTATGTTACATTATTTTTGGCAGAATTATGGAAATTTCTCAGTAACCTTCCTGGCATGACAAGCTCCAATGTGGGAGAAAAAGCTAAAAAACCAACTATTTTTCATGTTTCTGCCTCCTTTTTGGACCTTCTGTTATGCTTTTGAGTGACCCTGGGAGAATGGATTTTTGAAGGCCTTTCCCTGGTCCATTTTGAAAAATTCAAGATGTTCTAGAAACTAGACACATGGGGCTAGTGGACCACTTTTTCAAAAGTGAATTTGGACTTCTCAAAGTGCCTCAAAAGTGACTCCAAATTTCTATTACGCTTCTGCAATTTGTTTTTAAATTCTTTAGTCATAATTTTCATAGATCAACGTTGGATTCCCTCAGTACACTTTTCAAGCTCAGAAATGGTCACAAATTCGAGGCTATGAGTTATAATTAGAGTTATTAGGTTGGTTTTTGCTTCCTATTGTGATGGAATTTTTTGTTAATGTAAGGGGCAAACACTCCTAGTTTGTAGCTAAATTCAGGGAATGGTTTCTAACCTCCCTAGAAACTAGGAAATGACTTATATTTTGCATTTATGATCCATTTTGGATGGGATTTCAACCTGATGAGTTGTCATGGTATATATTTTCTATAAGTAAACTCTTTTTTATCTTTTTTGGCGTTGGATAGTTGTTATTTGCAGTGGAGCTATTGCACAAGCTTTTGCTAATGAAATCAAGGATAGTGTTGCAGACATAGTGTTCAAACTCTTGTAGTATGCCTTTGAGAATTTGTTTTTATGTGTAAACTCATGATGTTGAATGTTATGTTACTCATATTTCACATATATGCTTCTTTATGCTAAGTATTATCAGTTTATTGACATAAAACATGCTTTCCATGCTTTGTTTTTCATAATATTTTAATGAAATTGTCTTTCTCTTCTGATGAATGAATTCAGTTTAATGCTCATTCTGATTCCCTCACATTTCACTCTATACACAATGAAAAATTAATCATGCTTCTTATCTTACGTACCTGGCCTCACCCTTACCTCTGCAACTAAACCTTTGAAATCAGTTCAAAACCCTAGACCTAGTCTCCTAACTGTCATTCTTATCCAGCAAAACTCCAAACAAACAAAATCCTTAATCTATTGAGCATCATAACTAGCTTAAAACATTATATCCAGTCATCCCATTGACTGCAAAGTGACAAAGAGAGAGCCCTCTCTGGTCCAGGTAGGGCTAGCTACCTGACCTAAAGTTTGGTTTGTGGTTACCTTTCTCCAATCCTACTATCAGCCTTGGGAAGTTGAAGAGAGTGATAACAGTGTCCACGGCTCTCGATGTGTAAATCACAACTTTCGCTTCTTGAGGTCTCTCCTAGTCTCATCAACTAGCTACCCATGGCCTTGGTTGCTCTCTGTGGTGGTGGCATAGTATCACTCCCTTTCTGAGGGTAGTGAGTGCGTGGTGGGATAGGTTCTTCGGTCTTGGGGATAGCCCCTTGCAAGTATCTCGTACAAGTCACAACCTCTTGTAGTGTAGAGGGCCTGCATGACTTCACCAGTCCACGCAGTGGATCAATCAACCCCTCTAAAAATGTGTACACCCTCCTAGCATTTGATAAATTTGGCACCCTAACCAAAACCCTCAAGAACTCTGATATATAGTGCTTTGGATGTCCCGTGTACCTGAGCTGGGTCAACTCCATGAAGTGAGTCTCTAGATCCCTCAGATCAAAATGCTCCACCACTCTCCTCGTGAAATCCTCATAGGAAGTCACATTGGCATGCCTCGGAGTGGACAATCCATGGAACCACCAATCGTGTGCCTCTCCTTCCAATTTTAAAGTAGCCATTTTAATGGCCTCCACCTCCATCATATTGTTGATCTGAAAATAGGTATCCAACTTATCCACCCAATCACGAGTTGTGCACTTAGTAGTGCCATATTATGTGGGAAAATACATCCTCCCAATGGTGCATTGCAACTTGGAGCTCTCGTGCCCTGACCTCCATAACTCCTTCCCTTCTTATTTTGCTTTAGATGATAATAAACTCTAAAATATAGTGTTGCTTTAAATTCTTCTCCCATGGATTTGCACTCCATGAAATACTCCCCTATGGGCATCTAGTCATCATCTCCTCCCTGTTCACTTGGTGCCAAGGGTAGAAATGAAGGTAGTGTGCTTCTACTTGGCCCACTAGAGTCTGGCGGGTGCGTAGTGGGTGAAGGGTGGTCATACTATTGAGAGGCCCCAGAAGTCTCCCCAAATAGAAAATCCCGATCAATGCTCTGGTCCTGATTCTGATGTTTGATCTCATCTAACATGTCCTTCTTCCCCTTTGTTAAATTATTCAGAGCCTTCAAGAGGTTGTCAAAGGCCATCTCCTACTTTCTCTTGGGCTACCCCATATCCTCTACTATCACTACCTTCCCACGATCCTCAGTGTATGGAGTGATCTCTAATTCCCTTTCCCTTCTCTGGTACCTTTGCCTCCTATAGGTGATATTTTCTTTGTCCTCCTCACACATAGGAAATTCCCCCGTAGTTGAGCAAGGACTGTGGTAAGGAATCAATGCTTAATACATTTTAGAAATATATGTCATAAAACTTAGAATATCATATGTTCTTTGTTTAATTCCTTTGGAAATTAATTCTGTAATACCCCTAATAATTTGATATAATGAAAGACTTCACAATGCCATTAAATTCTGATATTTGAGTGAAAGGAAGAACTGGAGGGGGGAACTCAAAATGATATGCTGAAAAACATAATCTATCACTTTAAATCTCAGAAGAACTTTATGTAGAAAGAATAATTGGAGTGAAGGAGCGCATATTAAGGTTATTTAACTCTTACTTATAGGTGTAATAAAGAGACCGACAACTACTTTACTTCACTTCATTCACAGAAGAATAAACACACAATGAAACTAGAAAGACAAATCACCATCAATAGATGCATGAAACTTGATCTTATTTCATTAATTTCTTAGAAAATTAAGTACAAAATTTGTAGTCATCCAGAGGTCCAAAACTCGGAACCCTACTCTTTCTTTCTCATTTGTATAAATACATACAAAAGTAGTTTGTAACTACTGGAACTTATTGTAACTACTCAAACTACCTAGAACTATGTAAAATACCTATTACATTGTGATTAAAGACTTCATTACAACATTGATCTCTTAACAAAAAAGATAAATAAAACTAAACGTATCAATCTATTTGCTGGATTTGGATTTGATTGTTTGTCATTGTGTTTTCCTGATTTGTTGATGTGTCCTTCTGAGGTGCTGAGGTGTCACCCAGTGAATCATTCATTGCGGGGGTGCTCTGGTGTACAGCACACCCATCGAGGGTTTGCCTCCGCAGCTATCGTGAGTCGTAGATCTATGGTTAGTGGCTTCTGGTGGAGTCAACTGTGGAGGCACCAACATTGATAACCTGTAGGTTGTTTGTGCCCACAGGTTTCCGCTGATCTGAGATCATCTTTCATTTCTTTAAATATTGCCTGATGATTAGCACAGGCGTTAACCAACAGTTGTTCCCACCTTCACATATTTTCAACAACATATTAATTGACCAGCGGATATAAAAAAATTGTTATTCGGCATATTAAAAGATCATATTTTGTCCTATTTTCTAAATTATATGCTTTTTGTATTTTGAAAATTATAATAAACGAAAATGAAAAATGAGCCACAACATCTGGCTCCACCTAGGGATAGTGTTTTTTTCCACGAAACACTAAGAATCGCAGATCAATGCCTTCACCTCGAGCATGGAGTCAAATACTGTTTGATGATATAAACAATGGACAATCTGGTATTTACAATGATGAAATGTTGCATTTTAGTGCTGGAAATAATGCTTCAAATACTGTCCATTCATAGGCAATTATAAGGCCTCTCCATATAAATCTTCCAGGATGAAAGTGTTGTTAGACTTGGCTTCTGTAATTTTGTATGGACCATACCAAAGAGGGGTAAACTTGACATGCTTCCCCTTATCTTCTCTTCTGGCGTCCCATCTAAATACTAAATCTCCTACTTGGAAGAGGATTTCTTTTGCTTTCCTGTCAAATATAGACTTCATTTTTGCCTAATAGGTAATCAAGTTGTCTTTAACTTTGTTTCTGTTTTCACTTGACTCAATCACTTTGTTCAATCTTCTCACCAGAGCATTAGGTTCTTCCTGAGCTTCTTGAAGAAAAGAAATCACTGGTTTGGGAAACTGAGTAAGGAATAGTGCCTGAGTTCCATAAACCAATTCATAGGGTGACTTTCCAATAGATCTCTTGGTAGTTACTCGAAATTCCCAAAGAGAAAACTTCAACTTTGAATCCCATTCCTTCTGATTCTCATTGATTGTCTTCTTCAAAATCTTAACCAAGGTCTTGTTTGAAGATTCTGCCAATCCATTCCCTTGTGAATGATATGTTGTGGAATGTGATAAAATTACATTATATGTTTGATAGAAATTAATGAATTGAGCAGAATTAAATACCTGAGCATTATCAGTTACAATCTTGACCGGACATCCAAATCTATTGAAAATGTTCTCCTCCAGAAACTTCATCACTACTTGATCATTTTCCTTTTTGGTAGGTATTGCTTTGACCCACTTCGTGAAGTAATCAGTGGAAGTTAGAATCCACTTAAAATGTCCACTTGATGGTGGATTGATCTCTCCAATAAAATCCAGTCCCCACTATCTAAAGGGCTCTTCTATAAATACAGGGATAAGAGGTAATGGAGCAAGTCTCTTCTTCTCAACAAACAACTGACATTTCTGACAACTTCTGACCAATCTATATACATGTGAAAACAGGATGGGCCAATAGAAACCCGACTTAGGGATTTTATGAGATGTGACTTTCCAACTATAATGTCCTCCACACAGACTTTCATGATATTCCTTGATAACTTCAATGGACTCACCTTCAGTTAAACAAAACAACAAAATACCAGCAGGATATTTCCAGTATAGCTTTGCTTCCACTATAACATATGGTTGAGATTTGAGCTTGAGAGCTCTGTATTTCATTCTATTTAGTGAGGTTGGACAAGAAAATAAACACAGGTAATAACAATATCTTTATACCAATCTGAACACAAAAATTTGTATTGAATAACTGTTTTGGACTTACTCTGACCTTCTTCATTGACAACTCCATCCACTGGTGCCAACAGATTAATTCCCAATGCTTGAAAATTTGTTTTTATCAACAACTTTGTTAAACCCTATCGCTTAACTAACTTGGTGGGTTTAATGTCCAAATCATACTCATGGATTTTCGCTATCCATTTTCCTCTTTTTCCTTCAACATCACTTTGAACCAGCACGTCTTTAACAGTAGAATTAGGGACATAAGAAGTTATCTAGGACTGTAACACATAAGTCCTGAAGGCTTTGAGTGCTTTGGCTAATGCATACAGTTGTTTCTCCAAAATGTTATACTTCAGCTCAGCATCTCTGAGAACTTTGCTGAAAAATGCCACCGGTTTCTCCTTACTATCCTCATTTTTCTGCAACAACACGACAGCAATAGTAGTGGGGGATGCAAATGAAAATATCTGAAAGCCTTTTTGATAATCTGGACTAATTAGAACTAGAGCTTCCTGAAGTGCCTCATTTATTCTATCAAATGCTTCTCTTGCTTCCTTATCCCATCTTACTTTTGAATTTTTCTTCAACATGTCTGTTATATTTCTCATAATCTCAGCATAATTTGGCACAAACCTCCTCAGAAAGTTTATTTTTCCCAAAATATCTGAATATCTTTCTTGCTTCTGGGTAAAGGAACTGTCTGAATTTCTTCCACCCTTGCTGGATCAACCTTTACTCCTTGCTTTGAAACTATGTGACCCAATAATTCACCTTGTTCTAAGGCAAATATAGATTTCATGGGATTTAGTGACAGACCAAACTTTCTGCACTTTTGGAAGGTCTTTTGTAAATGGTCCACAAGTCTTCATCATCTCACCTCGAGAAAACAGTTACATCATCCAGATATATAACCACATATTTGTCACCAACAAACGCTATGTCCATGGCCCTCTGAAATGTTGCACCTACATTCATAAAACCAAATGGCATCCTTGCATACATGAAGGTGCCCCAGGGGTTTGTGAAAGTTGTCTTCTTCTGATCTTCTTTATCAATTGCCACATGATTATACCCGAATAATCCATCAACCATAGACATCCTGTAAGCTCATGTCACTTTTTGTAAGACATAATCCATTTTAGGCAAAGGATAATTATCCTTTAGGGATGATTTGTTTAAATTCCTGAAATCCACACACAATCTTATCTCTCCATTTTTCTTCCTCACAGGAACTAGATTTGAAACCCAATCTGAATATCTAAGAGGAACTATGATTTTTGCTTGCAGCAATTTCTCCACCTCATTTTCAATTGGAGCTGATAGTAATGGATTAATCTGTCTGAGCTTTTGTCTGTGTGGTTTGATTCCTTCCTTCAATGGGATCTTATGTTGTATTATGTTTTTATCATGCGTTTTCAAGTCTTCATACGACCAAACAAACACATCCATATACTTCTTAAAAATATCAATGTACCTTTCTTTATAATTTTTAGGAACACCTTTGAATAGTTTCACCATCTTCGGCTCCTGCTGGGTTCCCAAATTACAGTCCTCCATCTCTTCCTCTTGATGTATTTTCTTTGAATTGATAGCAACATCATTAGAATCAAATAACCTTTCAAGGGAAACTAGTCCTTTAGGAAGTACATTATCTTTCAATTGGATAATTTTCTACTCACTTATTGACTGCTTAAGATTTCTTATCTCTCCTTTCTACTCTGTATGTTCTTCTTCTTGATCTATCTCAGCATCTTCAAAATTTCCAATCATTTTCAAGAAATGATTTATATACTCATCATCTTCAAACACTTGCCAATGTTTCACATTGTTAGGAACAGAGGGTCTATGTCTAATTTCAATCTCATAACTCAACCTCGGATTCATAGGTGGCTTGAAGGTGCTAGCTGCAACTGCTAAAGAATCTGCCAAACTATTCTCCTCCCTCGGAATAAACTGAAGATTGAAGGCTTCAAAATAGTTCTCAATCAGATCTGAAACTTCATTCCTATATGATCTCAGTCTCGGATGCTTGGTTTGACAAATATTTTTAATCTTTCTTATAATTAATTCAAAATCACTGAAAATGGAAATACGTTGAACTCCCATCTGTTTAATAGTTTGAAGGCTTAAGATCAAGGCCTCATATTCAACTACATTATTCGTTGAATCAAATTCTAACTTAAAATAAAAAGGAATGAGGTTACCTTCTAGAGATGTTAACAAGAAACCAACTCCTGTGCCATCCTTGGAGTAAGCACCATCAAAACAACATTTCCAAATCTTCTTTGAATGCAGCTCATTATGTACAATTTTTGAAGAGAGCTACTTCTCTATGTCTTCAGCAAATTTTGCATCTTCATGCAGCATAAAACATTAAAGGTCTTATTTTTCCTGACTATAAATAGGGGAATTACCTGCATCTTTCTTTGTGGTGGTTTTCACAAACCTTGTTTCTCTGTACAATCTCCTTTCTTCCCCATTGAAAACAGGAATGATAGCATAAGTGAAGTCTAATTTTAAAACTCCTCCCAAATTTTCTCCCCAAGATCTTGACAAAAGCATTCCAAATCTAGCTAGATTGTCAGCAACCACTACATCCATAACAATACTTTTTGTTGGAATCTGTACCAAAGATACTACCGTGTCTTTAATTAACCCAACACATTTCACCCTCTTGGAATCAAATGAGCACAGGTCTTTGTAAGGTTTAGTAATCTACAAATTCAACTCTTTCATGACAAACAATAGCATAACATTGTGAGAAGCACCTGAATCCAACATGCAATTATGGAGAATAAAATCATGAAGAATCAATGAAATGTAAAACGGAGGAACAGAAGAATTTACTTCTTCTACATGAGGACCAAAAGTCACTGCTATTTTTTCTTCTTGCAAGTTCACAGTATCACTTATGTCTTCAATATGTGATTAATGAATTCTGAAATTTCTTTTTATAACCTGGTGTTTTAGCTAATTCAAGAAGAGGCACCTGAATCTTGACCTTCTCCAATTCCTTTGATAAATTGAAAACTTGAATTTGTTCAACATTATTCTCAAGTTCTTCTTCATTCTTTCTAGGATTTAGAGTTTGTTCAGGCACAAGAATGCCCTTCTCCAAAATATTAATATTAGCAGACCTGTTTGGGAAGTTTCAGCTTGTTGCAATTATGTTCTATCTACTGGATTCACAGGTTGCTTCCCTTTATCGGTTTGTTTTATAGATTTCTTTTGTTGTGGAGTCGCCATTGGAGAAGGAATAGAATCTTGTTGTTCACCTTCATTATCTTGCACTATAGATCTCTTTCTAGACCTTAATCATACTTTTATGTAACTCAACTTGCATAAAATCTGTAAATTGCCTACAGTATTCATCCATCTCATATTGATCAAAAGACACTTAAGCTTCAACATATTCTCCCTCACAATCCTGCTCTTCTTCATATTATCTTGTGTAAAAAGCAGATATTTGATCTTCAGCCTCTTTTTGGTCATCTTCTGCTGACTGTCCAGGTGATGCTTCTATATACAGTGGTGCTAGAACTTGGTCTTGATCTCTTCTCTCCCTCTGCAAAATTTGCAAGGGTTGTTTTCTGAATTGAAGATTGAATCCTCCTATGTTTTGTTGTACCGGTATTTGGGAGTTTTTATTTTCCAATTCCATATTTACTAGCTTGTTTGACAATTTTTTTATCACCTTTGTCATATCACAATTCTTTGATATTGTGGTGATTCGTCTTTTGCTTTTCCCTTCTCTTGAACTGGCTGCTTTTCTTTTATATTCCGAGCTGTAGTCATATTAGCTTCAATTTCTAAAGCATTTGTCTGTTTTTTCTCAAGAGTAGGGGATCTCCTCTTTCTAAGTGTAAAACTGAAATCAACTTCAAAAGCCCCAAAAAAAAATACCTCCACTCCAACAAGAGGGGGCTTAATCTCTTCAGGTAAACTATTGTACAATTTGTTGAATCTCTTAACAAAATATGAAATATTCTCATTAGGATTTCTTTTAATTGCATTAAATTCTATTAATGAATAACCATGATCTCTCTTCTCTCCCCATCTTTGAGTGAATTGATTTTCTAACTGTTCCCAGTTATTAATTGAACCATTTGGTAAACCTTTGAACCATTTTCTAGCCTCTCCATTTAGAGACTACACAAAAATTCTCATTACAACATCAAGATATTCTACATTTAAATTTTTAGCAAAATTGCAAAACGGGGGTAAATGTTGTTCTACAGTTACTTCATCTTCTCCAGTGAAACAAGGAAGTAATTTAAGGTATTCTTGGGGCATGGCATTCCTTGGTTGTCAAATATTAAGTGGTGCATATCTATTCATCAAGAAAGCTAGTGCTGCCATATTTACACCTTGATTAACAGCTCCTTAGGTGGACAAAGTTGATGAACTTGCTGTGAATGTGAATGAAGGTGGAGAAAAAACTGATATGGGAGTGGGTTGATGAACAACAGCAAAGGAAAAAACCACTATAGTTTGTTTATCTTGTGTAAATGTAAAAGAAACAGACTAAAAGGATTGTTCTTCCAACTTGGGTTCTTGAAAATGAATGGGTGTAAAATGTGAATCTTGTTCCAAGAAAGCGATTTCCTTGGAGATATCTTCAAACAAAGGGTTATGAGAACTGCTGCCAGGAGAAGACAATGTAGGATCAGGTATTGAAGGGGTTTTAGGTTTCTGAGCCTTTTTAGAAACCAATCTTTCTGGATCTAACAAAGTAGGAACTTTCTACTACGAGGTATCTCACCTCGTGTGAGGACTTTTGAAAGCCATAATTATGAAAATAACAAACACAACTGAATATTTCATCCTCATTGAACAACCAAAGGAAATAGTATGAAAACCCAGGGAAAATGAACTTCTCTTCTTCGTTCCCCGGCAACAACACCAAAAAAAATTGTATCTTAAGAGACAATCCCTTGGTTGTGGTAAGGAATCAATGCTTAAGACATTTTAGAAATATATGTAACAAAACTTATAATATCAGATGGCCTTTGTTTAATTCCTTTCGAAAATAATTCTTTAATACCCTTAATAATGTGATATAATGAAAGACTTCACAATGCCATTAAATGTTGATATCTGAGTGAAAGGAAGAACCGAAGGGGGGAACTCCAAACGATATGCTGAAAGAAGAACTTTACATAGAAAGAATAGTTGGAGTGAAGGAGTGCATATTAAGGTTATTTAACTCTTACTTACAGGTGTAATAAAGAGACCATAAGCTACTTTACTCACTTCATTCACAGAAGAATAAACAATGAATGAAACTGGAAATTCAAAATCACCATCAACAGATGCAGGAAACTTGATCTTCTTTCATTAATTTCTCATAAAATTAAGTACGAAATTTGCAGTCATCCAGTTTTCCAAAACTCGGAACCCTCCTCTTTCTTTCTCATTTGTTTATATACATACAAAAGAATTTTTAACTGTTGGAACTTCTTGTAACTGCTCAAACTACATAGAACTGTGTAAAATACCTATTACATTGCGATTAAAGACTACATTACAACATTGATCTCTTAACAAAAAAGATAAATAAAACTAAAAGCATCAATCTATTTTTTGGATCTGGATTTGATTGGCTGTCACTGTGTTTTCTTGATTTGTTGATGTGTCATTTTGAGGTGTTGAGGTGTCACCCGGTGAAGCAATCATTGCAAGGGTGCTCTTGGGTACGACACACCCATCGGGGGTTTGCCTCCAAAGCTATCGTGAGCCATAGAAATGTGGTCAACGACTTCTGGCGTAGTCAACTGCGGAGGCACCAACATTGATAACTTGTGGCTTGTTTGTGCCCGCAGGTTTTTGCTGATCCGAGATCATCTTTCATTTATTTAAATCCTGCCCGATGATTAGCATGGACGTTAACCAACAGTCGGTCCCAACTTCACATTTTTTCAACAACATATTAATTGACCAACAGACATAACAAAACTGTTATTCGGCATCTGAAAAGATCATATTCTGTCCTATTTTCTAAATTATATGCTTTTTTTTATTTTGAAAAATATAATAAACGAAAATGCAAAATGAGCCACAACAGAACACACCCGTGGAAAACTAGAAATATGGAAGCAACTGACCCATTTTATTAAAAAACTAAAACAATAATACAAGTATATGGAAGGAATCCACTTGGGCTTGCCTAAATGGCAAGCGAAGGAAAGACCAGGTTATGAAATGTCAAGCTAGGATGCTATTATCAACTGCCCAAATACTGCTTTGCGATGCCCCAGTAATTCTGCAGTGTCTCCTGCAAATATATCTATGAAAACCCCACCACCGGTGCTCATAATATTCTGCAAAATTAATCCTAAGCTCCTCAACCAAAACTCATAAATGGTTTGGCCTAGATCTGACCTCTGAAAATTGACTCCCAAAGGCCCTACGTCGTCAATTGGCTAATGAAAAACGTTGTTTTCCCATGCACTAAAAAACTCCACCCAAAACACTACAAAACGGCTGCAATAAACTTCAGAAATGTTTCCCTTATTTCTCCTGACAAGTTTCATCCTCGACAAGCAAGCCCCTCACTCCCACGTATTCCTAGTGACACTCTTCTATGCAGGCCCAAGAGCTCCAAATTCACTCCAAAATGTATCTATCTCCTCTGGTTCCCAAAATCCCAAAAAAGCCTACAAAACCTCTCAGCTTCCTTCTACTACTTTCCTCCAGCAATTTCTCCCTGGAAGAGCATTGAAATGACTCCCCTTGAGTCCCTCCTATGTCCTCCTGGAATACGCACTAACTCGACAAAATACGAATGTAAGTGCTGGAAAATTCACTGCAATTCTCTTCTGGATGGATGTGAAACAACCTCTCCAGGGTGGCACTCGAAGCCCCCCGAAGAAAGGGTGAGTTCTTCACTTGGAAAACTCGTGTTAAACAATAAGTGACCTGGCTAAGAAGCTCAATCAACTAAGTTGAATTTGATATGCCAAAAGATGCAAATGAGTTGAGCTTCCTCCTTTTATAATTTCGTGGGCCTTCCTTCCCATGTGGGCCCCTCCACCAAGCCATTTGATTTCCCTCCTAAGAAATTCGCACCATAGGCTAAGTGAAGTGTGTTTTTCCTTATGTGGGTGGCCCCCACATTCCACTAGCAAAACAATACAACCTCCTCTTATCTCATGAGTCCTTTACCAAAATTGAGTGGGTCCCATAGCCTCCAAAATTGATCTAAAAATTATGGAAATTAATCAGGTTCCAAAATAATTTAGGAAGGGACATTACAGTTGCTGATGCATCACATACATACTCAACATTTCCTCTAATATCCTATTGAGCCTTTATGTTTTTCCATCTGCCTACGGATGATAAATTGTACTGAAGGCCAAATTTGTGCCCAAACCTGCGAACAAGTCCTTCCAAAACTTGGAAGTGAACTTCGCATGCCTGTCTGACACAATCTTCTGCAGAACACCATGTGATATGACCACATCCCTGATAAATACTTGTGCTGCATCATTCACTAAGTATGTATACTTCACTGGAATGAAGTGCGCTACATTCATCAACCTATCTACCATAACCATGATGCAATCATGTTGTCTAGATGTCCTCGGTAAACCTGTGATAAATTCCATGGAAATGACCTCCAATTTTCCATTTTGGAATCAGAATCGGCTGTAGTATTCCACCTGGATGCTTACCCTCTACCTTAACCTATTGAGAATCCAAGCACCTAGCCACAAACTCTGCTACGCCTCTCTTCAGATTTGGCCAATAGTAAAAATTGTGTACTGTTGTCAATGTCTTCTGATAGCCTGGGTGACCTGAATACAGTTTCATATGAAACTCCCTCAAGGTCACCTTCTTGATTTCACTATTTCCTGGCACATATATGTTGTCTCTAAACCTGATTAAACCATCTATTCTGAGATAATATTCCACATCCTGTGCATCTATACTTGTACCACTACATGTACCTGTACGTATACATCTACTTTTTCATGTACCTGTAACTATACCTCTACTCTACTGTAATCTGTGCCTAAAATCCATATACCTGACATCTTACTGACCTGCCTGCAAGATTCTATCCTGTAGATCTGTCCCATACGAACTCATAGCTGCTATATGATTCACCTGTATCTACCTGCAAAGAGCATCTATAACTCTGCTCTCTTTACCTTTAATATACTCGATCTCAAAGTCGAACTCGCTAATTGTGGCCAACCATCTAGCTTGCCTAGATTTCATATTTGGTCGGTTAAAGAGATAAATCAATCGACTGTGATCTCCCATTAGTACAAATCTCCTGCTAAGAAGATAGTGCCTCCACATCTTCAATTCCTGGATGATCACTTCCAAATCAAGATCATGTGTCAGATAGTTTTTCTCGTGTTCATTTATTTTTTGTGACTCATAACATACCACTTGTCCTTCCTACATAAGGACTCCATCGAGCCCTCCCTTTTAAGCATATGTACATACCACAAACACTTTGTCCGGATCTGTGTTCTTTAACACTGGAGCATGTCTCAAAAATTGATTTAACTGCTCAAAACTGGCTACACATTCCTCTGTCCATTTGAACTTCTTACCTTTCATTTGTAATGATGTGATAGGATAAGTAATCTATGAGAAGTTCCTGATGAACCTCCTATAATAACCTGCTAGCCCCATGAAGGACCTTACCTCATCCACATTCCTAGGAGCTTCCCACTCCATGACAGCTCTTACCTTTTTTGGATCTACCGCTATGCCTTCCTTGGAAACCACATGTCCCAAGTAATGTACCTATGACTGAAATAAATTGCACTTGCTGAGCTTAGCATACAACTGATGTTGTCTCAAAAATCTCAATATTGTTGCCAACTATTCAACATGCTCTTCTTCATTTTTAGAATATACCAAAATATCATCAATTAATAAAATAACAAACTTGTCGAGACAAGTACACAATACATTATTCATCAACCACATAAAGGTAGTTGGAGCATTAGTCAAACCAAATGGAACCACAAAAAACTCATAATGTTTGTACCTGGTCCGAAAGGTTGTCTTGTGAATGTCATCTTCTTTAATGCGTATCTGATGATATCCTGATCTCAGATCAATCTTCAAGAACATTGTTGCTCCCTTCAATTGATCGAACAAGTCATCAATCCTTGACAACAAATACATGTTCTTGATGGTCACTTCGTTCAACTACCTGTAATTAATGCATATCCTGAGAGTACCATCCTTCTTCTTTACAAATAATATCGTTGCGCCCCATGGCGATACACTTGCCCTAATGTATCCCTTTTCCAACATTTCCTTCAACTGCAACTTTAACTCTACCAACTCTTGTGTGCTCATCCTGTAAGGTGCCTTAGATGTTGGTGCTGCCCCAGGTACCAACTCAATAGAAAAATCTACTTCCCTGTGAGGTGGCAACTCTGAAATATCTGCGGGAAATACATCCTAAGACTGCTATAGAACTGGGTACCTACTCAAAACATCTGCATCCTCAACTTGCTTACCTTTTTCACTATAAATGTACACTACAAATAACACACACCCTTTCCTGTGACTTCGCTTGGCCTGCATAGTTGTAACCATTCTCACCAATGCTGCTTTCTTCTTACCCTGTAAGACTATTTGTTCCCCATTGTCATCCAAGCACTCAATAGACTTGTTATAACAATACATATTGGTTCCGTGAAGATATAGCCAATCCATACTAGAAATCATACTATATGATCCTAATGACAATACATTCAAATGTGTTTATGTAGGCCTACCATTCAAGTCAAATGCACGAGATCTTACCCAATGATGAACTCTCTTCTTGGTACCTGTAGCCAACTACACTAACCAAGACTCTGCATGCACTTCTTTATTTAAAACACACTTATCCACCAAGTCAAGATTAACATAACTATAATTAGATCCAGGGTCAATCAAAATAGAAACAACTTGACGAAAAATCTTACCGTCCATCTCAATGATAAATTCTTGATGATCTTCCTGCCTATTATCAAGCGCTACATAGATCCTAGGAATACTCTGTCCTACATCTCCCACTATTTGTTCCTCTTGAGCACTATAGATATGTGGTCTACCATCATGATGTTGTGGAAAATATCTCCTACGATCATCTCCCTATTTTCCCTCTTATTCTGCTCCTCATACCGAAGTCCCTATCCTCTGCCAGATGTATCGAACTTCTTAGGTGGTGCAACATTCTATTTGTTACCTTTATCCCGAGGTCTTGCTCGCTTCTTGTCCCATTTTCCTTTGTTCTTTGCATTACCATTCCAGTCCGGCTTAGTCTCATATATGTGCTTTGATTGCTCATAACAATGCTTTAGCTTCTGAATAGCCTCCTCCAATGTTGTAGGATCATCAAACTCAATCCTATATTTGAATGCTATCAACAACTCATTGATGAATCTATGAATCTTGGCCTTCTCCTCCTTGAGCTAAAGCACATACCTCAATAACTCCAAGAACCTGCTAGTTTATTCCTCATCAGTCATAGATCCCATCTTTAGGTCATAAAATTCCTTTTCCCTGTCACCATAGTATCTCTCTGATAGATATTTCTTCTGGAATAGCCTCTTTAACTCAATCCAAGTCAGTTCCTCCTCATGAATACCCCTGACATTCTTCACATCTTCCCACCAAATATTTGCTTTACCTTGAGGATGAATGTAGCAATTCCGGCTTTCATGTTTTATGAGTAATCATATAACTTGAAGAAATTCCTCATACTAAGCAGCCATGCTTCTGCATCCTATGAATTCTTCATCTCACCATCAAATTTAGGTGGTTTTTCTTTCTTAAAATCATCCAACAAATATCCCCTATCACTCCTCCTATAAGGATGATAACAATGATGATCATAGTTCCCATCAGAACCAAAACTATAATAGTATTTGCATCCATCACCTCTCCTATCCGGAGAGTCCAAGGACATGCCATCTATAATCGTGTCATCTCTATCCAACCTGTTCCCAACATGATATCTATCGCCATATACCCCATTAGTCCCGTCCTCCTATCCATAGTTGATCTAGAGCAGTCCCTTTCACTGCAACTTTGACAAACACTGAAGAATTACTGCATTAACATCTACTTGTTTCTCATGTGCCTGTATGATTATGTCATTATCTACTTTGCAACTCCTTATTTATTCCTTCAAACTTCTCAATGTGTCTGCTAAGTCAGAAGAGTGCCCAACACCATGTTTCTCATCTGGTTCATGGGGAGAATATTTGCAGTCTACCATCTTGCTAGTCATCTTGATCTCTTTCCTGTAAGGCATCGTATGTCAGCTAAACCAAATCACAATAAACCAATGTACCTTAACATAATTCAGGGAGGATATCTCATCTACAATATCAACCAATCAACGTAATACATGTATAAACATAATCATAACAACATATTGCAATGTACCTCACTATGACATAGGTTCATTTACCACAATTTTGGATATTTTTGGAGGCTATGGGACCCACTCAATTTTGATGAAAAGACTTAGGAAGGAAAATGATCCCATATTGTTTTGTTAGTGGAGTGTAGGGACCCCCCCACATGAAGGAAAACACACTTGGTCAAATAAGGAGTTAGAAGAGCCTAGGAGAGAAGTTGAAAGGAACTATGGAGGGGCCCATGTGGGTAGGAATGCTCGCGAAAATATAAATAGGAGGAGCTTAGACTCATTTGTGATATTTTTCCAATCGAACTCACTTTGGTTACTTGAGTTGCTTAGCCGGGTCACTTGTTGTTTAGCACGAGTTTTCCGAGCGGAGAACTCACCCTTTCTTCACAGGACTTCAAGTGCCACCCTAGAGAGGTCCTATCACATCATTATGGGGGAGAGCTAGGGAGATTTCAGAGTTTACATCAGAAATTTTCTCAGCCATATCATATTCTAAGAGGATGCAAGAGGTACACACATGGGAGTTATTCCAGGGGTATTCTGGTAAGCATTTTCCAGTAGAATTTTGGTGAAGGAGATTTAGTGGAATAATAGGATTTGGGTGGAGTTTTGGAGTAGGAGGTGGAAACTATAGTGTGGGATGAATTTGAAGCTTCTGGGCCAGCGCAAAAGCCTCTCACTGGGCACACGTGGGAGCTGAATGATTGCATTGTGAGGCTAGATTTTTTTGGGAGAAATTAGGGAAACCTCGGGGAAGTGTTTTGCAACATTTTTGGAGTGATTTGGGAGGAATTTCACTGGTGTGCAGGCATGTCATACTTTCCATCAATTTGAGGAGGACGTGGTGCTTTGGGGGTCAAATTTCGGGGGTCAAGACCAGGCCAAACCCTTTATGGGTTTGGGAGGGTTTTGCTTGAGGTGCTTAGGATTAATTTGGTGGAATTTTCTTAGGACTGGAGGTGGGGTTTCCAGCAACATCTTTACAACCAAAAGTGCAGTTTTACTAGGCAGCGTAGGGCATCGCTGAGGTAGTTGATTCTCTCATTTGGGCTTGACATTTTATCTCCTAGGTTTTGTCACGCTTGCCTTTGAGGCAAGACTAGTTGCACTTCTTCCGCATTATTATACTATTGCTCCTGATTTATAATAAAATGGCTTAACTGGTTATTGTTTTCATTATTTTTATGGGTGTGCACTAAACTTTAATTTTTTTGTTGTTGTATTTATTTTTTTCTTTACATATCATTTTTTTTCCTAATTTGGTACATTACAGTGGTATCAAAGCTCAAATCTTGGCTTGATGGTAGGAGGTACCCTGTGAGCAGGAGGGCCAGTTAAACATTTACCTAAAGGAGATAGAGTGCCCCGAGCAGGAGGAATTAAGTTACACTTAGTGAGTGTTGGAGTTTTGTTGTTATATTCTTTCGCAGCTAGTCCCCAACGTACGGCAGAGGTCATGGGGGGGTGGTAGCCCCCCCTGTCAGAGTCCAACGCAACGCCTGGAAAAAAAATTTGGTCCTTATTTTCTAGAGGGCAGACCCGCCCATGGTTTTGTGCATGGGTTTGCACATGGTTTTGGGGCATGATGGTTTTCAGCCCCTGGTATTTTGTAGATCCGATCAAGGGAACTACAGTTATGTTCTAATCCAGGGTTAATGGATTGGGGTTTATGTATGCTTCGGCATGTATATATATGTGTTGTAACACTAAAAGGAATATAATGAAAAATCAAGCTGGTCATCCCGATTTGGGATCCAGGGGAAAATCTCTGTGTTTATATATTTTATGTTTTATGCTCTCGCTATTATTTATTTTATGTTTTAAGATTCGTTAGTAGATAATTTCTGTACATGGTTAAAACCTACACTGAGGAGTGTGGAGAGGTTGTGTTAGTAGAATATATGGTGGAGCCTGAGAGTAAGGAGGAGATGGAATTTAACAGCCTCTTGAAGGCCCTTAGTGATCTAGCGAAGGGGCAGAAGGAGATGTTGGATGAGATCAAGTACCAGAACAGGGACTGAAGCATCCATCGATGTTTTCGAATCGGAGAGACTTATGGGGCCTCACAACAGTATGAACACCCTTCACCAACTACTCACCCACCAGCCTTCAGTGGGATGACAAGGACCATGCTGCCTTCTTTCCTACCATCAACACCCAGTGAGCAAGGTGGACCAGATGACAAAATTCCCATGGATGAGTATTTTAGGGAGTGGCAATCCATTGGGGAATATTTCAAGGCAACCTTGTATTTTAGAAAAAAAATTCAGCCCAAACAGAATGAGAAGGGTAGGAATAATGGAGGTCAGGACACACAGAGCTCAAATTTGCAATGTACAATTAGGAGGATGTATTTCTCCACATATGATGGAACTACCAAGTGCACAACTCGAGCTTGGGTGGATAGTTTGAATATATATTTCCAAATTAATAGGATGATGAAGGTGGAAGCCATTAAAATGGATACCTTACAATTGGAGGGGGAGGCACACGACTGGTGGCTTCACTGCCTGTCCACTCTAGGGCATGCCAATGTGACTTCCTACGAGGATTTCACAAGGAGAGTGGTGGAGAATTTTTATTAGAGGGACCCAGAGGCTCACTTCAAGGAGTTCATCCAACTCAGATAGACTAGTCACCCAGAGAATTATGTATCAGAGTTTCTAAGGGTTTCAATCATGGTGCCAGAATTTTCAGATGCCATGAGAGTATACATTTAAAGAGGGGTTGCTTGAGCCACTGTGTGGACTGGTGAAGTCACATATGCCTTCTACCTTAAATGAGGTCATGACCTGTGCTAGAGATTTGCAGGGAGGCATCCCTAAGAATAGGGCACCCATTCCATCACATACTCCCTACCCTCAAAAGGGGAGTGATACTAGGCCACCACCGCAGAGAGAAAACCAAGGACGAGGGTATTTAGATGAGGAGACCAAGAGAGACCTTGGGAGGAGGAAGTTATGCTTTACTTGTCGGTAGCCATGGGAATCAGACCATCGGTGCACAACGGGCAAGGCCCATTATATCAAGGTATTTTCCTATAGTGATTATGAGGACGATATGGAGTTCGAGTATGGTGGGGGAGACAATGAGGGTCCAACATAGAGGGGACCACAACCACCATCACCACCTGGGGGAGCATCTTTTATACCATATGGGTCCTTGCTTCCTTGTGCGAGGTTCCCAAATTTTTTACGTTGAGGATCAGAGGCATAGTGCAAGGGAAGCGTGTCTCAGTCCTGGTAAACAATGGCACCACCCAAAATTTTATTGATGCTCAGATGGTCTAGAGGAGGTGTATCACCACAACAAATTTTGAGGGGTTTTCAGTTCTTGTGTCAGGAGACAGGACCATGCAATGCACTCAATATGTCCCCGCTTTAACATTGACCATGGGGAACTACTTGATGATAGACCATTTCTTCATGGTATATGTACCAAACACCAAAATAGTGATGGGTTTACAATGGATCTACTCCCTTGGCCGAGTCCCCACTGATTGGAGGAAGCTGGAGATGGAGTTCACTAAGTCGGATGGCAAGCTGGTAGTCTTTCAGGGTCTGCATTCGTATCCTCCACAAATAGTTTCAACGCATAGGATGGAGGTCGACTTGAGGTATGGGGACATTTCATGGCGGTGGAGCTAAGGATATTAGGGGCTGGGGGCCAGGCCAAGCCACCACACCATGGACATACAGGCCATCTTGGACAGATACCCGATTGTGTTTTTGGACATTCCACCAGCGCAACCACCTGATAGGGGGTTTGAGCACACCATCCAGTTGGAGCCCGAGGTGTAGCAATTATCACCACCCCTTATAGGCATGCCAAGGCCTTTAAGGATGATATTGAGTGGGCCATGAGGGAGTTTTTGGCATTGGGACACATTTGACCAAGTTCCAGTCCCTTTGCTTCTTAAGTTGTATTGGTGAAGAAGAAGGATGAAACCTTGTGCATGTGCATTGATCACAGGGCAATCAATAAGAATACTTTGAAGAACCGTTACCCCATTCCACACATTGATGAGTTTATGGATGAGCTTAGAGGAGCCAAGTACTTATCTAAGATAGATTTTCACTTGGAGTACCATCAGATCAGGGTGAGGGATCAGGACATCCCTAAAACGACCTTCAGATGCCAATATGGGCATTTCGATTTTTTGGTCATGCCTTTTGGGTTGACCAACGCACATGCCACCTTCTAGTCATGTATGAACCATGTGTTCTGGGGGCATTTGAGGAGATTTGTATTAGTATTCTTCAATGACATCCTAATTTACAACAGGACATAGGAGGAGCACCTGGAGGTAGTGTTGCGCATTTTGGAGGAGAAACAATTTTAGGCCAAGTTGTCAAAGTGTGAGCTTGGGACGAATGAGATGCTCTACTTGGGACACATCATTGGCACAAATGGGGTGAAGGTACATGAGGAGAATATAAGGGCCATTCGGGATTGGTCGGTGCTTAGAGAGGTGACATCATTAAGGGAGTTTTTGGGCATTTGCACATATTACCGAAAGTTTGTCAAGGGATTCTTATAGTTAGAGGCACCCTTCATGAATTTGACCAAGAAGGAGGATTTTTCATGGACCGATGGAGCCCAATCAGCATTCGATCGCCTCAAGGAGGTGATGAGTAGTTTCCCAGTGTTGGCACTCCCATATTTCACTTAGGCATTCACCTTGGAGTGTGATGCATCATGTAAGGGTATTGGGGCAGTATTGTCCCAAGATGGACATCCCATTTCTTTTGAGAGTCGGAAGCTCCTATTACATGAGAGGTCATATTTTATTTATGGCAAAGAGATGTGGGCCATCATGAATGCATTTTTCAAATTCCGATAGTACTTAGCAGGCAAAGGGTTATAGGTAAAGAAAAATCACAACAGTCTTCACCACTTCATGGGGAAACAGGGCCTCACCTCAACGAAATATAACAGAGGTGGGTCATCAAGGTGCATGCCTATGAATTCAATATTGAGTATGACATGGGCAAGCACAATGTGTTGGCCGATGCATTATCCAAGAGACTCACAACCCTTTCACTCGTGAGAATTTTCCATGACTGGAAGGCACAATTATTGGTAGAGTACTCCAAAGGTCAACGAGCATATGAGATCTTGGAGGGGATACACACAGATGAGCACTACAGAGTGATGTCCGAGATCATATATTACAAGGGGTGCATATTTTTGGTACCAGGTTCAGAGTTGAGGGAGATGATACTCCATGAAGCCCATGATTCCCCATTATCAGGGCACAGGGGGTTTAGGAAAACATACATGGCAATCAAAGAGCGCTTCACCTGGAAGGGCCTCAAGGGGGACATGTTGAGCTATGTGTAGGAGTGTGAGGTCTGTTAGAGGAACAAGGGGGATTTAACCCATCCAGCTGGATTATTGCAACCTTTCCCCATTCCTGAGAGGAAGCGGGAGAGTATCTCCATGGATTTTATCATGAGGCTTCCAGTGGTGTAGGGCAAGGACTATATTTATGTGGTGGTCGACCGACTGACCAAATAAGCCGATTTATTCGCCATTCTGACCCGATATTTAGCTTCACAGGTGGTCGAGTTATTATTTAGGGAGGTATTCCTGCACAGACTCCCTAAGTCCATAGTCAATGACAAAGACAGTCATTTCATGGGGGGATTTTGGCATGAGCTCTTTAGATTAGTGGGCAGTGAACTCACCCTGAGCACAAGTTAACACCCGCAAACTGACGGTCAGACAAAGCGAGTTAACAAATGGCTAGAGGGATATCTCAGGAACTACGTGACAGAGCAACAAAGAGCATGGATTCAATGGCTGCACCTAAGCGAGTATTGCTACAACACCACTTATCGCATGTCCATCGATATGTTACCCTTTCGTGCTTTGTATGGTTATGATGCCTTATATTTTGTTGACATTGTTTTTGGAGACAGTTAGGCCCCAAGGAAAAATATTGGATCCTAGAGAGCCAATATATTCTCAAGGCTCTCAAGGACAACTTATTGACAACTCAAAATCAGTAGAAGATCTATGCTGATAGGCACTGGATTGAGAGGCATTTTGAGAAGGGGGCCTTAGTGTTCTTGTGATTACATCCATATCGACAATCTACATTGAAGCAGAAAAGGGCCAAGAAGCTACAACCACATTTTTATGGGTCGTATAGAGTGGTTAGGAGAGTTGGAGATGTGGCCTGCGAGTTGGCGCTTCCTCCGTGGAGCAAGATCCACAACATCTTCCATGTTTCGTGCATCAAGAAGGTACTAGGGAAATAGGTGAGGACAACTGTAAAGTTGCCTTTGCTTGATGATGAGGGGCATCTGGTTCTAGAACTGGAAGCCATTATGGAGACTGAGGAAAGGAAGCTGAGGTGTACGACTATCATATAGTATTTGGTGCATTGGAAGAGCTTGCTGGATAAGGATGCTACCTGGAGGGCAAACACATACTTGAGCATCCAACACTGAATTTTCTTGGGGAGAAACAACATTTGGGAGGGGAGGACTATAATTCCCCTTCCTAAATTATTTTGTCACAAGTTCACTTACCACAATTTTGGATATTTTTTGAGGCTACGAGACCCACTCAATTTTGATGAAAAGACTTAGGAAGGAAAATGAGGTCATATTGTTTTGTTAGTGGACTGTGGGGGCCACCCACATGAAGGAAAACACATTTGGTCAAGTGAGGAGTTTGAATATCCTAGGAGAGAAGTCGAAAGGAAAGATGGAGGAGCCCATGTGGGTAGGAAGTCCCACAAAATTATAAATAGGAGGAGCTCAGTATCATTTGGGATGTTTTTCCAATCAAACTCACTTTGGTTGCTTGAGCTTCTTAGTCAGGTCACTTGTTGTTTAACACGAGTTTTTCGAGTGGAGAACTCACCCTTTCTTCATGGGACTTCAAGTGCCACCCTAGATAGGTCATATTACATCATTCTAGGGAGAGTTTGGGAGATTTTAGAGCTTACACTCATACATTTTCTCAGCCATAGCGTATTCCAGGAGGACGTGGGAGGTACGCACATGGGAGATATTCCAGGGGTCTTCTGGGGAGCATTTGCTGGGAGAATTTTGGTGAAGGAGATTTAGTGGGATAGCAGGATTTGGGTGGATTTTTGGAGCAGGAGGTGGCAGATATAGTGCAGGATGAATTTGCAGCTCTTGGAGCAGCGCATAAGCCTCTCACTAGGCACACGTGGGATCTAGAGGATTGCATTTTGAGGCTAGAGTTTGCCGAGAAAAATAAGGGAAAGCTTGGGGGAGTTTTGCAACATTTTTGGAGTGATTTGGGAGGAGTTGCACTAGTGTGCAGGCAGGATGTACTTTCCAGTAGTTTGAGGAGGATGTGGTGCTTTGGGGGGTGAATCTCGGGGGTCAAAAGCATGCCAAACCCTGTATAGGTTTTGGTGGGTTTTTCTTGGGGAGCTTGGGATTAATTTGGTGGATTTTTTTTAGCACCGGAGGTGAGGTTTCTAGCAACATATTTATAACAGTTAGTGTAGTTTTACTAGGGCAGCGTAGGGCATCACTGAGGCAGTTGATTCTATCATATGGGCTTGACATTTTATCACCATGGCTTTGTCATGCTTTACTTTGAGGCAAGCCCAAGTGCACTCATTCCACATTATTGTACTATTACTCCCGATTTATAATAAAATGGCTCAACTAGTTATTATTTCCCGTCTTTTATGGGTGCACACTAAAAGTTAAAAAATTTTGTTGTTGTATTTATTGTTTGCTTTGCATATCACTATTTTTCCTAGTTTTGGACATGACATATAGAAATATAACACATAGGTATATCAACACATAAACACCATTCTAGCTAGATTCTAGTCATCAATGCATGACCATATCTACTAGACATACCATGACCTCATGCATGACAACAACCACGTCAACTTATACTTGACAACATGTAAGCACTAATCACGTGTAGAACATGCATAACCAATCATATACCCATGATGACACATTCCACAACAACACCATCAACACTCCCATTGCGACATCACTGTAACCATGAACAACACCATGCAGATGCAACAAGAACATAGACCACAAGTATGAGTAACACATATGCAACCAATATAAATGCATGACCAACACACCTCCCATCTAGTCTAAGGGGTGAACCATGCTCTGATACCACTTTGTAACACCCTCCTCCCACATCTACCCAATTAATCGACAAACCAGGGTAAACATGTGATGAAGAGTTACTATGATATAATTCAACTCCCTATGTGTCAGTTAAGTGAGTGGAATCGACGGAACACAACAACACAAACCTTTTGCACATGCTATAAGACATCGAGGAGCCATCTCAACCCTCCAAGTGGCTATTCCCTGAATCAAACTGACCTTTTAATGCATCAATCCCCTAGTTGTTCCATTGACATGGGAAAAAGTGCAACTGGAAACCTCCAGTTGCTCGCACAACATGGGCATGCGTGCGTCTGGGGACTTTTCCACGCATCTTTGTGTCTGCGACCCTGATTTCTGTGCCACTTATTTAGGCCCAAGGCTCATGTCACTACCGAAAACTCCATGACACTTCTAGAAATGAAAGATGACAATAGAATAACGATGTAAATGCAATCACTTGAACAAGGACTTGACTGGACCCCTACTAGCCATGACAAAGATTTCGTTAAACATGTCCCAAATATGTAATCTACAAGTTTAAACAATATATCTAAACATAGGGGTCTCATACTTATCTGAGAATCGCTAAGAAGCATTGTTGCTTCATCACATTAGTTGCATTATAATCTATTAAGTCATAGATTCATTTTTCATTCATTTACAAATCAAACATGATGAGAGCCATACATCATCTCTATCATAAAACAAATTCATAACCAACATATAAAGAACATAAATGACAAGCATAGAACAACCATATGAGCCACATAATAACAAGCATATTTACCCATCAATACAAGAGGAAAAGAGCTCTTATTTCCATAATCAAAATGTAACCAAGTCCGAGACTTCCACATACCACCCGACCATAGACATGGCTGAGGCAAATCTCTCTTCAGCCAGTCACCCCTGTGCCATATTCCAAGCATGAATGTGGGATCTCGTAAAACACATCAATGAAAACCAAATCAGGGCTTCTAGAGGCTAAACCACCTCAACCCTCAACCAGTGATTCCACCTCACGATTGGACATCACAAGCCATCACCAGATTTGTCTCCACCCAAGCTATCCAGGGCTCCAGAGCATTTGTTCCAACCAAGGCTCCAGGACTAGTAACTCAACCCACAACTATTGTCGGTTTCAAGAGCGTTTGTCCAACCAAGGCTCCAAGACTAATAACTCAACCCATCAAGGGCTCCAAAGCATTTTTCCAACCAAGGCTCGAAGACTAGTAACTCAACCTAAGTTGTTACAAGGCTCCAGAGAGTTTGTCTAACCAATGCTCCAAGAACTAGTAACTCAACCCACAACTAAAGGAACGTGAGAACCAACAAGAAAAACAAACATTGAAATGGACCCACAACACCATGGCTATCCAGGAAATGGAAAGGCTAAGCAAATCCACTGTCAATCTAAGCAATCCTCCATGCCAATGATAGATCATGACCAAGAAACCACATGTATATGCCATGCATGCAAAAACTAGTGAGGAAAATATACACACAACTCGCTACCTACAAGCAAAACTCGTTTTAGTCGTTGATCTCGATGTCCTATTGTGCTTTCCTGCTCTTCCTTTGCTTTCTTACTCCAAAACTCCAAGTATGCCACACTCTCCAAGAGTGCTTCAATATACTCTAAGTGTCCAAGAGTATAAGAGAGAGAGAATAGAATAAGAGCTCTAAAACTAAACTAACAAAAGTATGTGCAAAATATTTCCCACTGATCCTCCTAGGCCTTTTTATTAATTAGACCTCTAATTTATTCAATTTTTCATTATTTTCCTTAATTTTCCTCCTCACATGAAACCTATGACCTTTCACCTTTCTTTTCTCCTTTTTCCCATTATTTTCATAAATAAATGCCAATAAATGCCACTTTTCCTTTCCAAAGCCTTAGCCATTACCTTTTCCAATTTCCATAGCCATAATAAACCATATGAACACCCACACTAGGGTGTTTTTCTGAACTTTCATCTTGAGATACATGTCCCATGTCCCATGGCCTTGGTTATTATTTTTCCTTTATTAATTTTTATTACATGTAATTTTCACTAGGGCTATTACATTGGTGAGCCCACTCTTGATAATATGCGACCCCTCTTTTGACTTGAGCCCTTTGTCATGGCATGCTGTATTAGGCGCTTGGAAACCCAAATTCAAACCACGTTCTACATCAACCAAGAGAAACACTACACACACAGGGCCACCTCAAATTGATACAACCATACACCAATATATGGATGACCCAATGACCTACCTGAATGAAAACCTTGCCAGCTAGGCCTAGGTGCACAAATACTATTGAATCATGCAACCATCAACCATATTTTTGACACCAAACAACTCATTGATGGATATGCTAGTGAATAATCATAACAACCACTACTACACTACCTAGGGGAAATAATGAAACCAACGAGACTTCTTGAAGAAGTTATATAATACTAATAATAAAACAAAAAACTTTTAAACAACAAGAATTCACTTGCCACCAGGCCTCGAACTTTCATCCGGTCTAACACAGACTCCACGAGGTCACATGAACACAACTAATACGAAAGAAAAAGACCAAGCACTTACAGAGAATCCAAAACATAACAAAGATAGGCAGTGAACCCCCTCAGCCTCCAAGGTCTACCTCAACGACCAATCTTCAAGTAATGTGCATTGCATTGAAAGAGATCAACAACCACAACACCCCAACGAAAAGGAAGGAGTGAAACTATAACTACTAAATGAAATAAATAATTGCAACCACATACCGAGTATAGGAGCCAAAATAGAAAGTGGGTATCACTTAACAACAAATATGGAGAACTCCAACTTCTATGCCATAAGAAAGAAGGAAACAACAACAATAGCTTCCCTTGCACCAAATTTAAGTTAGATTTGTTGCAATTTAACCAATTGAGTTGAGAAATACCATAACCAAAGCTCTAGATAGAATTACCTCTTTCCAAAGGAGTCTGCCAAGTTTGAGGGCAAGAGTTGTCCACTCCTTGGTGGCCATGCAATAGGGTGGAGAGATCCTCACCATAACATTTTTCGCTCATGGATGCTCCCGTCCCAACACCCAACATTCCTAGTCCCCCCTCCTACATTTGGATTTCCTAATGGAAACTGATTTCCTCACCCACTTCCTAGAGCTCAACGTGTGACAAAATATATAACTGTTCCAAAACCTTCCCCATAATGGCCTCCCTCTCCACACACTTCTCTCTTTCAATCAGACCATTGCTTGTCCCTTCATTTGCTCACTTGGGAGAGTTTTAATCGTTTACACTTGTCAGGGTGCATTTCTACATCCACCAGATAATTAACCAGGAGGGGCAGTGGCAACCCACTTGTCGAACCCCCCCAACCCCTTCCAAGACCTGTCTTGAGTTTCAACCCATCTAAGGTAGGTTCTCACCTTCTTTCTGTTGAAGGATTATCACATTTTCACCAAAAGTGGTTGCCTTATCTGCCTACGTCACCTGTGTTCATGCTTCACTTCTTTTCCTACATTATGATTTTGTGGAAATTCAAATGCCTTATACCTCTCTACTCCACATCTACAACAAGTAATGATATACTCACATTTTTCTCTTTCAAATCCTCTACCTCTTACAATGCCATTTCCTTTTTTATTACTTTGGTTAGTAGTGGATTCATTTTCCTTTTCATTGCCTCTAGCATTACTTGTTATACCCCTTCCTTTGGGTCCATTTCTTTGAAATTTATGTCGTGCTTTTTTGTCAAGTTTTTCTTCCACCTTCAAAGCAACTTGACAAGCTTCATCTACTTTTTGGAAGAAATGTGTGCTCATTTAATCTCAAACCCAATATTTTAACCCATTTATGTATCTTGCCACTCTTTGATATTTTAGTTCTCTAATTGTTGTTTTGAATGGCAATTTTTGCTTCAAGTTTTCTGCTTGCTTACACAATTCTATTGGTAATTAGTATGTAGGAATTTCTCGTTGATTTTAATCACCATCTTCCTCTAGGTTCTAATCTTCTCATGCTAGTTTTTTTCCATGTCTTTCTATAGCATATCCCACCAAAGTGAAACATGCCCCTTTGACTTTATCATGGAAAATCAAATGTGATTGGGGTCTTGAACATTATTGTACTCAAAATACCTTTCAAGCTCCCCTATCGAATTAATGAGAGCCTCAACCTTTAAACTACAATCATAGCATGAAAATTCCACCTTTGTGTTATATCTATCCTTTAGAATGGATGCGAAGTATACTGTTGGGTCCACTTCCTCAACATATCTCTATTTTTCAATATCATCTTTTGACTTTGGTTTTGATTTGACATCCCTACGTCTCCTATTTTCAAATATTCTATTCTTCTTCTCAGTTCCTTCAATTCTTGGTTCCTTGAACCTCCTTGTGTTATTCCTTCTCTACATGGTGGCATTCCTACAAGATTGTTAGTGGCCCTCAACATTCACATGACTTGTTTAGGGTCGGTTTCTCACAATTTGCTTTCCAACAATTATGTTGAACAACCCCTCTTGGGTCCTTCCACAACCACGCGCTAACAAGAAATTGAAACTCAATCTCTATCCATATAGCACACAACTACTTGTATGACAGTGTTAACATAGTTTAAAAACTAAAAAATGTAGTTAGGAATTGAGAGTTACAGGAAACAAGATAGGAGACAATGACAAATTTTCATTTCTTATTCATATACACATCAATTTCTTCTTACAATACGTGTATATCTCACTCTGTGCTATGAATCTACACAGGCACTATTTGTTTCATCACTAGATGCGACCAACTGTTCGTCTTTTTCTATTTCTTATTTCCTTCCTAGTTTCACAATCTCTTTTGGCCTTTATTTCTTCTCCTCCTCTTGATCCTCTATTTGTGTTCCTTACTCTTAGACGATGGTTTGGAAAATGAACAATCATAAAGGTTCAAATTCCTCATCTATTTCTGAAGCTAGTCATCAATTCCTTACATATGATGGGCCATTGATTTGCCACGAAGCCTTGTAAGACATGTGGAATTGCAACAAAGCATGATCTATAGTGTTGTAGCATTTTAATAACAACGACAGAGTCACAACATTGTAACATTAATGGTGTAGTTGTAGCATTGTAACAACAATAGTGGAGTCACAACACTATAAAAATAATGACAGAGTCGCAACACTATCACAACAAGGGTGGAGTCAGAACACTATAAAAACAATGGCAAAGTCATAGCACTATAACAACACTTTTATTCCATCATCTAACTACTAATTGAATTCAGTCGACGCGGATTGCTTTAGGCCAAAGATGCTTCCACATTGTTTAAATATTTAACTCTTATTTCATTGTTTCAAATTAAGTGTTTAACCATTTTGGAAAAGGGATTATAAGGCTAGTGAAAGTGGGGTATTGTTATTACATCCACTAGTATCCCCCAAGAAAGTTTTTTTCCCTCCCTCATAGTCAATGTGTGCCAAAAACAAAGTAATTATTAAGTAAATTTGACATCATCACTGAGTTGAGTCGAGTGGCTACATGCCATAACCATGGCACAACATCCCATTTTTTGATAAATGGTGGATGATCAGAGGTGCAAGCGTTAAAGAAACATTTAAAAATCTTTCTTTATTAGAGATGTTTAACTATAAGTTCTGCACACCAAAAGCTTCATACCAATGTGGTTGTTTTATGGCATTTAAGGAGAAACAACCTTTTTGAATCCCATGAAAAAGGAACTATTTTCTTTTTTATTTCAATCCATTTGAAACTAGTGAAATCTCAAACAACACTAATAAGGTTAGCGGGACACCAAATTGGTGTATGAGATCCCCTTCTTTATGGGACAAGAGACCCACATTATGCAATAATATGACTACAAAAATCTATAGAATTATATAAACTCTACTCAATCTAGATTTGAACCTATGACCTCTCATGATAAAGCACATGTTTTAAACCATCAAGCCCACATGGTCGTAACCTTTTACAAACTATTCAATTGATGTCCACCTCCCAAACACCCATCATATAAAAAACTAAACTAAACTAAAATATACTTTTATTCATAACTATATCTATCTCTATCTTTACTATTTAACCTTCAATGAAACCCACATATTCTATTACAAACTATTCAATTAATGTCTCATCCCTACCTCCCAAACACTCATCATATACAAATTTCAATTTTTTAAAGTCATAAGTACATTTGTGTCTACAATATAATATTTAAATAAATATCAAGTACAATTTTAGATACAATGAGACTTTTTAATTACAATTGAAATAAATTTGACCATTTTATAAACAAAGGCTCACTACTATTTTATTAAACTAACTTCTATTAATCTTAACTCAATATTTACCAAAAAGCCAAAAGAATCAAATTTCTTTTCACTTTAAAGGAAATTTGCATCTCAAAAAAATTGATTCTTATTGGCACTTAGTCAATTAATAAATTGATAAATTCAAACTAATTTAATAATAATTATAATTATTAATTAATTTATTTAATTTTAATAAAATTTAACTGAATCAAAATGTTTACCCCATCTATTCATCTAAAACACCTCTCTCTGGCAATAAATAAACTTACTAATTATCTAACTTATTTAATTTAAAATTAAACAAATGTTTCATAAAACTGTGGATAATCCGGCAAGCTCTCCATCAAACAAACAATCAACTTATACTTAAGAGCATCACCAAATCAACTTCGTACTTCATCAAGTTCATCACTAAATCCCCAAAATGGAATACTTTAACTTCACGGATAGTTTCATCCAAATCCATAAAACTCATGGATCCAAATCCGAATCAAGATAGAGATCTAACATAATTATGTGCCTCACCTGCCCAAAATCAAATATTAATCAAATCGAAATAGATTTGATCAGGGAGGGGAATTGGACTAGAAAACGATCAATCCGTCATCCATCACTCTCCTCTTGTAGTAGCAGTGTCGGTCTCTCTGTTTATTTATATATGAACAACCGAACAGGAGAAGAGTGTACTCCGGAACCCTGGTCATCTATTTCAGATTTTTCGTCCACAAAACACATGCTTATAAATAAATTGACCCAGTAATTAGATCCAGACTAAGTGACTGATCAGAAGGCGGAGATGATTACCGCGACAAATTATAATGTATAAGATCCAACACAACACGTCATTGTAGAGATCCAGCGATTTTCTTCAGCGGATCCCTCGCAGAAACACACTTCTGGAGTGCTAATGGCGTTCATGGCCGTGCTGGAAGCCGATTTGCGCGCCCTGTCTACCGAAGCAAGGCGCAAATACCCTGCTGTAAAAGACGCAGCCGAGCATGCTATATTGAAGGTACTCTATATCTCTAGTTTCTGGATCCCTTCTTATATTGACCACATTTTACATGGAGTGACCACTCCATGCTACGAGTTTATTAATTTTGAATATTAACAGCTTGTAAAATGTAACTGAAAAATTGCCTAAAGGCAAATGGAATCGCTCTGTTGGGAATTTCCCTTCCAGAATTTAGCGAAACCAAATTTTCTATATTCAATTCCCGTGGAACACATCGTTTCTACAGCTTTAGAATATAATTGCTGTCATATTACATGTTATGTGGAGGGCACATCTACTTCTATATGCTGGTTGGATATCCGTAAACATAATTTATTCCGGCAGTTACACAACGATGGGCAAATGCCCCTTAAAATTATAGGTCCCTGTTTTCATATGGAGACACTGCTTACATTTTCCATATCTCAAGCTTGTCATTCTGTTAACAGATTTACATTTTGCAACTGCCAAATATCGGCATTTTAGTAATCGAGTTTACCATTCGATTATTGATTACAAAATTTAACCATAATTGTTCACAGTGTGACAAAAACAAAAACAAGATCGGGTTTTCCACGATCTACAATATACCACTGAGCTTGATGCTGGCACTGCTGTTGGCTGCTACTGGTATCGCTGCTGATCTCATTTCTTTGTTTGTAATTTATTGAATTGTCTCTTCGTCTGAGGAACATTGTCCCTCTGCAACTGCCTTGTGACAGCGTCCCTTTGCATTTCTAAGTCCGTCTATACCATTCTCATTTGATGATCCAAAATCGATCATTACATTTTTCCAAGAAGATTCTTGAAGCATCAAGAGAATAAAAAACTGTAACCAATACAACCAAGAATGGGTAAAAGACCCTAGCCAAAAGGGAAAAAGGTGTAATAACCCTTATGGAGAATTACCCTTAGGGTTGAAAAGAGCACATGACAATATTGCACTGATATCACAGTGTTTCTTCTAATTTCAAACAGAGATGATATTGAATGCACAACAGTATAATCAAGTAGTAGATATTACAAGCAATACCAATAATACATAACAAGCTACCAATTTACTGTAACAAGCTACCAATTTACTGTCTCATTCCTAGAGCTGTTACACCAGCAGTCCTTGCTATTTAGTACACATAAGTTTATAAACAGTGAAATCTTTTATTCAATGCACCAGCCATATACACAAGGGTTACGACATCAGTTAATCCTATCAGCAAACTGTGCATTTGGTTAATTTCAACTTAATTCAACTTACAAGGTCATCAGTTTCCTTTCTGGCTCAGGGAACACCCTAACAATGCCCTTCAGTGCTCAGATTAGACCTTGTTGCTTATCCAGAGGTGCCCTAATAGGCCTTGCTGCCCAGACCAGACTTGAGAAAGGATTTTGCTGTCACAATGACCCTTAGAAAGGATCCGTTGCCTCGATTGACCTCTCAGTAAGGGTCTACTATCACAGTTGACCCTTGGAAAGGATCTGCTGCCACAATTAATCCCTTAGCAATGATCTGCTGCCCACATTGACCTTCAGAGAGGAGCTGCTACCATAAAAAAATGCTTCAGGAATGGCTTGCAGCCACAGTAGGGTTTCTCACACCCTCGTTACCTCAGAACAGAGGGCTTTCAAATCCACTCTGCCCAGGATAATATCTCAGAAGCCCATGCTGTCACTGAATTTGATCTTACGATCCCACACTGCCACAGAAAATTCCCTAAAATAGGCTTCTGCCTTAAGGTACTGTCTCAGGGGTGATTTGCTGCCAGATAGAGCCCTAGAAGTTAGAACCTTTGCTGCCACAGACAGACCTATGCTATCTCAAAGAGTCCTTTTTGCTGCCCAAATAATGTCCCAGAACCTCGCTGCCACATAATTGTTCCCTCAGAAACCTTGTTGCCACAAAATGGAGAATGATGATGCCTCAGAAATTATGCTAAACAGAGTAAAGAGAGATGGATTGGCTAGGGTGGAATCTTTCACCACCGATACCAACCAGAAGAAAGGGGTCTTAAAACACTCAAGAGCCTCAGCTCACGAATCAGAAGGAACTACAATCCATGATGATTAAAATGATTCTCCTCTCTCCTTTTTATAGATTCCCTTTGGGGTTGTCCCTCCTAAATTTAATTTGAGGGGCTAACAGGTTTCCCTCCATTTTACCCTAAATTTGGATTTTATTACAAGTTTCCCTACCCCAAATTATCTAATGTTACCCCCAAATAATGGGTTTCTCCTTTACGAATGACTATAGCCTATGAGATTAGATATGCTACTTTGTCCTCCCTTGGGCAATTTAATTAGAAGAGGATGAAGGGTTCTGTTTCTATTGCAGAGATTTTATGTTCCATAGTAGAGCAGATGCCAAGAGCATCGATAGCAGAGCAAGAGAAATCTGTAGGAGATTGCAGCAGACCACAGTGTCTCATGGTTCCACAGTGGTCTCATTGATCTTGGCATTTGCATTGTACTCTCATATTTACGAAGAAAGGTGCAGTCCATTTTGCTGGAGTATTTAGTATTTACCCTTACCAGATTTCTTCAGGTTAATCATTGTGTTCACGGCATTCAATTATGTGTCTTGTTGCCGTTTTTCTTGTTCTTAGTTCAGAGTGATGTAAGAATTTGCATGGTCTGTTTTATTTTTTGTAAAATCACTAAGTATAAAGGCAATAGTCACTTATTCAAGCATAGACTCACCATGTGTAAATTTTGTAGATGTTCTATGCTTGATGCAACTTTACTTTTCTTACAGCAATCACACAAATAGTTAAGTAAAATGCTGACAGAACATATCAGTGGATCTTATAGAAGACAAACCAGAAACAGAAAAATGTGATGGTGCGTTTACGGCGGTCAACATGATGTTTCAACCAGCAAAGTCTCCTTCATCAACCAACCCAGAATGTGTAACAACAATCCTCCAATCAGCTACCGAGTCAACCCAAGTCAACTCCAGAAAAGTCAACGCTGTCCAGAAAAGTCAACGCAGGGCAGCAAGCTAAAAGTCAACGCAGCAATAGTTTGGTCAACCCTTTGACCTCGATTTCTGTGCCAATGTGTACGGCCTCTCAAAATCGAACTCTCCAACAAGTTTCAGCCCTTTCGGACCATGTGTTGACCAAAGTCAACGCTGGTCAAACTTCCAGCAAAACCCTAGCTGCAGAAATTCGTCCTTCCGTTCAGCCGTACAGATTTCGTCCTTCTTCTCCACACGTGTGGGCTGAACTTATCCTCCAAGGAGCTCGTACTAAATCAGATGAGAGAAGAAGATGTGTGTTGAGTTGTTGTGAAATGCTCTCCAACTTTGCCGGTATTTATATCCATCATTGGGGTGTGTGACACATCTGCTGGGGGTGTGAAACCTTAAGGCCGACCTGCACATATAATTTATTATGAATAATAAATTCAAAATAAATGTTCTGCTCATCGGATTAAGACATATTATATATGGATTTTACACCTCTCCGAAAGAAGAATCCAACAAAAATATTAGCCTCTTAATCTGAGCATCATAACATGGAGTTTGGACCTAGTTGTCCAAATTTAACACTCCCTCTCAACTAGGGAGAACTCCATCCATCGGTGCAATCAAACATCGTGCGTCATCCCGCCGTAACTTGCTTTGCTGGCCTCTTTATTTCAGAACAGAAGTGGGTCAGTCACAAAGACATCATCCCCCGGCTGACAAATTCAGCCCAGAGGTCCGAAACCTCTATCGGACTCACAAAGAGTCTCCAACCAACCCGAAGTTGGTTCATCTGACCCGAAGTCAGGCGGAGGTCCGAGACCTCACTAGACTTGATCCCAGATCAAGTGGTTGGACCGTGCCATCCTAGATAGAGAGTACGACAATCTTTGATGCGTCCATCAGTCTTTGCTACTAGTCTCTAGCTTTTCCCACCTCATTGGCCAAATGAGAGGTACTTCCCATGAGCCCTGAACTCAATGGGTAGGATGCATACGGGGCACAGAAAATGAGAGGTGAACCAACTCAAAATCACAACGGTGGGGTCCAAGCATACCACCAAGGTTGGCAAGCCTAGCCTTGTGGTTGCCCATAGCTCCGAGAAGCTCTCCCCAAAGCCCCCCAGAGCTCCCAGAGCTCATCGTCCAACAGGACCCACATCATAGGGTCGTTCCACGATACCAAGACTCTCACGGAAGGTTAGGAACTTGACCTTCCCCAGGGGCTTAGTGAGAATATCCGCGACCTGCTCATCGGTTCCTATATGATCGAGCCTTACGGCGCCTCGCTGTACCATATCCCGGATAAAGTGGTACCTGATATCAATATGCTTGGATCGGTCGTGGAACACAGGATTCTCAGTCATACGAATCCCACTCTGGTTATCACAGAGTATCACGGTGGTATCTAGCACATGTCCAAACAACTCACTAAAGAGCTTTCGCAACCAAACTGCTTCACAACAGGCCATACTTGTTGCAATGTATTCGGCCTCTGCGGTGCTCAAAGCCACCGACTTCTGCTTCCTGCTCATCCATGAGATCAAAGCAGAACCAAGATTGAAGCAGCATCCCGATGTGCTCTTACGATCCACCACACTGCCAGCCCAATCGGCATCAGTATATCCACGGAGTGTCACACTCCCGGCAGTGTATCTCAGCCCATGGTTTATCGTGCCCCGAAGATATCTCAAAAGATTCTTGGCACCAACCCGGTGAAAATGATGAGGCTCAACCATCTGTTGACTCAAAGTGTTCACTGCAAAACATATATCTGGTCGGGTGTTCACTAAGAACATCAAAGCTCCTATGAGTTGACAATACTCAGTAGGATTGGCCAAGATAGGCCCAGCAGCGCTGCCACTCAACTTCTTGAAGTTGAGTTCCATTGGTGTTGACACGGACTTGCAGTCCACCATACCAAATCTCTCTAGAAGTTTCACAATGTATTTTCATTGAGAAAGGAAAATCTCTCCAGGTCTCTGCCAGACCTCCAGGCCTAGGAAGTAGTGCATCAGTCCTAGGTCCTTCATCTCGAACTCAGCAGTGAGCTCCCTCTTACATTGATGAATGAGAGGGTCAGCACCTGTCAGGAAGAGGTCATCCACATATAGCACTAGAATGAGAGGCTTCCCCTGTACAACCTTGAAGTAAAGGTTTGGATCAGCATTACTTCGAGTGAAGCCCAACTTCATCAAGTAACTATCCATCCTCTCGTACCAAGCTCTGGGTGCTTGCTTTAACCCATAGAGGGCTTTCTTCAACCTGCAGACATAAGTGTCTCGATCTTGAACTTCAAATCCGAGAGGTTGTTCTACATACACCTCTTCCTTTATTGCACCATGCAGAAAAGCGGTCTTGACATCCATCTGATGAAGACTCCATCCTTGTGTAGCAGCAAGGGCTATGATTTGATCGAATGGTGGTATATCGTGCCATAGGTGCAAATATGTCATCATAGTCAATTCCTTCCTTTTGAGAGAAGCCACGGGCAACAAACCTTGCCTTGAACTTTTCAGCACTCCCATCAGATCCATGTTTGATCTTGTAGAGCCATTTTGCGGTGACAACAGATTTGTCCTTCGGTCTCGGGACCACATCCCAGACATCATTCTTCATCATGGACTCATATTCTTCGTGCATAGCATCCTTCCAAACTTGATGCTTTACGGCTTCCTCAAAAGATCCAGGTTCAGATTGTACAATAGTACTCATGGCAGCTAGATACCCTTGGTATCTACACGGCTTCTTGCTTTCTCGGAATGTCCCCCTTGGGGCAGCATGACCCTCAGCATCTTCGAGGGTGTCCCCGAGCCATGATGGTCTCTTTCCCAGTGAAGGAGATGGATCAATAGGGTCCATTGGTCCTTCAATATCAGGCATTGTCTCATCCTGCGGTTCTTCCAGATTTCCAGGCCTTTCTTCATGATTTTCTCCAGATCTTGGAAGATCTACCACTTTCTTCAGGGAAGCATCTTCGTCAAAAGTGACATCATGGCTTATCTCTACTTCCCTTTGACCAGGTACATAGACTCTATAGGCCTTAGAAGTCTCACTGTAGCCCACAAACATTCCTTTCTTCCTAGAAGCATCCAACTTACTTCTCTTTTCTTTCGGCACATGAAAATAGACAGGACATCCAAAAATTCTAAAATGTGAGACATCAGGTTTCTTACCAGAGAAAACCTCTTCGGGAGTTTTGGAGTCCAGAGCGAAATGAGGGCATCGGTTTTGAATGTACACAGCAGTATTTGCAGCTTCTCCCCACAGAAACTTTGGTAGACCCTGGTCACATAGCATGGCACGGGCAGCTTCCACTATAGTCCTATTCTGCGTTCAGCAACACCATTCTGCTCAGGAGTATATGCAGTGGTAGTCTCCCTCTTAATGCCAGCTTCTCTGCAAAAGTCTTTGAACTCATTTGACTCATATTCAGTGCCATTGTCGGTCCTCAAAATCTTGATCTTCTCTCCGGTCATATTTTCCACCAAGGCTTTGAAGGTACGGAACCACATGAAAGCCTCATCCTTCTTCTTCAAGAAGTATATCCAGGTTTTGCGGGAGAAGTCATCAATGAATGTCATATAGTAAGAACATCCTCCCAGGGATGTCACAGGTACCATACCAGATAGATCAGAATGGACCAGTTGCAAAATATCAAATGTCTTTGTGACACTTGAGGGGAAAGGTCCCCTTGTATGCTTTCCTTCGGCACAACCCTTACATACACCTTCATGATTATTTCCAAAATCGGGCATCCCTGTCACCACCTTCCTTGCTTCAGGAAGGGCCTTGTAATGAAGGTGTCCAAACCTTCGGTGCCATAGTTCAGTTTGTCGGATAGTATCACATGTCATTGCTCCCAGCGGACTTCCTCCAACCTGGTAGAGTGTGCCAACTCTAAAACCAATTGAGATAGCTTCCTTGAAGCTCTTCTTCCACATGAGCACCTTTCCATCAGAGAATGTTACATTGAACCCTTTGTCTTCCATGGCTGATACAGACACAAGGTTCTTCTTCAATTTAGGTACATAGAGTACATCTTGTAAACGTAGGACTTGTCCTTGAGACAAGTGGAGGGTCACAGTCCCTGTCCCTTTCACGGGATACGTGGCATTATCTCCAAGGATAATTTCTAGATTGGTATCCCTCTCAACCATGTCAGAGAGTGCTTCCTTGAAACCAGTGATGTGTCTTGAGGCACCACTATCAATCAACCAGACATCCATAGTGTCGGGCGGAGATGTAGCAGAGAGAGCAGATACAAGAATATACTCATTTCTTTTATCAACAGCATTAGACTCCTCATACCTGGAGTTTCTAGACCTTTTAGAAGGTTGATTGTTTCCACCAGAGGGAGCCTTCCTCTTTCCTTTAGATCCGTCGTTTCTTCGATTCCCATTCCTTCGGTTGTTGTTGTTATCATCACTATCGGGAGAATCCTTCTTGAAGGGACATTCTCTAGCATAGTGACCAGGCCTATGGCAAGTGAAACACTTACCCTTATTTTCTTGAGTCATTTTTATTCCTTTGTCCTTATGACCACCAGAGTTCTTTCGAGAATGAGCACCATAAGCAGCATTTCTGTCATTATCGAATTCCTTCATTCTTGTTTCTTCTTGCATACATCTAGACAGAAGCTCGTCAAAGTTAGGAATGGTATTATTATTGAGAATGGTAGTGGTGAATACTTGCCATTCATATGGGAGTCCTCCAAGTGCGGTGAGAACCATCTCACGATCAGCTGTTGTCTCCCCAATAGCCAGCAGATTGTTCCTTGTTTCGGTCAATTTCAGAAAGTAAGTTTGCAAAGACTCATCCCGGCCCTTCTTCATATTCTTCAATTTATTCTTGAGGAATAGCACTTAGTTCACATTGTTTACTTTGAACATCAAGATCAATTTGTCATACATCTCCTTGGATGTGCCTAGCTCAGATATATAGGCAACCAGACTCTTATGTATGGATTCCCTGATCATCAGCTTTGCTTTGATCTCCCCCTTCTTATACTTGTTTTTAGCAGCAGCGGTGGCATTGGATGGAGGTTCTCGAATCTTACCCAGTACATGATCCAAGAGATCGTGGTCTTCCAATTTGAGATCTAATATCATCTTCCAGGCATGGAAGTCATCCCTTCCAGTCAGCTTGTCATTCTCCTTGAATTCAAAACTTGTGGAACCCATTTCTTCCGGTGGTGATTGCTAAAGATAGGGCTTGTCTTCACCTCAGTTCTGATACCATGTAAATTTTGTAGATGTTCTATGCTTGAAGCAACTTTACTTTTCTTACAGCAATCACACAAATAGTTAAGTAAAATGCTAATAGAACATATAAGTGGATCTTATAGAAGACAAACCAGAAACAGAAAAATGTGGTGGTGCGTTACGGCGGTCAACAGGATGCTTCAACCAGCAAAGTCTCCTTGGTCAGCCAACCCAGAATGTGTCACAACAGTCCTCCAATCAGCAATCGAGTCAACCCAAGTCAACTCCAAAAAAGTCAACGTTGTCCAGAAAAGTCAACGCAGGGCAGCAAGCTAAAAGTCAACGCAGCAACAGTTGGTCAACCCTTTGACCTCGATTTCTGTGCCAAAGTGTACGGCCTCTCAAAATCGAACTCTCCAACAAGTTTCAGTCCTTTCGGACCATGCGTTGACCAAAGTCAACGCTGGTCAAACTTCCAGCAAAACCCTAGCTGCAGAAATTCATCCTTCCCTTCAGCCATACAGATTTCTTCCTTCTTCTCCACACGTGTGGGCTGAACTTATCCTCCAAGGAGCTCGTACTAAATCAGATGAGAGAAGAAGATGTGTGTTGAGTTGTTGTGAAATGCTCTCCAACTTTCCCTGTATTTATATCCATCATTGGGGTGTGTGACACATCTGCCGGTGGTGTAAAACCTTAAGGCCGACCTGCACATATAATTTATTATAAATAATAAATTCAAAATAAATGTTCTGCTCATCGGATTAAGATATATTTTATATGGATTTTACACCTCTCCGAAAGAGGAATCCAACAAAAATATTAGCCACTTAATCTGAGCATCACAACATGGAGTTTGGACCTAGTTGTCCAAATTTAACACCATGTTAGCACTAGTTTTAGATCAGTTTTGGTGAACCAACCGTTGGAATATCTTAGGTGGTTTCTAGATCACTAGAGTCTGGAATTGCATCTCAAATTCCTCCAATCTGTTAACAACACCCTTAAACAATTTCCTCCTCTACTTTTCTCATTCTGCATATTGATATATCGCAGATGTCATGAGCTTTTCTTCTGTGTCATGGAAAGTAACCATGTCTTTGTGCATGGATACACCCTGACTTGCCAATGTCGTGTTTGTCTGTTCAGGTGCACTGTCAGAATGTAGATATTTTTTCTTCTCTGTGGTCCCTTGGTCTTCCGCTACCAAGACTATCTTTTCATCCTTTGGAATTTAGGCCCCCTATTCCATTATTTATTTCTTCTGCTTCTACTTTTCTTATTCTCCCATTAATTATCTAAGTTTGGGGGAACTAAGGAATGTTCAAATTCTCTTTGCTCCTCCATGGGTGTCTTCCTCCTGCATTGGGATCCCATTCTTTCTTCTCCCATTCGACAATTTTCTCTGGTATTTTTCAGGGTTCCTTCCATTCCTCACTTTGCAAGCTTCTGCTGCTTTTCTACAAAGAGAGGTGCACTCTACTGCCAAATATGGTGAATTGTGTCACTGTTCACATGTTTAACAGTTATAAATCCAAAACAAAAATAAAAATTGAGCTTCATGATTTGGACTATTATGCACTTTACAATCATGGGTGAGATGTGTCACATGTGTAATGCTTGTAGATCAAAATAATCATTTTTATGTCTGTAATGTAAAAATTAAAAGAAAAATTGATTATTACCGTAATATTTTTTCAAAGAAAAACCTTGCGGGATCCCCTCTCTTCTTTGGAATATTTGGATGGAGGGTGGTTCAATTGCCAGCAGTGATAGTAGTTGGTAACCTCAAGTCAGTCAACTGGATTTTAACTTGTGACCTATGGTGTCCCTGTCTGCAACATGCCTTGGGCGGATGGTTCAACTGATTGAGCTAACCCTTGGGGCTAGAGTATTACCTTAATTATAATTAGAAAAAACAACTTTCTTCTTAACCTTAAATCTCTTAATCAGCAAGAATTTGCATTTCAGTTAACATTTTGTCCCTTTCGGGGGTTAATAGGTTTGGGGTTAAAATGGTTCTATATTGGTTGTAGAATCAGTTTTTACTTCCCCTTTGTTGTATAGGTTTCAGTTGGGAGTTTGTTAATTTTAGTTAACAATGGTATGTTCTATGCTTAGCGCAATTACTTCGATGTTCCTTAAGCAGCCCAATAGCAATATCCAATTTAGATTTCCAGTAGCAATCACATTAACCATTAAACACATTGACAGTAAAAGTAGATAGAACATGAAACAAAATGCAGAAGACACGCCTAAACAAGAGTACATCAGATTTGGCGGATGCCCAGGAAAATTCCTAATGTGGTAAAACCCTTTGATCAATTCTTATTATTATATCAAAATGTTCAGCAGAGAGAGAGAGAGTACAAAAAGTCAAATTCACTTGCCCAATTCAAAGTCAAAACAGCCCTGTCAATTTCTCCAATAAACTACAGTCAAACTTCAGCACTAACCAGAAAGACAATGCTGGTAAAAACAGAAATAAATTATCCTCAAAACAGCTCGGTCTTCCCCAGTCAAACTCGGCCTCCAGCAGCAGTCAAATTCAGCCCAAAACAGTCATAGAATCTGTGGTCAAACTTGGTCAACCTGCGGTCAACTGTGCAGTCAACTTGTAATTTTGGTTTGCAGTCAAAGTGCACAGAATGCCTCGGTTTCTGTACCAAAAGATGCGGCTTGCTGAGACAGAAATAACCATAGAAAATCGAAGTCAAATGATGCCTGGAAGGTCATTGTCAATGTTGATCAAGCTGGTCAAACTGCAGAATTTCTTGAGATTTTCGGCCCTGTAATTCAGTCTGAAATTTTGTCTTCCTGGATCCACACGTGTGAGAGAGAAGAATGCCCAATGTAGTATGAACCAATGAGAAGGAGAGAATGTGTGTGTGACGAAGATGCCAAATGAGGTGTGAGGTCACTTGTATTTATACAATTCGCTGTGGGTGAAGAGATGCGTCTATTGGGCTTCTTGAGCCTACATGTTGATGTGGCCAACCTGAACAATTTGCACATATGTGGGCATAAATTCAAAATCACACTTCCGCTTGTCCAAATTGGATGATCTTTATATCAATTTTGGTTCTCTCGAAAAGAGAAATTTAATGCAATCATCATCTCCATCAAATCCATCAAATGAGCTGTCCCAAGGTGGAATTTGGCCCTAGTTGCCAATTTTAACAGAGTCACAAGTTATTGATTTCGTTGATTAGATGTGAAAGCCATATACTATGCTTTCTTGCTCTTTATTGCCATATTGGCATCTTTTATCCCAAAACATTTTAGGGCTTAAAGCGATTTGTACTTCACTATCTATTTTCATTGTTTTGATCATTCCTTCCCTCCATTATCTTGTCCAAGAGGATTTGGATAGATGTGGTACTTCTAGATTTTAAGCTATTCAATCATTTGAAACTTGTGGTGTCAGGGGGCAGATCGTCACTATCCCTAGGTGATGCCTCCCCATGTCTTTTGTGTTGGAGTCTTGGAGATGTGCCCCACCTTCAGAGTGTGTCCCATGTCCTTGTTGCAAGAAGGTGTCCTTGGAAAAAGTCAAGAGATGTCTCCTTTAAACATTCCAAAATTATTGTGTATGACCTAATCCCATGCTTAGTATTCTCATTTTTAAGGTATCCGTATGATTTGTGTCCTTCATGCCTAATGACCCAATAAGTTTGATTTTTTTGTTTTTTTGTTTTTTTCTTTCCAGGGATTTGATAGTCGTGGCCAACAATAGATATTTAATAGTAGAACTCCTCAATTTGCAACCTTCCTTCATATTTTCAACTTTCTCGCTGTTTCTTTCATTTTCAAATTCACTTTCAATTTCCACATCATTAGTGTTAAATTTAGATAACCATGGTGTGTTCTATGCTTAATGCAAATTTACTTCAATCTTTCTTAGGCTCGATACAAATTAGCAATCACATAAACATGAAAGTAAAATGTTGATAGAACACAATTATCGATCAACAGAGGACAAGCCTATAATATAGATCAGATTTACAATTCTTCTTGTCTAGCAAAGATACGAGATATAGTGCGTTACGACAGTCAACAGGATGATTCAGCCAGCAAAGCCTTTCTAGATCAGCCAACCTTCCAAGTGTCACATCCACAGCCCTCAGAGACAACTCATCACAAGTCAATGCTGGTCAATGCAGGACAATAACAGAAAGTCAACATTGCAGATTAAGGCTTCGGTCAAACAACGCTGTTTTCCTCGATTTTATTGCCCAGTAGTACAACCTCTCAAAATCAGAATTTTGACAGAGTTTTGAGGTCAAACGACCAAGGGTTGACCATAGTCAACGCTTCTGCAATTCAGCCCTAAACATAACAACTCCTTCAGCTCCGCACGTGTGAAGGGAAGAGGCCTCCAAAGGCTATCGAACCAATCAGATCACAATGAGAGATGTGTGATGAGTTGATGAGCAAAATGACCTCCAAGTCTCTCCAATTTATATCCATCAGTGAGGTTTTGTGACACATCTATTAGGCATGTGAGCCTACATTACAAATCTGGCCGCCCTTGCACATATGTGGAAAATAAATCCAAAATATATGTTCTACTCATCCAAACAAGACGATCTTTGGATCAATCTTGCACCTAGAGGAATCCAACAAAAATATGAACATCATCATTTGAGCGGTGCAACATGGAGTTTGGATCTAGTTGCCAAAAATTAACACTCCATCTCAACTAGGGAGAACTCCATTTGTCCACAAGTGCCATCCATCAGTACCATCGAGTACTTTCACCCAACATCTTGTGTCATCTTGTCGTAACTTGCTTTGCTGGCCCTCGTTCTCAGATAGAACAAAAAGGTGAGTCACAAAGACATCACTCTCAACTCACCCAAAGTCAGCTTAGAGGTTAAAACCTCTCTTGGACTCAAAGAGAGTCTCACACTAACCCGAAGTTAGTTTACTGACCCGAAGTGAGTTTAGAGGTAAGAACCTCATTAGACTTGATCCCAGATCAAGGTGTTGGACACGTGCCATCCTAGACATAGAGAGTATGTCAATCTCTGATGCGTCCGTCAGTCTTGCTATTGGTCTCTAACCACATTTCCCACCTCATTGGCCAAATGAGAGGTACTTCCCATGAGTCCGAAACTCCATGGGTAGGATGCGTGCGGGGCACATATCAAAGAGAGGTGAACCAACTCAATATCATAATAATGGGGCAGAAGCACAACAAGGTTTGACAAGCCTAGCCCCGTATATGCTTATAGTGCCAAGAAGCTATCCCCAAGCCCCCTGGAGCTCCCAGGGTTCATAGTCCAACTCAAGCAGGACCATCAGAATATGGTCTTTCCACGATTCCAATCTTCTCAGGGAAGGTTAGGAACTTGACCTTCCCAGCGGCTTCGTGAGAATATCCGCGACCTGCTCATCAGTTCCTATATGATCGAGCCTGATATCAATATGCTTGGATTGATCGTGGAACACGATATTCTTAGAAAGACGAATCCCACTCTGGTTATCACAAAGGATAACGGTGGTATCTAGCACATGCCCAAACAACTTCACAACAGGCGATACTCGCTGCAATGTCTTCGGCCTCAACATTGCTCAAAGCCACCGATTTCTTCTTCCTGCTCATCCAAGCTATCAAAGCAGAACCCAAGGTGAAGCAACATCCAGATGTGCTCTTACAATCCACCACACTGCTAGCCCAATCGACATTAGTGTATCCATGGAGTCTCAAACTCTCGATAGTGTATCTCAACCCATGGTTGATTGTGCCCCGAAGATATCTCAATAGATTCTTTGCACCAATCCAGTGAATATGATGAGGATCAACCATATGTTGACTCAAAGTGTTCATGACAAAACATACCTCTAGACGAGAGTTCACTATGAACATCAGGGCCCCCACGAGTTGTCGATACTCGGTAGGATTTGCTAGCATGGGCCCAACAATGTTTCCACACAACTTTTTAATGTTGAGTTCCATCGGTGTCGACAAAGAATTACAATCCACCATACCAAATCTCTGCAGCAGCTTCACGACATATTTTCCTTGAGAAAGGAAAATCTCGCTTGGCCTTTGCTAGACCTCCAAGCCTAGGAAATAGGGCATCAGTCCTAGGTCTTTCATCTCAAATTCAGAAGCTAGCTCCCTTTAACACTGATGAATGAGAGGGTCAGCACCTGTCAGGAAGAGATCGTCCACATAGAGAACCAGAATGAGAGGCCTTTCTCTATCAACCTTAAAATAAAGATTTGGGTTAGCATTACTTCGAGTGAAGCCCAGCTTCATCAAGTAGCTATCTATCCTCTCGTACCAAGCCCTGGGGGCTTGCTTCAACCCATAGAGGGCTTTCTTCAACCTGCATACATGGGTGTCTCTATCTCGGACTTTGAACCCCATAGGTTGCTCCACATACACCTCTTCCTTTATAGAACCATGCAGAAAAGTGGTCTTCACATCCATCTGATGGAGACTCCATCCTTGCATTGAAGCAAGGGCAATAATAGATCGGATGGTGGTATAGCGGACCATAGGTGCAAATATATCACATCATAATCTATGCCTTCCTTTTGAGAGAAGTCTCGGGCAACAAATCTTGCCTTGTTCTTTTCAACACTACCATCAGATCCATGCTTAATCTTATAGAGCCATTTTGAGGTGACAACAGATTTGTCCTCCGGTCTCGGGACCACTTCCCAGACATCATTTTCATAATGGACTCATATTCTTTGTGCATGACATCCTTCCAAACTTGATGCTTTACGACTTCTTCAAATGAACCAGGCTCAGATTGTACAATCGTACTCATGGCTGCTAGATATCGTTGGTATCTCTTCGGCTTCTTGCTTTCACGGAATGTCCCCTTTGGGGCAATATGTCTCTCGGTATCTGCAAGAGTATCCCGGAGCCATGAGGGTCTTCTCTTATTTGAAGGAGGTGGATCAATAGGATCCATAGGTCCTTCAACATCAGGCATCGGATCATCCTTCAACTCTTCTTGCTTCCTTGCTTCTTCATCTTCTTTGTCTTCCTTGGAGCTAGGAAGATTTCTCACTTTCTTGAGGGTAGCATTTTCATCGAAGGTGATATCGTGGCATATTTTCCACTTCTCTTTGACCAGGCACATAGATTCTATATGCCTTTGAAGTTTCACTGTAGCCTACAAACATTCCCTTCTTTCCAAAAGCATCCAACTTGCTTCTCTTTTCTTTCGGCACATGAAAGTAAACAAGACAACCAAAAACTCTAAAATGAGAAACATCAGGTTTCTTGCCAAAGAAGATTTCTTTGGGAGTTTTGGAGTCCAGAGTGGAATGCGGTCATCTATTTTGAACGTACACAGCAGTGTCCGCAGCTTCTCCCCATAGAAACTTCGAAAGACCTTGGTCACTTAGCATGGCGTGGGCAACTTCCACAATAGTCCTGTTTGCTCAAGAGTATACGCAGTTGTGGTCTCCTTCTTAATGCCAGCTTCTCTGCAAAAGTCATTGAATTCATTTGACTCATACTCGGTCCCATTGTCGGTCCTCAAAACCTTGATTCTTTTCTTGGAAGGCTACCAAGGCCTTGAAGGTACGAAACCATTTGAATGCTTCGTCCTTCTTCTTCAAGAAATATATCCAGGTCTTGCGGGAGAAGTCATCTGTAAAAGTCATGTAATAGGAACATCCTCCAAAGGATATCATGGGCAGCATACCAGATAAATCAGAATGTATCAACTGCAAGATATCAGTTGTCTTTTGTGACACTTGAGGGGAATGGTCCCCTTGTATGCTTCCTTTCGGCACAACCCTGACATATACCTTCATGATCATCTCTAAATTTCGGCATCCCTATCACCACCTTCCTTGCTTCGGGAAGGGCTTTGCAATGAAGGTGTGCAAACCTCCGGTGCCATAACTCTGTTTTAAGAGTTGTATCACATGACATAGCCCCCAATGGACTTCCTCCAACCTGTTAGAGTGTATCAACTCTAAAACCAATAGTAAGAGCTTCCTTGAAGTTCTTCCAGATACGTACCTTTCCATCAATGAATGCCACCTTGAAATTGTTGACCACACTTTGTCAACGACCCCATAGCAGTACACCCCCTTTTTTTCAAATGGGATTCATCATGTTCGACGTGTTCATGCCATTCATATTTCATCATCATTTGACAGTTTTATAAATGATGTAAACCCATTCTGCATGTTTATGATGTAAATGATCTAAGACCATCATGTATGTAACAACCTAGGTAAGCCTAGTATTTTGGTGACGATTTCTATCCTAGGAGGTTTTTTGTCTCACTGATTCATTTGCGTTTCTCGACACAAGTGATCGGCAGAGTTTTTCCCTCCAGCTTTACCCTAAAGCTAGGGTGGATTTTGTCGTCAAGATGCTAAGTGAGTCTTAGTGTTTTCTTGAGTCTTTATAAAAGTAGTTTGGGAATAATCCTAGCTAATTGGCTAGATTATTTTATTACAAGCTACTTGGTCTAATAGATTATGTTTTGAGTCGCAAAATTGGGTATATTTGAGGGTCTATCACGAATGGGTATTCCCTCTTATGTCTAAATGTTTTATCTTATGTAAAGAGAGTTGGAAAAATAATTAAATCCCCTCTTAGTCAATTAATTAAATTTTCTGGCCAAATTAAATTAAAAATTCTAAGCCAGAAATTTAATTAATTTTAAGTCCTAGGTGTTTTAAAATTTTTCAAAGGTAAAATTCGTGGGTCTCTAAAAATTTTTTTTTTAAGGGTCCTAGGCCAAAGGAATATTGAGAATTTTGAGAAATTTTGGACCCTTGGGCTTTGGTGGTTAAGTCAAAGTCAAATTTTTGAGGTAATTAACTCAAAAATATTATTTTTGAGTTAATTAAAATGGAATTAAATGATAAATTCGAATTTCCTCAAAATTTATAATTTTGATGGTCGAGATTAAAAGATGATTAAGTATTTTTTGACGGTCGAGATTACTTTGACATGGATCAATGGATCAACCGAACTAGCTGTTGGAGATTTTATCTTATAAATTAGAGGTCTTTGTCAGTTTTTCAATCATCCGATCTTTAAATCGTGCACTTGTTCTTGGAAGCTCTTGTAATTTTTTGATGAATAAAGCATAAAGACTTTGGGGTTACAAACTTTGGTGTTCCTTTTTCAGGTCTATGTGGTGATATTGTCTCTAAACTCTGCTACTTTTATTGGCATTTTGATGGTTGGTGGCATTTATGGATTGATTTGCATATAGGTATCTTGTGCAATTTTCCGGGTTTCTAAAATTGCATTTTGATTTAACGAAAATATTAGTTATCTATTTTTCTGAAAAGTCTCATGTTTATTTTTTAAATCTCTATCAATCTAAAATTCAGATCTAAGTGTGCAGAGATCATTTTTCAAGATTTGAGCGTTTGGGGAAGTCTTCAATAGACTAGCCGACTCTCAGATATCAGAGAATCTGAAAAAGCTCATTGTTTCCTAATTCCCAAAGTTATCTTACGAAATTTTGTTTTTGCAGGGTCTTTTTGGGTTTGTGCCTCTTTTAATCTCTCGTTTTATTAACTGTGCGAAAATGGTTTTAAATCTGGCCATGAGGGCCTATGATCTGTAAATTAGCACTGTAAATTTTGCAAATTTTCGCTAGGGTGTAAGGGTTTATTTTCTGTGCATAGTTTTTGGATTCTTCGTTTTTTTCTGGTTTTGTGTAGGTTTTACAAGGAGTTTCTCGGAAAATTTTCTAGATTTGAGCCAGATCTAGGCCCTGGAGGGTAAGATCTGGCCTCAAGATCAGTTCTGCCTACAGATCTGGGCATAATTTTGGCACTAAAGTGTGAATTGCATGTGCATTTAAATCAATATTTTTCAAATTTGAGTTATACTGGGTGAAGGAAATATTTTTCATGTACACAGGTTGGCCTGAATAAATCTGTTGTTGCCCCTCTTTATTCCTTTCTTGTCCACTGTCAGTCCTTTGCCTGCTCGATCACGTTCTTTGTGTCCATTCTTCACCCTGATCCATTAGTTTCTCCTTATCTGATCCCTTCACTGCCAATACCTCTGCATTTTTCCATCTGCATCCAGCAAACCCATCCTCGTTGCTCGAAAATTGCGTCCAGCTTTCCTCCCTCTCACCGATATATCTCTGTCTTCTTCCACGCTGCCGCTGTCGCACAACTCTCATGCCTTCGCTGTCCATCTGTAAACGCTTCTCCCTTACCCGCACTCTCCTTCACGTCGACCATTTCAATTCCTGACCGTCACCTCTTCACCCCTATTACTAATTGTTCGTTCGTTGCCTGTCAGCTATCACTGCACCTTCACGCCACCCTCCATTCATCTGCTTTCTTGCCCTCTGACCCGCAGCCTTTGCTGTCGTCGTCCATCTCCCTTGCCGCAGTCCCTTCGACTTTAGATTTTTTTTTAGTCAAGGTGAGCTTTAAATTTCCTTCTATCTAAAATTTGACTATAGATTTCTGAATTGGAATTATTAGGAATATCATAAATTCGGAAATATTGGAAATATCTAGCATTTAAATTTGATGGTACCCTCATGATAATATTTTTGTTTCGAATTTAAATCGTTGTTCAAAATATTTTTATGCTTAGCTGTGGTTGATGAGCTTTAATTGTGGTTTTAAATTACCTGAAATCGGTAATTAATTGTTTAAGTCAACTTTGGGAATATTTCAAGTTATGATATATTGCATGTCTTTATCGAACATTGTCAGTGCATAATTGTACGAGTTTTTTTATCGAATATCATTGTGGTGAATTGATTTTTCATAACAACAGTTACATATCAATTACTTGACTTTAATTTCATAACGGGATATTTTGACTCCACAAGGCACTGGTTTTAAAGTTTCAAATCTAATTGGATCTGTAAAATCTCATTAGTCTTAACAAAGACTTGGTCATCTAGCTGTGTCTTCTGAATTGGTTGGTTTTCAACCATTTCTCCTTCTTCATTTTCGTTAGGGTATACCTCCCTTAGCTTGCAAGGAGACAGTTTAGATAGAGAGATCGGGGATCAGGGTGACAGCCCTCGATCTGAGCCATTGTCGCGGTGCCTAGACATTTTGTGCGACAACATTTTTTTGGCGCCGTTGTCGGGGATAGAGTTTTTCTGTCCTTGGATTTAACGACCTTTTCTAATCTTTTAAATCTTTCCTCGCCATTCATTAACCCATCACACAGCATAACATTTTCTGGTGTCATTTCATCCCTTCATCTTTTCATCATCGTATCTTTCGTCATATCACTAATCCTTTTATCATTTGCACCTTTAGCATCTGGACATTTCGGTTGGCTTCTTGTTTGGGTGGTGACTCCACTTATTCATATATTTTACTCCCAGACAAGAATCCCTCCTTGATATCCATCTTGCTTCTATCGACTAATTTTTCGGTTTTGAATCAGATTCATGTTCAAGTGGCGACTCCAATTCTTTCATTTCTTACAAGAATTTCTATTAAGAAGCTCGCTTCTTGTGGATCTCTTGACTTTTCTTGAACAAGGATCTCTTTCTCTAACATCCATTTGGTTTTTTCATTTAAGCAAGTCATCATGGGTGATCCTTTTCATGACATGCCAAAAGAGGCCATTCGAAAAATGCCTGTTTTCTCGGGTGGTGATTCAGCCGCTTCTCGAAATCATCTCTTAATAGTTACTTATATAATAAACAAATATTGTCTTACTTCACAATATAATCGAGAAGATATCAACATACGTCTCTTTCCCTGTTCCTTAGATGGTGATGCTGTGAAATGGTTGAGTAATTGGCCTAAGGATTATATTGATTGTTTGCAAAGTATCGTCAATGCTTTTAAAGATGAATATATAAAACAAGGTAACTTGCCTTGTGCCCCCAGTTCTATGCAAAGGAATGAAAGTGATCTTGTAGAGAACTCAACTATCAACAAAAGAGTCCAGGACAATTCTTAGGATGAATCCACTTGTTCCATGACAACACAAATTCATGATGGTGGTGAAGCAAAAGCAAGTTGTCAAATCAGTGTTGACAACGATAAGCATCTTGTTAAGGAATTGATTAATATGGTTAAGGATATACAATTGAATCAAGCTCAAATAATCAAGAATACAAAACTTAACCAGGCTCAACTTATTAAGGATATGGAACTTAACCAAGCAAGATTAACAACTATACCAGGGAAATTGATGCTATACAAAACAAGTTGTTAGCTTTAGAGGAAAAGATGACGATCATGGAATTCAATCACTCCAATCAAATGATTGCCATGGAAGAAAAACATATTGAAGAAATGACTATCATGGAATTTAATCACTCTAATCAAATGGTCACCATGCAGAATCATTTGATCACCATGAAAGCGGATAATGATAAAATCATAAAGGACATGGAAACTGGTCAAATGTCTCTTCAGCACAAGTTATTGATTGTTGAAAAGAGTCATGCGAAGGAAAACAATACTATAAAAGTTAAGCATTGTAATCAAATGACTGTTATTCAGAATAAGTTGGAAAAAATGGAAAGATCACATATACAGAATGTCCAACCCAGGTCAGAATTTTCAACAGATCATAGGCCTCCCAGTTTGCTGAAGCAAGCTCCATCCTATTACGAGGAGACCATTTATTGCATTGAAAAGTGGTTGATTGAAGGCGACTCGGATAAAAGGAAAACCGAAGGGAATCAGGTTAATACATCACCCTTGACAGAGCAGATGCAAAATGAAGAGAGGCATGTCACACATATATTGTTTACTTCGTCTGAAAGTTCACAAGAAGAATGTTCCAGATCATCAACGATACAATCTTCCACGAAGAAGAGCTTGAAGTGAAAAAGAAAAATAATAAGGAAGCGGTTTGATTCGTCTAATGGCCGAGAGCAGTGTGACATTCGGATAAGACGGAGTCCTACATTATGCAGAATCGGGCATGGCACATTTGAAAAGCAGCCTACAGACTTGCCTGAAAGCAGGCAAATGCTCAGTATGCACTATACTGAACACATCTGATGCCAAAGGACATCCTTTGTATTGTATCTCTAACCTTACACTTTGTTATTTCAACATTTCATTTTTTAGTTAAAGTAGATTTACTTTTCATGTTAAGTGGAATATTAAATGAAAGAAGAGCTTCTATTTTTCATGTGCTTAATGTTATATGATGATATTTGGATGGACGCTACTGATGTAATTTTGTGTGTTGCTTGGATATAGATTCTGGATTCTCACATTCCTCCGGTGAAACAACGTGTCCCCAAGTAGAGCTAGATGTTGACCACACTTTGTCAACGACTCCATAGCAGTACACCCCCATTTTTTCAAATGGGATTCATCATGTTTGACGTGTTCACGCCATTCAGATTTCATCATCAGTCGACAGTTTTATAAATGATGTAAACCCATTTTGCATGTTTATGATGTAAATGATCTAAGTAAGATCATCATGTATGTAACAACCTAGGTAAGCCTAGTATTTTGGTGATGATTTCTATCCTAGGAGATTTTTTGTCTCACTGATTCATTTGTGTTTCTCGACACAAGTGATCGGCAGAGTTTTTCCCTCCAGCCTCACCCCAAAGCTAGGGTGGATTTTGTCGTCAAAATGCTAAGTGAGTCCTAGTGTTTTCTTGAGTTTTTGTAAAAGTAGTTTGGGAATAATCCTAGCAAATTGGTTAGATTATTTTATTACAAGGTACTTGGTCTACTAGATCATGTTTTGAGTCACAAAATTGGGTAGCTATTTGAGGGTCTATCACGAATGGATATTCTCTGTTTATGTGTTTAAATGTTTTATCTTATGTAAAGAGGGTTGGAAAAATAATTAAATCCCTTCTCAGTCAATTAATTAAATTTTCTGGCCAAATTAAATTAAAAATCCTAAACCAGAAATTTAATTAATTTTAAGTCCTAGGTGTTTTAAAATTCTTCAAAGGCGAAATTCGTGGGTCTCTAAAAAATAAAATTTTAAGGGTCCTAGGCCAAAAAAATATTGAGAATTTTGAGAAATTTTGGACCCTTAAGGCTTTGGTGGTTAAGTCAAAGTCAAAATTTTGAGGTAATTAACTCAAAAATATTATTTTTGAGTTAATTAAAATGGAATTAAATGATAAATTCGAATTTCCTCAAAATTTATAATTTCGATGGTCGAGATTAAAAGATGATGAAGTCTTTTTCGACGGTCGAAATTACTTTGACATGGATCAACCGAACTAGTTTTTTGAGATTTTATCTTATAAATTAGAGGTCTTTGTTAGTCTTTCAATCATCTGATTTTTGAATCGTGCACTTGTTCTCGGAAGCTCTTGTAATTTTTTTGATGAATAAAGCATAAAGACTTTGGGGTTACAAACTTTGGTGTTCCTTTTTCAGATCTATGTGGTGATATTGTCTCTAAACTCTGCTACTTTTATTGGCATTTTGATGGTTGGTGGCCTTTATGGATTGATCTGCATACAGATATCTTGTGCAGTTTTCTGGGTTTCTAAAATTACATTTTGATTTAACGGAAATATTAGTTATCTATTTTTCTGAAAAGTCTCATGTTTATTTTTTTAAATCTCTATCAATCTAAAATTCAGATCTAAGTGTGTAGAGATCATTTTTCAAGATTTGAGCGTTTGGGGAAGTCTTCAGTTAGACCAACCAACTCTCAGATATCAGAAAATCTGAAAAAGCCCATTGTTTCCTAACTCTCAAAGTTATCTTACGGAATTTTGTTTTTGCAGGGTCTTTTTGGGCTTGTGCCTTTTTTAATCTCTCGTTTTATTAATTGTGCAAAAATGGTTTTAAATCTGGCCATGAGGGCCTATGATCTATAAATTAGCATTGTAAATTCTACAAATTTTCACTAGGGTGTAAGGGTTTATTTTCCGTGCATAGTTTTTGGATTCCTCGTTTTTCTGGTTTTGTGCAGGTTTTACAGGGAGTTTCTCGGAAAATTTTCTAGATCTGAGCTAGATCTAGGCCCTGGAGGGTAAGATCTGGCCTCAAGATCAGTTTTGCCTGCAAATCTCGGTATAATTTTGCCGCAAAAGTGTGAATCACAAGTGCATTTAAATCAATATTTTTCAAATCTGAGTTATACTGGGTGAAGGAAATATTTTTCATGTACACTGGTTGGCCTGAATAAATTTGTTGCTGCCACTCTTCATTCCTTTCCTGTCCACTGTCAGTCCTTTGCCTGCTCGATCACATTCTCTACGTCCATTCTTCACGCTGATCCATTAGTTTCTCTTTATCTGCTCCCTTCACTGCCAATACCTCTGCATTCTGCCATCTGCATCCAGCAAACCCATCCTCGTTGCCCGAAAATTGTGTCTAGCTTTCCTCCCTCTCACCGACATATCTCTGTCTTCTTCCACGCTGTCACCGTCGCACAGCTCTCACGCCTTCGCTGTCCATCTGCAAACGCTTATCCCTTACTCGCACCCTCCTTCACGTCGACCATTTCAATTCCTGATCGTCACCTCTTCACCCTGTTACTAATCGTCTGTCCGTTGCTTGCCGGCTATCACTACACCTTCATGCTGCCCTCCATTCATCTGCTCTCTTGCCCTCCAACCCGCAGCCTTTGCTGTCGTTGTCCATCTCCCTTGCTGCAGTCCCTTCGACTTCTGCGTGCTGCCTCTATCTCCCATTGCATTTCTGCCGGCCCTAGTGCTTTGCGTCCAAACTCCTCATCGACCTGCATAAATATGACACTCATCGTATGTTCGATTTTTAATTTTTTTAGTTTGGATTTAAATTCTAGATTTAGACTTTAGATTTTTAAACTTTACTTTAGTTTTAGATTTTCAGCTTTAGTTTTAATTAAATTTTAGATTTTTCGACATTTTAAATTTAAAACCTTTAGTCTTAGTTTTAATTTTTAGGTTTTTTCGATTCTGCTGAGTTATTTTAGTTAGTGTTTTCATTTTAGATTTATATATTTCATTTTTATTAACTTTAGACAAGAAACAAAAAATATAAAATTTAAAAATAAAAAAAAGGGCCCAAAAAGTTTTAAATTTTTAACTTTAGAAAATAAAAAAAAACTCATTTTTTTTTTGTCAAGGTGAACTTTAAATTTCCTTCTATCTAAAGTTTGACTATAGATGTCTGAATTGGAATTATTTGGAATATCATAAATTCGGAAATATTGGAAATATCTGACATTTAAATTTGATGGTACCCTCATGATAATATTTTTGTTTCGAATTTAAATCGTTGGTTCAAAGTATTTTTATGCTTAGCTGTGGTTGATGAGCTTTAATTGTGGTTTTAAATTACTTGAAATCGGTAATTAATTGTTTAAGTCAACTTTGGGAATATTTCAAGTGATGATAAATTGCATGTCTTTATCGAACATTGTCAATGCATAATTGTACGGGTTTTTTTATCGAATATCATTGTGGTGAATTGATTTTTCATAGCAGCAGTTACATATTAATTACTTGACTTTAATTTCATAACGAGATATTTTAACTCCATAAGGCACTGATTTTAAAGTTTCAAATCTAATTGGATTTGTAAAATCTCGTTAGTCTTAACAAGTACTTGGTCATTTAGCTATGTCTCCTGAATTGGTTGGTTTTCAACCATTTCTCCTTCTTCATTTTCGTTAGGGTATACCTTCCTTAGCTTGCAAGGAGACAGCTTAGATAGAGAGATTGGGGATCAGGGTGACGGCCCCTGATCTGAGCTGTTGTTGCGGTGCCTGTGCGACAACAGAACCCTTTGTCTTCCATTGTCGAGATGGACACAAGGTTCTCCTTCAAATCAGGTACGTACAACACATCTTGTAAGCAGAGGACTTGACGTTGAGATAGATGAAAGGTCACAGTTCGTGTCCCTTTCACGGGATAGGTGGCATTATCTCCAAGGATAATTTCTAGATTGGTATCCTTCTCAATCAAATCAGAGAGGGCTTCTTTATAACCAGAGAGGTGCCTTGAAGCACCACTATCAATCAACTAGACATCCACAGTGTCGGGAAGAGATGCAACAGAGAGGGTAGATACAATAATAAATTCATTTCTCTTATTATCAACAACATTAGACTCATCATACCTGGAATTTCTTGACCTCTTGAAAGGTTGCCCATTTCCACTATGATCAGAGGGAGCCTTCCTTTATCCTTTGAACCTGTTGTTCCTTTGATTGCCATTCCCCCTTGGAGTTGTTGTTGTCATCATCCCTGGGAGAGTCCCTTCTATTAGGGCACTCTCTTGCATAGTGACCAGACTTGTTACAAGTGTAACATCTTCCCTTCCTTCACTTGGGCCCCACTCTTCCATGGTTTTGATTTCTCAGGTCACCATTGTTTTTTTTCTTTGCATGAGCGACGAAGGCAGTAGGGTCACTTCCATTTCCATTAGAGAGATAATCTCTCTCCATCATTCTTGTATCCTCTTGAGTGCATCTCGTCAATATTTCATCAAAATCAAGAATCACATTATTATTAAGAATAGTGGTATTGAATACATACCAATCACGGGGGAGACTTCCAAGTGCAATGAGAACCATCTCTCGATCAGCTATTTTTTCTCGAATAGCTAGTAGATTGTTCTTGATTTCAGTGAGCCTCATAAAATAGGATTGAATGGATTCATCCTTGCCCTTCTTGATATTCTTCAATTGATTCTTGAAGAAAAGAACTTGATTAGCATTCCTAGCCCTGAACATGCTAACCAGCTTATCATACATCTCTTTAGTTGTGCTAAGCTCATAAATGTAAGCAACCAAGTGCTTATGAATAGAATCCTGGATAATCATCTTTGCTTTGATTTCCCCTTTTCTATACATCGTCTTTGTGGCAGCAGGTGCATTTGATGGAGGCTGTTGAGTCTTGCCCTGCACATAGTCCATGACATCTTGATCTTCTAATGCCAAATCCAAGGACATCTTCCATGCATTATAATAAGACTTAGCATTCAATTTATCATCAGACTCGAAACCCTTATAGGCTGTGGAGGCCATTGGTCCTTGATAGGATTTCTTCTTTGGTGATTGCTTTTTACACTAGCTTGGACTTTGTCTTCACCTCAGCTCTGATACCATGTTAAATTTAGATATACATGGAGTGTTCTATGCTTAATGCAAATTTACTTCAATCTTTCTTAGGCCCAATTCAATTTAGCAATCACATAAACATGAAAGTGAAATGCCGATAGAACACAATAATAGATCAACAGAAGACAAGCCAATAATATAGATCAGATTTTACAATTCTTCTTGTCCAACAAAGATATAGGATAGTGTGCATTACGACAGTCAACACGATGCATCAACCATCAAAATTCATGCGCTCAAATCCTGCAAGTGAAGTTAAAATTGAAGTAAATGTACTGGATCATCTAGGACAGATTTGAAGCAAACTTCTAACACCCAGGTAGAATTACAACAGAAAAGATTTGTGTGGAAGATGCAGGGTCATTCTCTTCTTGCAAGGACCTGTAATATAAAGTTACAGAAATGCTAATGAAATAAGGGTCAAATTGCATTGTGGAAAGGACTATTGGAGGCTAAATTGAGGGTGTTGAGTTCCCAACAATTGCTGAATGAAAGCCTGAGAAAAATAATTGTGGGCAAATACTCCTTGGCTTAGAGGGTTCAATTCCCTAAGAAATCTCCAGGATTCATTGCAGAGTTTCTACGAAGGAGGGTGCACTTACAGGCTGTAGTTGTCCCTAATTCTTATGTGAAGGTACTTTTACATTGTAAGTAGGTGCATTTTTGGTTGAATTGACTCACTTTATTTGTTGAGCCTTTATTTTTTGCTTAGAAAATAGCCAAACTTGATGATACATTAGAGTTTCTAAATGCTTTGATAGTCTCCATTGTTGATAGGATGGCAAACATCAACAAAGACCCTCTTTTCGATATTAAATTCCGTCTATAAAATGCACAAGACAAGATTGAATTTTTGCAACTAGAATCTCAGCTTCAGCAAGAAGAACTAAAACAAAAGAGTTGTCATTCTGAACCTGTTTTTGTTTAGAACATTGAAACAAACTCACATCCAACAACAAGAAATTGGATATGCAATACCCATTTCAGGAGCAAATATGTAGAAAGATGCAGAAATGCAGCATGCACTTCCCAAGCCCATCATCATACCTTGAGAAGAGCTTGTCCATAACAAGCACAAAACTGGTCTTGGATATGACAAGGATGTGTCCTTTCATATTCCAGACTATTCCAAGCCAATCCAATTTCAGAGTGTTGGATTTCTTCATGACAGTTCACCTTCAGATGTTATTGATTCAGATCCTCTTCCACATCAGTAACAATAGAATGTTAAATTCCAACATTGTGACCGAGTTGGCCATACGAAAGATCATTGTTTTGATCTTCACCCGTGTAAGCACTATGGTCAAAACACTCATTCTTCACACAAATGCTTCAAAAACAAACCTCCTGCAAGAACAAGGATTCACCTTGGATGGATCACTTCTTGACAATGGGCTTCAACAACCAAGAAGATATTTCAGTCATATGTCAGAATTTCTTCTAGAGTGTTGAAAAGTCTTGCAGTTGAGTTCTTGTCGTTTTCTCACCTTGTACCCGACAAGGCGGGAAATGATGGTCATCTACAAGCTTCAAAGCCACATCAAGCGAGCCTAAGCCACAACCTGCCATACCGGATTCAAAGTTGTAGCCAGAGACACAAAAGTTCAAGTGAGCTTGAGCCACAACTTGCCATACCAGATTCGTTATAGCCAGAGACAAAGATGCCCATGAGCATGCCTTTGGTTGGTGGTCAACTTAAACCATCTATGCGAGGTTGAGCTTCTCCCTCTTCAAAGAATTGGGGACACTTCCTCTAGTCGAAGACTTCATCTTCTTGCGAGTTTTGGAAGAGTTCAATGAATTGCATCAAGCATTCTAGAGTTGGTGGTCATCCTTAAACCACTGCAGGTTGAGACCTCGCTTTTCAGGTTGATGTTCTCCCTATTTATGCAGGTTGCAGACCTCCCTTTTCTAGGTTGAAGGTCTCTCTCTCCAAAGCATTAGGAGCACTTCCTCTAGCAGAAGACTTCAACTTCAAGCCAGATTTGGAAGATGTTAAATTTAGATAACCATGGTATGTTCTATATGCTTGAATGCAATTTACATCAATCTTCTTTAAGGCCCAATTCAGATTTAGAAATCACACAAACATGAAAGTAAAATGCTGATAGAACATAATAATAGATCAACAAAAGACAAGCCAAATAATATATCATAATTTGTAATTCTTCTTTTCTAGCAAATATAGAGAGAAATGTTTGTTACAACAGTCAACAGGATGCCCTAGCCAGCAAAGACTTTAGTTGGCCAAACCAACTTCTTCAACATACCAAATAAGCCTTTCTCCAAGTGTCAAACACACCCCTCAAAGACAACTCCAAAAAGGTCAACCCAAGTCAACAAAAAATGGTCAAAGCAAAAGTCAATGCTGTGGTCGACAGTCAAAGTCAATGTCCAACCTTGATTTTTGTGCCCTCCAATGCGGCCTCAAGAAATTAGAATTCGTGTTGAAATCGAGGTCAAAGCTCAAGGGTTGACCCAAAGTCAATGTTGGTCCCTAAAACAGTTCGCAATTTCTCCAGCTTCAGATTCACATGTGTGGGGGATAGAAGCCTCTCCTAGGCTGTACGAACCAATCATATCACAAGAAGAATGTGTGATGAGATGATGATGAAATGAGCATCATCTCTCTCCTATTTATATCCATCAATGAGGGTGTGTGACACATCTGTTGGGGCTTGTGAGCCTACATTACAAATCTGGCCGACATTGTCAATTTGCACATGTGTGGAAAATAAAATCAAAATATAAGTTCTGCTCATCCAAACAAGATGATCTTTAGATCAATCTTGCACCTCTCTGAAAGAGGAATCCAACAAAAATATAATCATCATCATATAAGCAATGCAACATGGAGTTTGGTCCTAGTTCCCCAATATTAACACTCCCTCTCAACTAGGGAGAACTCCATCTATCGACCTATGCCATCCTGTCATCTAGTACCATCATGTACTATCATCATCATCCTACAATCCTGTGTCATCTTGCTGTAACATGCTTTGCTGGCTCTGGGGGCAAAGAAACGAGAGTGAGTCACAAAGACATCACACTCCGCTGACCCGAAGACAGCTTAGAGGTTAATACCTCAATCAGACTCAAGAGAGTCACATACTAACTCGAATTCAGTTTAGAGGTAAGAACCTCGTCAGACTTGATCCCAGATCAAGGTGTTGGACACATCCCATCCTACACATAAAGAGTACGACAAAACTCAATGCGTCCATCGGTCATGCTATTGGTCTCTATCCACATTTCCCACCTCATTGGCCAAATGAGAGGTACTCCCCACGAGTCTGAAACTCCATGGATAGGATGCATGCGGGGCATAAATCAAATAGAGGGTGAACCAACTCAATATCACAACGGTGGGGAAGAAGCTCTCCAATATGGTTTGGCGAACCTTGCCCTGTGGTTTCTTATAGCACCAAGAAGCTATCCCCAAGCCCCCTGGAGCTCCTAGAGCTCATTGTCCAACTCAAGCGGGACCCTCAAAATAGTGTCTGTCCATGATACCAAGCTTCTCACGGAAGGTTAAGAATTTGACCTTCCCTAGGGGCTTCGTGAGAATATCTGCGACCTACTCATCAGTCCCAATGTGTTCGAGCCTTAAGGCGCCTTGCTGTAGCATGCCCCGAACAAAGTGTTACCTAATATCAATGTGCTTGGATCGGTCGTGGAACACAAGATTCTCAAAAAGACGAATCCCACTCTGGTTATCACAAAGGATAAAGGTGGTGGTATCTAGCACATGTCCAAACAGTTCACTGAAGAGCATTTTAAACCAAACAACTTCAAAACAGGCCATACTCGCTGCAATGTATTCGGCCTTGATGATGCTCAAAGCAACCGATTTCTGCTTCCTGCTCATCCAAGATATCGAAGCATAACCCAAGGTGAAGCAACGTCCAGATGTGATCTTACGATCCACCACACTACTTGCCCAATCAGTGTCGGTATATCCATGGAGCCTCATACTCCCGGCAGTGTATCTAAACCCATGGTTGATTGTGCCCCGAAGATATCTTAAGAGATTTTTGGCACCAATCCAGTGAATGTGATGAGGGTCAACCATATATTGACTCAATGTGTTCACAACAAAACATATGTTCGGACGTCAGTTCACTAAGAACATCAAGGCCCCCACGAGTTGATGATACTTGGTGGGATTTCCCAACTCGGGCCCAACCGCACTTCCACACAACTTCTTAAAGATGAGTTCCATTGGAGTCATCACAGAATTGCAGTCCACCATCCCAAATCTCTCCAACAACTTCACCACATATTTTCCTTGAGAAAGGAAAATCTCGCCTGGCCTTTGCCACACCTCCAAGCCTAGGAAATAGTGCATCAGTCCTAGGTCTTTCATCTCGAACTCGAAAGCTAGCTCCCTCTTACATTGATGAATGAGAGGGTCAACACCTGTCAAGAAGTGATCGTCCACACAGAGAACTAGAATGAGGGCCTTTCTTTATCAACCTTAAAATAAAGGTTTGGATCAACATCACTTCGAGTGAAGCCCAACTTCATCAAGTGGCTATCAATCCTCTCATACCAAGCCCAGGGGGCTTGTTTCAACCCATAAAGGGCTTTCTTCAACCTGCATACATATGTGTCTCTATCTTGGACTTCGAACCCCAGAGGTTGCTCCACATAAACCTCTTCCTTGATTGAACCATGTAAAAAAGGTAGTCTTCACATCCATATGAGGGAGACTCCATCCTTGCGTTGCAGCAAGGGCAGTGATCGATCAGATCGTGGTATAGCAGGAAACAGGTGCAAATATATCATCATAATCTATGCCTTCCTTTTGAGAGAAGCCTTGGGCAACAAATCTTGCCTTATACTTTTCAGCAATTTCATCAACTCCATGCTTAATCTTGTAGAGCCATTCCGAGGTGACAACCAATTTTTCCTCCCGTCTCGGGATCACATCCCAGACATCATTCTTCATAATGGACTTATATTCTTGGTGCATAGCATCCTTCCAAACTTGATGCTTTACGGCTTCTTCAAAATATCCAAGCTCAGATTGTACAATAGTACTCATGGCTGCTAGGTACCCTTGGTACCTATTCGGCTTCTTACTTTCACGGAATGTTCCCCTTGGAGCAATATGTCTCTCGGCATCTTCGAGAGTGTCCCTAAGCCATGAGGGTCTCCTTTTATTTGAAGGAGGTTGATCAATAGGATCCATCGGACCTTCAACATCAGGCATTCGGTTCTTCCTGCCTTCTAGCTTCTTCTTCTTCTTTTTTGTCTTCGTTTGAGCTAGGAAGATTCCTAACTTTCTTGAGGGCAACATCTTCATCGAAGGTGACATTGTGGCATATCTCCACTTCTCTTGGACCAGGCACATAGATTCTATATGCCTTTGAAGTTTCACTATAGCCCACAAGAAGCCTTCCTTTATACTTTTCCCGTTGAGAAATCAATGGTCGTGATCTAATCCTTAATCAACAGCTAAGATTAAATTAGACTTGATCCTCGTCACTTAGAAGCTTCTCACCCACATGTTTAAATTAATTCACTTCAGTAATTTTAATTTCCTAAGTTTTAACTTAGGCTCCATTAAAAATAATTAATTATTTGAATAACTTTCACCTCGAGTGGAATTTCTCCAAACAATTTCTGGTTTGGGAGATCTCATGTGCCCTAGCCCTTCCACAAAGTTTCGGAGCTAAAGCACATTCGTGCTACCCAAAAATCAACACTCCCTCTTAGCGAGGAATGTGCTCTAGCAATACTTCTTCACCAGAAGCATCACCTTGATCCATGACATCGGTGCTCTGCGCTGCTGATGCTCAGCCTGTTGCCCTTCATCCACTGCGCTGTTGCTATCTGTACTGCTGCCCATGACTGCCACTGTCACTGCTACATCTGTACTACAACTCCCTCCCAAATTGCTGCATCATGCTGCCCATAGCACTGCCATTGCTAACTGCTGCATCGCAACTGAAAAACCTCCCAAATTGACATATTGGTTAGTCTAAATACTCCTTGATGCTGAAACTACCTCTGCTGCTAATCTGCGCTGATCCTCTGATGCCACTGTGCTGCTGCTGCTCTGCACCACTGTGCACCGCGCTGCTGCTACCTCTGCACTGCACTGCTTCAGACTTCGGCACTCTAGCTCTACCATTGTTGCTCCATCATCCCTTGCATCAACTAACACTCGTCATTCTGCTACTGTGATTAAGGGCTCCCGTAGTCATATGTGATCCAAGAGTTTGGGCACCTCAAGGGTCCTGCCCCCACTCTGCAGTTCAAAAAGCTACAGATCAATATCGCCCCACCTCTTCTCTCGAGGCACATGACTCATGAGCACTCATGGCACAATCATTATCATCCCCATCATCATCCTTCGTTGCAGCAACTTTCGAGTCAGATTCTTCTTTGCCCTTCTTCTTCATAGGGCATTGTGTGGCGAAATGTCCTAATTCTCCACACCTGAAACATCTGACCTTCGAGAAGTCCTTCTTCCTTCTCTGCTGCCCATGCTATCCCTTAGATGCGAAAGCCACATCTTCCTCTTCCTTCTTGATTTTGATCCCCGTACTGCTGCTTCCGGCCTTGGTCAACCTTTTGATCTCTTCTTGTCGAAGAGCTGCCCACATCTCCCCCCAGTTTGGAAGAGCGGCCCTGCCCAAAATACCTTGGACAAAGTTCTCCCAGTCTTCAAAGACTACATTCAAGGCAGTCCTGACCATAAGACCATCATCTGGTGTAGCCCCTACAGAAGCTAGTTGATCTCGGATTGCTTGCAATTTGATAAGGAAGGGGTCGATCTCTTCTCCCTTCTGCATCTGAAAGAGTCTTAGTTGATTCTCAAGCAAAATCTTCCGCTAGATGGAAGTTCCCTGGTACATAGTGGTCAAGGATTAAAGGATTAGCATCAACAGGGACAACAACTGCATTCAAGACATGATCCTTGATGTGATGTTCATCCAAAACTGACAGGATTCTGGCCTTCCAGATGACAAAGTTGGATGCTCCATCCAACTGTCCTAATCCCTCAGTCCATGTACGACAATCACTGCTCGATAAGAAAATGTCGAACTGGTTCTCTTCTCCCTCTTTTGTTGCTACCCTTGCAAAACTCGAATTTGGTTTTCTTTGGCGCTAGAAACCCTCTAAGGAACAAGCTCCCTCCGAAAATCGATTTTCTTTATGGAAATCCTTCTGCCAACTGATGTTGAAACATGCCTCTTCTATCACTCTTTGCTGCTAATTATCACTGGATCTAGAATTCTTGACAAGAATTCTTCTGAGGAATTGCTTCCCTCTAATTTTCCATTGCCCCACTAGACACTGTTCTGCACCAACAGAAACAATGCCTCACCAGCAATTCTAGAAGAAAATCATACTGCTCTTCTAGCCACGACAACGAAATGAATGAGGCTCAAAACCTCTGTGCTGGCCCAACAAGCACTGTGCTGCCTCTTGCAGCTATAGTGTCAACCTAGTTGGTTGATGCAGGCTTTTCGTGAGCCCCTTTGGTGACAACGTCACCCTTCCTCTGCCTCTTTCTGGTTTAGCACTGTCACTCAGGACAGTTCCCTTCTCGTAACAAATTTTTCTTCGTCCTTTCATTGATGGTTTCAACTCTACTTGATCTGCAACAGCTCTGATACCATGTGAAAATTTATGAATCTAAGTTACAGAAATCCTACTACAGAAATCTGATTTACATTACCTACTTGTTTTCATTAATTTAACAAGTTATTTTTTGAATACATCAATAAAATATTAATGTAAATACACTGCAGCCTACACAACTATACAGATCAAGTACTGAAAAATAAATGAAGCATTCAGACAAAGGACACTTATTTTTGGACAGTTGTCACCAAAAAATCCCAATGCGGGAAAACCGGTGCAACAATTTTGAGGGTTTATATTATTAAGCAACAGTAATCTGAGTACAACTAGGGTGCCATAATCTGGCTCACACAATAGAGAATATCCTTGGTAGATAGAAAAATCGTGAGTTTTACCTCACTCTACAAGTCTTGGCTGATCCTGATCAGAAACTGATGAAACCCCAGCTGCCTCTATGCAGTAGATGCGTAGGCTTGCATGGGTCTAGTTGAAGACTGCGTCACCCCTTCTCCGCGCTGATCTGCCTCTCAACAATCGAGTTTCAGCCCTGCCAGCTTAGAAACCCTGATCTCCAACAATTTCTGGACTATCCCTTGGAACCACTGCCCAACCCCTACATGGGCCTGCGTCACCCTCTTTGGGGTCTGCGTCACCTCTCCTGGTGGCTGCGCTGGTTGCTCTGCGTCTCTGCTGCCTCTCTGCTATGTACTCTTGGTTCTTTGACCAACCTCTGCTTCTGCCCTTCATTGCTGCACTCAATCACTCAGATCTGATCTTTGTTCGAGCACTGCTTCGTCAGAAGAATTCGATCTCTAGATTCAAACTTTGTGTGTGTGTTCTCCAACTAACTCTCAAGCCTTCCTTTATATTTTTCCTGTTGAGAAAGCAACGACTGCGATCTAATCCTTAAACAACGACTAAGATTACATTAGACTTGATCCGCGTCACTTAGAAGCTTCTCACCCACATGTTTAAATTAATTCACTTAAATTATTTTAATTCCCTAAGTTTTAACTTAGGCTCCATTAAAAATAATTAATTATTTGAATAACTTTCACTCCAGGAGGAATTTCTCCAAACGATTTCTGGGTCTTGGAGATGTCATGTGTTCTAGACCCTCCACCAAGTTTCAGAGCTAGAGCACATCCGATGCTACCCAAAAATCAATAGGCTCGTGGGATGCAAGTGCTAAGTATTGTAACTTATGGGATGCAAGTGTGGGAATCACATTTATAGCTTATGTGATGCTAGTGCTAGGGTTCCTTGGCTTATGGGATGCAAGTGCTGAGTATTGTAGCTCATGGGATGCAAGTGGGAGATATTGGCGTTTGATTGTTGGTGTGAGGATTAGTGCTTATGTGATGCTAGTGCTAAGGTTCCTTGGCTTGTGGGATGCAAGTGCCGAGTATTGTAGCTCATGGGATGCAAGTGGGAGATATTGGCGTTTGATTCTTGTAACAAGGATTAGTGCTCGTGGGATGGAAGTGCTAGGGTTCCTTGGCTTATAGGATGCTAGTGTTAGAGTTCCTTGGCTTTGGGATGCAGGTGTGTGAATGTCCTTGATAGCTTGTGTGTGATGCAAGTGGAAGATATTGGCATTTGACTATTGGTGCAACGCTGTCTTGTTTGGAAGCCCCAAGGTTTTGATTGTAGAGGTTGGTGGGATGCCTGGCTTGGCCTTTTTATTGTTGGTTAGAGTTTGTTGTGATTGTGAATGCCCTAGCTAAGGTTTGGGATGTGTTGAAGTGCCCTTGCTTGGGATAAGATTAAAGGACTTGTTATACCAGCTTAGGATGAGCTGAGGTATTGTACATTATGTTCATTACTAAGATAATACAAAGTGTACCATTGTCCTAAATTCATCATTGTGGTTCTGATCATCTGTTGAGCTAGTTTCATGTCTGTTTTAGTATGCTGGTTTATTATGACAGCGACATTGAATGCTATGTTGTCATGCTTAATGAAACTTTTAGATCTGATTTATCGCTGTTATATTTCTGATGCAATTAAAGTAAGTTTCAGATCTGTGTATTGAAAATCTTGTTCTAAGAGCTGTTGAAATGATCCATACTCAAAGTCTTTGTGGTGTTGACATTGTTGCATTTCCTTGAAGTCGCGTTGGACAGATTTGAAGTTTCTTGCATAACTATTAAAGAATTAGTTTCAGTAGTAAGACTGAAAACATTTTTGAAGTAGATATGTGGCCTCGTTGAAGTGAGGTGAAAATTTCAGATTGGGTAGATTTCAAAATTTCCACAGTTTGCATCTAGCTTTTGCAATATTTTCTTTAAAGATAATCAAATGAGCTTACCAAAAATTTCTAAAAGAAAAAATGAGACAACTACAAGTTTTATCCACAGGCTACTCATAGAATATGAAATGATAGCAAAAATAAGCCCAGAATAATATAGAAATTAAAGGGACATTATGGAATGTATCAAATCACAAAACGGTTAGGGGCACTTACACATCTGAGTGGAGTGCACCTGCAAATTCATATTGTTGGAGGAAGAATTCTCCAAGAGATCTCTATCAAGAGAAAAAAAAATTAGATTGCAGTTATTGACTGATAATAGAATGCACAGAAAAAAGGGGAAAACTCTATTTATAGAAAAATGGAGAGTCACCCTAGCTTGAGGACCAAGCCCTTGAGGCATAATTAGATCATTATCTAGCTTACACTATAATTATCACTATAAGTCGCCTTGTACAAATATGATGATGAAAAGCCTACACATCTTGAATCACGACCTTGTATAATTATGAGCTTATCACCAAAATAACTCATTTGTATATGGCGTGCGTTGCGAGTGTTCTCCCCCTACCTTAGGAGTGCGTTGCTCTGTGTGAAATATGTTCTCTATTGCAGAGATTAGTACACACATTGTTCTCTTTATTGTTGCTCAATTTATTGTAATAAGTTTTAATGGAATTTATGTGTAATATATATACTTTGGGGATGGATTTGCAGCTTCGATCACTTTCTGATCCTGGTGAGATTGCACAAAATGATGACATAATACGAATCTTTTTGCTGGCTTGTGAAGTCAAGACTGTAAAGTTGAGTGTTCTAGGCCTGTCCTGCCTCCAAAAGCTCATTGCACATGATGCAGTTGCGCCTACTGCATTGAGAGAGATTCTTACTACACTGAAAGAAGTAAGTCTTAGAAAAATTACAATTTGCATGTTTTGGTTATCCATGTTTTCCTGTTCTTTCATACTTACTAGAATGTTGTAAACACCAATTGCTGAAATATATTTAATACCTGTAGCTACTTTTGGATGCGTCACTTGTGGTTTTTTTCCTTTTCCCGGGATAACATGCATAACCTCTATCCATAAGGAATTGATCATTACATTCTTAAGGTGCTCATGACAGTTGGAAAGACACTGAACTGAGCTAGCAGTAGCTACTGACTTTGACTGACTTCTACATGCAGATATAAAACCTCTTCAAAAATAAATCCTTCCAACCACTGTAAAGTATTAACTGACACCATTAAAACTCATGATTAATAAAGTTCATCAGCTAGAATTTATACAGATCCATATGTATTATTACAAAACAAAAGATAAATAAACAGTTGTCCAAAAAAATGTAGTGTAATAAATTATTTCCTGAAAAAATACAGAAAAAAGACTTCAGGAAACTGTGTGAATGGATGATGTTTTAGCACCATCCAGGGATTCTTTAACTTCGAAACACCTGGTTCGATGTTTTGGTCCTCCTTTTAGAATGCATCAGCTTCTTCGTTCAGTTCCCTATAAATATGTGTATAAAATATGTTTTGAAAGAGCTCAGACACTGTTTTTAGCTGATCTGCTATAGGCCACAGAATAATGCTTTGTAATTGGCTTCGCCCTCTCATTCACTTCATAGAAAATAGAGAATCTCCAAAAAGCTGCATCCTGATTCCTTTCTATCCCTTTCTTGAGAACCTATTTAAGTAGAGCGGATAATTCTGCAAGATAGTTTGTACCTGTGACCAAGGCTGCCTTAAAGTTAATGCAATAATTTTCAGAGAAGAATAGAAGCCCCCCATGAATGCAGAAAATCATGAGGGCCCTGGTAATCCCCGTCAAAGAATCCCCACGGGATTGCTTTGTTTATCAACAGCTCCCCAATCTGCCTTGGGTTTCTGCCCTTTATTTCCATTTTACAACTTTAAAACAAGCCAATCACCTACAAATATACCTGAAATGATAGCTATTGCTTTTCTTTAAAAATTAAAAACATTGTCATTACAGGATAGCCAGATGCATCAAAAATAAACTTCGGATAGCTCTATCTGTTTTCAACTCCTTTTTCCTAAACTAATTTCCGGGACACTGTTCTACAGATGTTCCAGTCCACACATTTGTGATACCCGTCAGCCTCTCCACATCCTACCAGATCTGGCTTGTATAGGGGCACTGAATCATGGAGTGTTCAATGTCTTCCCTGGCTCCCCTGCAAAGATAGCAGACGCCTCTACCATTTTTTGCCTTTTTATTGTTACATGTAACATGTGAATATCCTATTTTAAAGGGCCAACCATAATTTTTTTGGTTTTTTGTTTTTGTGGAGCTTTAATTTTAAAATTGTTGTCTATCACCATGTTAGAATTTGAAGCCCTAGGTGACTAATGTCCCAACCATAAAATTAATTTTGTTTTTCTTGGAGCTTTATTTTTAAAATTGTAGCACATCACCGTGTTAGAATTTGAAGCCTAGGTGACTAATGTCCCAACCATAAAATTAATTTTGTTTTTCTTAGAGCTTTAATTTTAAAATTTTTGATAAGTTTAGTTTCTTATGCTTAGAGTAGACTAATTGTAAATTTGCTTTATCTTGATTTCATTTCACTGCTTGAGTCTAATTTGCTTTAGCTAGATTTCATTAGTTAGCCTCCAGTAAGTTCCAATGGCTTGCTGGTTGAAGTAGATTAACTAGGGACCCTTCCTCTTCTAAGACTTCTTAGTCTGAGGTTGGGGCCCTAGCGAGGATAAGGCCTGAAGAGAAAGTTGATTTCTAACCAGTTTTAATTCCTGCAATCACACATTTGCATGATTGTGCACTCACTCACTGAATTTACCTTAATTCATGTGAGAACCTAACTCTAACTAAAACAAACCAAGAGACACTTCAAAATATTTCACTGTAATATCCCGGATGGGATATTTTAACTAAAATGCAGAAAAATACTGAATACCATAATTTGCCGTAAAATAAACATTTACTCAACAGAAGATTGCCATGTAAAATAAAAGACAGGAAATGCTGCAATCCAATACCATATAGAACAAAAGGAAAATCTCAGCTTTTATTATAGATAATAAACAGGGGTTTACATAATAGTTCTGACCCAAGAAGAGCTGAGATAGAAAACTGGCCACCAAGATAAGCTGCTGAACGGCACTGGCCACAAACTGCACTGCTGCACTCTCCCTCCGGCAACAGTTGAAACTGAACCCACTGAAACTGATGAAGCCCAAGTTGAAGATCTGAATGATCCTCACTCCAATATCACTGAAGCTCTGTGAAACTTCTGAATGAAGTCTCCTCAAAGAGAGTTGGGTTTTCGTCCAACACTCACAACTCACCCAAGGGTTTCCGTCCTGGGGCTACGGCTGAAGTAGAGAATCCACGTTCTCAAACCTCTCATACACAAGAAAATGATCTACTCCAAAGATGTCTCCCAATGGCCTCCTCCCTTCCTTTTATAGATCCCTTGGAGCCTTCTAGAGCATTATTTTATTTATGGAGCACTTTTCCCTTTTTATTAAAATATTATAAAATATTCTTTTTTAATGCAGAAAAGGGTATATCGGCTACCACGCCTCCTCTGGTCACTGAAATCTCTGTCTAACTGTCCCATCGTGTAGGTCTCCTCGTCCCGGTTTCGATGAGCTATTACACTAAGGTGTTCCATCGTATATTCCTCCCGGAATGCCACCTTGAGCATAATCAGCTGAGTTAAGCCCATAAATAACTCAAAATTCCGAAAGTTATCGGAATGCATCGGAACGAAAGCCAAACTGCTCGGATGATGGAGTATATCAAGCGAATGCCTCCGGACACCATGAAAACTCCTCAAAACTCCTCTGAAAAGCTCCTGAGCCCACTGATAGCACCAATCTGTACATGTGACCTGTCTGCTCCTAACTCTGGAAGTCCCTCCTAGCCCTGTCATGGATGATACCAAAAATGGGAATATTACAGACCTCCCGCCCCAAGATTGCTTGCCCTCAAGCAATCGAAATATGTGGACCACTCTATTGGCTCGCCGCACCTCAGACCCAATCCCTGGATCCCATACCAACCTCGGGGTGCTGCTATGCACCTGTGACAAACCTCTCGGAACAGATCCCTCAATGCCGGGATCCCAAACTGATCTCTCTCTGTCCCAGACAACAAACAATCCTCCCGGATCCCAACGCCACCATGGCCAATCATCGCCCAAGTCCCACGACTCAGGCTGTGCACTGTCTCTAACTATATCTGATGCTCTCAGAGGTGAAGACCACCAACAAGCATCAATGCTCCCGGGCTCCTGCTGTGCTGTCCCTGTAACTGCATATGCTGCCCCACCAACTGCATACCAACTCATCACTTCTCTCCAATCCAGGTCCTGACTCAATCCCATGCTGATCCTGCTCTCCTGAAATCGGGAAGGGGTCCTGAAGTAACGACAATCGGTGCCCTCCTGCCAACTGGAACCTGTAACAGCTACTATGTCTAAGGGCCCCTGCTCTGCTATGCTCCCCATGAAGAATACTGTACCACCAAGAGGGTACCAACTCATGATCTCCCGCCAGTCCATCTTGGAAGAAGAATCCGATGTAGCAACAACTGTATCTGGAATATGCCTAGAGTGTCGCCGCCAACCCGTAATCGACTCACACTGATCTGCCCTATCTGTCAAAGAAAGCTGCCTGTAGGAAGAAGCCCCTCTCCCTATAATGGGCCAAAGTGGGTAGGATATGCTGCAAGCCCCATCGATGTACTCCTGGAGAGTACTACTCACTGAAAATACTGCAGCTCTGCTGATTGCAGGTACATCTATCGACACCTCATCAATGTGTCGGCCCAAAGATGGATGCTCCAACTTGCCCTCTGATTGTACCATCAGGGAATCTAGTCGTTCCCCAATGCGAACCAACTTGGCTGCCGACTTGGCACAAGTCACTCTCATACCCTCCAGCTCCTGGTCCTGCAACAAAATGGCCTCCCGTACTGACGTGGCCTTCTCTCTCAAAACTCGAAGGTCCGTCCGAAGCCGATGATACCGCTGTCTGCGACCATCATCCAATACCTCTGTACCTGCTAGTGCCCTAGCTCCCTGTAAAACTATCCCATCGACCTCCAACGTCTCTAGAGGATATGGATCTGCAACTAGTGTCTGTGCATCTGACTGCTCCTCCTCAAGGGCTGACCCCAATGTTAGCTGCATATCTATCATAGGCTCAATGTGGGTGCCCATCTGGATCTCACCCAAGGGAATGTCATGCCTAATATCCATAGTATCCTCCTCTGCTGACTGAGGCTCCATCATATGTTGCTCTGGCTGAATCGTCACAAGTGACTCATCACCCAGAGTATCACCTATACAGTCCCCTGACTGCTCACCCTGCACACTAGAACACAGCTCTGGTCTACTGTCATCATCATCTCTGCATGGTTGCTCTCGCTCCCCAGAAGCATCCTCAACTGATCCCATGGACTCATCTGAAGAAGAGCCCTCACCCTGGCATACGGATGGAATGTCTACCTGCTCTAGCTCTGCCACCTCATCTGCATCTCTCAAACATGAGTGATCAGGCCCCCAAGGTTCTTTGCAAGTGAAGCAAAGTCCCTTCCTCCTCAGCTCATTTTTGCTGCATGACCTACCAAACTGGAGCCGCTCCTCCCTGGTCAACTGTCTCCTGAGAAACTCAATGTTCTGCTCAACTAGCCCTTGGGCTAGCTCATAAGCAGCAGGCGAGACCAACCGCTTCCTCCTCCAAATGCTCAGCAACCTAGTCTGCAACTTCCGGCAGATGGTCTCATGGTCTCTCATACATGACGACAAGATGGACTGCATGTGTGCTATGACAGTATCAGGATGATGTTTCCTAATGCTAAAGAAGCATCGGAACATCTGCAAAATCAGGTCATCACACTTGATAGAACATGATCTCATAAGTTCGGTCCATAGCCATGGCTTCTAGAACCTTAGACTTCCTCCTAAATGTAGCGCCTGCACAATTGTCCAAATCCCGAAAGGTTCCTACTATCAATCTAAAAATTCTTCTCATAATATCATCATTGTAGGGAGGGTAGGGTGCTGTTATCCTCAGGATATCGCTGAAACAAGAGGCAACTATCGGCTGGACTCTCTCACTTGGATGTTCCAAGAATCTGGCTTGTATTAATGCAAGCATAGACGGCTCCAAAGCCCAATCCAAACACCACTCAGATTGCTGTACCTTTGAGAGACAGGATTCCAGCTCCTCTAACATGGGCAAGTCATCCCCAAATCTTCCACTCTTCAAGTCCATCCCCTGTACATACAGCCAATTTCCCACTTCTTTCTCCCTTTGTATATTCCTCGGATGCTCTTGTCGGAGCAATTTATGTACCTTCTTGGAGAAGGGTCTGCTGTTCTGATTTGTTCTCTGGTTTTCTGCTTTTATTTTCATCAATCTGTTTAGAAGTTCCTCCATGGTTCAACTAAGGATAAAATCACTGTTTTTCTGAGTTATTAATTTGTCAGGCATATAACAGACTTATGGCTGTAGGTGCGGTTTTTGTCAAACAATACAAATATATACTACTGTAGGTACCCTTTATAGATTATATTCTCTGGGCAATGTTTTCAATGGATTACAGGTACCAATAGACTTCCAGAACACTCCTTATGGCAACTTCAGAATTAGAAATATGACTGATATTTAACCAATAACAGTGTTTTAAAATATGAGTGGACAGTAATGAGCAAAGTGTAGAACCTGATGTTTCAGCAGCCGTCATTAGCGGAAGATATATTCTGCATTATCAATCCATCTGCTGCTCGTAGACTGTGAGCTCTGTCTTCTATCTGGCAATTGACTTGACGTGCCACCGTTGGTTTCTTAACTCCACGATTTTGCTGGTTTGGATCTCTGTCACAAGTGGCAACAGGTCAATGTAATCACAGGTCTGAAAAAGAGTATCATGACAGCCCCACAAATCTGTTTTAATCTTTCAAAATGTCTCCTGCCGCCTCTCAGATGTCAAAATCTGTTAACACCCTCTGCCCTTGAATATAAACATCAAAATTGCGTCTTCCAACTCTATTCCCGACCGGTGTATCTAAAATCACTGCCTCTGCAAACTGTAAATTTACTGTTTAGAGTCCCTTCACGAGTCCTAAGCCATAATATCGAAGTGAACCGGGAGATAATCGTGCTGTCTGATGCAGTTCTGTATCTAATGTCTGTGTAATATGAAGCTGACTGGTTGCAAAAAGTTGTTCCTTATCCTTCTAAAGCCTGAATTTACGATGGCTATTCTGTCATACGTGGATTGACCCCATCATGATGTGGATTGGTCTCTCTGGCTGCACATTGGTTTATACCGCCGGATTATAATAGCAAGAATGTTGTGCTTCAACACCCCATGCATAGGTTAATAGTCAACCAACGTTTTATCTCCTATGCTAAGGTCATCGGAATAACTGTCAAGCTGCGTCGATACACTCGAGAAATCGCTGCGGCTCCAGCCAACACACCCATACACAATTCGATTTCCCCCTTGCACGCACAGGACCGACCATGCTATAATTTTATTTTTAACGTGTTTTAGTCGTTCCACTCGGGTGAAGGCATAAATAAGTCACGCATCATCGCGGCAACGATGTCTTCAATTGGCGTGCAGAGTTCGACATCGAAAATGAGTACAAATTCGGCCGCAACTCTCTTGTGATGACTCGCTGCTATACAGATTTGGCCGCAACTGTCTCTTAAGATCGGATCCGGTTATGACCCCCTCAATTTCCGGTTCTGGGCCCACCAAATCCCTTTATGTCTCCCTTCGACGCCTAGAGTTGACTCGCTCCTCCCACGAGGAACCACGACCCATGGACATTAACCATTAGAAATGGTTTACGCTCCTTGCCTGCGGTAATCCCAAAATCGGTGTCTTCACACCTTCGTCTCCACTCCCAGATGCAAATTTTTGACGACAGTCAAAAGAAATGGAACCGTCTTTACTTATGCCCTTTCGCTGGATATGGCTACGACCTCTCGACTGAAATAGGGGCACAGCAATCTCGGCCCTTTAATTTTCTGAGCAATTAGACACTCGATCCACGGCTTCATAAAACATATATTTTTATTTTTAATTTCTGAAATCGGTTATGGACCCCTACTATTCATACGCTGCATCCTTGGAATTATTCTGACGGCTCTTACAAATCTTAAATGATCCCTGCTCTCATAAAAGTCATGGCCCACACCAAAAGTTTATGCCTTCACGCTAATTTTGAAAAATTAATGGAACCCTTTTAATAAATTGATTTTGATCTAATGACCCCAAAATTCAGACATTGATCGAAAATGTGGCCCCGTTTTAAACTTTGGTACCTTCAGGATGAACCCTCGAACAACCTCAATCAAAACTGAAACCCGCAGCTGAGCCAAGACCAAGGCTCCAATATAAACCCTCGAACTGGGCTTCCCAGAATAAACCCTCAATTAAACTGTAAACCCGCAGGCTGAGCCAAGAGCAATAGCTCCGATACCACTGTAATATCCCGGATGGGATATTTTAACTAAAATGCAGAAAAATACTGAATACCATAATTTGCCGTAAAATAAACATTTACTCAACAGAAGATTGCCATGTAAAATAAAAGACAGGAAATGCTGCAATCCAATACCATATAGAACAGAAGGAAAATCTCAGCTTTTATTATAGATAATAAACGAGGGGTTTACATATAGTTCGGAAGCCAAGAAGTTTGAGATAGCGGCCACCAAGATAGATTCTTTGAGCAATGCCCCAGCCTAAAGCGTATTCTTGCCTCTCCCTCAAACCTTGTTGGCTTAGACACTTGGCGGTGGGCCTAAGTTGAAGATCTGAATGATCCTCACACCAAACTCTGAAGCTCTGTGAAACTCCCAAGTGAAGTCTCCTCAAAAGTATTGGGTTTCCGTCCAACACTCACAACTCACCCGAGGGTTTCCGTCCTGGGGTTACAGCTGAAGTAGAGAATCCACGTTCTCAAACCTCTCATACACAAGAAAATGATCTACTCCAAAGATGTCTCCCAATGGCCTCCTCCCTTCCTTTTATAGATCCCTTGGAGCCTTCTAGAGCATTATTTTATTTATGGAGCACTTTTCCCTTTTTATTAAAATATTATAAAATATTCCTTTTTAATGCAGAAAAGGGTATATCGGCTACCACGCCTCCTCTGGTCACTGAAATCTCTGTCTAACTGTCCCATCGTGTAGGTCTCCTCGTCCCGGTTCCGATGAGCTATTACACTAAGGTGTTCCATCGTATATTCCACCCGGAATGCCACCTTGAGCATAATCAGCTGAGTTAAGCCCATAAATAACTCAAAATTCCGAAAGTTATCGGAATACATCAGAACGAAAGCCAAACTGCTCGGATGATGGAGTATATCAAGCGAATGCCTCCAGACACCATGAAAACTCCTCAAAACTCCTCTGAAAGGCTCCTGAGCCCACTGATAGCACCAATCTGTACCTGTGACCTGTCTGCTCCTAACTCTGGAAGTCCCTCCTAGCCCTGTCATGGATGATACCAAAAATGGGAATATTACATTCACATTCAACAATTTTGTACTTGGTTATTGCCTTTACTTTTGAAGCATTTTTTTCTTTGAACGTTTGCATTTCCAAGCACGTCCTTTCAAGTACTTACTTTAAGCATTTATCTTTGAGCTATCATTTTCAAGGCCTTTTACTTTCAATCTATGATCTTTACTTGGAGCATTTGCTTTCACATTGGGCACTGGTCTTGCTACATCTTATGCTTTGAAACTATTTCATTCATTGTTCATTTGTTGCAACATCATTACTTATGAATGATTATGGTTATGTCTGCTCATTAAGTTGATATACATGCTTTGAAGTCAGTTGCTGCAATTTACATATTAAGGATTGAATGTATCTCGGGTAATCTATCTTAACTCCTAGAACTAATATTTCTTTTGCTAAACTTGCTAAGTCTTAGTTATTTTCATAGGGTCCACCCACCTTGGGTTTGCTAGGAGTTAGCCTAGATGGAGGAGTTGACAATTGAGTGACAACTGCTCAATTCGAAATTTGCCCCCAAGGCCACACCAAATCGAGTTAAAGATTTTCTCCAAGTTAACCCAGCTGTGGATTTAGGTAACAACAATACCAACAAAATAAAAAAACATAAGCCTAACCTAGTCTTGAAACAAGGATGCACCACAACCAAGGGATTAATGCATCAAAAATATATCATTAACCAACTCCAAAACCAAGGGGATGGTACCCACTCAAGCATGCTAATTTCTCTTAGGGCTATATTGTTATTTGCTTTGATAATCGAATTACATTGTTTACATATTAAATTCACCCCACCACTTTATAACATTATTACATCATATGCAATTGTGAAGAAAGAACAATATCACCAGAAATGCAATAGAACAGTAGAAGGAACAAATAGAAGAAAAACAAGCACACATAGAGACACCAGAATTGGTCGGAGACTAGGCCAAAACCCCACAACGGGGAAAACCCAGAATTCAATTCTTCTTCTTATGTTAGATTTCATCAATAGCTTAGCTGAGATACAAAGTATAATGGGGCATTCAATATATTAGGTCTCCTAGTGCCAACTAGGAATCATTCATGATCCTTATCAATCAAAGTCACATGATTGCCATACATTCATGTTTCCGTTATGATGATACATAGAGATCCTTTCATGTTGATCACTGTAGAATGGCAGAAACTTTGACTCATTGATATCATGGAGATCACTGCAACATATATTATAAAACAACTTTGACTATTGATTGTGAGGCATCAAGAATTTGAGCCATAACCAAGGATGTTACCATGACACGTATATAAACTGTCTGCCATGCCAAGGGTTCTGCCATGACATGTATATACCCCGTCTATCATATATTTTCTGCAATACTAAGGGATCAACCATGTCATGTATCGTTTGCCATATCATGTATATAACCTGTCTTCCATATCATGTACTGTCTGCCATATCATATACTGTCCGCCATGCTAAATTTATTGTCATATTGAATTAAAAAGACATTTCACATAAGAGGATATCAAAGAAGTAGAGAGCGAGTGCAATGGCAATGGGTTGAGCGAGAACACTGAAGCATAGGTGCGAGAGTTTGTTATGAATATAATTCATAACAAATAGAATAAATACAAATAAATGTAAATAATAAATAATCACGATGATTATTATTTAAATAGTCATTAGTTAACTGAAAAGGCATGACTAATAGACATGCCCAGTCATGAAAGGCCACTTATATATAAGCAGGGCCTCATTGTAACATTTCTCATCACTTATACATTTTATATATTAATAAATTATTATTATAAATACCTCTTGTGTATTTTTATAATTAATGTCAACAAGCCCACAATTTTGTTGTTTCAGTGGTATCAGAGCGATGCCGCACAATATAATCTTACGAGCTTTTGAACGTTGTTTACCACACAATAGGCCATTACGTGTAGCTTCTGAAGAAATTGAGCAGATTAGAAAAATTCAAGAAAAGTTTCAGCAATTAGAAAAATTATGTGCAGAAGTTACAAAATGTTTTAAGAAAAGTTATGAAGAAATCCATAATAAGGAAGAAGATGTTGATCAGAATGATGAATATGAAAAAGATATCAATCAAAATGGTGGAGAAGATGAAGCTAATATAGATCAAGATGAGGATTCAGATGAAGTTGGTATGTATGTGGATGAGAATGATATAGATCAAGATGATGACTTAGATGAAGATAATGTGAAGGAAGACTATTTTGAGAAACAAGAAGATGAACAATATCATAACAATGAGGAAGATGTTGAAGTAGACAATGGTGATGATGAGGAAGAATTTTCTGAAGGGGACACAGAGAGGATGATGATAAAGGTAAGCGAGAAGATACATCGAGTCGATGGAAGGCAGATCAACGACCAAGAATTCAGAGATAATTATGAAGATGGTATTCTTGGAAAAGAACTAGATGTTACTAAAGAAAAGGATTCTGAGGAACAACCTAAAGAGATAGATTGGGGTGTTGCACACAAGACCAATTAGAGGATCTTTTTTTAAAACAACTCTTTGAGTAGATCATTGGCTAAACCCTTCAGAAATCTAAACAAGCAAATGAAAAGAATGTTCAACATACTCGGAAACAACGACATGAGAACAGGAAAAATGACAGTGAACTGCTAGATGAATTAATTGAAGAGATATTAGCGTGGTTGCCAGTGGATTATCTTTGTAGATTCTCTTGTGTCTGCAAACAATGGAAAACGTTGTTTTCTTCAACCAGATTTATTACAGCCTCCTAACAAAAATCTATTGCTATTGGTAGGTGCCGTGGATTACCATCATGATTGTTCCGCATACTCTTTCTTCGCACACAATTGGGAGAGCTACCGTTTATTTCATTCCGTTATAGGTGAAAAAGAAGGTCCACCTTTCACTTATCCTCCTCTCTTCCATCACGTTGCGTCCGGCGCCGCCCTGTTCTTCATTGGAGGCGTCTTCACCGATTCCATATATCTTTGCAATCCTTTCACAGGGAAGTGGTTGATAGTCACAAACCTCACATACATAATGCATTATTTAAAGGGCAAGCTAGGGATCGTGCAGGAAGGGGAAAAAGGATACAAAGTGGTGGCAGCGTACAGGAAAAATGACAGTAAACTGCCAGATGAATTAATTGAAGAGATATTAGCGTGGTTGCCAGTGGATTATCTTTGTAGATTCTCTTGTGTCTGCAAACAATGGAAAACGTTGTTTTCTTCAACAAGATTTATTACAGCCTCCTAACAAAAATCCATTGCTATTGGTAGTTGCCGTGGATTACCATCATGATTGTTCCGCATACTCTTTCTTCGCACACAATTGGGAGAGCTACCGTTTATTTCATTCCATTATAGGTGAAAAAGAAGGTCCACCTTTCACTTATCCTCCTCTCTTCCATCACGTTGCGTTCGGCGCCGACCTGTTCTTCATTGGAGGCGTCTTCACCGATTCCATATATCTTTGCAATCCTTTCATAGGGAAGTGGTTGATAGTCACAAACCTCACATACATAATGCATTATTTAAAGGGCAAGCTAGGGATCGTGCAGGAAGGGGAAAAAGGATACGAAGTGGTGGCAGTGTACACATCCAGAACGTTGCAACGACAGATAGTGAAAATCTACGACTCCAGAGACAAGGTCTGGAAGACTGCGGTATCGTTTCCTAAGAATTTGTTAATATATAAAAGTCTGACAAATCGTGAGGGGCTAGTTTTTTGCGGATGCAACTTTTTCTATGGTTTAGCGGTGTTAGACGGTGTGCAAGGAATTATGAGGTTCAACATGTGACACGGGACGTACATATTTGTGCCACTGCCTCCACGTACAGAGAATGGCATCGCTTTCAATTACTTGGTGAAATGTGGCTCACGGGTCCTGCTAGTGGCAGAAGTAAGAAAGGAATTAGAATTAGACGATGAAGTTGTAATGTTTAGGGTTAAGGATGTGACTATATGGGAGTATATAGACGACGCACCACCACAGTGGAAAGTAATTTTGAGGACGCCTCCAATGATTTTTGCTGGGCAGAGCGAGTCGCTGACATTTCTTCAGTACACTAGAATGGGGAATTGCGTGTACTTGAGAGTTCAAGGTCGTGGATGGAAGCAGACCCGACATGCAGGTGGACTGAGTTGCCATGAAAGGACATATATGCGTCGTCACGTGAATAAATCAAGTGGGAAAATTAATGTTCATAAAAGTTTAAACAGTGATAACCTGATATGGTGTGAATGAGTTATATATATATGCAATTAAGCCACAATTAATAATTTATATAATCACAATTAATTAATTTATTAATCTTATTATATATATATATATGATCAAATAAAAAAAATTATTTAAAAAAAATGTTGTGGGGAAAGTGAAGAAAATTGTTAGAGTTAAGATGAGACATGAAGTTATATATGTCCAGATGAAGGAATCATTAGCAATATAGCTTTAAGGACAAAGCTTTTGAAAGAAGAGGCAATGTTATGAATATAATTCATAACAAATAGAATAAATACAAATAAATGTAAATAATAAATAATCAAGATGATGATTATTTAAATAGTCATTAGTTAATTGAAAAGGCATGTCCAAAGGACATGCCCAGTCATGAAAGGCCACTTGCCTAGGTATATAAGCAGGGCCTCATTGTAACATTTCTGTTAAATTTAGATAACCATGGTGTGTTCTATGCGTAATGCAAATTTACTTCAATCTTTTTTAGGCCCGATTCAATTTAGCAATCACTTAAACATGAAAGTAAAATGTTGATAGAACACAATAATAGATCAACAGAAGACAAGCCAATAATATAGATCAGATTTTTCGATTCTTCTTGTCCAACAAAGATATAGGATAGTGTGCATTACGGTGATCAACAGGATGCATCAGCCAACAAAGTCTTTCTTAGATTATCCAACCCTCCAAGTGTCACACATACAGGCCTCAAAGACAGCTCATCAAAAGGTCAATGCTGGTCAACCAAAGTCAACGCAGAAAGTCAACGCTGCAAATTTAGGGCTTTGGTCAAACTGCTCCTTTTCCTCGATTACTGTGCCCAACTGTATGACCTACAAAATAGGTTTTTCAACAAAGATTGGAGGTCAAACGGTCAAGGGTTGACCACGGTCAACGTTGGTCAACGCACAACAAACAACCCTAAAACAAATCTGCATATTTTCCCCAGCTTCAGCTCCGCACGTGTGAAGGAAAGAGGCCTCCAAAGGCTATCAAACCAATCAGATCACAATGAGAGAATGTGTGATGAGTTGATGAAAACATGACCTCAAAGTCTCTCCAATTTATATCCATCAGTGAGGGTGTGTGACACATCTATTAGGCTTGTGAGCCTACATTACAAATCTAGCTAACCATGCACACGTGTGGAAAATAAAATCAAAATATATGCTCTTCTTATCCAAACAAGATGATCTTTAGATCAATCTTGCACCTCTCCGAAATTGGAATCCAATAAAAATATGATCATCATCATATGAGCAGTGCAACATGTAGTTTGGACCTAGTTGCCCAAAATTAACAATTTCTCATCACTTACATTTTATATATTAATAAATTATTATTACAAATACCTTTTGTGTATTTTTATAATTAAAGTCAACAAGCCTACAATTTTGTTGCTTTAGAGTTTTGTAGCATAGATAGAGCGAGAGTATTGTAGCCAATGTGTGAGGGTTGAGAGAGAGATCCTGTCACAAATTGAGAGACATCTTGAAGCAAGAGAGAGACCATGAGGTAGATGCGAGAGCGAGAGACCTGTGGCAGAATGCCGTAGCCGAGCGGGGCTTGTAAACTGACCTAGAGTGTATAGAGAGTAACGTGAGCCATCCAATATTGAAACAGAGAAACTTAATTGCCATTTGAACTCCCTGTTCACATTGACCATCTGAATCATCAATAAATAGATCAACCGTTGTGTAAAATATAGAGAAGGTTGCTAATTGAATAGGTGCCTTTGAGCTAGGCCGACTTAGATGAATGGAGGGAAATTTCCAATTTCCAATTTAACAAATTGAATTTAAAATTTAAATATATGCTTCCAAAACCCCTTTTTAAAATTATTGACCCAAATTATTCGTTTGACCAATGCTCTTTGACTAATATAGATTTGTTAAAGGGAATTTCTTCCTCGATGCCAAATTTAACACTCCCTCTCAGCTAGGGAGGAATTCCATCGACCGAGTCAAAAACCATCAAGGATGATGCACCTCTCAAACAACTGTATCATCGATAAGATCTCACCTATCTCATATCTATTGAGATTTTGTGTAGTTGGGGTAGCATCGGGTGTGCTCTAGCTCTGAAATTTTGTGGAGGGGCTAAGACACACTTGAACTCCAAAACCCAGAAAGTGTTTGGAGAAATTCCAGTTGGTGTTCAAGTTATTCAAATAATTAATTATTTTAATGTATTACCTAAGTCTAAACTTAGGAAAATTAAATAATTAAAGTGAATTAATTAACACATGTGCTGAAATGTTCTAAAAGACACAGATCAATCAGTCTTTTAATCTCAGTCGTTGATGAATGTTTTAATCTTGGCCGTTGATGAGATCATCGAAAAATTATAAGAGAAAGGCTTGAGCGTTAGTTGGAGAGACACACACACATAGATGCAGAGCTGAGAGTCTGATCTGGAATTCTATGGCAGGGTTTGCTAAGAATTTCCAGAGGATTTTTTTGCAACGAGGGGTAGTATTGGCTGAGGGGATGATCTGATCCCGAAGCCAAGAGACAGCAAGAGGCAATGGAGCAGCTTTCAGGGACAACATGGAGGAGCAAGGGCAACAACAACAACTACGCAACAGCTGCGCAGTGCAGAGTCTTCAGGCGCTACGCAGGCCTAGGAAGGGGCAGCGCTGCAGCTTCAGAGGGCTTCAGAGTTACGCAGAGGCCTCCAGAGTTAGCGTAAGGATTGCGTCACTCACTCTGGGGTTACGCAGTTCCTCTCTGAGCAGCGCAGAGGCACGTAGAGCCTAGCAGGGTTGACGCTGGGGTTTCTAGGGCCAGATCCGCGTTGAGTCTTGTAAATCTCGTTTGAGTGTGTGGATCATTCAAAATTTTGGTCTTAAAACAACATGTTAGCTACAGATCTTAGATCTATTTTTCTTTGTCGGGTGAACCAGATTTGGTGCCCATATTTGCTGTATTCGGAATCTACTTAATAATAAACCCTCATATTTGCTGCACCGGTTTTTCCGGGGACTTATGTCAAAAAAATCAGTGTGTCACTTTGTTTGAATGAGCGTAATATTCTGTAAATGATCTCCATGTGTAGGTTGTTAGTTGTGTTTACTTAGGTATTTTCTAAATCATATTTTTGAAGATAACTTGTATAATTTAATCAAGTAGGAGAAGTAAACCATTATACTACAGTGGAATTGTCACATGGTATCAGAGCGATAGCAGATCAAGTTTAATCTCAAACAAATCGGCTGAAGAGTATTTTTCTACAGGACAACAACAGAAGAAACAAATTTAGAATGGGCAGCTTGGCAGGAGGAGGACGTAGACCCAGGAAGGGGCAGCGCTGTAGTTACTGAAGGCCATGAGGCTTATGTAGAGCCTTCCCAGGCCAGCGTAAGGATTGCGTGACCCATTCAGGGGTTACGCAGTCCACTTTTGAGCAACGCTGAGGCTACGTTGGGCCAGTCAGTGAGATGCAGTCCAGTCATTCTTCTTGTTGTAGAGAAGCCTTGCCAAGATCCGGAAGCAGTGCTTTAGATCTTCAGTAGTGTTGGTGTGGTAGAGATTCTGCCGGTGCAAAATTCTACTTAGCTAAGTCAACAAAGAGCGGTAGGAAGACGGCTAGCAGATCTGAGCCAAACAGATCTGAGATTCGATCAATAGGGTGATTGGAGAGTACTATCCGATTGTGCTTGGGTGAAAGATTTCCAGGTGGGAAATTAGTTTTCAGAAGAAGCAGTTGCTAGAGGTTTCAAGTCACCATGAAACCCAGATCCAGAGTTTCTATGTAGCCACGGAAGAGGGAGAAGAGTACTGTTTTTGTCAGATCTGAGCTAGATGGCTTCTCATGTGCTGAGAGATTAGGACAAGTTGGACAGTGTGTCCAACTTTGTCATCTGGAGGGCAAGGATCCTATCAGTCCTGGATGAATACGACATCAAGGACCATGCGACCAGTGTTCTAGCTGTGTATGCAGATCCTGATCCTTTGAATAAATTTAAAGAGAATCAAGTGCGAACTAAGCGTTTGATCATGGATGGAGTGAAGGATCACGAAGTACCACATCTTGCCGATAAGAACACGACAAATGACATGTGGATCGCTCTAGAGGTGATGTATCAAGGGAGCTCTGTCCAACGAAAAATGCTTCTAGAGAATGAGATGAGGCTATTCCAGATGCAAAAGGGTGAAGAAATAGATCCTTTCCTTTTTCTAACTTCAGACCATCCGAGACCAACTAGTTGGCATAGGTGCAACTCTAGACGAAAGACTCTCAGTAAGGACTACCCTGAATGCAATCTTCGAGGAATGGGAAACATTTGTCCAGAGTATACTGGGCAGTGCAGCGTTACCATCTTGGGCATACATGTGGGCAATCCTCCGCCAAGAGGAGATCAGGAGGATCACCAAGAAGCAGAATATCGGGGGCGGAATAGTCAAAGTGAAGAAAGAAGAGGAAGATGATGCAACCCTTGCATCAAAGGAAAGAAAACAACAAGGGAAGAAGAAGAGGGACCTTTCCAAGGTCCCATGCTTTAACTGTGGTGAACTTGGACACTTTGCCAACGCTTGTCCTAAGAAGAAGGACAAAGGAGCTTCTGATTCCAAGGCAACAACAACAAAGGATGATGGTTTTGATGATGATGCAACCATGAGTGCTCTTGTGCGTCAAGAGAAGAGGTGGGGTGACAGGGATCTGTGGTGCATCTACAAACATTGGCGGGATCCTTGAGACAACCCTACTCTTGGATCACATGCGAGCTACGAGAGCCTTAAGACGGTAGCGGGATGACTTCGGAGATGGTTGCAAAAGGTCACATTGAAGCAGAAGGGAGAGCTGAAGAGTTGAAGAAGGGAGTAGCGTAATGCAGAGGCAGCAACAACATAGAGGCAACAACGCAAAGGCTTATGGGACTTCAGCAGCGTAGAGAGGCAGTGCTCACGCAGTGTAGAATTGCAACAGCGCAGTGGCTTCAGGAGGACAACGTAAATCAACAGCCAGTGAGCTTCAGTGATGAACGGAAACTTGACTTATCTGTCAATGATTGGGCAAGATTCCTTCAGTTGCTTACTTAGGGTGCAACAGTTAGCAGTGGCAGAGCTATGGGCTGCATGATGCAACAATTTCAGAGGGAGTTGCAATACAGATGTGGTAGTGTCAGTGGCAATGACATGGACAACAGTACATAAAGCAACAATGTAGTGGATGGAAGGAAACAAACCAAGCATCAACAATACAGACACCAACATCAAGATCTTGTAGTACATGGTGTGGATGTATTGCTAGAGCACACTCCATGCTAAGAGGGAGTGTTGAGATTTTGTGTAGTTGGGGTAGCATTGGGTGTGCTCTAGCCCTGAAATTTTGTGGAGGGGCTAAGACACACTTGAACTCCAAAACCCAGAAAGTGTTTGGAGAAATTCTAGCTGGTGTTCAAGTTATTCAAATAATTAATTATTTTATTGCATTTCCTAATTCTATACTTAGGAAAATTAAATAATTAAGTGAATTAATTAACACATGTGCTGAAATGTTCTAAAAGACACAGATCAAGTAGCCTTTTAATCTTTAGTCGTTGATGAATGTTTTAATCTCAACCGTTGATGAGATCACCGAAAAAGTATAAGAGAAAGGCTTGAGCGTTAGTTGGAGACACACACACAGATGCAGAGCTGAGAGACTGATTTGGAATTCTAGGGCAGGGTTTGCTAAGAATTTCCGAAGGAGTTTTCTGCAACGAGGGGAAGTATTGGCTGAGGGGATGATTTGATCCCGGAGCCAAGAGATAGCAAGAGGCAGAGGAGCAGCTTTTAGGGACAACACAGAGGAGCAAGGGCAACAACAACAACTACCTAACAACTGTGCAACGCAGAGGCTTTAGCTGCTACGCAGGCCTAGGAAAAGGCAATGCTGCAGCTTCACAGGGCTTTAGAGTTACGCAGAGGCCTCTAGAGGCAGCGTAAGGATTGCATCACCCACTTTGGGGTTACGCAGTCCCTCTCTGAGCAGTGCAGAGGTACGCAGAGCCTAGAAGGGTTGACGCTGGGGCTTCAGGGGCAGCGCTGGGGTTTCTAGGGCCAGATCCAGGCTGAGTCTTGTAAATGCCGTTTTAGGGTGTGGATCAGGCAGAATTTTGGTCTTAGAACACAGGTTTTCTCTGTCGGGTGAACCAGATTTGGTGCCCAAATTTGTTGTACTCAGAATCTACTTAATAATAAACCCTCATATCTGCTGTGCCGGTTTTCCTGCTTTGGGTTTTTCCAGGGACTTATGTCCAAAAATCAGTGTGTCACTTTGTTTGAATGAGCATAATATTCAGTAAATGATCTACATGTGTAGGTTGTTAGTTATGTTTACCTCGGTATTTTCTGATTCTTATTTCTGAAGATAACTTGTATAATTTAATCAAGTAGGAAAAGTAAACCATAATACTACAGTAGAATTTTCACATGGTATCAGAGCAATATCAGATCAAGCTGAATCTCCAGTAAATCGGCTAAAGAATATTTTTTTGTAGGACAGCAGCAGAAGCAGCAGATCCGGAAGGGGTAGCTTGGCAACAGGAGGACGCAGACCCAGGAAGGGGTAGCGCTGTAGCTACAGAAGGCCATGATGCTCACGCAGAGCCTTCCCAAGCTAGCGTAAGGACTTCGTCACCCAGTCTGGGGTTACGTAGTCCACTTCTAAGCAACGCTAAGGCTACGCTGGGCCAGTCAGTGGGAGGTAGTCCAGTCATTCTTCTTGTTGTAGAGTAGCCTTGCCAAGATTCGGAAGCAATGCCTCGGATCTTTAGTAGTGCTGGTGTGGTAGAGATTCTGCCGGTGCAAAATTGTGCCAAGCTAAGTCAACAAAGAGCGGGAGGAAGACAACCACTCAACGGATCTGAGCCAAACAGATCTGAGATTCGATCAAGAGGGTGATCAAAGAGTACTGTCCGATTGTGTTTGGGTGAAAGATTTCCAGGTGGGAAATCAGTTTTTAGAAGAAGCAGTTGCTAGAGGGTTTCTAGTCACCAAGAAACCTAGATCCAAAGTTTCTGTGTAGCCATAAGAAGAGGGAGAAGAGTACTGTTTCTGTCAGATCTGAGCTAGATGGCTTCTCATGGCCTAAGAGATCAGGATAGGTTGGACGGTGTGTCCAACTTTGTCATCTGGAGGGCAAGGATCCTATCAGTCCTGGATGAGTACAACATCAAGGACCATGCGACGAGTGTTCTAGCTGTGCCTGCAGATCTTGATCCTTTGAAGAAATTTAAAGATATTTGAGTGCGGACTAAGCGTTTGATCATGGACGGAGCGAAGGATCACGTAGTACCACATATTGCCTATAAGAACACGATAAATGACATGTGCAATGCTCTAGAGGCGATGTCCAACAAAAAATGCTTCTAGAGTATTAGATGAGGCTATTCCAGATGCAGAAGGGTGAGGAAATAGATCCTTTCCTTTTCCGACTTTAGACCGTCCGAGACCAACTGGTTTGCATGGGTGCAACTCCAGACGAAGGACTCTTAGTAAGGACTTCCCTGAATGCAGTCTCCGAGGAATGGGAAACATTTGTCCAGAGTATACTAGGCAGAGCAGCGTTACCATCCTGGGTAGACATGTGGGAAATCCTCCGCTAAGAGGAGATAAGGAGGATCACTAAGAAGCAGAATATTGGTGGCGGGACAATGAGAGTGAAGAAAGAAGTGGAAGATGATGCAACCCTTGCATCAAAGGAAAGAAAGCAGCAAGGGAAGAAGAAGAGGGACCTTTACAAGGTCTGGTGCTTTAACTGTGGCAAACTTGGACTCTTCGCCAGTGCTTGTCCTAAGAAGAAGGACAAAGGAGCTTCTGATTCCAAGGCAGCAACAACAAAGAATGATGGTTCTGATGATGATGCAGTCATGAGTGCTCATGTGCCTTGAGAGAAGAGGTGGGGTGACATGGATCTGTAGAGAATCTATAGACATTGCCAGGATCCTTGAGTCAGCCCTACTCTTGGATCACATACGCGCTACGAGAGCCTTAAGACAGTAGCGGGATGAGTCGGGAGATGGTTGCAGAAGGTCACATTGAAGCAGAAGGGAGAGCTGAAGAATTGAAGAAGGGAGCAACGTAATGTAGAGGCAGCAGCGTAGAGGTTGATGGGACTTCAGTAGCGTAGAGAGGCTGCACTCACGCAGTGCAAAGTTGCAACAACGTAGTGGCTTCCAGAGGACAACGTAAATCAGCAGCCAGGGAGCTTTAGTGATGAAAGGCAGCCTGACTTATCTGTCAACGATTGGGCTTGAGTCCTTCAATTGCTTACTTCTCAGCAACTGAGTTACAGTGCAACAGTTAGCAATGGTAGTGCTATGGGCTGCATGGTGCAGCAATTTGAGAGGGAGTTGCAGTACAGATGTGGCAATGACATGGACAACAGTACATAAAGCAGTAGTGCAGTGGATGGAGGGCAACAGACCAAGCATCAACATCACAGACACCAACATTAAGATCTTGTAGTACATGGTGTGGATGTATTGCTAGAGCACACTCCGTGCTAAGAGGGAGTGTTGAGATTTTGTGTAGTTGGGGTAGCATCGGGTGTGCTCAAGCCCTGAAATTTTATGGAGGGGCTAAGACACACTTGAACTCCAAAACCCAGAAAGTGTTTGGAGAAATTCTTGGTGTTCAAGTTATTCAAATAATTAATTATTTTAATGTATTTCCTAAGTCTATACTTAGGAAAATTAAAAAATTAAAGTGAATTAATTAACGCATGTGCTGAAATGTTCTAAAAGACACGGATCAAGCAGTATTTTAATCTCAGCCATTGATGAATGTTTTAATTTTGGCTGTTGATGAGATCATCGAAAAAGTATAAGAGAAAGGCTTGAGGGTCAGTTGGAGACACACACACACAAATGCAGAGCTGAGAGACTGATTTGGAATTCTATGGCAGGGTTTGCTAAGAATTTCCGGAGGAGTTTTCTGCAACGAGGGGTAGTATTGGTTGAGGGGATGATATGATCCCAGAGCCAAGAGATAGCAAGAGGCAGAGGAGCAGCTTTCAGGGACAACACAAAGGAGCAAGGGCAACAACAGCAGATACGCAACAGTTGCGTAGTGCAGAGGCTTTAGCCGCTACGTAGGTTCTACGCAGGCCCAAGAAGGGGCAGCGCTGCAGCTTCAGAGGGCTTCAGAGTTACGCCGAGGCCTCCAGAGGCAGCGTAAGGACTGCGCCACCCACTTTGGGGTTACACAGTCCCTCTCTTAGCAGCGCAGAGCCTAGCAGGGTTGACGCTGGGATTTCAGGGGCAGCGCTGGGGTTTCTAGGTCTAGATCCGAGCTGAGTCTTGTAAATCCCATTTGAGGGTGTGGATCAATCAGAATTTTGGTCTCAGAACAATAGGTTAGTTGCAGATCTTAGATCTATTTTTGTTTGTCGGGTGAACCGGATTTGGTGCCTAGATTTGCTGTACTCAGAATCTACTTAATAATAAACCCTCATATCTGCTGCACCAATTTTCCCACTTTGGGTTTTTCCGGGGACTTATGTCCAAAAATTAGTGTGTCACTTTGTTTGAATGAGCGTAATATTCAGTAAATGATCTGCATGTGTAAGCTGTTAGTTGTGTTTACTTCAGTATTTTCTGAGTCTTATTTCTGAAGATAACTTGTATAATTTAATCAAGTAGGAGAAGTAAACCATGATACTACAGTAGAATATTTACAATATCATCTCATAATGAAGAGGAATCCATAATCCTGGTTAGGGGAGATCGACCTTCCAAACCCTACCTGTCTTGAAGACATCCATCTCATCATATCTCAACATAACTTATTTCCTTTGATCATCAACTGAACAATCTCTATCCAATAAAAGAAGAAGAAGAATCATCATAGGGAAGTTCATATCAACCCATAACAATATAGGATAACTTAGCTCAATCCAGAACAACATCAGGGAGCCCTGTTCAGCCTGGAACCACATCGGGGAGCCCAATTCTACTACTCGGGAATCTCTGCCAGCGAGGAGCCAATGCTACCACCAAAAATCTACATACAATAGGAGGGATGCCAATTACCTTATGAGGTAAGGATCGCGCCTATCCTACTGCCTAGCGATAATAGGAGGGATACCAGTTACCATAAAATGGTAAAGATCACGTGTATATGTCTCATTGTCATCTCTGTTCATCTCACACTCAACACTTTTGAATCCAAAGAAGGATCACCACAGGGAAGCCCTTTGCTTCCATCCTGTATCAAAAGACAATTGGCGAGATCAGACCTAACCCAATGCGTAGGGATCGCACTCTATCCTATTGTCCCTGATCACACTCTAGGTGAGATCAATTACCGAAGGGAAGGATCACACTCTACCCTATTGTGCTTGATCTTCCCATCTTGACTTTTCAGAGTTAGATGGTAGAACACCTGCATCCAGCAACTTGGGCGAGATCCACCTATTGCAAGGGGTAGGGATCACACTCTATCCCAAGTTCCTCATCCCATTGGCTAGATGGCGAGTTTATCCCACGGATTGGGCAGGAGGCCAACTAGGGCATACTCTGACTAGGGCAGATCCCAAGTCTTGACACCCTATCGGTCAAAGGTATCTCATCCCCAGGAGCCCATCAACTCCATTCCTCATCGTGAGAACTCAATTAGGGGGGAAAACACCGCTCAATGATCTCGATCAGCCTGACCCTTACCCAGGACGGTCACATCCGTCAATCTGTGCTGCTCTCTAAAGATCAAAAACATATCAAAGTGCTCATATCCGATGCCAATTCAAACAAGTTACAGAAGTGTTCAATCATACTACCTCTTACATTACCAAGAGCAACAATTCTCTGTTTTCATGTTCACACAGGACATCAACTGTTAGAGAAAATATATAACATAAGGAAAAGAATACCATATTTACCCTTCCTCCCTCTTACGCAGGGAGATAATAGCAGCATAATCTCAATCCATGAAGATGTTTATGACCCAGCTATGACCAGATTCTGTCTAATTTAGAGTGCATACAAAGATTCATCTAGCTGATTTTGAATCCACTAAATCTAGCAACAATAGAAAACACTTCAATATCAAAGGTGGATCCAGTACTATGATCGAACAACTGTTAGCTCATTATATCATTCATAATATCATATATTCATTAGTTCATGTCTAGAAGACTTGTTTCATTTTGCAATCATAAGACTTCTAACTGTCCACTGCATATAAATAGTAGTTGTTTGGACCTCATCAATGGCCTTTCCCTCAGAATTGGAAGCCTGTTTAGTCAAGGCATCAACAATCTGTAAGGGCTGAGAATACCAGCGAAAATTGAAAACTTCCTCGACAGTGGTCTCCTTGTTCTCTAGCTCAAGCTTTCATAGACCCTTCTATGCCTCTAGAACAACCCCCACCCATTTCTGGGTCTACCGTTTTCTCCATGATATGCCCTCTAGTAACACAGTTGAACCCTCTAGTGAAGATAGTGTTGGACACCAAGACGGACTAGCATCAACACAACTGTTAGATCATAGATTCAAAGTATATTAAGTTTTCATGACAAATCACCATCAACTGTTTCATTGTCACATATGAACATGTCGTTAGTCATTCATCAAGGGTTAGTGTCATATAACTAACAAGTGTATCTCCACACAATATCAAATCTTTATCACAACATACAATCATTTCCATCAAAGTCCTGCTTTATAACGATCATAAAATCCATCATGATCATATAACTTAAATTAAGTGTAAGATGTTTGCCAAATACCATACCAGGAGAGATTTAAGTCATATTAACTATTATTGTCAAGTGCACCAATATATCACATGAGTCGGAAATCAATCTTACTTCCATATGCATGTGATAGGCAAGCACAAATCAAATCATTTATGAAAGTGATATTCTTGTCATACCTCGAGTCTTATCTTGCCATCCAACATTGCAACTAAATTATACCTTGTAACATTTAGATACCTTTAACTGTATATGATTTATCAGCCTTTGTAAAGCTCGCATACTGCTTTAGCTTACCTTCCTGCAACAGCTTCTTCCAACACTAGCTTTTCTCTTCCAGTACTATGTTTCTTTTCCTGCACTAGTTTTTCAGATGATCCCCAGGAAGGATCTGCTTATCACATCTTCAGCCAAGAGTTAGAAGTATTAAAATTCTCACATGTTCATGTAGGAAAAATAATCAAAATGATAAATCGAAACAAGAGCAGTGACATACAAAAATAGCATGAAAGATACTTATCTTAATGGGAAGTTTTTAGCTCCCTCTTGATTTAGTCTCTATCTTTGCCAAAAGGCATTATTGTCCATTGATCACATATAGAGATGCCTCCTGATGATTATTAACTTTATCCTTTATCTTCTTTCATAGCAGCCAAGTCCAATCAATGCATAAATCTTCAATACACCCTTCTCCTAGGGTTTCCACTAGATGTTGGAACAACTTCTCACTGATCATACTAGGGTTTCATATCCGACCCACACTCCAAGGGTATATGCCAAACCCGAGCTACTCTTGCTAGATAAAAGTTAACTAGGGTTTCCTTCAAACCCTAGAATTCTTTTAGGTCTATGCCATAATGGTGTCTTCATAGGGGTGATTGCAAAGACTTTTCTTCAGCCCAACTCTGATACCATGTTAATTTTCTCTTAGGGCTATATTGTTCTTTTCTTTAATAATTGCAATACATCGTTTACATATTAAATTCACTTCACCACTTTATAACATTATTACATCATATGCAATTGTGAAGAAAGAACAATATCATCAGAAATTCATTGGAACAATATAAGGAACAAATAGAAGAAAAGCAAACACACATAAAAACACCAGAATTGGTCGGAGACTAAGGAAAAACCGCACAAGGGGGAAAACCCAAAATTCAATTCTTCTTCTTCTATTAGATTTCATCAATAGCTCAGCTGAGATAGAAAGTATAATGGGACATTAAATATATTAGGCCTCCTAGTGCCAACGAGGAATCATTCCTGATCCTTATCAATCAAAGTCACATGATTGCCATACATACCTATTTCTGTTATGATGATACATAGAGATCCTTTCATGTTGATCACTATAGAATGGAAGAAACTTCGACTCATTGATATCATGGAGATCATTGCAACATATATTATAAAAGAACTTTGAGTATTGATTGTGAGGCATCAAGAATTTGAACCATAACCAAGGATGTTGCCATGACATGTATATACACTGTCTGCCATGCCAAGGGTTCTGCCATGACATGTATATAGCTTGTCTATCATATACTGTTTGCAATACCAAGGGATCAACCATGAAATGTATCGTCTGCCATGTCATGTATATAACCTGTCTGCCATGTCATGTATATAACTTGTCTTCCATATCATGTACTGTCTGCCATGTCATGTATATAACCTGTCTTCCATATCATGTATTGTCTGCCATATCGTGTATATAACCTGTCTTCCATATCATGTATTGTCTGCCATATCATGTACTGTCTGCTATATAATGTATATAACCTGTTTGCCATATCATATACTGTCTGCCATATCATGTATATAACCTGTCTACCATATCATATACTGTCTGCCATGCTAGATTTACTGTCATATTGAATTAAAGCCATATCGCATAAGAGCGATATCAAAGAAATAGAGAGCGAGAATCTTGAAGCATAGGTGCAAGAGTTTTGTAGCATAGATAGAGCGAGAGTATTGTAGCCAATGCATGAGGTCTAAGAGAGATATCCTGTCACAAATCGAGAGACATCTTGAAGTAAGAGCGAGACTCTGAGGTAGATACGAGAGCAAGGGACCTGTGGCAGAATGTCGTAGCTGAGCGTGCCTTGTAAACTGACCGAGAGTGTATAGAGAGTAACGTAGGCCATCCAAAATTGAAACAAAGATACCTAATTGCCTTCCAAACCCTCAAATAACATTGACCATCCGAATCATCAATAAAAAGATCAACCAATGTGGAATATATAGAGAAGGTCGCTAATCAACCGACATAGATGAATGGAGGGAAATTTCCAACTTTGAATTTAACAAATTGAATCTACATATATGATTCCAAAAACCCCTTTTTAAAATTATCGACCCAAATAATTCGTTTGACCAATGCTCTTTGACTAATATAGATTTGTTGAAGGGAGTTTCTTCCTGGATGCCAAATTTAACAAAGAAAAATAGTGATAAAATATGGTGATTTGCCTCAACATGTGTGCCATAAAAAGGGTGTGTTATCGCTTGCCGCCTACACCTACTAGTTAGTGGGAAAAGCCTTCAACCCCACCAGGTGTGGTTGGTGGCAAGGAACTCAGAGAAGGGGCTGTCACCTATTCTCGTCTCTCTCCGTTTAAGCTATCTCTTAGGTTAGCTATGGGGGTGGTCCCTAAAGAAAAAAAACTAAGTTAAAGATGTGAGTTTTCTAGGAGAGTTGTTAGAGTTAAATAGATTACTTCTTCAGATTTATAAACAAAAAACATGATATGAACAATAACCATCAATACATAAGATAAACATGAAACATATGAGAAACCAATGCTTCCAGAGTATTGCTCTTTGAAATGAAAATGTATTTGCTTAAATGAAGTAAATTTTTTTCAAGATAAATAGATTTATGAATCAAAGCATGAGATGCAATTAAACTAGATTTGGATGCACATAATCTTGGTTACTTTTAATCTAAAATGCCTAATCTAGGTGAGAAGTCCTCCTCTTGTGCTCTTACCAAGGGGTAAAAATTGGGGTGACTGTAAGAAAGAGGGGGTGAGGGCACGGGGGTGTCATTAATGATACTCGTCCTCTGAGTCTTACGAGCCAGCGTGTGCCTTCATTCCTACAAGGGAACAAGTCACCTTCATAACTGTAGGGTCACACACTTTGACCTTACTTCGCACCAAATGGAAGAATTTTCCAAGAAAGCCTTTTTCCTATGATTTCTATCAACCAAGCTTATGCTTGGAGGTAAATTTTAAATATGCAACTAAGTTAGAATGCCTACTATGATATGCAAGTAAGTTCGCAAGTGCTATATAAAAAATGGAAATTCTCTTAGTAAGATTGTTCCACAAGATCACTTTATATATTTGTTCAAGTAAACATAAGATGCATAAGTTTCAAGAACAATTAAAATTGTGAGTTGCTAATGATGAATCAATTAAAAGCTTGATGCTTATGAGCAATTAATTTGCATGTAAAATAAATTGCAACGCTTTAAAAATGAAATTGAGATTTTTGCTCAAAATAGCTTTGCAAAAGGAACTTTAAAGTTTAAACTTGAGGAAATTAGCTTGACATGAAAATAAGTGACTGTTTTGAAAGACAAACTTTGTCAAATACACAATGCTTCAATATTCTTAAAATGGAAATGTGGCTTGAGATTTGTGAAACAAACTTTAGGAAAAAGAAATGAGATTTGTGTTACTTCCCAATTAGAGCATGCATATGTGATGTGAAAGAAATGGAAATGTCAAAACCACTAACTGAGTCAATCCATCTACAAATTCTCTCCTGTGAAACAAACTTTAGGAAAAAGAAATGCGATTTGTGTTATGCTTGGAGGTAAATTTTAAATATGCAACTAAGTTAGAATGCCTACTATGATATGCAAGTAAGTTCGCAAGTGCTATATAAAAAATGGAAATTCTCTTAGTAAGATTGTTCCACAAGATCACTTTATATATTTGTTCAAGTAAACATAAGATGCATAAGTTTCAAGAACAATTAAAATTGTGAGTTGCTAATGATGAATCAATTAAAAGCTTGATGCTTATGAGCAATTAATTTGCATGTAAAATAAATTGCAACGCTTTAAAAATGAAATTGAGATTTTTGCTCAAAATAGCTTTGCAAAAGGAACTTTAAAGTTTAAACTTGAGGAAATTAGCTTGACATGAAAATAAGTGACTGTTTTGAAAGACAAACTTTGTCAAATACACAATGCTTCAATATTCTTAAAATGGAAATGTGGCTTGAGATTTGTGAAACAAACTTTAGGAAAAAGAAATGCGATTTGTGTTACTTCCCAATTAGAGCATGCATATGTGATGTGAAAGAAATGGAAATGTCAAAACCACTAACTGAGTCAATCCATCTACAAATTCTCTCCTTTGAAATGGAGAGATAGAGATGCCAATGGGTAAAACCCACACTCCCACAACAAAAACATAAATTTTATTATTATTATGGTGTTACAAGGAGGTTAGAGCCTCTTGGAGGGCTTCCCAAGGAATCGATGAGAGAATACAATGTGAATTATTGAAACAAGAAGAAAATCCCTTCAAGTAGGGAGCTTGAAAAGAGATGCAAGAGTTCTACAATTGGAGAATACAAGCTCCAAAGTGGTGTATGACCTAGCCTTCTTCCACAAGCTCTCCTAATGCCCACAACCTCCTTGGAATGCGACTTGAAGCTAGAGAGAACCTACAAACAAGAATGCTAGGGCTACAAAAAATAGAACCAAAGTTAGTGAAAAAGAGAGCTTGTAAGTATGTGAATACATTACAAAAAAAATATACAAAGGCTAAACCAAGTGATGGGAAAAGATCCCCATCGCTTGTCTAGTTTATGAGAAGCTCCTGAATAGCTATATAATGAAATGAAAGCACAATTAAAAAATGTAAATATATATATTTTTTTAATATTTTGATTCATGCATGGACTATGTGAAGAAGAACCTTGCAAGAACAATTACTTTCAAAAAATAAATTAGTTCTATGTAATTCAGATAACGATGAGAGTTCTTTGAAAACAATGCCAAGAGTGGGTTGGTCTCTTGAAGACTTCCCCTCGTGCTTGCTAGTTGATTCAACGATGATTCTCTACAAAACTTCCAACAAACATTATCTCATATGGATTAAATCAATAAACAATGGCAAGAAAACTCTAAAATTTGTCTGAAAATAGACAAAGTTTTCTAGCCTAGAGCATATCAAATAAATAATTGTAAATGTAAGATAGCTATACATCTACAATTCAACAAAAGCATATGAGCAAAATGACATATAAATCAAAGGCACAAGTAGAGATATACCATCAATGATCCAAGCAATGCTCCAATGGAATAACAATCATGAATGAACCCCAAAGTCTTTTTATTCATATGAAGAACATAAGTACATAGAAGTAGCGCTTCGCCAAGCACAATAGCTAGTAAACAATGATACAATATGAGAGCCCATGGCTCCATTATATAGAAAGTTGGGAGCAAAGCCCAATGAAGAACCATATGTCAAGTGGTGAGAGGAAGGAGATCACAAGACAAATTCGAATTTGATACGTGGAGCTCCATTGCCAAGTGTAAAAATCGGATTTGGCAAGTTGACATCATTTTCTTCTTTCCTTATGTGCCAAATTCGAATTTTATGATGGAATGACAAGTGTATATGGTTGGTAACCCATGTGGGGCCAATTTTCCATAAAAATCTCCACCAAATATTCTCCGAAATCCTCCCAAATTTGCACTAACTTCACAAATTCGAATTTCCAAGTAAGCAGCTTTCATTTAATGCCGGAAATTCAATTTTATTTGAGCACATGTCTTTTCCTTGATTTTAGGAGTCCACATCACCTTGGGACTTCACTTAAACTCCTCCATAATTTTCCAGCTCATGTCCACATTATTTAGATTGTGTGGTTTTTTATTTTTTTGCATTTATTTAATTTCTGGCTTAATTAATTGCCAGATTTCCCACTAAACTTAGGAAAAGTGGGTTTTGAGGGTTCAAAACACATTTTTAACCTCTCAAAGTGTGTCATAGTAAAAAGTTGAGGGTGAGAGGTGTAATTTTGATTACTTATACTCCATACAACTTCTCTATGCAACACTTATTACAATTCAATTACAATTTTTATCGCTATTTTTGACTTGTGGGAAATCTAAAAAATTAAAAAATCACTACATAGATCTAACCAAATTCCATGAAATTTTGTGTGATCTAGTATGGTAATATACATTGACACTAGACCCAAGGCCTCTCTATCAAGCTGTACTCCGGATTTGGGGTAAAATTGGAGGAAAATACTCAATTACTTATTAACTCCTGGTAGGGAGATGATAATTAACCAAGTAAAAAAACCTCCTAGAGTAATACTCACTTGTTGGCAAGGTCCCAAGCTACCTAGGCCTGTTATAAACTCAATATTGACTCAAAATTCATCATTACTAGCGTCACTTATTACAATTCCCCGTAGGGCATGGAATTTGGGTACAAGAGAAATATGATGAGAAGTAGAAGTAGAGCTTAAAAACTCTGTTGAACTGATGATATTTGTTGGTACATATTTCCTCTAGTTCATCCTTGGGCATGGAGTCTTCTCATTATCATTAGGTGCCACTCCAGTGGTCAACAGGGTGCGCTCCATCAAATTGTTGTATGATGTAAAATAAAATTTTCCTACGAAAGCTTCACTATGGTACCAACATAAGAACATAAGCCTAACCTACGCTTGAACGTAGGGTGCACCGCCACCAAAGATTAATACATCAAAATATATCATTAATGTAGTACTCTGAGTTTGAAATGTAACAAAATTTAATGGAACTTGACTAAACAATAATTTTTTAAACAGAAGTTAACAATTCATTGGCATAATCTAAAGCCCTAAATTCGATAATTAGCAGAATTTAACGAAATTTATGCTAAAATTTCAGACAATGAATTTTTGACCAGAATTTAACAATTCATTTGCAAGTACTTACCTGAAACTCATCTGAAGGTGTTTTTGTTCTGTTGTTGCTCCCGCTCTTGCTACCAAATTAACCATTTCCTCCCAACCTATCTGGGATTATCCTATCCAGTTCCCAGATCCAGAAGAATCCTTATTTGAGGTCTTCTGGTCCTTGTGCCCAAAACCCCAAGAACAATTGCTCAAGTTTCTCTCTATTTGTGACTCTCTTGGTAATTCCTCCTGCATCTATGAGACCAGAAAAATAAGAACTGGGTCCTTCATGCCCTCCTTGGTCTCCTTATATTCCCCTCAATGTCCACCATCTCCAAATTTATCACTGCCTTCCATTCCTCTGTTGTTGGTCTCCTCGTTTCTAGAATCCCCTTCCTTTGTTTAGAGGTGGTTATTTTTATTAAATGTAATGGAGTGTTTGGATATAGTTATTTATTTAGTTTAAGAATTATCACTATCTTGTTTATTTAATTTATATTTTAATGAAATTACTTTATTTAATTCATAATCCATTGTATTTATCTTTTTTTGATCAATGCATTAATTATATACATAATGGAAGTATACCTATTAAGTACACCACTTGATATGTTCATTATATTATGGTGAGTTACGAATTTACTTCAATAATCAATTCATTACCTTAAACTTAGACATTTTCCATTGTTAGCCAGTATGTGTAATAGTGCAGTACATGTGATACATGCATACGTAGCTATCATACGCATGCATACGCATGCTAATATTTCTACTTTCCCTATAACTCGAGGTTGGTCATTACAATTAAGCCTTAGAAAAATGCTAGATCACCATGAAAGCACATGTAATAGCCCCCTGCAACTTAGACTTACTAAGTAACACACATCAACGATGGTATTAATATTACCATACACACATCCCCCCAGGTGATGTCTAATATTATAATGTTGTATCACCTACGAAAATCCCACTAAGGAAAAGTGCAGCACCAGACCACATCAACACCATAGGAAAAGGAGATATAAGAAAGATGTTAACTCCATAAAACATCTAGTATGCACTCACTACACATTCAACAAATGGGACAATGTAGATTACCAGTGACATCAATAATATAACATCACCATGCAAGATTACCAGGATGCACCAATAAAAATACGACACAAGAAGTAACTAGCATCCACATGTCTAGAGAGTGATCTATCAAGCAAGCGCATGAAAGTAGCACCAAATCAGAGGGTGACCATCAACATCAATGCTGCTGAAAACATCAATGCGAAACGCCATACAATATGAAGTGCAACACCAAGCAAGGACTTCTCCAAAGCTTCCCAAACCTTAGCCAGGGCATCCATAATCACTGCAAACCCTAACCAGGAACAAGGCCCAGCAGTTACCATTTTTCTTCTTTCAACATTTTTTTATACCTGTCTCATTCTAAAATCTAAATGCTGTGCAATGTCTACTGTTTCCAGAATCTCATATTTATGTAGATGTCGTGTATCCCCTATGAACTGATTTAAGACTGTTTAATATGACTTGACCTGAAAATGAATGGATTAAAGAGAAGATTAAATGAATCCAGTGAGATACATTTCTGAATTAAAAAAGAGTAGACTTACACAAACAACCCTATTTCTACCATACTTCATAAGCTTGAATTGCCATAAAGGAAGACAACCCTATTTCTACCATACTTCATAAGCTTGAATTGCCATAAAGGAAGACAACCCTGGTGTGGCTTCTCATCGGCCATGGGGGCAGTTTAATAATTTTATTTCTTCCAATATAGAATGTTTCAGCGTTATCATTGGTATAAGATATGTACAGGTATCTCTGCTTGTTCAAAACCATGTGGCCCTAGTACCTACCCCTCCTAGAATAGGTGGCAATTATCGCCACCCTTGAGAAACCTGTAAACTACACTTATCATTTCAGTGTGATTTCTTAGCATTGTGTAACTTGTTTGAATGCAATTTGCAGTATGTTATTTTCTACTTAGGTGGCACATTCTCTTCTCAAATTTCATTTTTGCTGATTTAATCAATTTCTTTATTGTTGTAAGCTTCACTGCCTCACTGGTTTGGCAATTTCGGCTTCTAATTAGGCTAGACACTCTGTTCTTGAATTTTCAGTGTTAGATTTTATTGATTTTATCCTCATCTACTTGGTTCTCCAGCATGCAGAAATGAATGATGAAAGTGTGCAGCTGAAGACACTACAAACTATATTGATTATATTCCAATCACGGCTACAACCAGAAGATGAGGTCTGTTAATTTATAGGATTATATACTATACGTTCAGGTGGTGAAAATTTAAATTAGTTGCAATTGCTGCAAGATAAATAGATAGTTTATAACAGGCATTTCTTTCCTTGTTTATGTGTCAGTACTCTGTTGGGATCTGATGGCCTGAGAAACCATTATTGCTTAATTCACTTAGTTTTACCAATTATTTAGGCAACAGTATTTTGGGTTACACTTCTGTTCATGATTTTTCAATCTACAAAACAGAATAGACATTACTGTAAAATTTAAATAACCTGCTGTGGAAGCAAAGACATTGCCAAAGGCCCAAATGACAGTGAGTTATTAATGCCACTGAATCAGTTAGTTCACTAAAATCAAGAAAAATACTTGTTCTCAAATCAAAACAGTCAATTGGACTGAAAATTACACCATGTCAGTGTTGAAATATGTAACTAGGTCCGGTCTTCATAATGACATATGTAATCAATATTTTAGGTTTTTGATGTAATAAGGAAAAATAAATTTATAATTATTGATCTTGAGGCATGGGTTTCATGCTCAAGTAAATTTATTTTAGGTCAAGTTCCCATTGTGAGCTCTTAGGGTTTGTTATTGAGTCATCAAGTCATTAGAGTCATTGTCATGTATGAAAGACCCATTTGGGGCATGTTACATATTGTTAGAAAATTATTTGAGTCAAAGAAAGAGTTAAAATGACCCTCCAAGTTCAAGCCAAGGGCTGTCAATGAAGTTGGCTACACAAGCAACAAGTCGGCCTTAAACAATGACAAGTCTGCCTCATATCAAGTGACAAGAAGCCTATATAAGGAAGGTCTCGGCCTCATTCAAGGACATGCTTCACGTCATCAAGTTCGATCATAAGGAAGAGAAGGAGAGCGAAGAAAAGAGGACGAAGAAAGGGGATCAAGGATGAAAATTTCAGATTTAGTTTTTGGGCTAAAATATCTTACACATGTGAGGAGCATTAGGGCTCTTACTGCAGCAAGGAAGCCAAAAATTTCAGTCACTCTAGAGAACCGGATTTGGGTTGCAAAAGCATCATATTGTAGGCTGGATTTGTGAAGAAGGAAGATCTTACCAAGTGAATAAGAAAGGAGGACGATTTCACCATATTGTCATTCACACGTGTGGCCTAGGGTTTCTACAGTTTGGTCAAATTGCAGTCAAGAGGTTGCAGGTCCGAAAAATGAGGTCAAAGGAGAAATTGCTACTACTGGAAGGTTAGTTTGACTAAGGTTGACTTTGTGGAATAAGTCATCAAGGAAAGGCATTGAATTGGTCTTGGAGGGGCTTTGGTCAAAGGTCTAGTTCTTGGAATTCGTCAATTGAAGATTCTATAAGAAGAAGATTATTGTTTTTTTTCGTAAATCAGTGCCATGTGTGTAGCCTCCTCCACTTTGTCCCCTTCTCTAATTGTTGCCCTTAAGCTGATAGAAGTCCTTGAAGGTGATTGCCTCTCTGAAATCAGGTCCATAGGACTGATACTACACAAAATAGTCCCCCATGGGCATCTCCTCCTGCCCCTACGGCCCTCCAACACATGATGCTTGAAATGTGGGGATTGTTGACCTGGGTGGTGTGCTAGAAACAAGAGGTACATTGGGTGGATTTTCTGCATGGTGTTGCGAAGTACCTGAGCCTTCACCCAGATGAATTTCTCCATGAATCCCCTTGCCCTTGTTGTTGCTGCAGTTTTACTGCCTCAGTTCATTAAAGCCCCTAGACAAATTGCTGATGGCCTTCAAAAGATGTTGAGCAAACTCCTCTTCTTTGCTCATCTTATCTCCCTCATTATCCCCCATGTCTGGCCCCTCAACCTCCGAGTCAATGGTTACTGGATCAGAAGTAATTTGTGATATTTCCTCCTGTAAGTGACATTTTGCTTATCCTCTGGTTTCATAGACTAGTAGTTGCTCCCACAGGCTGAGCCAAGACTATGAGCTCTGATACCGTTGTAGTATCCCTAAGGAAAATTAACAACGAAAAACAAAGTATGCATAGTAAAACACACACAATTACACACAATATTAAACATCCAGAAAGACGCCAAATTATGTGTAGAACTGAGCCATGGAATTATGATAAATAGGGGGGTACAATATGAGATCAGAATGTATGCACTTGAGCTTCCTCTAGGCAAGCTAACAAGTCCCAGGTGATGAAATTAGTTGCTCAACCACTAGGAATATATCCCCCACAAAAGCTCGACGTTGGTCCTAGAAACTGCACTGATGTTTGCAAGAAATGGCTACTAGGTCCTCTTGTGGTGCTCAAAATTTCCAGGAAGTTAACCTCGGTCTCCCCACAAATAACCCACCAAGACCCATAAAGGGTTTGGCCAAATGTTGACCTCCGAAATTCGGCCCAATTTCCACGCTCTCCTCTAGCTACTGGGTATACCGACCTTCCTGAAATAACACTGCTGATGGCCCCAAAAATGGTTACAATATTTAGCAAAATTCGACATGGGAATTACTCCACAAGCAACAACCCCAATTCCACCTCCCCAGCTCCCACGTTGGTACGAAGCATAGTATTAAAAACTGATCGGTTCAAACCGGTAACCGGTCAAACCGGCAGAAAAACCTAGTTAAGGATGGCCTATGACCGAAAAAACCGGTCCAACTAGTGCTAACTGGCCGATTTAGGATGAAACCGGTCGGTTAGCTGCCACTGCTGTGGAGGACCCATGGACACGGTTTTGGACGGTGATGGGTGGGTTTGGAGGGAAAACCAGGGTTGTTTCCATCCAAAAACACCCTCCCCAATCCTTTAAAAGGAGGGGTACCCTCTCATTTGTCTCAGACATCTCATTTGGAGCTTTTGTGAGTTTGTTTGAGAGTTTGGAGAGTGTTGAGTTTTTGCTGGAGTAGTCATCTTGGAGGCTTGGAGTTGGAGCTAGAGCTATATTGGAGATAGTTTGGAGTTGTCAGTAGAGTTGGCATCTTCAAGAGGAGGCTAAGGAAGCTAGTTTGCATTTCCAGGTAAGGATTTTCACTTGAAAAATTCCTCATTTCACTGCTGTGCATGTATTAATTTTTTTTGTGTTCAGCTATGCTATTGCTATCAAATCTCTAGTTCTATGCTATCAAATTTTGTAGGCTACAATGTGCATTTTTTTCTTTCCTAAATTTAGCTTTGGTTTTCCATTTATCTTAGTTACAATTTTTTTTAAATGGCAGATTTCTTTGCAAATTTTAATTATTTCAAGTCAGCATGGCTCCAAAAGCCAAGGACAGTGCATGAGCTCATTGTGATGTGATAGATGGAAAAATCATATGCAAATTTCGCAATAAACCTATTGGATGTGGGGGTATTCTCAGATTGAAAGAACACTTGGCTGGGATAAGAGGCCAAGTAAAGCCATGTGAAGCACCAAATGAAGTGTTAGGTCTTGCTAAAGTAGAGTACCTTTCCAAGATTGAAAAATTTGAGCAGAATAAGGCTAGGGAGAAGGCCATCCAAGATGAAATTGCAAGGAAGAGGGAATTAATAGAAGCCATGAAAGAGAGTGGGTATGATGATTATGAGATTCAAGACTCCTCTTCTATCCTTTCCACCAATGACCCCTTTCACTATGTTCCTCCTTTTCTTGGCCAACAATCAAAATCAACAAAGAGACCAAACATCCAAAGTTATTTCTCATCCACTGCTAATCCCACAACCACTTCCTCCTAGCCAAGTCGTCAACCCACTTTGGATCAACATTGGAAAAAACAATGCAAAGAAGCTTCTTATCAATACATTGCTAGATGGTGGTATGATGCAGATATCCCATTTAATGCTGTTCACTCACCTTATTACCAAGCTATGTGGGACTCTATTATAGCTGCAAGACTTGAGGGGAGCTCTTTTGCAAAATGAGATTTCTTCCATTGATGAGTATAGAGAGTCATGGCTCAAAACAGGTTGTTCCATCATGTCAGATGGATGGACTGATGCATTGCACTGCACTATCATTAATTTCTTTGTTTCTTGCCCTCAATAAACCATGCTTTTGAGATTAGTTGATGCATCTGATAAGGTGAAGGATGCAACCCTTTTATTTGAGCTTTTGGATGACATTATTCAGGAAGTGGGGGAGCAGAATGTTGTGCAGGTCATTACAGATAATGCCTCAAACTATGTTCTTGCTGGAAAGATGCTTGAGTCCAAATATAGGACCATATTTTGTACTCCATGTGCTGCACATTGCATAGACCTCATGCTTGAGAACATAGGCAAAGTGGAGTGGTTAAAAAACACTGTAGAGGTTGCAAAATACATTTACAACCACTCATGGGTATTTACAACCACTCATGGGTATTGATAATTATTTTTGGAAAAGGTCTACAGAGCTTGTAAAAATTATCGAGCCCTGTTAAGGTGCTAAGGATGGTGGATGGGGAATAATTGGCAATGGGCTTCATTTATGAGGCTATGTATTAGGCAAAGGAGCAGATACGAGAAACTTACAAGGACAGGTTAGCTAAATATGGTCGTATATGGGAGATCATTGATTACAGATGGAACAATCAACTCCATCGTCCTATAAATGCAGTTGGGTATTTTTTGAACCCAATGTATCATTATAAAGTTAAGCTAGGAGATCTGTAGGATGGGGAGGTCAGAGCTAGATTGATTGATTGCTTGGAGTGCATGGTCCCTATCCATGCAAACCAATTGGAAATACATAAACAACTTACTCTTTTCAGTATGGTAGCTGGTACCTTTGGAAAAAACTTGGCAAAAATGGCAAGAGATGTGGATCAACTAGGTAAGCAATTCCAATTTGTTTTTCTTTTCAAGTTAATTTGTTTGTAAATAAGTTATGAAATGAACTGAGTTACTAATTAATGCCTTTTTCTTTGCAGCACATTAGTGGGAGTCATTTGGTGGCCAATGTCCTCAATTGCAAAAGTTTGCAATTAGAGTCCTCAAACAAACTTGCAATGCTTCAGGTTGTGAGCACAATTGGTCTGTTTTTGAGCGCATACACACGAAGAAGAGAAACCATTTGGAACAAAAACGGTCAAATGATCTTGTCTTCATGCAATACAACCTTCGACTAAGGAAGAACCAAATGATGAACGAAACACCTGATATAGATCCCATTATGTTGGACGATATTGATCCAACATCAGAATGGGTGGAGGAGACTAAAGATCCAGTGTTTGAGGTTGATTTTGATATTGACATGGCATTAGTGGGGGATGAAGCAGATTTGGTGGCGCCATTAGAACCAGGATTAGTAGCTGCATCAAGCAAAAACAAACAACCAATGGAAGGTACTAGTCGTGCAACTCGACTAACTCGTGCTTCCATTAGGTCTTGTAGTAGGCCAATGGCCTCATAGCTTGTAGCATTGTTTTTGGACTTTATAGGCCATTTGGAGCCTCATTGCTTGTGTATTTTGTCATTGATATGTATTGCACTTGGTGCCATTTTGATATATTCACCTTTACATGGTATATAAATGAGCAGACTTTGCATATTTTGTCCTTATTGGCTTGGAATCATGGTTGCAAATCTTAAAAATAATTTTTTTTTATTAAAAAATAATTATTTAATGTATTTTTTTTAAAATCGGTTCATTGAGATCTGAATAGTCCCGGCTTGATCGTTTCTGGTTCGAAACCCAGTTCATTGGGTCCACTGTCCCGTCACCGGTTCCGGTTTTTAATACTATGGTATGAAGGCACCACCGTGCAAGCCCACACAGTCCCTGATGGTGGCTGATTTTGCACAGTAGTCTCACACAAGATGAAGCCTAGGCAAAGCTCCAAGTCTCTGACAAATGATGGCCCTAGGCTTTCCCTGAAAGCCCAATAAATTCCCAGCTCCACAACCAGCTCCTCCAAATGTTGCGTATTCCCCTTTCTTGCGTCCAACTTGTTGAACCAACTCCACGAATTCAATACGCAAGCTCCCGGATCAAATCAATTGTAGTACAAATCACCTCCTTTGGTTGGCACTCAAAATCCACCAAAGGTAGGGTGAGATTGTAGCATGAAAATCTCATTTGCTCAATAGCACATGTAGACTTGGCTCTCAGCTCAAGTGCGCTAGTCAAGTGTGAATGTCAAATGATCAAAGATATCCCAAATGATGAATGCACCTCCTATTTTAGTCGTTGAGCCTCCAATTTCCCCATGTGGTTCCCATCTATCGATTTCACTCTCTCTCTTCTCTTCATGAGAGTGTATTAGCAAAGGGGAGCGTATTCCTCATTGGGGTGGCCCCACCATCCACTATCAAATCGATTTTCCCTTTTTGCTTATGTTGCATCCTTCTTTAACCTCAAAATTGCAAGTGGGACCCCTCAACCCACTTTCTCTAAGGTGCCACCCCAAAATTAACAAAATTGGTCAAAATTGATATCGCACTTATCAACCTTCCTAATTATCGAGCCCCGTTAAGGTGCTAAGGCTGGTGGATGGGGAAAAATTGGCAATGGGCTTTATGAGGATATTTATTAGGAAAAGGAGCAGATACGAGAAACTTACAAGGACAGGTTAGCTGAATATGGTCGTATATGGGTGATCATTGATAACAGATGGGGCAATCAACTCCATCGTCGTATAAATGAAGCTGGGTATTTTTTGAACCCAAAGTATCATTATAAAGCTCGGCTAGGAGATCTGTAGGATGGGGAGGTCAGAGCTAGATTGATTGATTGCTTGGAGCGCATGGTCCCTATCCATGCAGGCCAGTTGGAAATACATAAACAACTTACTCTTTTCAGTATGGTAGCTAGTACCTCTGGAAAAAACTTGGCAAAAATGGCAAGAAATGTGGATCAACTAGGTAAGTAATTCCAAATTTTTTTTTTCTTTTCAAGTTAATTTGTTTGTAAATAAGTTATGAAAAGAACTGAGTTACTAATTAATGCCTTTTTCTGTGCAGCACATTAGTGGGAGTCATTTGGCGGCCAATGTCCTCAACTGCAAAAGTTTGCAATTAGAGTCCTCAGCGAAACTTGCAGTGCTTCAGGTTGTGAGCACAATTGGTTTGTTTTTGAGTGCATACACACGAAGAAGAGAAATCGTTTGGAACAAAAACGGTCAAATGATCTTGTCTTCGTGCAATACAACCTTTGACTAAGGAAGAACCAAATGATGAACAAAACACCTGATCTAGATCCCATTATGTTGGACGATATTGATCCAACATCAGAATGGGTGGAGGAGACTGAAGATCCAGTGTTTGAGGTTGATTTTGATATTGACATGGCATTGCGAGGGATGAAGCAGATTTGGTGGCGCCATTAGAACCAGGATTAGTAGCTGCATCAAGGAAAAACAAACAACCAATGGAAGGCACTAGTCGTGCAACTTGACTAATTCATGCTTCCATTAGGTCCACTTTTGTTGTTATTGGTGGCAATGCTATTGAGGTTGCAGATGAGGTTGAGGCATCCTCAGACTTTGAACCAGATGATGTCTATGCAACTCCTGATGATGATCCTGTGTCTAGTAGTGGTGATGAATTTGATTGATCATGTGTACATTGTAGAGTCTAGACTCTAGACTTGTAGTCTTGTAGTAGGCCAATGGCCTCATAGCTTGTAGCATTGTGTTTGGACTTTATAGGCCATTTGGAGCCTCATTACTTATGTATTTTGTCGTTGGTATGTATTGCACTCGGTGCCATTTTGATATATTCACCTTTACATGGTATATAAATGAGCAAACTTTGCATATTTTGTCCTTATTGGCTTGGAATCATGGTTGCAAATCTTAAAAATAGTTTTTTTTTTATTAAAAATTAATTATTTAATGTATTTTTTTTTAAAAATCGGTTCATTGAGATCTGACTAGTCCCGGTTTGACCGTTTCTAGTTCGAAACCCAGTTCATTGGGTCCACTGTCCGTCACTGGTTCTGGTTTTTAATACTATGGTATGAAGGCACCACTGTGCAAGCCCACACAGTCCCTGATGGTCGCTGATTTTGCACAGTAGTCTCACACAAGATGAAGCCCAGGCAAAGCTCCAAGTCTCTGACAAATGATGGCCCTAGGCTTTCCCTGAAAGCCCAATAAATTCCCAGCTCCACAACCAGCTCCTCCAAATGTTGCGTATTCCCCTTTCTTGCATCCAACCTCCTTTGGTTGGCACTCAAAATCCACCAAAGGTAGGGTGAGATTCTCGCATGAAAATCTCATTTGCTCAACAACACATGCAGACTTGGCTCTCAGCGCAAGTGCGCTAGTCAAGTGTGAATGTCAAATGATCAAAGATATCCCAAATGATGAATGCACCTCCTATTTTAGTCGTTGAGCCTCCAATTTCCCCATGTGGGTCCCATCCATCGATTTCACTCTCTCTCTTCTCTTCATGAGAGTGTATTAGCAAGGGGGAGCGTATTCCTCATTGGCGTGGCCCCACCATCCACTATCAAATCGATTTTCCCTTTTTGCTTATATTGCAGCCTTCTTTAACCTCAAAATTGCAAGTGGGACCCCTCAACCCACTTTCTCTAAGGTGCCACCCCAAAATTAACAAAATTGGTCAAAATTGATATTGCACTTATGAACCTTCCTAAGTGGGAATATCGCAGAAGACCTTGGGAAAGTCTAGAAAGAAAGAAGACCCTTGACAAATAAATATCTTGGAGATGTGTCAATATGTATGCAGGATGTTGATGTTGCAACAAGCAGATGTCTTGATGAGGGGCCATCACAAAAAATAACTTTAATTTGATGTTTGTTTTTTAGTTTTGAACAATATCTGGATGGATTGATATAGGGCTACCAAAAGAAAAGTGTGGATGTCATCTACAACTGATACTCATTTGGAAGATCCTAAAATATGCTTGAAGTGGAAAAGGTACGTGTATGAGGAAAAGCTAGATATGGTCTAATGGATCACTCTCGGATGAAAGGAAGGATGACATGGATGAAATGGTTCGAGATGACGGATGCCCTACTAAGAAGTCCCAAAAGATGATGGCTCCATAATATTAAAATGAATTTCTTGACATCAAATGGAGGAGCACTACAAGCAGCTAAAGGTCCCATGGTCTCCACCAATGAAGAAAGAGTTGCTGTTGGAAACAAGTCTCTAGTTAAGAGGGATGAATTCCCTTAAATAAAATTTCATTTCTAACTATTCTAGAGTGACTTTCTAAAAATAGAAAGTCACGTCTATCATTGCGACGACGACTTTCTAAAATTAGTAAGTCACCTTGTTTCAATTGGTAATCATATATATATGATGGAAAACCACTTAACTTATCCTTAATCAATCTCAATTGTTTAATTTTTAATTTAATCATCAATATATATATATATATATTACGTTACTCTCTCTTCCTCTCTCTCTTTAATGCTTATGCACCTCTTACTCTCTCTTACGCTCTCTAATGACTTGTCATAAAAAGATTCCTCTTACACCTCTTTAATTCATATGTTACACTTCTCCTTAATGGCTAGAATTACTAAGACATGCGTACTCCCTCTTCATGGCATAAGCTACTGAGGCATGCGTTCTCCCTCTTGATGGCATGGGTTACTAATGCAAACGTGCATCCTTTATGGCGTAAGTTACACTCCTATTTTGGCATATGTAACTCCTCCTCAAGGCATGGGAGTTACTCCTTCATGAATTCAATCTCCTTGCTCTTCTTATATATTTGTGCCTCTCATCTTGTTAATTTCTCACTTGTGCATTGTGAAAGGAGAGTACAAACTTGAGAAAGAGAGAGTTAGAGAGACTAGAGAATATGTTAATTTTTAGTTAACGATGGTATGTTCTATGCTTAGAGCAATTTATTTTAATCTTTCTTATTAGCCCAATTCAATTTCCTGTTTAGCAATCACATCAACATTGACAATAAATGCTTATAAAACATAAACAAATAACCAAAAGACAAGCCAAAACAAGAGGACACATTATTTTGGCGGATGCCAGGGAAAAACCCCACCGTGGGGAAAACCCTTTGATCAAATCTTCTTATTATACTTCAAATTCAGCAGAGAGAGAAAGTACAATTTACAAATTTCCTTCAGTCAAACAACAGTCAACAGGATGCCCTAGCCAGCAAAGTCGACGTTGGTCAAACCAACAATATTCCTTCTCCAATGAAGCTTGGTCAAACCCAATCAAACTCGACCTCCAAAATCAGTCAAAGTCAGCCCAAAATAGTGCTGAAATATTCGGTCAGATATGGTCAATGCACCGATCAACTTTGTTGTCAACTCAAAAGTCAAACTGCCTAGAATTCTCGGATTTCATGCCACCAACTTCGGCCTCCAAAAATCAAATATCAGCCTAGAAAATCGAAGTCAAATCATCAAGGTTGACCCAATGTCAATGTTGGTCAATGCTGCTGCTGTGGCCCTAAAAACAGTCCGAAAATGTGTCCTTCCTTTCACACGTGCGGATGAGAAAGAGAGAGAGCCTTCTTGTGGTTGTACGAACCAATGAGGAGGAGAGATGATGTGTGATGAGATGATGTCCAAATGAGGAATGAGTCTCTCCTTTTTATATCCATCAGTGGGGGGTGGAGACACATCTTATGGGGCTTATGAGCCTACATAATAATTGTGGCCAACCTTGTCAATTTGCACACGTGTGAAAGAATAAATTCAAAATCCAACTTCTGCTCATCCAAACAAGATGATCTTTAGATCAAACTTGTACCTCCAAAAGAGGAATCCAACAAAAAATATCATCTCCATCAAATGAGCAGTCCAAAGTGGAGTTTGGCCCTAGTTGCCAAATTTAACACTCCCTCTCAACTAGGGAGAACTCCACCCGTCAATCCATTTGTCAACTAGTGCAATCCTGTCGTCCTGTACCATCATGTACCATCATGTACCATCCTATCATCCTGTGTCATCTTGCTGTCCCTGTGCTCTGCTCTGCTGAACTATGAAGAAATAATGAAGAAGATTTGATCGAGAGTGAGTCACAAGACCTTGCCACTCTCCACTAACCCGAAGTAAGTTTAAAGGTAAAAACCTCAATCAAACTTGATCCTAGATCAAGGTGTTGGACACAACCCATCCTAGATATAGAGAGTACGACAATACATGATGCATCCATCGGTAATGATATGGTCTCTATCCTCATTTCCCAACTCATTAGCCAGATGAGAGGTACTTCCCATGAGTCCCGGACTACATGGGTAGGATCAGTATGTATGTGAGGCATAGATCAGGAGAGGGTGAACCAACTCAATATCATAATGGTGTGGAAATAACACACCAAGGAAAGGTGAACCTTGCCCCGTGGTTGCTTATAGCTCCAAGAAGCTATCCCCAAGCCCCCTAGAGCTCCTAGAGCTCAAAGTCCAAATCAAGTAGGACCCTCATAAGAGGTTCCGTCCATGATTCCAAGCTTCTCATGGAAGGTTAAGAATTTGACTTTCCCTAGGAGCTTCGTGAGAATATCTGCGGCTTGCTCATCAATCTCAATGTGATGGAGCCTTATGAAGCCTCAATGTACCATATAGCAGATAAAGTGGTACCTACTACCTGATATCAATATGCTTGGAGAGGTCATGGAACACGGGATTCTCTGCAAGACGAATCCCACTTTGGTTGTCACAATGGATCACGGTGGTATCCAACACATGCCCAAACAACTCATTGAAGAGCTTCCTCAACCAAACAACGTCACAACAGGCCATACTTGCTGCAATGTATTCGGCTTCAGCAGTGCTAAAAGAAATCGATTTCTGCTTCCTGCTCATCCAGGAGATAGAAGCAGAACCTAAAGTGAAGCAACATCCAGATGTGCTCTTACGATCCACCACACAGCCAACCCAGTCAACATCGATATATCTATGGAGCCTCACATTCCCGAAAGTGTATCTTAGTCCATGATTGATTGTGCATATCTCAAGATATTCTTGGCAACAATCCAATGAATGTGATGAGGCTCGACCATATATTGATTCAACGTGTTCACTGCAAAACATATGTCCGAACGAGAGTTCAATAAGAACATCAGGGCCCCTACGAGTTGGTGATACTCAGTAGGATTTCCCAAATCAGGCCCAACAACACTTCCACACAACTTCTTAAATTGGAGTTCCATTGGCGTAGTCATGGACTTGCAGTCCACCATCACAAATCTTTCTAGTAGCTTCACAATATATTTTCCTTGAGAAAAGAAAATGTCACTTGGCTTTTGCCAGACCTCCAAGCCTAGGAAGTAGTGCATTAGTCCTAGGTCCTTCATTTCGAATTGAGAAGCCAACTTCCTCTTACATTGATGAATGATAGGGTCTGCACCTGTCAGAAAGAGATCGTCCACATAGAGAACCAGAATGAGAGGCTTGTCATTATCAACCTTAAAGTAAAGGTTTGGATCAGCTTCACTTCGTGTAAAGCCCATCTTCGTTAGATAACTATCGATTCTCTCATACTAAGCCCTGGGGCTTGCTACAACCCATAAAGGGCTTTCTTCAACCTGCATACATGTGTATCTCGATCTCAAACTTCGAACCCCAAAAGTTGTTCCACATAAACCTCTTCCTTGATTGTTCCATGTAAGGTAGTCTTGACATCCATTTAATGTAGACTCCATCCTTGCGATGCAACAAGGACAATAATTGAACAGATGGTGGTGTAGTGAGCAACAGGTGCAAATATTTCATCATAATGTATTCCTTCTTTCGGCAAGAAGCCTCGGGCAATGAATCTTGCCTTGAATTTTTCAACACTTCCATCGACTCCATGCTTGATCTTGTAGCGCCATTTAGAGGTGACAACAAACTTGTCCTTTGGTCTAGGGACCACATACCATACATCATTCTTTATGATCGACTCATATTCTTCGTTCATTGCATCCTTCCTGTTGTCGCCTTGCCGCCTTCACCTACCTACTAGTTAGTAAGAAAAGCCTTTAACCCCACAAGGTGTGGTTGGTGGAATTTAGAGAAGGGGCTGTCACCTATTCCCGACTCTCTCCATTTAAGCTATCTCCTAGGTTAGCTATATGGAGTGGTCCCTAAGGAAAAACTAAGTTAAAGATGTGAGTTTTCTAGGAGAGTTTTTAGAGTGAAATTGGTTTAGTTTTTAAGGATTCATGAGCATTTTTGAGCAACTTTTGAAATAATAATGACAAACCATTCAACCAGTGCATTTACAAATAACGTGCTCAAAAGTAAAATAATGCTCAAAGAGATGAGAACACAATAATCCTGAAATGGAAACAAAAGATGTTAGCACAAGGTATTTGCAAAATAAAAATGATTTTGGGATAACCAAATCACAACATTAAAACATATCTTGTCATAGTTAGAAACAACTAAAAATTAGATGCTAAATACGAAATTAAACTTTGCGAATATAGAAAGTGAGCATCACAATACTTGCATGAGATCAACAACCATCAAAAGACAAGTTAAAATAAATGTGATGAAGAGTGCTCTTGGTCAATTTTAGTTAAACTATCTCTACAACAAATATTTCAAATCAACTCTTCAATCCTCAGACCTCACCCTCACCCAAATTATGTGGATCTCACAGTGAGGAGTCAATAGGGGGGTAGAGGGTCCCTAGAGGTCTATACAACCAACTTATGTTGGAGGTAAAGTTTTAATGAGTGTTTGTATGAAATCGATGTTGATTAATCTCAATTAAATGGTACATGCAATGTTCTACAAGAGATGAGATAACGCTTACTTGCAATAACGAACCAAACTTTGAGAGAAAAATAGGCTTATGTGTGTTGTAGCATTAAATGGCAAGTGGAATGAAATAAGTTCTCATTAAAAAGTGCTTCAATGGTTCTTCAAAATGTATAACATGCATGGACTAAATAGTGAAGCATAAACATTAACTTAATGGAAACTTGCCAACCATGTGAATTGCTCACACATGAAAAGAGATTTGCTGTAATGAATAAAATAATATAAATAATGATTAATTAGTTAATTAGTATTTAGGTTGAAAGGGCATGTCTAAGTGAGACATGACCTTTCGTGAAGAGGCACCTGTCTAGGTATATAAGCAGGTCTCATTTGTAATTCTCAATCAATCAATTCTCATTCATTATACATTTAATATAATATTTGTATCCTCATAGATATTTTTATATTTCAAGTCTTCTGGAGTATTTAACTTGAGAAGGAACTTTGTTCGCTTCATTTGGTATCAGAGCAGTTCGAGCCTTCGGCCGCCTAACCGCTGCACAGAGCCATGCTCTCAGATTCAGGTCTTTGACCGTAAAATTCATCAACATTGTTGCCGTTGAAGCATTTCGCTACACTTTTGGAGTTTCTCCGTTTGCTAATTTCGTCAGAGGCCCTTGGGATATAAGAGAATATATATATATATAAAAAGAGAATATATATATTAAAAAAAAATTTGAAATATATTCATAAAAAAAAAGAAAAAAAAATTGAGATTATAAAAGAAAAAAATTATATAAAAAGAAAGGAAAAGTCAAGGAAAAAAAAAAAAACATAAAACTTATCACTGCCGCAGTTGCGCCAGTGTAGCACCAAACCTGACTGACAAGCGCCATTGTCCACTCTTCGAGCAGGAAAATAATAGTTGCTACCATTGTGCGTTGCTGCTGGGACCACCAAACCACATCGACTCATACTCCATCCAAACGCGGTCTCATAGCACTTCGTTGCCTTCCTCCCCGACGACATACCTCCTTCTCATAGCCATTCCTTCGATCTTTAGCTACCGCACTACCACACCTCATACCACAGTTGCCGCCATTCTAGATGAGCCTGACATACCAGAGAACACTAGCCACCGTGCTGCCACAACACTGCTGCTACACCGTTTCACCACCTACGCACCTGCCATCGTAGCTCTGATAGACATCCCAACCATCGCACTAGATCCGCCCTTCTAACTGCCTCTATCCGCCATTAGTGTGTCGTTTGATTATACTATCACACACAAAATCGCAGTCTATAACGCTTTATTTTTTCACGCCCGTCTAACAATTATCTCTGCTGGTTTATTATCACCGACTCCTTGTGTGTATGTACTCCACTACTATCTAATTGACTCATTTAAAAACCACGGCGTTACAAGAAATCTCCTTATAAAATTACGACACTAGCAATCTCAAAAACGATTTTCGATATCTAAGGTTCATAAATCTATTCCTTAAATAAATAAAAATTACTTTATATAAAGGAGAGGGGGGGAGGGAGGTGGCAAATTTATACAATTCTATATATCCATACAAAGGAAAAGAAGATATTTAATAGGAGTCAATTGAGACAATATTTAGATATTCTTTTTAAAGTACAAAAGGAAAAAAGAAAATAGTGATTATTTTATGAAAGTGTGAAGAAGTGAAAGACTCATTAATATTGAAGGAAGCAAAATGAAGGAAGCGTAAGCAAAATGACATCTAATTCAGAATTGAAGGAAGGAAGATTTTTAGAAACCTTACCTTGTGACGCTAAAGTGCTATTTAAATTTAAAAGAACTCTCACAGGAAAAAATGTCACTATTGCTATATCACCCGCTGAAGAGAAAAATTATAGAAACCCTAAAATTGCCAATCAATTGGTGATTCCTGAGTAAAAAATAATCGAAAAATTAGATTTTTTAACAAAAAAATTACGACATAAAAAGTCTACAACTAAATATCGAGGATTATACTTTTATCTCTCAATTTAATGTGAAAGCCTTACTTTTTGACAATAGTGATATTGTGTTGGGTTCACCATGGATGGAACCCTAGGGTCATTTATCTTAAATACGAAAAATAAGTTTTTGATATTCTCTTACAAAAAGAAGAAAATAACACTACAAGATGTTAACTTAAAGCCAAATTCAGTGACGCCTGAAGACATACAAGAAATTTCAAAAGTTATTTTTCAAGAAGGTAAAATGGTGATACAAAATATGCATAAGGAATTGAAAAAATCACCACTAACAAGAATGAAGAAGTTTCACGACTAAAAGACCATAGCGAAAAATTACTAACGCAAATTAAGAAGCTGAAGAAGGACAAGAAGTCATTAGAAAACAAGGTGCAACAACTTGTTGAAAATGAAGCTTCGAAATTCTCAAATGTAGAAGTTCAAGTTGAAGAAAAAACGAACATTGATCCAGTAAATGTCACGACTCAAGAAAAAGACAAGCAAGTTGTGGAAGATACAAACTTAGATGTTGCAGTTCAGACGAGGAATATTCTAAGTGAAGGTTCTGTAACCAACTCAACAACATCCTTGCCATAAGAAAATCAAAAAGTTGCCACACATCTAATAAGGGAAAGTTAAACAAAAAAAGTTCCCTATCGACATCCAAATCACGAGAGCAGACAACTCAACCAAGCTATGTATTTAGAACAGAAACAACAAGCTGATGTTTTGAAGAATACTAATGCCAGTGCAATCCGCTTAAGTGATAATTCATCACAAGTTTCAAGTCACCATAAGATTCCACAGAAGATTGATTTAGCATGGTTCGATCCGTTCTCAGTGCGACAATTTGGTTTGTCATTTAGAGGATCATATCAACTTTTATTGACAAGGATAACTACCCCAAGATGTGAAGACATTCGTAGCAGGAAAAGAAATCAAGGTCTTTCATCAACAAGCTTTGAGGACAAAGCTTTTTGAGGAGGAATGCAATGTAATGAGTAAAATAATATAAATAATGATTAATTAGTTAATTGATAATTAGGTTGAAAGGGCATGTTTAAATGAAACATGACCTTTCGTGAAGAGGCAGTTGTCTAGGTATATAAGCAAACCTCATTTGTAATTCTCAATCAATCAATTCTCATTCATCATACATTTAATATAATATTTGTATCCTCATGGATATTTTTTTTTATATTCCAAGTCTTCTGGAGTATTTAACATGAGAAGGAACTTTGTTCGCTTCATTTGTTGAAGTTTGTAGCCTTTGGAGCTCATGCATGTAAGTTTAATTAAGCCCAAAATTTAGTGAGATGGATGTAGAGTGCATTAGTTGTTCATTCTTTAGCATGCATGAAATGAAAATCAGAAAATGAGTCAATCCACCCAAGAAGTTCCTTCTTCTTCAACCAAGGAAGGGGAATACCATGGGAAAAATATCCCAAGCTCCCTCAAGCAAAAAATGTTATTTTATTAGCGATTACAGATGAGGGAAAGAGCCTCTAAGAAGGCTGCCCAAAAGGAGGTCCTTTTACGAAGATAGGGCTTGGAAAAGGCTAGATCTCCTCTTCAAAGACGACAACAAAAACTCATGGGGAAAACCTTCAAAACATAATTTTTTCAAGGCTCGAAGACCCACGACAAAGATCGTGTTGCTGCTGTCCTAAAGTTGCTTACGTCCTCCCTAAAATTCGATTTTGAGGTAATGGAAGGCTTTACATGTAAGGAGGATCAATAGTTTTTTGTCGTCTTTTCTTCAAGCTCCTCGTTTTTGATGCCCAAACTTATAGATTGCGAAAGAAAATCAAATGTTAGATCGAAATAAACAAGATCTAAAGTACAAATTAATATACAAAGACACTAGCCCAAGAAATGAGAGTGAACCCTCATTCTTGCCTAGTCTAGAAAATGCTCTTGAAGTAGCAAATATGACTTTAAAACGCTCTACAAAGGGAAATTTTTAGATTTTAAAATTTGAAGTAGATGATCAAGTAGCTAGAGAACGAGAAAACTCCCTCTTGGTCTTTCTTTGATGAAAGACTTGGGGTCGAAAATAGCTTAGTCTTGGATCGCTTTGAATCTAGGAGTGAGTTGGTCTATGTGAGACTTCTCCCATGCTCGGATGGATTTCCTACACACAATAAAAATAGATCTTCCCTACACGATTGAACAAATATCAATTTGCAAAAGGATTAGAGCATCATAATGAATAAGATAAACCAAACATTCCTCCAAAAATGACTTGGCAAGCTTATTTCTAGAATACTACTCTAAATCAATGTTACATGCAAGATAGCTTGCATATATCAATCCAAGCTAGATGGAAAATATAAACTAATAATGATCAAACATGTAAATGAATTCAAACACAATAGCAATAGTATGGAAAGAAACCACCTCATAATTCCAAGAGAACTTCTGCTAAATAGCCCCAAAGTCTTGATTTTATTGATATGCAAAAATGACAGAGTTTCCTCAAGCCCAATAGCTCATAACATGATACAATACAATAGTCCACAACTTTGTTATATAGAGATTCGGGAACAATTCCCAAAGACGAATGCATGTGAGAAGTGAACTTGGAGCAAATCCCAAGTAAATGTAAGCCAAGTTTCATATGGAGAACACTAAGACACCTAGAGCAAAATCGAATTTCTTTGTGCACACTAAGGGAAGTCGAATTCCCATATGATCCAGTGAACTCATCCATAAGCCAAACAAAGTCCCATGCTACACCAAGTCCACCACTGCAAACTCGAACCAACTGAAACTGTACCTGTAGATGTCCCCAGTGATCTTCTGCGTAGGTCCCTGAGAACTGCGTGTTTCCTCTGAGTGGCTGCGTAGTCGAAGCTCAAGGAATAGTGTAAATCCTCTGAGTGAAGTGTTGAGTGTTGTCGCACTCCAGATAGATCGTGGGAAGAGGTCTCCACTTGTTCTTCAGTTAACTGATCATGTAAAATAATCCTTTAATGCTTAATTGCCTTTAATAAATTCGATTTTCCTTGTGTGTAACTGCCGCTTTATCTCTGGAACATTTGATTTTAAATAAATAAATGATGAATTAATGATGCAGTGTGCTTAGTCATCCTCCACATGTCCATTGACTCAACTCTTTGACTTAGAATAATTTCCAAGTCATTTCCACGTCATTTTGTCACATGGAATAATTTATTTCTCTCTATTTTATTTAATTCTAGCCTAATTAAATGCCACAATTTCCACTAAAATAAGGAAATGTGGGTTTTGAGGGTCCAAAATTCATTGTTAACCCCTCAAAGTGTGTCATAGTAGAAAGTTGAGGGTGAGAGGTGTAATTTTGATTACTCATACCTCATACAACTTCTCTAGACAACATTTATTACAATCCAATTACAATTTTTATTGCAATTTTTAACCGGCGGGAATTCTAAAAAATTAAAAAATCGCTACCTAGACCTAATCAAATTCCATGAAATTTTTTGTGTGTTCTAGTATGATAATATACATTGACTCTAGACACTAAGATGTGTTAGGGGCACAACCTTCAAGCTGTAACCTCGGCTTTGGGGTAATGTAATGAGTGAAAAAACCTAGTAAATTATTCGCCGCTAAAAAAAAGGAATAATTAACCAAATAAAAAAAATAGTCCAAGGCGTACTTGCTTGCTTATCGAGCCCAACATCCTAGGCATGTTACAAACTCAATACTAACTCAAATTCATCATCACTAGCATCACTTATTACCTATGTTGCACGAGTTTCTGGTACGTGGGTACTTTGGGTACGTGGGAACGAGTATCTGGTACGGCTAGAAGCTTTGCCCAAATTTACAGGAAACGTCAAATTGGGGAGCGGCAATAATATAATATATTAAAAAATAAAATTTAATATATATGATTTTTTTTAAATAGTGTAAAGATTAAATGTTTTAATGTAGGAACAATAAAAATACTCAATTAAATAATGATAATCATGTCTTCTTTTAATTTTTATTATCTAAATATTTGTATAATGAATAATCATTCCTATGAACGTGTGATATATATACATATAGTATGGACTTGGTGAAAGATGATACTAATATGCACCATTATGAATCAAACAATCAACATAATGAATCCGAGTAAGAGTAAATTATGAGAATTAAAATGTTGTTGCCTAGACTTAAAAGAATAAAGTATAACACAGGTATTTCTTTGCACGAATCTTAAAGGTCAAAGTTTATGAAACACTAATCACGGTGTGAAATCAAGCGTGAGAAAATTGCTTTTAAGTTTTATCTTATCCAAAAAAATGTGATCCCATGATCCACAGTAGCCCCGTGACATGGTGTGACACGCAAATGACAGAAACAAATAGGAAGACATTCCTGCAATCCACTAATAACGTTCCCACCAGAAACCCGCTCCGGAAACAGCAAAACTTGCAAACAGAAGCTTCCGAAAATCTCCAACGCTCCAATCAAGGTTTCCGCCCATTTTGGAGCGTTTCCTACCCGCTCCAAAGCTCCCAGGAGCGGCGGAGCTTGGGGTACTTGCCCTCCAAGGACTGGGAGCGGTACCCGTGCAACGTTGCTTATTACAATTTCCCTTAGGGCGTGGAATCTGGGTACAAGAGAAAGATGATGAGAAATAGAAGTAGAGTTCAAAAACTCTATTGAACTGATGATATCTGATGGTACATGTTGGTCAGGGTTGTTATTGATGTCAATATCGCATTGTTCATGATGGCAAATTCTTATGATGTGTGATGTTGCCTAAATGTCCATTGATCATAATATCCTAATGATGATGTCCTTGAACTAATCATGAAAATTCCCTAGATCCCGGGTGATGTCTTTACCCTTAATAAGGAAGTCTAAAGATGCCATGTCAATCATGTGCCTATGATTGATGCTCATAGTGATCTAGCCTTTAAGTGCCAATGATGTATCTAATATACAAGCCCTTGATGACATATCGAGGACTATACATGAATGACCTTACATTGATGAAATATAAATCTCGTGATGAGCTCTCTCGATTAAAATAAATGGATGCTGCACTATGACATGGTTGGTAACATGATTGATGCTACACTATCACACATAAGGACATACATAATGATGACATGGACAATGATGGGAGATATGACATGAATGACCTCACCATACTTGATGACATATAATGACATTGTTGGATACATGACAATGGAGAAGCCATTAATGACCTCTTGCTGTCCTAATCACCTTTTGCACTAAAAATTCCAAACAGTCTTAAAGAAAATTATTTTTTGACATCTTGAAGACATCATTTCAAAATGGCTCCTTCACCATCTTAAACAGGACTCCTTTCTCTTTCCAACGAGCCCTCATATGCCCCAAAACTCCCCGTTGTTAGGAAGATATTGATTTTTAAAGTTGTGCAATAATTATTCCTGTTTTGGAACCGACCTGTCCTAGTTCACATGTCGGCTTGCCTTAGTGACGTGTCTTCTCACCTTAAACGCAAAACCAGTATAAATACAATTCAAATCTTCTCATTTTAGTCATCCATTTCGGTCAAGATCTGTTAGAATAAGAATAGAAGGATAAAGGAGGCCTAAGAGGATAGGAAAACATTGTTTGGGAAATTTTTTAAGATCATATCACTGTTTAAGTCCCTGAAAGGCATATAAGGAACTGGGACCCTTGTGACAGTAACCAGAATTAGAAGGAGGCACAAATTATGGATTAAAGGAGCTCGTGTTTGCTTTCTGAGCTTGGATCTGTGCTAGAGAGCATGGTACAGTCATTGTAAAGTTCAGAATTTCGATATCTCTGAAATTTTGAAGAGTATTTACAGAGTTCGGACCTTCTTCAGTGGGTATATCTGCAGTCATACTACAGTGATAACAACTGTAATACTCTTTGTACCTGTGGCTTATAAGTTATTACTTCAACAATAACCTTTGGCACTGTGTGGATTGTATTCTGGTGCAGCTACAGAACTCGGATCTGTTTAGGTTAACACCTCTTCGGAACTGTTGATATATCTTCCTTACCTCAAATCAATAAATCATAGATTTGTTCAGGCTTCAGATACCTTGTAACCTCGGACCTAGACACAACCTACACCTCAAGCATCACAAGGCTCGGATATATAAATATTGTCTCCACCTCAGGCTCAGATAAATGAAAGACAATCTTGTAGTCATTTCTGTGGAGAGCTTGGACTATCAGTAAATATGGTCTAAAGGGTCTGTCCTATAGCTACATATATGTATATATCTGTGCTATACCAGTGAAGGAGGAGACAACTACAACACCAAGGACAACAACTTAGATACATTCCAGCACCTTGAGGTTTCAGTGGTTCACTATTGAAATAACTCTGGTGGCATCATAAAGGCACATGCAGTCAGTGGTGGAGGTCTAATAAATTGAGGAACCATGGACAGTCATTCATGCTTTCATGCTTTTGGAGATAGCTCAAACCTAAGGCATAAGACCTCCTCAAAGTGTAATTTGAAGATTGATCTTGGAGGAATACTTTGAAAGGAGTTTTGAGGCCTAGGCTATAGGAGCAGTTTTGGGACAAACTCTTGGAACCTTGATTGAAGGAGCAGAAATTTGGAGTACCTTTTGAAGCACTCTTGGAGAATTCTATTGAAGACACATTGAATATTTGTGGAGATCATTGGAGGCGATGATGCATTGATGAAGCCATCATGAGGTAACCTTGTAGAAATTGTTTGGGTAACATGAAGAGCTGTGGAGACACCCTCATGAGCAGACAAGGTTGTCATTGATGATGTGACACGGAGACTAAGTGATGGGAAAACTGAAGATTGTCAGGGCTCATTGAAGAATACTTTGGGAGCTGTGAAGAATAACCAAGCATATTTTGACGAAGTGAAGTTGAGGGTTAGAGCCCAAGAGATTGGAGCCTCATAGAGACAAGGTCAGTGCCTTGGAAGATAGGGTTGGAGGCCTAGAGGATTGGAGTCCTCAAGAAACCAGGTCGGAGCTTGTACCAGAGATAGGGTTGGAGCCCTAGAGGTTCGTGCCTCAAATTTACAAGGTTGGAGCCTTGGAAAGACCAAGTCAGTGCTTGGCACAATACAGGTTGGAGTTTGGAAGATTGGAGTCTTCATCTAGTTTTGGAGCCCTATATCATTATTGTACTTTACTTATTGTAAAGAAGAAATTAATAAAAGTATCTATTCCATCATTGTTCATTTTGTGTTCTAAATATAAGTGATCTAACTGGTAAGTTAACAATTGAAAAGAAATATTGATTCACCCACCTTTCAGTGTTTCTAACAATTGGTATCAGCGCCAGTACTTCACTCAAAGCCTAACAGCTTGAAGGTTGATCATTATAACACAAATGGCGAAGCCAAGGAAGAAAGTCTCCAATCGTCTTAAAGATTTGTCTTCCTCAACCATTGAAATTGATGTCAACCAATTTGTGAAGGCTCCATTGTTTAATGGAAACTTTGATATATGGGAGGCAAGAATGAGGAATTTCTTGAAGACTCAAGGAATTGAAGTTTGGAAATCAGTGATTATTGATGACATGATGGACGAAGAATCCAAGGAGTACAATACAAGACTAGTGAAGGCAATTTTGAATGGGCTACCAAATTTTGTGAAGGCCAATTTTGAAAAATGTTCGTCAGCAAAAGGCTTATGGGACAAACTTCATGATCTTCACTCAAAAGGAGCGTTGACAATGATCTCTAGTCAAGAAGATGATGGAAAACAAGAAAGAAGTCCAAAATCCATCAAGGTGTTGAGAATTTGTAGGGCTTGAGATTAATACAAAATTCTCTTCTTGATAATTGCTTGTGAGCTTGCTTATGTATTCTCTTCTTTAACTTAGTTCATCTTTCATCAAGTCAATTACCAAAGTACTTAGTCAAATGTAGAGACAGGATTATTTTCACTTGTAACTAAATATCTTGAAATGTAGTTAGGAAGGTAAATCTCTGACTTACCTTCCTCACTTTCTACCACTTTTAGATCAGCCCGTCTTCTTACAATCACTGTCTTGACATTGGCAAATTCCTTCAATAAATATTTTAAATCTCAAATATATATGCACTATACCCTTCTGCACCTATCCACAATCTAGCTCCTGTACCTTTCGTAATCTGTACTCTTGTACCTTCCACAATTTGTATTCCTATACCTTCCACAATCTGTACTCATGTACCTTCCGCAATTTATACTCCTGTACCTTTCGCAATTTATACTCCTGTACCTTCTGCAATCTGCACTAAACTCTGTCCTTAGATCCGCACCTTTTAATCGCTATATAACCTCAGACAGATCCACAATTATTGTCTCTTCTATGCAGCATATGTGATGGTATAAATAGTTGTTCCTGCCAGATAATAAGCCTACCTTCTAGCTATTATGTAGGCTGACTTCCACACAATTTGTAGGCCGACTTCCTTGCATCAAATAGGCTTATCTTCAACATCGAATATGGGCAGTCTTGAAGGCCATTCTTCCGCACTGTCTTGGAGGATATTCTTCCATTTACATGACTCTTAATTACACTTTTGTTCATAAGACAAATCCTAATAGACAACAAGAAGAAGACTACAGACCTATAAAAATCTTGCTCATGAAAACCATGAAGCAAGTAAAGCAAAAACACATTTTATTATTTTTGACTTCTTCTTTACATAAGTACATAATTACATAGTTAACATGAAGACTGGCCTAGTTACACTTTTCAACACAAGGAAGCTAAAGATGAGAGAGATGACAACAAGGCTAAAGAAGACCTAGAAGATGAAGAGAACAAAGAAGAATTTGAAGAAGATCTCTTGAATAAACTTATAGCTTCCATGGAAGAGATTAACAGGTTGAAAAAGGAAAACGAGGAACTTAAGAAGAAAGCGCAAGATGGTAATCAAGACAAGACAAGGAAGGAAGTTGACTTTGTCAAGCTTCAAGTACAAGAAAGAGATGAGGAGCTCGCCAAACTTAAGGAGGAATTTCATCAAAACAAAAGAAAGCATCATGAAGAATTCATATCTATGATAAATCAATTGGATAAGGCAAAGAAAAGGGAAGAAGCTTTGTCAAGCCACCTTGAACAAAGACTTAAGAGCTTGAACAATCTTGAATCAAAGATTGGTCAATACAAGGAAGAGGTCTCCTCTCTTAGATCTCAACTAGAAGAAGCAAGGAAACAAGCACAAGGAGCCGAGAAGGTGATGGAAACTTTGGCATTCATAGAAGGACAAGTTGATGAAGCAGAAAAGGAGAGAAACACCATGATATGCCAACTATATGCCAACTAGAAGAAAAGGATGAAGAAATCTTCAAACTAAAATTAGACATCAGTCTTCTCAAGGCCCAATCATGTGAAGAAACCAAGTTGAAGGAAGAAATGGAGATCGATCTATCAAAGAAGGATGAAGAATGCAAGAAAATGAAAGAAGAAATTGATATCCTTAAAAAGGAAGTTGATCATTTGAACAAGAGCCTAAAGAGCTCCCAAACCCTAGATGACATCTTGAGTCATCAAAGATCTCCTCTTGATAAATCGGATCTTGGTTATGCAGGTGAATCTTCAAACAAGAATGATGCAATCCCTAATGCTTCAAACAACAAGGATGTGGAAAAGCTTGGAAGAAATATTGATGCCCTCTGTTCCAGCAAAGGCAAAAAGAAGAGTCAAGATGACATTGTAAGAAACCATACTCCAAGAAGATATGCTGATGGTGTCAAGAATGCTAGAGGCAATAAATTTGAGCAAAGGATCCCAAGGCAAAATTATTTTAGAAGTACATCAAGGCAATCTCCATCCTCCAGTTACAAAAGTATATTTTTTGGTTATTGTTATTCTTGTACAAATTTTGGGCACATGGAAAAAGATTCTAGGGCATATCACAAAGACAAATATAATGCCCTGTCAATCTCCTAGAAGCAATTTTGTAAGAAGAAGTCATGATTTCTTATTCATGAACAAGATGGAGTGATTCCATTGCCATTACATTGGACATATGGCAAGTGAGTGTAACTTGACTTGGGTCCCTAAAACCATGACAACCAAGCCAAAGAAGAAAATTACACAAGTATGGAAAAGGAAGCAAATTGGATCCGAAAGTCTCTTAGACACTCAAGCCAACAACACATGTTGATTTGATGATGACATCCTTGGCATATATGATATTCCAAGTTTCGATGATGAGACTCTGCCAAAAAGGAGATCATGCATACTGTTAGGGGGAGGTTATGATTCTTAACCATTCTTACAGATGCTATCCGTGAAGAAATCCTTGATGAGTCACACATGGACAATCTTGATTGATCATATCTTGGGAGTAACTCCATTGAAGAAAATCATAAAATTATGAACATGTCTTCTGCTTAATCAACAGGCAACAATCTTTCTTTCTTGAGCAAAAATAAGAGCTAGAGAAGTTTATGCAGGCAGGGGGAGTTGGTTCATCTCATGAAGAAATGCAATCTATCATGGACCACACTGCCAAAAGGAAGAACACCCTGATAGGGGGAGCAACATACTTATGAAGAATTATTATCGATGAAGAAAATATGATGAAGAGAAGCAGCTTGATAGGGGGAGTACTTGGGCACCCTATTTGCCATTGATGTCAAAGGGAGAGAGAATGTTGAGAAGGCAAGAATATTGCCATCAATGACAAAGGGGGAGATTGTTGGTCAGGGTTGTCATTGATGTCAATGTCGCATTGTTCGTGATGGAAAATTCTTATGATGTGTGATGTTGAATAAATGTCCATTGATCATAATACCCTAATGATGATGTCCTGGAACTAACCATGAAGATGCCCTAGATCCCGGATGATGTCCTTACCCTCAATAAGGAAGTCTAAAGATGCCATGTCAATCATTTGTCTATGATTGATGCTCATAGTGATCTAGCCTTTATGTGCCAATGATGTATCTAATATACAAGCCCTTGATGACATATGGAGGACTATACATGAATGACCTTTCATTGATGAAATATAAATCTCGTGATGAGCTCTCTGGATTGAAATTAATGGATGCTGTACTATGACATGGTTGGTAACATGATTGATGCTACACTATCACACATAAGGACATACATAATGATGACATGGACAATGATGGGAGATATGACAATGGAGAAGCCATTAATGACCTCTTGCTGTCCTAATCACCTTCTGCACTAAAAATTCCAAACAGTCATAAAGAAAATTATTTTTTGACATCTTGAAGACATCATTTCAAAATGGCTCCTTCACCATCATAAAGAGGACTCCTTCCTCTTTCCAACGAGCCCTCATATGCCCCAAAACTCCTCGTGGTTAGGAAGATATTGATTTTTAAAGTTGTGCAATAATTATCCTTGTTTTGGAGCCAACCTGTCCTAGTTCTCATGTCGGCACGCCTTAGTGACGCGTCTCCTCACCTTAAATGCAAAACTAGTATAAATACAAGTCAAATCTTCTCATTTTAGTCATACATTTCGGTCAAGATATGAGAGAATAAAAACAGAAGGATAAAGGAGGCCTAAGAGGATAGGAAAACATTGTTTGGGCAATTTTTTAAGATCAGATCACTGTTTGAATCCTTGAAAGGCATATAAGGAACTGGGACCCTTGTGACAGTGAACCAGAATTAGGAGGAGGCACAGATTATGGATTAAAGGAGCTCGTGTTTTCTTTCTGAGCTTGGATTTGTGCTAGAGAGCATGGTACAGTTGTTGTAAAGTTCAGAATTTCGATATCTCTGAAATTTTGAAGAGTATTTACAGAGTTCGAACCTTCTTCAGTGGGTATATCTGCGGTCGTACTACAGTGGTAACAACTGTAATACTCTTTGTACCTGTGGCTTATTACTTCAACAATAACCCTTGACACTGTGTGGACTGTCTTCTGGTGTAGCTACAGAACTCGAATTTGCTTAGGTTAACACCTCCTCGGAATTGTAGCCTCGGACCTAGACACAACTTACACCTCAAGCATCACAAGGCTTGGATATATAAATATTGTCTCCACCTCAGGCTTAGATAAATGAAGGACAATCTTGTAGTCATTTCTGTGGAGAGCTTGGACTATCAATAAAGAAGGTCTAAAGGGTCTATCCTGACTCCTATAGCTACATATATGTATATATCTGTGCTATACCAGTGAAGGAGGAGACAACTACAACACCAAGGACAACAACTTAGATACATTCCAGCACCTTGAGGTTTCAGTGGTTCACTATTGAAATAACTTTGGTGGCATCATAAAGGCATATGCAGTCAGTGGTGGAGGCCTAATAAATTGAGGAACCGTGGACAGTCATTCATGCTTTCATGCTTTTGGAGATAACTCAAACTTAAGGCATAAGACCTCCTCAAAGTGTAATCTGAAGATTAATCTTGGAGGAATACTTTGAAAGGAGTTTTGAGGCCTAGGCTATAGGAGCAGTTTTGGGACAAACTCTTGGAACCTTGATTGAAGGAGCAGAAATTTGGAGTACCTTTTGAAGCACTCTTGGAGAATTCTATTGACGACACATTGAATATTTGTGGAGATCATTGGAGGCGATGATGCATTGATGAAGCCATCATGAGGTAACCTTGGAGAAATTGTTTGGGTAACATGAAGAGCTGTGGAGGCACCTTCATGAGCAGACAAGGTTGTCATTGATGATGTGACACAGAGACTAAGTGATGGGAAAACTGAAGATTGTCAGGGCTCGTTGAAGAATACTTTGGGAGCCGTGAAGAATAACCAAGCATATTTTGACGAAGTGAAGTTGAGTGTTGGAGCCCAAGAGGTTTGAGTCTCATAGAGACAAGGTCGGTGCCTTGGAAGATAAGGTTGGAGCCCTAGAGGATTGGAGTCCTCAAGAAACCAGGTCGGAGCCTGTACCAGAGATAGGGTTGGAGCCCTAGATGTTGGTGCCTCAAATTTACAAGTTTGGAGCCTTGGAAAGACCAAGTCGATGCTTGGCACAATACAGGTTGGACCCTGGAAGATTGGAGTCTTCATCTAGGGTTGGAGCTCTATATCATTATTGTACTTTACTTATTGTAAAGAAGAAATTAATAAAAGTATCTATTCCATCATTGTTCATTTTGTGTTCTAAATATTAGTGATCTAACTGGTAAAATTAACATTTGAAAAGAAATATTGATTCACCCCCCTCTCAGTATTTCCAACAGTACAAATGTCTTCTGGTTCATCCTTGGGCATGGAGTCTTCTCATTTTCATCAGGTGCCACTCTAGTGGTCAACACTTCCAAACTTGGTGCTTCACGACTTCTTCAAACGTTCTAGGCTCAGATTGGACAATGGTGCTCATTGCTACGAAGTACCCTTGGTACCTATTCGACTTCTTACCTTCACGGAATGTTCCCCTTGGTGAAATGTCTCTCGGCATCTTATTTGAAGAAGTGGGCTCTCTAGGAGGTGGATCTATAGGATCCATCGGACCTTCAACATCGGGCATCTATCTGTCCTTCGGTTATGAAAGTGACATAATACAAGCATCCTCCCAAGGATGTTATGGGCAACATACCAGATAGATCATAATGAATCAATTGTAGAACGTCAATAGTCTTGGTGTCACTTGGGGGGAATGGTCCCTTTGTATGTTTCCCTTCGGCACAACCTTGACACACACCTTCATGTTCAACTTCAAAATCGGGCATACCTGTGACCACCTTCCTTGCTTCAAGAAAGGCTTTATAATGAAGGTGTGCAAACCTCTGGTGCCATAGTTCGAATTGAAGAGTTGTGTTACATGTCATGGCTCCCAACAGACTTCCTCCAACCTTATAGAGTGTATCAAACCTGAAACCAACAGTGAATGATTCTTTGAAATTTCTCTTCCAAATGCGTATCATTCCATCAATGAATGACACCTTGAATCCTTTGTCTTCCATCGCCGAGATAGACACCAAATTCTTTTTAAGTCAGGTACATACAACACATCTTGCATAAGAAGGACTTGACCTTGATTTAGATGGAGAGTCATAGTCCTTGTCCCTTTCACGGGATAGGTGGCATTGTCTCCAACCACGATCTCCAAATTAGTTTCCTTTTCAATCAAATGTGAGAGGGCATCTTTATATCCAGTGAAGTGGCTTGAGGAACCACTATCAATCAACTAATTATCTAGGGTGTCGGGAGGAGATGCAGCATAGAGGGCAGATATGAGAATAAATTCATTTTTCTTGTTATCTACAACATTGGATTCATCATACCTGGAGTTCCTTGACCTTTTGAATGGTTGACCATTTCCATTTCCATTTCGAGTAGAGGGAGCCTATCTTTTTCCTTTGTTGTTGAACCTGTTGTTCCTTTGATTTCCATTTCCCATGAAGTTGTTGTTATTGTTGTAGTCATCATCTCGGGGTGAGTCCCTTTTATTGGGACACTCTCTAGCATAGTGGCCAAACCTGTTACAATTGTAACATCTACCCTTCCTTTCTTTGGGTCCTGCTCTTCCTTGACTTTGATTTCTAGGACCAACATTCTTCTTCTTCTTTGCACGAGCAGTGAAGGCAGTAGGTTCACTTCCATTTCCATTTGAGGGTTTGTCTCTCTCCATCATCCTTGTCTCCTCTTGAGTGCATCTCGTCAACAATTCATCAAAATCAGGAATTATGTTATTATTGAGAATAGTGGTATTGAATACATACCATGCCTAGGGAAGTCCTCCAAGAGCAATTAGGGTGAGCTCTTGGTCAACTATGACCTCTCCAATAGATAAGAGATCATTCTTGATTTCGGTGATTCTCATGAAGTAGGATTGGATGGACTCTCCCCTGTCCATCTTGATGTCTTTCAGCTTGATCTTCAAAAAGAGAATTTGATTAGCATTGCTAGCCCTGAACATGGCAACCAACTTATCATATATCTCCTTAGATGTGCCTAGCTCGGAGATATAAGCAAGCAAGTGCTTGTGAATCGAGTCCCTGATGATCTTCTTCGCCTTACTTTCCCCTTTCTTGTACTTTGTTTTAGAGGCAACCAGTGCATTTGATGTTGGCTCAGTGATCTTTCCCTGCACATAATCCATAACATCTTGTTCCTCCAATGTCAGATCTAAGGACATTTTCCAAGCATGATAATTAGACTTATCTTTGAGCTTTTCATCAGATTTGAAGTATGATGAGGAAGCCATTGACCCTTGTCCTTGTCTAATCAACTTTCAGTGATTTCTCTTCTCACTCTTGCTTGGGCTTTGTCTTCACTTGAGCTCAGATAGCATGTTAATTTTTAGTTAACGATGGTATGTTCTATGCTTAGAGCAATTTACTTCAATTTTTCTTATTAGCCCATTTCAATTTCATGTTTTGCAATCACATTAACATTGACAGTAAATGCTGATAGAACATAAACAAATAACCAGAAGACAAGCCAAGACAAGAGGACACAATATTTTGGCGGATGCCAGGGAAAAACCCCAGTGTGGGAAAAACCCTTTGATCAAATCTTCTTATTATACTTCAAATTCAGTAGATAGAGAAAGTACAATTTACAAATTTCCTTCAGTCAAACAACAGTCAACAGGATGCCCTAGCCAGCAAAGTCAACACTGGTCAAACCAACAATATTCCTTCTCCAATGAAGCTTGGTCAAACTAGTCAAACTCGGCCTCCAAAATAAGTCAAAGTCAGCCTAAAACAAACCTGAAATATTCGGTCAAACCTGGTCTACGCACTAGTCAACTTTGTGGTCAAATTCTGCGGTCAACTCAAAAGTTAAATTGCCGAAAATTCTCAGATTTCATGCCACCAACTTCAGCCTCCAAAAATCAGATTTCTGCCTAGAAAATTGAAGTCAAATCATCAAGGTTGACCCAAAGTCAACGCTGGTCAATGCTGCTGTTGTAGCCCTAAAAACAGTCCGAAAATCTGTCCTTCCTTTCACATGTGTGGATTAGAGAGAGAGAGCCTTCTTGAGGCTGTACGAACCAATGAGGAGGAGAGAGATGATGTGTGATGAGATTATGTCCCAATGAGGAATGCGTCTCTCCTTTTTATATCTATCAGTGGGGGGTGGGGACACATCTTTTGGGGCTTATGAGCCTACATAACAATTTTGGCGAACCTTGATAATTTGCACATGTGTGAGAGAATAAATTCAAAATCCAACTTCTGCTCATGTAAACAAGATGATCTTTAGATCAATCTTGCACCTCTCCGAAAGAGGAATCCAACAAAAAATGTCATCTCCATCATATGAGTAGTCCAAAGTGGAGTTTGGCGCTAGTTGCCAAATTTAACAGAATAATTGTGAGAGAGAGAGAGAGAGAGAGAGAGAGAGAGAGAGAGTAAGAGCAAACCTTGATGAGCCAAAGTAATTCAGTGTTTGCATCAACTACAACTATTAAAGATCTTTAGATTTGGGTGAACTTCTTCTTTCTCTCATCATATTCTGTAGCTCTGCTGAACATTTGATTTCTAATAGAAGAAGAATTTGGTTGGGTTTTCCCCTTGTGGGTTTTTCTTTGGTCATTGGACCTAAATTCTTTGTCTCCTGTTCTTGGCCGCCTTCTATTTTGCATATGATTTATATGGTGCATGTTCTATCTACAATTTCTTAATTAATATTGCAGAAGAAAGAAGTTTTAAATAATCGTTGCAGCATAGAACTTCAAACTTTCAACACAACTGTTGCAACAAATGATATTTCCAAAATGTGAAGTTCTGTTCCATAGCTCTAATTCTGAGGCTGTACATTCATGTTGTGTAATATTCCTAATGGAAATATTAAGTGAATAACAGAAACATGCACTATAACAACAACTAGGAAATTCAACACATATGCAAGAAATCACTACACAAGAGGAAATGCACCAAAACTCTAAGCCATTTTATTTATTTCCGAGCAAATAGAGTACAAATGAGTATGAAAGAGGAACCTGGGTTGCTACAACAAGCAAATCCAAATCCAAGTGATGATCAAGTTGCCCAAATGTCAGATGAGCTTTCCATCATGATTCTGCGCTAGCCCAGAAAATTATTTCCACTGCTGTTGTAGGTGAACCGAGATTTTTGGCCCTTAAATCTACTCCAAAAATTCTGCAAAATTAAATGTAGGCTCTCCACACCAGCTCCAATAAGACCAATAAATATCTCAAGGACCCAAGTGGTGGAAATGGTCTTGGGGTAAATTGTGCCCTCCTCCTACAATTTATGTTGTTAACTACCAAATGGAACTAGGAATTCTGCCCTCAGAAGTGCTCAGAAAATTTTGTAGAAAGGGTTTGGGCTGAATCCATTGAACCCCTGTGAACCCCAACAAGTGTAAGTTGTTCAATTTGGCCATAAAACGCCCTACAATTTAGATACTGTTGAATTTGGCCAAAATATCCCTCCAAGAAATCCTTCCTAAGTCCTGCAAATTTGTCCCCTCAATCACCAAGCAGATCCCAACTCGAATGCTCTCCAAATTCTGAATCCCTGCAAATGCACCAAAGCTGCCAGTAAACCCCTGCGCAGGCCCTGGAATAGATAAATTCGGTCCTCCAAAATGCAACACTCTCAGCCCTGCAAATCCCCAAGGAAAAACTCGTCCTCCTTATGGATAAGTCTCTACAAATTCTCTGGCCAAAACTCCATTGTCTGCTAGCTTCTCTCAGCCCCTTCGATTTTCCTTCTGCGCCCTAAGAGAAGCATGCTCCAACTGGAAGTACTATGCAATGTAGCTCCTAGAGAAGCCTTGAGATGGACTCCTTCTTACTCCCCTAGGGTGACACTCGAAGTTCACCGAAGGTAGAAGTGGAATACTGCTTGGAATTCCTAGTGCTAAACAACACTTTTCTTCTTGTGCTAAACAACCCCAAGAGAAGATGAAAGGTGAAATGTACTAGTCAAAATATGATTAGCAAATGATTCCATCCTCCTTTTATAATTTTTCCCCAAGTTTCTTCACTCATTTTTTTAATTATTATTTTATTGGTGGGGGCCATTTTCCACAAAACGACTTTTGCCTCCATTTTAATAAAATGATAATTTGTTGTCAATCTCCAATAAAATTATACTTGCCACCTTTCTCCAAAATAATATTTGCCCCTTTACTTAATATCACCAAAATTAGGCAAAATTCCCATGCTCACAAAATTGGGGATAATACATTCCAGGTCCTTGTTGTGCATCCCAACTTCATCACCTGGATGTGATGTTACTGGAGGGTCCTCCATTGGTGGCAATGAAACCTTGCTTGTGAATACCTCTGAAACCCTTCTCACCTAAGTCACCGGATTCACCTAAAAGGGCCACAAATCTCGAATCCCCGTACCGGATACGTGTACGTACGGGATTCGGCCCCAATTCAACGGATACGGCGTATTCGAACGGGGTACGGCGTATCTCGACCGTACCCCATTCGGATACGCCGTATCCCGTACAGCCGGATACGGCCGGGCCCGCGGCAAGGAAAATCGCGCGATTTTTGCTTTTAAGTTTGGTTTTCTTCATTCCTTTTTCACCCATTTCATTTGTGAAGTGAGAAGGAGAGCTAGTGTGAGCAAGGAGCAAGTGTGAGCAAGGAGAAAGGGAGTTCTTTCGAAGAGATTCGAGCATCCGGTAAGTGCATTGTCCCTCTATATTTTGCATTTAGTTTGTTGTTAGTGTTTGCATGTGTATATGTTTTATATATTTAGTTGTTTTTGTTTATTTTTTACAGTATTCATGGCTCAATCAAAGGCAGCGAGACAGGGGCAAAGAAAGGGGAAGAATGTCTCCATTGGAGATGCCCCTCTTGTCTCTCTTTCATCAGGGTCTGCAAGTATTCCATCCATTGGAAGTGGGGCTGCAACAGTAGCTTCAAATGTGCAGGGAAAACAAATTGTTGACCCCAAATACCCATTGTGGAAATATGTGACAAGAGAGGAAGGGGCAGCAAAAAAGGGAGGAGGAGGAAATTGTTCATGGAAATGCAATTTTTGCAATGGCCATTTCACTTGCACATATTTCCGTGTGAAAGCTCATTTGTTGGGTATTCCAGGTTGTGGCATTAAATGTTGTACAGCAATTGAATCGCCAGATAGGAAGGAATTGGAGAAAGTGCAGAGTATTGGTGAGGCAAATGTGGCAGCAAAATCAAAAAAATCCAAGACTGATGACCCCCTTCCATTCTTGAGGAAAAGCAGCAGCAAGTTCCCTTTTGAGACTTATAGCAGGGGAGAATTAGCAAAGAGAAAGGCAACTGCAGTTGGTCCAATGAACAAGATTTTCCAAAACGATAAAAGGGAAGAGCTTGACCTCACCATTGCATTTTTTTTTCTATCAAAACTTCATATCCTTTAATGTTGCACGGTCACCTCTATTTATTGAGATGTGTCGAGCTCTTTGTCATGGGGCTCCATCAGGGTATGTGCCTCCTGGGTCAGAGAAGCTCAGAACCACATTGTTGACAAAGGCAAAGAAAGAGGTGGACAAAATGCTTGAGCCTATTAAATCAGCATGGCCAACATTTGGGGTTAGCATTGTTTTTGATGGATGGACAGATCCAGCACGCCACCCACTCATTAACTTCATGGTGTCATCCACGAATGGTGCAGTTTTCTTGGAAGCAGTGGATGCACTTGGACAATACAAGGATGCACAATATATGGGTGAGTTATTTCTCAAAGTTATTAAAAGTGTAGGTGTGGATTGTTGTGTGCAAATCATTACAGATAATACACCTGTTTGCAAGGCTGCTGGCATGATTGTGGAAGAAAAATATCCACAAGTATTTTGGACACCTTGCATTGTCCATTCATTGAACTTGGCACTGAAATCTATTGCTTCTGATGTGCTTTGGATTGGAGCCATTATTGAGGATGCACGACATATCCGCAACTTTGTAACAAACCATACAAATGCCCTCACTATCTACAAGGAGTATAGCAATCTATCATTGTTGAAGATTGCAGATACATGGTTTGCCGCTTCATTCATCATGTTGAAGAGGTTGAGGGAGGTCAAGACCGCTCTTGGGTCTATGGTTATTTCAGAGTTTTGGTCTTTTTGGAGAAAGACGGATCAAGCAGCCTCAAAGAAGGTGAAGGACATAGTGTTGGATGATATATAGTGGGAGAAGGTAGATCTAATTATTCAGATCATGGAGCCTATCATTTCCTTGCTCAGATTTGCAGATACAGACCAACCCATCCTAAGAGAGGTTTATGAGGGATGGGATTCCATGATTGAGTTTGTGAGGACCATTATTTTACAGAGTCAGTGCCCAGAGTATGAGACATCAACTGAGGCCTTCTTCACCATCATACATGATATTCTTGTCAGCAGATGGGACAAGAATTGCACACCTTTACATTGTTTGGCTCACTCCTTGAACCCAAAATAATACAGCCATGAGTGGCTAAATGGTGGACATTCCCGCAGATTCCCTCCTCACATGGATGCTGAAATCTCACAGGGGAGGAAAGATGCATTGAGGAGGATTTTTCAGGATAGGGCATCCCTTGATGAGGTGGAGGATGCCTTTGCAGATTTTTCCACTGGCAGGGGGCGATGTGGAGGCTATAATTTGATTTGAGACAGGGGGGCTAAGAAGCCCCATTCTTGGTGGGAAACTCATGGGGCAACAAGCCCTCCTCTACAGTAGTTAGCCATGAGGCTCCTCTCTCAGGTGACTTCATCCTCTTGTTGCGAGAGGAATTGGAGCACATATGGGAATTTGTATAGTGTGAAGAGGAGCAGGCTTGAGCAGTCCAGGGCAGAGACAATGTTGTATGTGCACACCAACCTTTGTCTCATCTACAGGCAGAGGGAGGATTGGTTGAAGGGAAAGACAAAGATGTGGGATGTCTTTCCTGATGATATGGGTCTGGACAACAGTGTTGAGTTGGCATTGGCCAACTTGGATCTCAATGCGCCAGTGCTAGAGCCTGTCACATTTGATGATGGAGTAGAGGGGTCATCCTCCACACCAGCAGATGTAGAGATGATAGAGGAGGAGGATGCATCAGAGGCAGAGGAGAGCGGTGGTGAGCATGATGATCAGGATGAGGACAGTGATGCTGATTATGAGGATTGATGACTCTGACTCATTGAGGCTTTAGGCTTGTAGTCTTGTAGACTGTAGTTGCTTTTGTATTTTCTATTTCTATTTGCCATTGGCAGTGTTCTTATGTAACACATTTTGATTCTGATGACTTAATGAGAAAACTGCAGTATCTTACTATCTTCAATCTTGTCTTTCTGAGTAAATTTGACGATTGTATCATGTATGGTGTATCAATGTATCATTGTAATTTGTATTATAGTATCAATGATGATGTATGACTCATGAGTATCGAATATCTATGTTTGAATCAATGAATTTTGTATGAATTTGTGCAAAAAATATCTAATTTTTAATATATATATATATATATATATATATATATATATATATTTTAAAATATATATATATTTTTAATAAAATAATATATAACGTATCGTATCCCAGAAGTATCCTGTCCGGGGGTCACCGTACCCGTATCCGATTCATCGAATCCCTGTATCCCCGTATCAGGTGACTTAGCTTCTCACCAATTTCTCTGGTTTCGGAAAATCTGTAGCTTGAATTTCAAATACACTGGTGCGTATCATGTTAATCCTTGATTCGTGCAATTAACCCTTGATTTGTGGTTGGAGACAAGTGACACAGAGGATCTGGAGTTTACGAATGCTGCAGAGGAGTCTACACTGCAAAGGAGTCTATGTTAGTTATATGAATGTAGCAAAATAAGAATTCAATATCATCGTACAGAATCAGTTCACACTGATCAATATGGGAAATATTTAAAATATCTTTGTATTTGGGTTGCAAAATTTAAGTCATAAGTAGATATATTCCTGGCTTCTGTCTAGTGGGTGAATCATTTTCTAGGTTTTCTTGACAAATATTTAAAATTGTTTGCTAAGATACGAGGATAATTATCTGAATGAAATGACTTATAATATCTGTTTTAATTATTTTGTGCCAGGATGATATGGCAATAGCACTGGGTATCAGTCTGCGGCTTTTGGAAAACAGTCGATGTCCAGATAGTGTTCGCAAGTATTTGTCATGTCCTTTTCTTCTCTTTAACTACAAATTTTGGCACTCAATTTTGAGAACACTTATTGTGCATGAAGGAAATTTTTAACTGTCTTTTCAGTTATCCTAACCTATATTATTTTAAATTTGCCATCTAGCACTGCTGCAGCAACATTACGACAAGCAGTGGCCTTAATATTTAATCGTGTCATAGCTGCTGAGTCCTTACCTGTCACTAAGGTTGGCTCAAACCGACATGTTTCTCCAACTAATTCTGTTACACGGGATGTCAGCCGGAGCGTTAGCATCACCATGTATGTGATTTTCAATATAATTTTAATATTTGAAACCGTGAGTGGTTTCATTTTCTTTTAGTATTTTAAGGGCTGTGAATGGTATAATAATCCGGTTAAATGTGAATGACAGACCTCTCGAGAGTGAAATGGGTCCTGCAATATCATTTTCATCCAAAGAGAGCTTAACTCAAGCAGGAAAGCTCGGCCTTCTACTATTTGAAGACCTGACAGCTCTTGCTGCAGGTGGATCTGTATGTGGCAAATACAACCTTCTAGTTTTTAAATTGCAAAGCTTCTTCATGGTTTATCCCTTTAAAATTGTTGCATATAGTTTTTTGCTTGTGTAAATAATTTTTTTTCAAATGACTGGTTAAAGCCTTTCTTGGGGTGTTTTTTTGGCTGATGTTTACAGCATTATGTGGTTGGATTAGCGGTTTTTGTATTTATAAATCTCTTGATTGCATTCTGATGGCAGGCTACATGGTTGCGTGTCACTACTCTGCAGAGAACATTCGCCTTGGATATCCTAGAGTGAGGGTTTATCTCCAAAATTTTATCTATAAGATATTGATATGCTTGAATATTAAAATATCCTAAAATGGATTTTATCTCATGATTTGTTTCAATTTGTTAAAGGGCAACTTGTACAAGTTACAATATTTGGTATTTTTTTGCTATGTTTTTTTATACTGCCAAATTAATAATAGATCTCTATCGTGAGTTTTGAAAACACCTCTTGGGAGACAGAAATCCTGTTGTGGGATAATTGCTGGAAAAGTATTAGAAAATTTCTTCTGACATCTATAATTGGGGTGTTAAAATGTCAGAACTCATAACCCTAACCTAAGCTTTAGCAATGATTTGAGAAAGCATACTGGCCTCTTGTGCCTTTCAAAAAAGCGTCACATGTGATCAGAAATATATCACCAAATATTTATAGTTGTCAGTTTACGACTTAGAAAGAGTTGTCAAGGTTTCAATGCTTAAAAAATAAGTATTGATTGTTAAAGTTTTCTCTGGAAATGGCCATGCCTCTGTGGTTATAAAGTTAATGGGAATGGGCATCCTGACTCAGTAGTATATTTGAAACAACTGTCCAACGTTTAAATGCTTTAAAAGGTTCAGGAGTTCCTGGAAACAAGTTCTACCGGAGAATTCAAAGCTTACAGTAATCTGATGGTCATTAACTTGCTTTGGCTGGCTGCTGGATGCAATATTTAGCTGTGGAACTTCACTGCTTTTATGTTGTGGTGTGATTGAACATAACAATCTTCTATCTCATTTTATACTGTGATCATATAGCTAAATATAATTGCCCTTGATAAATCTTTCATACCATACTTTAGTTGCTACGACTTACAGTAATTTGTTGCTTTCAATATAAGTCCACAGGATTTCCCAAGGCCTATGATGCGGTATTTTACTAATGCCATGCATGTCCGTAGGTTAGCAGGCAAAACTTAAACCTTGAAGCTCCCTATAGCAAATATTTGTAGCTATACGGTAGTGGTTTTAAACTTTTATGCATGGCTCTTTCATTTTTACATTTTGCTGTAGACAGATAAGAAGGAAGATTGTACCAGAACGTTCTATAAACTTGATTTTTGAGGGAAATGATGAGATGTAGTCTATGTGTTCACACTTGTATTTTTTTTTTGTATGCAAGATAGTATATATTATAGACAAAAACCTTAATTACATGACAGTCTGTTGTGTGCGAGCCATGCTCCAGCACTGTGTTAACAAAACCTTCCTAATTTCCTTCTGAGAGAACTTTTTACAATCACCAGAGCAGTAGAGGATAGGAACAGAATTACAATTTGAGACCAGTAGCAAAATAACAGACTGAGACCAAAAGCAGAAGTTACATATGGAAACCCAGAGATGAACAACCGTATGACTGAGAAGATAGTTGACCGATATAGACAAGTAGATGACATCTAAAAAAAAGTAGGACCAAAACTAGTGGCTTATAGCACCTGCACCGACATCCGCCGAAGTGACTGCCAACCTTCTGTCATAGCCTAGGTCTTCAGATTGATGCTGGGTCGTCATCGAAACTGATGGGCGTGTCATGTGTGCTGCCTGCAAAGTTGGACGACATTGGAGGGTTGCATGAGGAGGCACCTACCATTTTTTTCTTGATGCTCAGTGAAAGCCCATCGACGTGAGTGCGCTTCTTTTGCATAGCAAAACGATTGGAGTCCCTGGTTATGAATTTGCAGTGATGAATGGCCTCCACATAAACCACAAATTTGTCGGTGAGCATATCGATTATATTCTTCAGAGTTTTAGTCATTTCGACTTGTCCTTGCATAGCCAGACCAGGGGTGGTTTTGAGCTGCTAGTAAAGCTCAATCGACTTGTTGTAAAGGTTCTACCTGGCTCGAGTGAGACCTAGGTCAGGGATCCATTCAAACTCTTGATCCACGCTTTCAGTGGTAACTCGACGCCTGAGAGCCCTTGCTTGCCCTTCCAAATTTTCAATGCGCACCTGGGTATTGGGGTTAACAGCCACCTCATAGGAAAGTGTGGCCTTCCTGGCCGCTGATTCGGCCTTGGTAGTTGGGGGGGGGGGGGGTGCGGGTGCTTGGGTGATTCCAGTGGGAGGCCGCGCGCCCATGGCCGCAACCTGAATTTTGTCTTGGTGCCATCCAGACGGGGGGAGAATTGGATAATAGAGTGACGCAAGGTTGCAGAAAGAATTGGGTCACGGAATGATGCTTGAGATGCAGAGTGACGTGGGGTATCCGGATGAAAATAGGAAAGAAAAGAGAGGTTGAGACGCGACGATGAAGATGGTGTCTGAGGACAAGGGGCGGATAGTAATATAGGAGGATGAGCCCGGGGGAGCGCGAGGACAGGAGGCGGGGATTAAGAGCGGGTAGTGGAGGTGTTATGGCATTATGACAGAACCAGAGTCAAACAACCTTGAGGTGACCGAAGGACGACAGACCCTAGGGGATGCAACATGCCAACCTTCATGCTTCTTAATGCGAGCCTTGGGATTATGAATTGTTCGTTGGATCATTAATAACTGTATTGTCTGGAAGAGGGTGGCGATCGGTGGTGTCGGTGCCGTTGGGAGCCACACGTTGGTTGTCTGTGACGTTTTAGAAACGTGCATTGTTGTCGCAGTCGGCCCTCCTCCAACTCATGCCAAGCCATAAAGCTCAGACTCTGTGGTCCCCTTGTCCCTTCGCTGGCTACCTGTCAGGCAAACTGTTAGCACTTCTCTTGACAGCTTGAAAGTGGAGATAGGTAGCACCGTTGATGTGGCGTTTAATCCTGTCAAGGATTTCGCTGAGGCACCGGTTGTCTGACACTGTGGATGCCACCATTCCCTGCTGCAATTTCCTGCTTGCGATAGTGGCCAGCTTCAATTCACCCTCTATGATTAGAGGTGCTATGTTTTGGGTTCTGGCAATGACAAGACCATGCTCCAAAGCATGCAGTTCCGCACTGTTGTTAGTGATAGTTCCCAGGTTACCAACATAACTCTAGATAATGTTTCCTTGCGAATTTCTGAAGATCCCTCTGAAGTCAGCCTTCCCCGGGTTGCCCTTCGCCGCCCTGTCGTAATTCAACTTAACAGTGCTTGTCTCTAGTGGAACCCAGGATTGCTCGGAAACCTGCAAAGATGAGTTCCAGGAGACCAAGGGTATGAGGGAAATGGGAATATCCAGAAGGGACAAGATTCTGAGATCTTCTCGAGACAGAGGGTTAGGGGGAGCCTCCAGCTTTGAATGGGCCACCGTTTCTCTGATCGTCTGTTTGATGAGGGAGAGAACCCTTTCTTCCTGCTTATTCGTATCGCTGAAGGTTCTGGCGTTCCTTTCCTTCCAGAGAGACCAATAAATGATCCTTGGGAGGAGATTCCAGGCTCTATTATTCAGGGGCTGATTGGAGAAAGATGATCTCCAGTGCTCTATGGTTCGAGGATGGAGGAGGAGTCCCTGTCAGAGGAGTTCCAAATGTTGTTGGCATAGGGGCACCCATTTCGCAAATGGTTGGTAGTCTCCTCATTTTGAAGTCTAGGATCCTGGCTATATTTCTTTGGATAGGCAGTGGGGAATTTAGGAAAAAAAAGTTTTGATTTCTCCACATTGATGGAGGTTCCAGAGGCATCGGAAAGCTCAACTAGAATGGATTTGAAAGAGCAGGCTTATTTGACTGTGGGGATGCCCATAAGGAGGGTGTCATCTACAAATTGCTGGTGGGTAGAGGGGGGAATGGAGTTATAAAGCTTGATGCCAGAGGTGTCCCATTGAGAGGAGGCTGCTGAGATGGATTGGCTAAGCCCCCTAGCCATAATAACAAAGAGGAAAGGGGAGATGGGATCACCTTGTTTGATGCCTCGAGAAGGGCTAAAAGTTTGGGAGGGGGAGCCATTTAGGAGGACAGAGAATAACGCACCTGAGACCATAGCCATGATCCATTTGATGCAGTCTTTGTGAAATTCGAAAGTCTCTAGGACCCATCTCATGTATTCCCAGCTGATTTTGTCAAAAGCTTTGGACATGTCCAGTTGCATCAGCATTTCCGGTTTCTTTTGTGCCTTGAGGGAGTGAATGATTTTCTATGAGAGAATAATGCTGTCTAGAATTTTCCTTCCTTCCACATACTCAGATTGATGCTGAGAGATGAGGAGAGGTAGAATCGTTTTTATCCTGTTTGCCAAGACTTTAGATATAATCTTGTAGATAACATTGCAAAGAGATATTGGCCTGAATTTTTCAGGGGAATCAACTCCTTTAGATTTGGGAATCAGAGTGAGGAAAGTGGCATTCAAATCTTTTAAGACCGATTTTTGTATGCGAGATTCCTCAACCAGGTCATGGACCTCTTCCTTTATCAATGGCCAACAAGCTTTGAAGAAGTCTGTGGTAAAGCCATCTGGTCTCGACGCCTTTCCATTGGGAATAGACATAACCACTTCCTTGACCTCCTGCAGTGAGACTTTTCTCAGAAGCATTTGGTTATGGTCCTTTGTGAAGGTGGTCGATATGTTCTTAGTTATTTCCTTTATAGCTGTTGACCTGTCTTTGCAAGTTTTTGTGAGGAGCGTGCTGAAGTACTGGTTGAGTTCGTCTTCAATCTCCTCATGGACGTGGATGATATTACCCTCATTGGTTTTTAAGCCCAGAATCCTATTGTGTCTTCTGTGCTAAATCATTGTACGGTGAAAGAATGCAGAATTCCGTTACTCGCATTTCAGCCAGTTGATGCGGGATTTCTGTTTCCACAATTTTTCCTCTTGAGCTACCCTTTCCTCCCAGCTATTCTGGAGTTGAACTTCCTCCTGCTTCCTGTGATCGTTGATACCCTTGCTTATAATTTGTTGCTGGGGAGCGTCCTGTTTCAATTCTAGTAGTCTTTTTTCCGAAGTGATGTTTCAGAACCTTTTTTTGTTCCATACCTTGATCTCTGCTTTAATGAATTTTAGTTTTTGCTGGAATTTAAACAATTTATTTCCATGTTGGGGTTGAGGGGTTTCCCACCATTCCCTCATTCTGTCCATGAATTTTGGATGGTCAAGCCAGAATGCTTCAAATCGGAAGGGTTTATTTTTTGGTCTTTTTGACATGTGGATATTCAGTGATATTGGCCAGTGGTGCGAGCCAACCTGTGGAAGGATCCCGACCTCTGTTTCCCAGGAGGTGAGGTAGATTTCCTCCAAGAGGAGGAATCGGTTTAGTCTAGAGGCGATATGTCTTTCTCCTCCGCGCCTATTGTTCCAAGTGAAGGTTCCATGTTTTGTAGGGATGTTTATCAGGTGGAGATCATCAATGGTGGCTTGGAATGCCTCAGAGTCTTTTTCCAGTTTTCAAATGCCCCCCTTTTTTCCCCAAGTTGACCACCATATTGAAGTCCCTTGCTATAATTTTGTATGGGTGGTGGAAGGAGTTTAGAATCTGGCTGATGCTTTGTAGCATGTTGATTCTCTTGGCCGCTCTGTGGGGCGCATAAATGTTGGTGAAGCATATGATGTCATTGGTGCTTGTTATTTTCAGAACATTTGTCAAAGAGTGTTTGGTGGCAACCGATGCTGTGAGCTCGAATAACAAGCTCTTCCAAAGAGTCATTATACCCCCTGCCGTTCCAGTGGCAGAAATTGCCGTATGACTGTAGTTTTTGAAGCATGTTTTTTGGATCATAGTGAGGCTGTCTAGGTCAATCTTGGTTTCTTGGATCAGAAGGATGCCTGGCTTGCCTGTAGCGAGTCTATTTTTCAAAACTCGTTTCTTTCCAGGACTGTTATGTCCTCTTTTATTCCATGAGATGCAATTCATTGAAAACTTTTAGGGGATAGGGTAAGGGCCTTTACCTTTCCTTCATTGATGAGGCGGGATCCCATCTCTTGTAGAAGTTGACTGGTAGTTTTCCGTCCTCTCTTCCTGTTCAATCCTTTTGGGTAGTATTGGCCTGCCTCTAGGTTTGTGAGAATGCCCTTGCTTGCACCTTTTTCCATGGCAGATTTCCCTAAGTTTTGCTTCATTTCCTCCTGTAGGAGGTATGCTTCTTCGATTTTTTGTATTTGGTCTTCCGGAATTGTTGGTATTCCATTTTTTTGCCATTCATTTGCCACTGTTAGGAGGTCAACTCCTTCTAGTGCCTCTTCAATAGCGTTTTCTTCTGGAGTAGGTGCTTCCTGGGCTTGTTCCATCTCTGTATCTTCCTGTGGTTGTTTGTTTTCATTCATGCTGTGTTCATGTTCTTCGTCTTCCTGCCTATTGTTTCCTGGGAATTGCTCATTTTCCTTGTGTTCTGCCTCCGAAAAACTGAATGGGCATTGTACTTCCCGCGATGCGTTCAGTGCTTCGAATTTCTTGTGTTGAGTTCCCTGGGTTGATCTTTCTTTATGTATGTTTTCTTATTGTGTCTGTGCTTGTTGCCGACGCTTGTGTATCCCTACTCGTCCCTCTTTTTGTTAGCTTGTTTGTCGGTTGAAGGGGCTTTGTTTTGTGGGCATTCCCGGAAGAGTTGCTTGTGTTCATGGAACTTCCTACATCTAAAGGGGATGTGCTCGTAATCAATACTTTGCAACCAAACCTCATCCCAGTATATTAGCTTGATAACTTCTGGTAGGGCACCTGAGATGTCTATGTAGACACAAATTCTTGCGTAGGAGACATAATGCCTATTTCTTGTTCCCTCAGACAATTTTATGTATTCTCCTAGTTCGTCTCCTATGCCTTTGAGGATTGTGAGAGCCTAGTAGTCTATGGGCAAAGAATAGAGCCGAACTTAGACTGGGACTCTTGTGAAGTCCTCTTTTTCTGGTGTGAAGTTCTCTTTCCAGAACCTCATGTAGAGACCAACGGAGTTGAAGAAGTAAGGTCCTCCTTCAAAGACTCTGTCTCTGTCTTCGAGAAGACCGAAAACTTCTGTGAAGAATCCATTAGAACCCAGTTGCAGGTGGATTTCTCCCTTTGGCTTCCATTTGGACTGAATCCATCCATTGAGAGCTTTCTCCGTTGGCCAAAATGTGCATGAGTTTATAGATTACTGCGTGTTCTTGCAATTATTCCCTATAAACAACCACATCTGGGTCTTGTATGACCAGTTCCAGAGTCTTCCTGGCTTTTGGGTTGCATGTATTTTTCTGCTTTGTTTTTTTCCTTTTCCTTTTCTTGCACTGTTACATCTTGCTCCGTGTTGACTGTTGTGAGAGGAGCAGAGTTTTCTTCTCTGTTTGAGGTGTTGTCCTTTGAGGGGGTGTCCATCACCCCTTTACCATTTCCCTGTTGGTTCTCAGTGGCTGCCGTGCTCTAGTCTGGGAGGGCGAAGGCTGAACTGGAGGTTAATCTAGTGAAGAATGAAGTTTCATTCTTGCTCGGGTGGCCTGCTACCAGGTCACGGAAGGAAGGGGCCGACTGGCCACTAGCTGGCTCCGCCAAGGGAGCCTTCGGAGAACTCGGTCTGAGCCGCCGGCGGCAGAGGCCGCATGGCATAGGCTGTGAGGCCAAGTTAGGTCATCCTTGTTGCAGTCTACAGATTTCCTGTCCACAAAGCTCCTCTCCTCTAGTTCTGTCGGATCAACCACCGTGTTCACACATGTATTAATACTTGTTCTTGATCTCCATTTTTTTTTATTAATTTGAAAATGCTTCATTTATTAACTCAATGTACAACGTCTAAGATAGTGACATCATATAGGCTAGGAAAGTCCTGGTCCATGAAAGCCTGCCCCCCCATGGGGAGGGACTCAAAATAAAGGCAGAAAGCTCATTACTCTGTGCAGTGCAGCTGAGTTGGTCATGGTGTCAGGCTGAATTCAGTCTCTGTTTTTACTCTTATCTCTTTTGCGCTTTTAGTACACTTGTCTTTTGTCATATTCGGGTGACTTGTATTTTAATATTTTATAGAAGAGTTGCTCAGAGATGATCACTCTCCAATATTTTATAGAAGAGTTGCTCAGAGATGATCACTCTCCAGTAGCTTTGCACTCCTATATAATCTAATGCATTATAATACAGTTCAGCAGTTTCCTCTTATACTCGCATACTCGCTCTCTCTTGTTTTCTTCGTTGTATGAGTATTTCCCATTTTCTGTTACTGTGTTCATATCAGGTTAAGAGACGATACTGTATAGTTTGAATTCCTTCAAATAAATTTCTTTTTCTTTTTCTGTGTTGGCGTTTTTAAGATGAAGTTCATGGGGAGAAGACAAAAGAAGTCCCAATTCATTTAACCTAAGTTTCTTCTTCTCTTAACCTTTTCAGTTTGCTTTTTGGTAACATTTGCAGATTTGTTCTTTCAAATTATGTATCAGTTTTCAGAACCTTGTTGCCCTATGAACAGGTAACCACTTTTGAGTTATTTCTAGCATTGGAATACTAGGAAAATTAATCAATGTTATTGAAAAAGAATATATGGTCAGGTTTTACGGCATCAGGTATGCTCATTGCTTATGACTTCGTTGCGGGCGACGGGTGAGGTCAGTTTTCTAGCACCAGAAAAGCAGAGTAGAAACTCACTAACACATTTTAGCTGTTCAAATTGTCTTCTTAGATCAGGTTGCTATGAGAGATTTTCTGGCATTTGTTGTAATTCTGTTGCTATTTTCTCTGAACAGCTTGAAGGTGAGGTAGGTGAGCCAGCTTTCCGTCGTCTGGTTTTAAGATCCGTAGCGCATGTTATTAGACTGTACAGCTCAGCTTTGGTTACAGAATGCGAGGTAAAAACGGGAATTATATCATATTTATAAAATTTTCCTGAGGAAGTACGATAAATTTCTTCAATAAATGTTCCATATACATCCTTTTAGTGGACATATTTAATATAGTTGCTTCCAGTTGCCTTTAGTTTTTTTAACCATGTTTGTGTTGATTGACTTCATGCACAGCTATTTGAAGGAAAGTCACTTGCATCTGTATATTGTCCATTCATATTAAAGCAAGGAAATTTAAACGAAGAAAAGATTAAAAACCAACTGCAAATGGCTATGGCAGTATATGTTAAAACTTAATACTCTATTTTTTTGGGAAATAACTTTTTATTGAATCCCTTTGGCCAAGCAGCCATGTTATGAAGGGTATATAAGTGCCTTCAAAGTCACCCAGGAATTGCAACTGGCCTCATCTACACTCATTCAGGGTTATTGGATCCAGGTCTCTATGTTAATAAAAGCTTGATGGCCTCACTAATTCCCAGAAGACCACACTCCTGTATGCAAAATGTGAAAATTCCTAAAACCAGATTCCTATTGCAGCAACTGGAAAATATTCACCTAATTGTTAAGTTTAACTTAACAATTTATCTGCCGTTTTCTACGGAAAACACTGAATCCATCACATTACAACCTTTACTACATAAAATTATATGTGGAATTTGGAAACAAGAACTGAGCAAGAAGAAATAGATACACATATGACACCGTTATTTTTGGACAAATGTCCCCAACAAAACTCAATGTGGGAAAACCAGTGCAACAACTTTGAGTTTTTATTATTAAGTAGTAGTTCTGAATGCAATCGAGGATGCCTTACTGGCCATCCATACAGAGAAAATAACTGACAAAGAGTTAGTAATAAAATCACCTTACACTAACACTGGAGATCCGACACTGACCCAACCCTGAACTGATAAGCCCCACGTTGCCTCTACACTGCCTCTGCACAGATCTACGTCACTCTGGCTGGGGACTGCGTCACCTCCTTCGCCTGGTCTTTCTGCTGGCTGGATGCTGATATTCTGCCCCTCCAGTCTCACACCCCGGCTGTCCGACACTGGATCTCACTGACCCTCAGCAAAATTGCAGATCTCTTTAGAGGCTCAACGATGCCTCTGCATGGCTCTGTGCTGCCCAGCGTAGCCCCTACGTTGCCTCTTCTACGTCCTCTTCTCTGCCATCTCTGTGATGTATTCCCGACTCAGGAAAAATCTTCAACTGGAACTATCTCTGCCCCTCACTGTGTAGAATCAACTCGACTGATATCTCCGGCTGCTCTTTCGCTGCTCACTTGAGAAATCGTTCTCTAGACTCTCTATGATGTGTTTTCCAAATGCCCATCAAGCTTTCTCTTATAACCTTCTCGTTGAGAAATCAATGGCCTCGATTAAAACATAATCAAGGGCTAAGATTAACTTGACTTGATCTTCATCTTTTTCTAGAAGATTCACTCTTAGTTCCATTATTATAGTTTAATTATTTTAATTGCCTAAGTTTAGACTTAGGGTCCCATTAAAATAATTAATTATTTTAATAAAACCCCATCCGGGTGGAATTTCCCAAAACGCTTTCTGGGTATTTTGGAATACATGTTTCTAAGCCTTCTTGCAAAGTTTGAGACTTAGAGTACATCCGATGCTACCAGAAATCTAAGAAGCCAGATTCAACCCTAGGGGGCCATGTGTCCCGAATCCGTCGTGTCCGACACGACACGTATGGATTCGAATCCAAATTGCCAAATTCGATCATGTCCGTACAAGACACGTCGAATCCCAATCGTGGCCTGTACGGAGAAACTATAATAGATGTTGCCATGCACATAAATTATCCTATAATTGATCAATTTTATTATAGATTCACTCTTTAATTTAATGTCATTGACTTCTTATATTGCTTTGTGAAACTTCCACTCATTCCTCTGGTGCTATTTTTATTGATCTCATTATTCTAAGTTGATCACGATAACTAACATTCATTATCATCATTAGACGTTTGTAATTTCTTTCTTTTCCCGTCCTCCCTAGGTAACTGTATCGATTATACTATGGTAACATGGAGATCAATATAGAAATTTTTCCATGTCTCTTTCGATCTTCTTGTTTTAATAGTGTGTTTACTAACTTACAAGTTACAAGGTGGTTTAACATATGTTTCATCCATTTTGTCTCTGTTCGATGTGTACCTTTAGTGAACTAAACATGTACTCTCAATTTGATCACTTGTAATTTCTCCAAACTTTTCTTGAATAGTTAGTGGCTTCTTTCATCCATCATTTTACTTCAAACTAGGTTTGCATTTTATGTGGTTGTATCTTACTTTATATCTAATGGTCTTGTCATAATGTCCGTAGTCATGCTTTCATTACCATTCTTCCTCCCTTCAAGAGTTGACTTATTTGGAGCAAAGTCAACAAAATAATCTTTATATATGCCTAAATAATCACCATGAATCATTTTATATAGCTTCAACCGTTCATATCAACAATAAATTTCCCTTTCCTAATTCGCATTGTTATCCTTAAGGGTCACTTAAATTCTGTGAACAATGCTATGTTGCCATATTAATTTGTTTTGGACATCAATATATCCTTACGGTTGCAAAATAGGCTAATTATCCATCTCAACAATGACATAATGGTTGAATATCAAAATGTCCAATTAGTATAGATTAAACTATAAAAAAATTTAAACCTTCACTCTATTTACATATATACGCAGATAATAATTAAAGTATTTAACATAAGAAAATGGTATAAAAATATTTGCATAAGATTCATATCGTCAATAGTTATAGTTATCATGTAGTAAGATATATACATGGAAAGCTCAACATCACTAGAAGAATGGGATGTTCAATTGTAGAAAATAATTAAGATAGTTTCCATTCTAATGTTTAAAAGTTAGAATAAAGTTTGATGTCTAAAGTGATGTTAATGTGTTCATTTTAATATAATAATTGGAATGTACTTCAAACTTTACTTGTACTATATACAAAATCTCAAACTTTATTGTGGAAAACTTTTTAGCTGATCTCCACGAGTTATCTCAACTCCATTGTCGGGTGGAATGTAAAGTAAACGTAATGGATTATCAATTAAGTGAGATTGAGCTTCAAAAATACAACTTCCACAAGTCGAAAAACTTTTTTTTTTCCTGTTATTGAATATTACATAACACTAAATACTTTGAGTAAATTATCAAGGATGACTCGGAGTAATACACCCAAGGTTATATTATGATTGTAGCTATAATTATGAAAATAAGGTGGTGATATTCCAAAATCAACACAAGATCTTAGGAAATGGTTAAGAAACAAAGATATTTCCTATTGTGATCATTCATTCTGATACCATTTTTTTTTCCAACTTTTCTTGATCAATGCTTTACCATGCATACGTATATAATAGCAGTATACGTGTTAAGTACCCAGCTTGATATTTCATTATATCTCGGCGAGATAGAAATGCATTGTGATATTCAATTCGTTACCCTAACTCAAATATTACCCTGATATTTATTAAAGGTTAAAGGTCTCACTCGACATATTTATTATATCAAGGTAGTTAAGGATCTATTTTCATAATTGACTTATTTAACCTACTTAGCTATTCTTAATACTAGCAAGTATGTATACTAGTGCGGTGTATGAGATGTATGCATATGTAGTTATCATATGCATACATCGTATACACACTAATACTCTTTTGTTTATAAATCAAAATGGGTCTTCAACTGTTAGATTTAATAAATATAATTTCGTAAATTCAAGCTCACATGCAAGTATAGTTTATTTATTTATTTTTTGTCCTAACTACAGGTATGGAAGGAATTATTACTTAGTCTAACAAATATGTATAGATCAAGACGTATTATGAATAAAATACAAAAATATATAAATAGAGATATTAATTACATAAACTCTCATTAACACTCTAACGAGTACTACTTTCTTCATTTGTATCGTTGATCTATATAATACATAGATTCTTTCTTGATTTTTGTATATCTATTATGTGAAGTTATGATTATAAATTTCTTCAAACAATTTAAAAGGAAAGTTTATACTTGCGAAATTCAATCCCCTCCACACATAGTAAATTTAAAACTAAGATGTAAAGTCAAAATTGAATTTAAATATAAAAGATAATAATGTTTGTAGATTGATATATATATTGTTTTCAAGAAAATCCCAAAACGATTCACTTTCTAATCACTTTTAATATAATTGTTTTTATTATTATTTAAACCCACATAAATTTTATTATGAGACAGTGAAGTAGAGGGAAATGCAATTAGTTAGGGCACTAAAATTTGGACAATTAGGGCACTAAATGCTAATAGTCCTATGTTCCAGGAAATTGTGTTTCACTGCATGTTACTCACCATGTAGCCCATGCTCACGTGTACGAGATACAAACCCACAACTATTACTTTCTTCTATTATATAATTCCTACACCTTATGAAGGATAACATGCCAATGAGCTATACAGTGGTCCAATTGGACACCGGTTAGAGGAAAAATATACTAATGGGCATACCACCAGAACCTATAGGGAGTCTTAAGGTGTAGTATGGTAGAGGCAGCATTAAATGAAGTCTTTCAGGATTTGTAAACATGCATTTTTTATCTATTATTTTATTAATTAAGAAAAGAAAAAAGAAAAAGAAAAAATTTCTTTCTCACGAGGTAGCTATTCCCGACTGGATGCTATCTATCTGGCTCTTGTGTTGATACTAGGCACTGTGAAGTTTTACAATGAGCACTCCCAGCTTATCGACAAACTCTTCGCTGAATAGATTATCCATAGATTATCCCAAGAATTAGCTGCCAGAATACCTGCATAGTTTTCCCTAGTGTCCTTGAAGGCCTCACATTCTAGAATGAAATGTTTTTCTGTTTCCACTTTTCCGGAGGAGCAAAAAATACATACTCTTTCTTCCCACATTTCTTTTGGCCTTTTCCAGCGCCCTGTTTCACAACAGAGTTGATGAGAATTAGTCTTTAATTGAGCAATAAGAATTTTAGATCTCCAAGAAATATTAGCCCCTATGTACGCCTTTTGTTGATGGTTATGCGTGGGGTTAAACTCTTCTATGTAGTACTTCTTCTTTCTCTCTAGCTCTTTCTTCCAAGTATGTTTGTGGAATTTATCCATAACAAAAGCTTTTATCTCTTTACTATTTGTAGGACACATGCTCAAGCAAATGCCCCATTTACTAAACCATTTGTTATTTTTCCGCATCCAAGTCTTCTGTCTTTTGCACAATATGTCACTAAACACAACCTTAGGCCATCTATCCTCTTCCATTTGCTCAATTTTTTTCAGATACCTTATGACTCGCACCATAGCAATTGCTTCAATAGGAGCAGCCCCTGTTTCACTTAACAGGATAGCATAAGGAACTGCACTTTTAATTTTGAATTTGTTTGTAATAAAACGTTTCTGAATTTTCTCAATTTGCTTCCACTGCAACTTGGTTGTGCTGCTGGCCCATAGTTCACAACCATAGAGAATCACCGGAATCACTAACAGCCCAAAAAGAGTTAGGGTGGTTTTCCAGTCCCACAGCTCTGCCTCTCTACACCTGTTTTGAAGAGCATAAAATGCTTTCCACCCCCCTAAAGTTCTTTTCTTTCTACAACCATCCCAACTTAAATTTTTGTTGAAGTCAATTCCGAGGTATTTGTACTCTGCAACTTCTTCCAGAATGTTGCCTTCAAAATAGAACTTATGTTGGTTATGCTTTCTTTTGTTAGAGAAAACCACTACTTTCGTTTTGCTAATATTGACTTGCATCCCAACCTTTCTACAAAAATGCTCAAGGGAACGTAAATGCTCTTGCAAACCAAGAGCCGATTTAGCAATCAATATAAGGTCATCTGCGTACAAAAGAAGCCTTATAACGAACTTGCCCAAATGGATACCGTCACCCCCTTGCGAATTTAGCCACTCTTCAAGCTTGTCAATATATAACCCAAAAAGGGTAGGAGACAATGGGCAACCTTGCTTGACCCCCATATCGCTTCTAAAACTTTCAGAAATGCCAGCTGAAGTTCTGATTTTGACTTTCACCTCTTCATACAACCTATGCACAGCTGCTCTCAAATGCTTGGGAACCCCGAGTTCCTCCATTCTACCCCAAAGCTTATCCCTAGGAACCGTGTCAAAGGCTTTTCTGAAATCAACAAAGCAACAAAAAACTTCTTCCTTTTTTTCCCAAACTTTTTCAATGATGTGCCTTAAAGTTATACAATGATCAACTGTGGAATGTTTAGGTCTAAAACCCGCTTGCCCTTTAGCACGTTTATCTCTTTCTTCTGCCCACTTGCTGATTTTCTTTTCCAACATGCTTCCAAATAACTTTGCAAACAAGGGGTTTATCATTATGGTTCTATAATTGGAGGGATTATTGACGTCACCACTCTTGAAAAGAGGTATTGCCATACTAGTTGTCCAATCTGTGGGGAACCCCTGCTGTAAGATGTTGTTGAAAATTTTTGTGATATGAGGTGAAAGAAATTTTAAGCCCAACTTTAGATACTCTGCTTGGAGTTCATCTAAGTCTTTTTCTTTTCCAGTGCCCAACTTCTTGATACCCATCTCTACTTCTTGCACCGTGAAGAGTTTTGTGTCTGTGTTGACCAAAGGAGGAGGGTCAACCTTGGGATCCTGCTCATAAAGTTGTCTTGCATAGTCAAACCATTTAGAAGCTGTGATGTTGTTTTCAGTTTGCACCTTTTTCGATTGGAGCTCCTTCCAAAATAATTTGGGGTTATTTTTCCCGAGGAAGATTAGTTCTTCTCTCCTTGAGACCATAAAATCAACTTTTTTCTTTTTTACTAACTGCTTGTAAGCTTTGAGCTTTATGTTATCCGTGTCTGATTCCTTCCACCTTCTCCTTGCCTTTTTGCATTCCTCATCAAACCAAGCATTAACCGGAAAGCAATTTTTTTCGGACTTCTTAATTTTTGCTCTTTTGCACTCAGCAAGTGCGCTTTGAATTAAATGTGTTAATCTGTGACTATGAAGGCCATGAGATGGGACTTCCTCCTTCTTGAAGAGCCTCTCTAGCATTATTTTGAAGGTATTACAATTCTCTGGATTCAAAAGAATTCTGCCCTTTGGGGGATTTTGTTGAACACACTGATTTTTTGACCCTAATTGCTTCTTTCCGATCCAAGAGAAACTTAAATAGATTGGCTTGTGATCTGATTTTAAGTCCCAAATTTGATCTCCAATCAACACTTCCTCCATTTTCTCACACAAAATATGCGAGCAAATTACATAATCTACTACACTTGCTCCATTGTAAGTATTGCAAGTGAAATTACCGGACTTTTCCCATTTAGTCAAACCATTACAAATGACTAAATCAAAAGCCCCACATAGCATAAGCAGTTGTTCTCCAAAGAGATTGCAGCCTTTATCCTCTGAAATTCGTCTCCACTGATGATTACTCTCTTCTGTAAGCCAGATAGGGTCACTGTCTTCTTTACAACAAAGAATGCTAGCTTTTTCACCTGCAGTTCTAGCATTGAAATCCCCCACTATAAGGACTTCACCTAGCTGAGAATATATTGCAATATCCGTTTTTAGGGCTGCAAAGGGATCTTTGTGGTCAAGCCCTCTACTTTTGTAGATTTTTGAAACCTGCGACGCAAAATAGCATGCTGCAATTCTAATGTGATTTCCATTTTATGATATTTTAAGCCAAACAAATTGCTTATTTGGGTCTTCTTTTTCTAGCTGAATGAAACGACCTTCTTTTTCTCTTACTAATACCATGATACCCCCGTGCCCTTTTCCATTCCCTGCTGCCTTGTTCCACACTGCTATCTTCCAGTACCCTTCAAACAAAGGTGTCTTACACCCTTCATGCTCATGTGTTTCTATGAGGAAAATTATGTCTCTACCTTCCGCAATAGGCCCTAACCTAGGTCCTCGTCTCCATGGGTAACCCCTGCAGTTCCAACAAACTAATCTTAAGGAAACCTGGGTAAGACTTGATTGCTATTTGTTTTGACATGCAAGACTCACAGTTGAGTCCTTGTCCCTGCTTGCCCATAATGACCTTGCTTCCTCATTTCTTGCTAAAGAGTTTGCTGCCTCTTCTTTGTTATCATTTTGCTGCCTTGTTTTGGAAGGAGGTCCAAATTGTGCAATCACAGCTTTACCTTTATAAATCCATGCTCTTTTTCCCTCATCTCTTGCTGCCCTAACTTTTGTCATTTCATCTCTCCTTTCCTCTTGTTGTCTTACAGTTAAATCTTCTTCTATAAAAAACCGAGAACCCCTTAAGAGTTGCTTCTTTCTTAGGATGATATCTTTATCACGCAAGTTGGGCATGATGACTTTTATGGGCCTAGCTCTCTCACCGTTGAGCTTAGCTACTCTCCATGCTTGACATACTTGTCCTTGCCATTGGAGTTTGTCTTTCAAGAAGTCTCTTGCAAGGTCAAGAGTACATTCATTTTTCCCATACTCTTTCACCCCTTTAATAATTATGTTTGTTGCTCTATCCAGTCTTTCCTTACTTTATCTATCTTGCATGTTGTTAACCTGAATGTTTGTTTCTCCTTCCCTCTTATCAGAATTGTCAATAACTTGAGCCCAAGTTTTGGAAAGTTTTGTGGGATCTTCTTTCCTCCCTTCTCTTGATGTTTCTTCGTTGTTGTCTATTTGAGCAACTGCTTTCCCCTTATCCTGGGGTGGCTTCGCATTCATCACCTCCCCTTCTTTTCCACCTGTGACCCCCTCCAAGTGTTTCTACCTCCGCTTCATGCGTTGCCACCTCTGCTTTTCCTGCTGGTCTCGAGAGCTTCCCCAAAGAATGACACTTCTGTTCCTTCCGGCACCTTTGGTTGCTTTTCACAAAGCTCGATTTTCAAATCGTTATTATATGGATTGTACAATCTCTTTCCAGCGCTTTAGCTTCTACTACTTCCAACCTTTCTTTTACATTTAAGAGTTCTTTCACATAAAGATCAGATGACCAAGTGAGAGGTGTGGATGTGGGACTATAGAAAGCATAATCATCACGGTTTAAAATATAATGTAATGTCAACTATACTTTACGTCTTCACTGACCTTAGATTCCATCTAGCAATTGCGGGCACCGCGACAATTGCCCAACGCATATGGTTCGAAAATGGACGAGATATGGATTCATTATCACTTTGCGATACTGACTGGAGGCCGTAGTCAAAGAACGAACGACGGTTAGGAATTGTGCCTTGAAACTCGAGTAATGCGTGGCTTGCCCGACATCTCACCAGCAAAAGCGTGATAATGCCACCGTTCAAGAATTTTACAGATAGGATGAGCTCAATAAAATGAAATGTCCTTGAGATATTATAATATGCCTTTATATAATTAAGTTTGGTTTACCGATGTGCACTGAATATCTCACAGATCTAATTGAAGGTTCTCTCAACTATGTGGTTCGACTTTAACCAACGACGTGTATTAGACTCTCTAAGGCTTGCCCTATGGTTTATAGTGATATATGGTCAGTAATTTCATAATACAAGATGGTGGCACATATTTATAATTGTGGATTCGGTCCTCATGTAGGCATAACGGTCTTCGCACCAAGAATTACTCTACTCGAAAAATAGAATTTCGAACCCGACTATTAATGAGATAAACTCGAAGTTTAATGAAATAAACTTAGAGGTAAACCTCCGACAGGGCCTTCGAGCCATAGCTCCTCGCTTTTATATAAATAATAATAAAAAATCAATGCACTAAGATTTTAAGTAAGAAAGAAAGAAAGAAAGAATTTTTAATGTCCACGAGGCTAAAAAAAAATAGCCTATGGGACAGATTGCTTCTCTATCTGACTCTTGTATTCGGCCCTTTTCCTGTAAGTTTAACAATGAGCACTCCAGAAACATCAAACCAGCTCTTGACTTTGAATAGCTTATCCCAAGAATTAGCTGCCAGAATACCAGCATAGTTTTCCCTGGTGTCTTTGAAGGCCTCACATTCTAGAATGAAATGTTTTTCTATTTCCACTTTTTTGGATGAGAAAAAAATACATACTCTTTCTTCCCACATTTCTTTTGGCCTTTTCCAACGCCCTGTTTCACAACGAAGTTCATGAGAATTAGTCCTTAATTGAGCAATAGGAATTTTAGATCTCCAAGAAATATTAGCCCCTATGTACGCCTTTTGTTGATGGTTATGTGTGGGTTTAAACTCTTCTATGTAGTACTTCTTCTTTCTCTCTAGCTCTTTCTTCCAAGTATGTTTATGGAATTTATCCATAACAAAAGTTTTTATCTCTTTACTGTTTGTAGGACACATGCTCAAGCAAATACCCCATTTACTAAACCATTTGTTATTTTTCCGCATCCAAGTCTTCTGTCTTTTACACAATCTGTCACTAAACACAACCTTAGGCCATCTATCCTCTTCCATTTGCTCATTTTTTTTCAGATACCTTATGACTCGCACCATAGCAATTGCTTCAATAGGAGCAGCCCCTGTTTCACTTAACAGGATAGCATAAGGAACTGCACTTTTAATTTTGAATTTGTTTGTAATCAAATGTTTCTGAATTTTCTCAATTTGTTTCCACTGCATCTTGGTTGTGCTGCTGGCCCACAATTCACAACCGTAGAGAATCACCGGAATCACTAGAAGCCCAAAAAGAGTTAGAGTGGTTTTCCAGTCCCACAGCTCTGCCTCTCTACACCTGTTTTGAAAAGCATAAAATGCTTTCCAACCCCCTAAAGTTCTTTTCTTTCTACAACCATCCCAACTTAAATTTCTATTGAAGTCAATTCCGAGGTATTTGTAGTCTGCAACTTCTTCCAGAATGTTGCCTTCAAAATAGAAATTATGTTGGTTATGCTTTCTTTTGTTAGAGAAAACCACTACTTTCATTTTGCTAATATTGACTTGCATCCCAACCCTTCTACAAAAATGCTCAAGGGAACGTAAATGCTCTTGCAAACCAAGAGCCGATTTAGCAATCAATATAAGGTCATCTGCGTACAAAAGAAGCCTTATAACGAACTTGCCCAAATGGATACCGTCACCCCCTTGTGAATTTAGCCACTCTTCAAGCTTGTCAATATATAACCCAAAAAGGGTAGGAGACAATGGGCAACCTTGCTTGACCCAGATATCGCTTCTAAAACTTTCAGAAATGCTTGTTGAAGTTTTGATTTTGACTTTCACCTCTTCATACAACCTATGCACAGCTGCTCTCAAATGCCTGGGAACCCTGAGTTCCTCCATTCTGCCCCAAAGCTTATCCCTAGGAACCGTGTCAAAGGCTTTTCTGAAATCAACAAAGAAACAAAAAACTTCTTCCTTTTTTTCCCAACCTTTTTCAATGATGTGCCTTAAAGTTATACAATGATCAACTGTGGAATGTTTAGGTCTAAAACCTGCTTGCCCTTTAGCACGTTTATCTCTTTCTTCTGCCCACTTGCTGATTTTCTTTTCCAACATGCTTCCAAATAACTTTGCAAACAAGGGGTTTATCATTATGGTTCTATAATTGGAGGGATTATTGACGTCACCACTCTTAAAAGGAGGTATTGCCATACTAGTTGTCCAATCTGTGGGGAACCCCTGCTGTAAGATGTTGTTGAAAATTTTTGTGATGTGAGGTGAGAGAAATTTTAATCCCTTTAGATATAACGGTCCTTAGTCTTTTGCTTTCAGGCATGACTTCTTGATACCCATCTCTACCTCTCTTGCAAGTGAAGAGTTTTGTGTCTGTGTTGACAAGGAGGAGGGCCCAACTATGGATCTGCTCCTCAAGGTGCCACATAGTCAGTATTTTAGAAAAGGCTGTGTCTTATTTCGGTTACCTTTTTTTGTTGGAGCTCTGCAAAATAATTTGGGGTTATTTTTCAGGAAGATTAGTTCTCCTCATGAGAACCATAAAATAAGGATTTTTCTTTTTTACTAACGCATAGCTTTGGGCTATGTTATCGATCTGATTCCTTCACCTTATCTTTTCTCTTTCCTTTTTGCATTCCTCGTCAAACCAAGCATTAGCAGGAAAGCAATTTGTTTGAGACTTACTAATTTCTTATTTGCATCAATGGTACGCTTTCAATTAAATGTGTAAATCTATGACTATGAAGGCCCTGAGATGGGATTTCCTCCTTCTTGAAGAGCCTCTCTAGCATTATTTTGAAGGTATTACAATTCTCTGGATTCAAAACAATTCTGCCCTTTGGGGGATTTTGTTGAACACATTGATTTTTCGACCCTAATTGCTTTTTTCCGGTCCAAGAGAAACTTAAATAGACTGGCTTGTGATCTGATTTTAAGTCCCAAATTTGATCTCCAATCAACACTTCCTCCATTTTTTCACACAAACTATGCGAGCAAATTACATACTCTACTACACTTGCTCCATTGTAAGTATTGCAAGTGAAATTACCGGACTTTTCCCATTTAGTCAACCCATTACAAATGACTAAATCGAAAGCCCCACATAGCATAAGCAGTTGTTCTCCAAAGATATTGCAGCCTTTATCCGCTGAAATTCGTTTCCACTGATGATTACTCTCTTCTGTAAGCCAGATAGGGTCACTGTCTTCTTTACAACAAAGAATGCTAGCTTGTTCACTTGCAGTTCTAGCATTGAAATCCCCCACTATAAGGACTTCACCTAGCTGAGAATATATTGCAATATCCATTTTTAGGGCTGCAAAAGGGTCTTTGTGGTCAAGCCCTCTACTTTTGTAGATTTTTGAAACTTGCGGTGCAAAATAGCATGCTACAATTCTAATGAGATTTCATTTTACGTATTTAAGCCAACAATTGTTTATTTGAATATTTCTTTTCCTGTTGAATAAACGTGTCCTTTTCTCTTACCTAATACCATGATACCCAGGTGCCCTTTGCCATTCCCACTGCCCTTGTTCCACACTGCTATCTTCCAATACCCTTCAAACAAAGGTGTCTTGCACCCTTCATGCTTATGTGTTTCTATGAGGCAAATTATATCTCTACCTTCCGCAATAGGCCCTAACCCAGGTCCTCGTCTCCATGGTTAACCCCTATAGTTACAACAAACTAATCTTAAGGAAACCTGGGTACGACTTTATTGCTATTTTTTTTGACATGCAAGACTCACAGTTGAGTCTTTGTCCCTGCTTGCCCATACTGACCTTGCTTCCTCCTTTCTTGCTGAAGAGTTTGTTGCCTCTTCTTTGTTATCATTTTTCTGCCTTGTTTTGGAAGGAGGTCCAAAATGCGCTATCACAACTTTACCTTTATAAATCCATGCTCTTTTTCCCTCATCTCTTGCTACCCTAAATTTTGTCATTTTGTCCCTCCTTTCCTCTTGTTTTCTTACTGTTAAATCTTCTTCTAGAAAAAACCGAGAACCCCTCAAGAGATGCTTCTTAATTAGAATGATATCTTTATCATGCAAGTTGGGCAGAATGACTTTTGTGGGCTTTGACTCTCTCGCAGCCATACCAGGTTGCCTCTCCATGCTTGCCGTACTTGTCCTTGCCATTGGAGTTTGTCTTTCAAGAAGTCTCTTGCAAGGTCAAGAGTACATTCATTTTTACCATACTCTTTCACCCCTTTAATAATAATGTTTGTTGCTCTATTCAGTCTTTCCTTGCTTTCTTTATCTTGCATGTTGTTAACTTGGGTGTTTGTTTCTCCTTCCCTCTTAGCAGAATTGCCAACAACTTGAGCCCAAGTTTTGGAAAGTTTTGTGGGATCTTCTTTCCTCCCTTCTCTTGATGTTTCTTCATTGTTGTCTATTTGAGCAACTGCTTTCCCCTTATCCTGGGGTGGCTTCGCATTCATCACCTCTGTGTTTTCCACTGCAAATTTCTTCATGTTTTGCACCTCAGCTTTCATGCGTTGCCATTCTGTTTTCCCTATTCGGAGAGCTTCCTGCAGTAATGACACTTGCTCCTTCAGAACTTTGTTGCTTTCTGCTAAAGCCTGATTTTCAGCTGTTATTATATGGATTGTACCATCTCTTTCCAGTGCTTTAGCTTCTACTACTTCCAACCTTTCTTTTACATTTAAGAGTTCTCTCACATAAAGGTCAGATGACCAAGTGAGAGGTGTCAATGTGGGACTATATAAAGCATACTCATCACTAACTTTTCCTTTTCCTTTGGACTTGTTGCCACATGCTTGCGAAGAAAACTTGTTTGAATGTTGTTTGTTGCGAACAATACTCTCCCTTTGAGACTTTTTCTTCTTTGTCTGCTCCCATTTTAGACGAGCTAGTCTCCTTTTTAAAATGCCCTGATATTGTTTGGCATTGACCCAAACCCACTTCCCAGTTTTCGTTGATGAGGCAATTTTCACTTGCCCTATATCATTTGTTTCTACAAGTTCTAAAGTTTTTTGTTCCATTGTCATGATGATATTAAGGGAAATCAAAATCTCTGCCCAAAACTGACCCTTTGTTTTATGCTTAACTCTTCAATCTCTGTTTGTCTGACCACTGAAAACTTGCTGCTCTGTCCTTGCTGCTCTGTCCTTGCTGCTCTTCCCACTATCCACTGAAAACTAGCTGCTTTGCCCTTGCTGCTCTGCCCACTGTCCCTGTCCTCTATGCTCTGCCCTTGCTGCTCTGTCCCTGTCCTCTGTCCTCTGCATAAAATTGACGAAGAACCGTACATTAAAAAATCCCATTTCTGGAAAATGCGGATGGCAGTGGTCTAGAGTAAACACAGTCCGTATGCATCTTTAACCCTTAATTCAGAGGCTCTGTAATTTTGTGAGCACAAAGCGTTCTTGGTACCAATTGCATACGCCCCATGGTGTAGTTAGTGCAGTATTCCCTGTTCAAAATCTCCTATCAACGGTTGCACCGCATACTGAACGTTTGCTACTGGAAACACATACACACACTCAGACAGACAGACACATATGTATGCAGTAATAAAGCTTCCTACCAACACCACAGTCAGCTGAGCTGACGAGCTATGGATAGTTGTTGGCTCCACCATGGAGAGGATCTCAAAAAAGTTCTCACCCGGATCAGTTTCCGAACCCGGATCGCGTTTAACGAAATTTTTGGGATCAACCGTACCGACCCAACGTTGTAACTCTAAGTCTGTCTGTCTTTTCTGGTTAGATCTAAGGCCGATAGGTATACTTCGGTTGTATGAATGGATGGATTATTTAGAGTTATGCACACAATACACCGTTATGCCATATCAAGACTTTATACCCTATGACGACAAGACCTATAATGTCGAGAATTATTAATTAATTTGCAGGGATTTAACACTTAATATGTTTGAAGGTAAAATTCAAACTCGCAGGCGGCAACCCTTTTCGAAAACCCTTCAAAGGTAAACCTGTCTTCACGGGATCTAAACGGCAGCCTAAGGTTTACTATTTCCAGCCCTCGTTATCAGTTTGTGGATGGAAATTTGCCGCAAACGGATTAAATCCGTATTCTAGTCTCACATCATTCAGTTTCATTGTCCATAACTTTCAAGCTGAAGGTTCTTGACAGCTATAACATTAGAGCCAAGTGAATCCCACTTTTACAACTATAATTTTCCAAATCTTTAATTTTCTAACTAGTTACGCCTCTTTGACATGAAGAAGTGAGCTGTGACGTAGAAGCGCAGGCTAGTATTCGGCAATTCAAACAAAGTTGGAAAAAAAAACTTCCAGCGGTCCAGACAATGCAAATAGGCTCCTCGCCTTTCTTTTCCATGTACAGATATACTTGCCCCGAACGCCCGGAAGACGAAATTTATGCTTCTAGCAGCTATTGTTCGAGTTCATGATCAGGTTTCTTAGCTTTGTGCCGATTATCACTAGTCATCTGCCGATTTGAGAAAAGCCTCTCAATTTTTCAGTCATTTGTTGCCTTTTGCTATTTCTCTAAAATATTCAAAATATTCATATAATCTTATGCAAGATTTACCGGTTTGATACTGAACATCTTCATCCAGGGCTCGTTTCCCTTAATTTTAGGCGTATATTCTACAGAATGCTTTTACGGCTACAAAAACCAGACATTACCTCATATTTTCAAGATAGTGTAAACTGATCTCCATTCCGTCGACATTGCAAAACCTAACAGGCATCTTGACCCTTACGGAGTTGCGTCTTTCAAGATAAGAAAAAACGGATTCAAAGAAGTACCGCAGCCATGCACATTTTCCGAGTCTGTTTTGGTAAAAACCAAACCAGAAAATGCTAGTGTAAACGATTACAGTAAAATTGTAGTACAAGGTCCGAGAGTTTGGAACCTTGCTCTAATACCATATGTAAGGACCTCAATTTCAGAATTAAAAATGATTAACAAAATTTATACTACACAATCCAGAGTGGGATTTTGGAAGCAGAATATATATCAATTCACTATTTAATACTTACTTGGAATTGTGTTTGAAGATGTTCCTGATCCGTAATGGATCCCGCTCTCGTTACTAAACCACCATTTTCCTCCCAGCCTATCTGGGGTCAACCTCTCCAGTCCCCAGATCCAGAAGACAAGTCTTCTGGCCCTCATGCCCAAAACTCCAATAACAATCGAGATCACTCTATGACTCTGTTAGAACTCACTGCTTTGGTCTCCCATAATTAGAAATCCTCTAACAGCATCCGGGTCAGTTTTTCCACCTCACTCACCCATGCCCATCAAGTTTCCCTCCCCCTTCTCCTTTTATACACAAATCCCCTAAGATATTTATTAAAATATCCTCTTTTAATAAATATCTTAGTCAAATATCCTTTCAAGATATTTATTAAAATATCTTCTTTTAAAATATCTTAGAGTTATATTAAAATATTATTTACTTCTTACATATCTTGGATTCCTAAAATATCTTGGATTTATTAAAGATCATCATTTAATAAATATCTTGGATTCCTGAAATATCTTGATTATTAAATATCATTATTTAGTAAATACCTTGGATTTTATTAAAATATCATATTTGATTTGCATAAGTCAATGCTTTTACTTTCCTTTGAACAAAATATTAGTTATATTATGATAGTGGTAGGCATAATTTTTACCTCATAATACATTCATTATATTCTGGTGAGTTAGGTATTTACTCAATACTTCAATAATTCACTCATTACCCTACATAGAGACTTTTCATAATTGATTATAGCATATACTAGTGCAGTACATGTGATACATGCATATGTAGCTATCATATGCATGCTAATATTTTTAAGTTCCCTATAACTTGAGTCGGGTCATTACACTATGTCCCACCAGTGGATTGCTCTGCGCTGCTCCCTTTGCCACTGACAAATAACAAACTGGAAAGTCCTACCTCTCTGTCGACTCACTAAGAGAGAGACTTCCTCGCAAATCTTTCCCTTTATGGCCTAGACTACGCAATCCTTTGGGGAATTGATCTGCTGCCTACGCAGCTATTCGATCTTCCTCTTTCTCTTCAACACTGAGTTCTTCTGGTTTGCTCTTGTGCTTCACCTGCACTGCTCTGATACCATGTGAACATCTCTGATACCATGTGAAAATTCCTAAAACCGGAATCTTATTGCAACAACTGGAAAATATTCACCTAATTGTTAATTTTAACTTAACAATTTATTTGCTGTTTTCTACGACAAACACTGAATACATCACACTGCAACCTTCATCACCTAAAAATTATATGCGGAAACAAGAACTGAACAAGAAGAAATATATACACATATGACAATTATTTTTGGACAAAAGTCACCGGAAAAAGCCAATGCGGGAAAACCGGTGGAACAACTTTGGGTTTGTAGTATTAAGCAGTAGTTCTGAATACAATCTAGGATGCCTTATTGACCATCCATATAGACAAATAACTGACAGAGAGTTAGTGAGAAAATGACCTCACACTAACACTAGGGATTCGACACTAACCCAACCCTGAATTGATAAGCCCCACGCTGCCTCTGCGCAGATCTATGTCACTCTGGCTAGGGACTGCATCACCTCCTTCGGCTAGTCTTTCTGTTGGTTGGATGTTGATCTTCTGCTCCTCCGGTCTCACACCCCGGCTCTCCAACACTGGATCTAACTGACCCTTAGCAAAATTGCGGATCTCTTTAGAGGCTCAACGCTGCCTCTGCGTGGCTCTGTGTTGCCTAGCATAGCCCCTACGCTGCCTCTTCTACGTCCTCTTCTCTGCCTTCTCTATGATGTATTCCCGACTTAGGAAAAATCTCCAATCGGAACTCTCTCTGCCCCTCACTGCGTAGAATCAACTCGACTGATCTCTCCGGCTGCTCTTTCGCTGCTCACGTGAGAAATCGATCTCTAGACTCTCTCTGATGTGTTTTCCAAGTGCCCATCAAGCCTTCTCTTATAACCTTCTCGTTGAGAAATCAACGGCCTGGATTAAAACATAATCAAGGGCTAAGATTAACTTGACTTGATCTTCGTATTTTTCTAGAAGATTCACACCCAGTTCCATTAATATACTCTAATTATTTTAATTCCCTAAGTTTAGACTTAGGCTCCCATTTTTTATTTTTATTTTTATTTTTTTATTTATTTTTATTTTTATTTATTTATTATTATTATATATATATATATATATATATTTTTTTTTATATTTTTATTTTTATTTTTTTATTTTTCTGAATAAGACTAATTCTATTAAGCAAAAACATATGGTACAATCAGAGCTTGCTTGAAGGCGAAGCTAAATAGCAAGGGAGCCGGAAATGATAGATTATCAACCTCGGTCCCAAAGAGCAACTACGACATTAGCAAAAGATAACAGGGAGAACATAAAATAGATAGCTGGACTAAGGAGTCGACCCAAAATGGGTGGAATCTCCCATTCGACATTTTTTCCCTTTCTTCTTACTGACTTTGACCCATCCATTGTGATCTGGCTGGACAGGCACCACTTGCAATCTATTCTGCGCTACCAGAGGAGTTTCCTTGTCTGAATCGGAGGAAGAAGACTCATGAGTGCGTTTTTGCGAAGTCGGAGGTGCTGAAAGATCCTTGGGGTGGGCTGGGGGTGCGTCCTGCGGGTGATCCAGATTTTCCCCTTCCACTTCAATATCTTCCTCATCAGAGCTAGAGGAGTCTAAGTCATCCATAGGGGGTCTATCACATGGTTGCCAACTCTTAGACTTGGATTTGCAATCGTTGTTCTTCTTCTTGTCAAGGAGCGTTGCACATGTATTCTGGAGATGCCCTGTCTGATGGCAATGGCGACATCTAAAGGCAGTGTTCTAGGGTTTGTGTCCAATGAAAGTCCCCAACCTTGAGGTTGATCTGATCAGGTAGCCCTTTACTGATGTCTATTTCTGCGCATATTCTACCAAAAGTGTAGATGCCTTTCTCCCCCCTTGAGGTATCCGTTGCCAGGAATCGGCCTAAGGTGTCCCCGATCCTGTGAAAGACAACAAAATGCCATAGATGCGCAGGGAGGTTTGGAAGCCAAACCCAAATGGGAATTTTGGTGATAGTAGCCGAAGAGGGGTCGAAATCTGGGAACCAAGGGGTGAGGAATAGTCCTGCTGATCCCCAGAACCAAGGGCCTCCCGTTAAGGCTTTTTGGTAATCTTCGTTGAAGGCAAAGGCTACAATAAAGAAGCCTTTCGAGCAGAAGAAGACCTTGCAGTTGTTGGTCCAGTTGGAGTGGATCCACTGATATAAGTCAGTAGTGCGGGGCCATAGGCCATTAAATCTGCAGATGATGGCTGTTTCTGCAAACGTCTGATATTGATCATGCAGAGATGGATGAGTGATTTCAATGGAGGGGGTTTCTTCCATTTTGTCCACCAAGAAAGGCTTGGAAGCCTCAGCTGGCTGAGCAGGCTTCTTGGAAGGTTGTGCATGAACTGCATCTTTGTAAGAGAAAGCAGGAACCGAGGAGGTCTGCCCAGATGCTCCTCCTCGCAGCCGAAGGGTAAACATAACTAAAGCATCTCTTTCAATATTGTAATAAGACAAGGGCATAGGGTCTTCGAGCTGTTTACCTTCGTAGCTCAATCTCTGAAGAGTTGAGGGGATACCCAGCTTGAGTTCCAGTTCTCGCCGGACATGATGCACCAGATCCGAGGCACACACCCAGAGCAACAATGTTTTGCCGGAGAGAAGTAGTATCTGAATCTGAAAACCAACGGCGTTTTCAGAGGGCAATGCTCCCTGAGCTTCCCATTCAAGCAGATCCGTGAGGTCGTGCTGTATTATGGCCTCCATTGCGCAGTAGGCGCCTATTTCTTGTGCTGTCTTACTGCTTGGGGCGGTCGCTGCTCGCTTTTCTGCTAAGGCGATGGTAGAAGCTGCTTTGGGAGTAGAACACTTCCCCCAGCCATCGCTGACGGCTCTGTCGGCGGTACAATGAGGGTTGGGATCTTGAGCTTTGAGCTCTAAGCCGAAGGGGATAGCTGCAACATCTTCAGGAACGTTGTTTGATTCGGAAGCTATGGCAGCTTCGTAGGCATTTTGAGCAGGAGTGAAGTCATTTGCGGCAATGCAAAGACCAGCGGCCATGTCGGCGGTAGCAGGGATGTAGAACCGTAGCTCACAACGCGTCATAAAACCATAAATTATTTACGATAGACTTAGGCTCCTATTAAAAATAATTAATTATTTTAATAAAATCCCGTCCGGGTGGAATTTCCCAAAATCCTTTCTGGGTATTTTGGAATACACGTGTCTAAGCCTCCTTGCAAAATTTGAGACTTAGAGCACATCCGATGCTACCAGAAATCAAGACAAAATTAATAGCCTTTAGCGCTGTTGAAAGCGCAATAACTTTGGTGAAGGAAGGCCAAGCTATCCGAACTGATCATACAAAATGTGCAAGACATGTATTTCTTTGGTATATTTATGTCTATAACAGTAGATTGAATGACCAAGACTGTGAAATCATCATAATGAAAAAGAATCCTAATACCAATGGGTCTTAAGTTGTTTTGCTGCGATGAATGAGGTGAAGGGGATGAACTATTTGAATGTAAAGCTTTTGTAGAGCAGAATGCCAATGGAGTTTGTTGTTTAAGATTATATGAAGGCTCAGTGGAATGAATTTAACCTCTTTTCTAGTTGTGTATTTTTTGTTGTTGTCATTATTCTACTTATGTTTATTTCTGATGTGTTAATGTGGCAAAGTGCTTAAAAGTAGGGTTATGCACCATTGATCCTTGTGTTATGGAGTGGTCTCCTGTGATAGCCAAACCTGGTTCACAAGTTAAATACTCAAAATATTTGGAATACAATAAAGAAATCCTTTTAGGAAATAATAATGTTTTGAATAATGTATGAGAGAATGATGATATGACATGATTACAATGGGGCCCCATATGTACACCTTAGTGGAGTGCCCTTTCCTTAATTGGTATGTCCTTAATTATCATGTTTCAAGGGCCACTCCATTGACAATCAATAATTTTTGGCGACCCTTGATCCATAGTACTTTCTCTTATCTTCTACATATGGGATTGCGGTTAGAATTATTGTAGTGTTTACTATCTGAAAATTACTATGCAAGTATGTTTTCTTTGATGAGGTTAGTTTGGTTTAATCTTTTTGTTATACTTGGTGAGAAGAGGTATGTATGCATTGTTGAAAAGGATATTAGACACCATTGTATAGATGCTTCTGCTTTTATCGTCAAATTTGTAAATATCTCCTTGTTAATATAAGACATTTTCAAAAAATTATATATGGTAGATGGGTAATCAAACTGTGTTGCATGGGGACCTGTCCCCACCTTTAAAATCCATGTTTCGGTTGGTTTGTCATTTCAGGGACTTGGGAGAAAATGTTGTGAAATGCTTGGGGACTCCATTGGGAAACTTTATGGGTACTATTCCTATGATCCAAGCAAAATTTAGGGGACTTTTAGGGACTATCCCCATATGCCTTGTTTCTTTTCGGACCCCTGGATGGCCCCCTGTCTTGTAGCTTTCTTGTTGAGTTAAAAAGTGAATTGGAAATTTTGTATGGTTGAGTGGATGGAAGTTGGAACTCCTTACAACACTGGTTAAGGTTAGTTGCAACCATGTCACTATTTGTGCATTATGATAATGGTGCCACTTTGACATTAGTTTGGAGAATTCATATCACATGAGGCTCATCTATTCCTAAAGAGGTGTGTACAGTTTGCTTGACTTTTCTAGGTATCTTTATTAATGGAGATATTAACCAGCATTTGCTTTGAATGATTTGAGAGGGATGAGTTTAAACTTTAATTTGTGTATAAGGCTAGATGTGTTCAATGGACCATACCCAAGTGTTTAAATGTGAATCATGTACATAAACTTGTGGTGGTTTCTCATGGACTTGAATGGAGTATTCAGTCGGTATTCTGGCTTGTTAAATTTGCAAATGTCAGTCATGATTTGACTCTAACCTTAAAGTGTAATCCTTTGAGACTTGTCACTGGTGATTGTATAGGTGCAGGTTTCAGTATGTTTTATTGCAGTTTTTTTTTAATATTTTTGTTTATCATTCCCAACCACTGCCCTTTGGAAAATTTTGGGGCATGCTTTAGCTGTTCTGGACACCCAGTCCCCTTTGTTGCCTCATTCCAGAAGCTCAAGCAACATAGGTATTAAAGAGAATTCTAGTGTGTGTCTCAAGTCTATTATATATAATTTTTTGGTTGCACCCATATGAAGATGAATCAATAAAAGGAGACCAAGACTTTGGTAATGGGAGATGTAAAACCATACAAATTTTAACTTTTTTAAAAAGACTTTAGCCAGGTTAGAAAGATCTGAGCATAATAACAAAGGAAAGTGTGTTTCAAGAAAAAGAAGCAAACAAGGCTCAAATGATCTTTGATGAATATTCTGAATTTGATTAGGCGATTTGTAAACCATTCAAGTAAAAACAACTTTCTGTGAATTTCTTAGGTTAAGCAGGCTAATCATAACTGTTTTATAACATAATTAAGCCATAGGTTGTGGCATGTCAGGTTGAATCTTCAGATATTTTCATGAATTCACAGATGAAGATTTCTATGTTTGCTGACAAGGAGATATTTGTTTGTCAATTGCAGGTTTTCCTTAGCATGCTGGTTAAAATCACAAGTCTCGACTTGCCATTATGGCATCGGATAATGGTGCTTGAAGTTTTGAGGGTAGGCACTTATTATTGAACTTGTTAGATTGAGGATCATAGTGGCATATTAGGTGCATGGTTTTCATTCTTGTAGATTGCTGCTTGTAACTTCTAGATTTGTATTTCTTCAATATATTGCTTTTCTCATGGAGATGGATGTCTTTGCAGAGTTTCTGTGTTGAAGCACGCATTTTACGTCTTCTCTTTCAAACTTTTGACATGTAAGTTAATCTATCACCATTGTCTGCCTCTAACCATTGTGAAGGTTCAGTTTAGGGAAAAAAGGAGATATTTACATGAAAACGACAGAAGTCACATTAAAGAGGTTAACCTAATTTACATTTGTATTGTGATAGAACACTCAGTTATTCTAATTGTTGGGAATAACTCTATCAATAGCAACTTCAATTTCTTTTGAATACAATTTATCTACTTTACTGTGGGAGGTACAAGATGAAAGCTAAGTCACAGGGTTTGAAATCAGATTCGAGTATTGAAAACATCAAAAGAAATTCTTTAAATTCGAAAACTTTCCAAACTTTGACATAAAATCTAGGGAGCATCTTTGGCACTAATGCATGCATGTTCAAAGACTTTGATTGGGATATGGTTTTGAAAATGTCATATTCCCCTAGAAAATGTGCAAGATGTCAAAATTGGCTAGCTCAATGAACCTAACAAATTGGGATAGTGTTAATTTTAGGGCTAGATAGTTCTCTGCTGTAGATAATTGCATTTTTAAAATATTTTCAACATTTTCACACTGCATTCCACCCATATCATCGTAAACAATTGTGTAGAGAGAACATTAACATTAACAATGCAGCGAAACAGTGAGAAACATTAGAGGAAAGCATACAGAAAAGAGACACCAAGATTTTTGGTCAGAGACTAGCGCAAAACCCCACAAGGGGGAAAACCCAAAAATCAATTCTTCTTCTTCTTAGATATTCATCAAATGTTCAGCTGAGATACAAAGTACAATAAAAATGAGACAACCAATCACATTCGGCCTCCTAGGGCCAACCTTGGATCATACAAGATCTTCATAAGATGGCAACAAACAAGACTATTAAGGAGTTGTTAAAATGTGCAACTAGGGCCAAATTCCACTTTGGATAGCTCATTTGAAGAAGATGATTATTGGATTGAATTCCTCTTTTTGAGAAGACCAAAATTGACTTAAATATCACTAAATTTGGACAAGGAGAAATATGTTTTTGAAGTCAAGCCCACATGTGCAATTTGTCAAGGTCGACGTGGGCTCAAGTTGGACAAATTGACCCTCTTCCATGGCATATAAATAGAAGAGACCTCCAACCTCATTTGCCACATTCCCAACACATCATTCTTCTCTCTCCTCATCTGATTGGGTCATACAAATCACAGGCAACCTGTTTCTTCTTCACATGTGCAAGGGTTTTGCAGGCATCTTTGACTGTTTGGGTTGACTTTCTGCAGCAGGACCATTTGACCTTGTTTGACCGAGTTTCCCTCATTGGTATGACTTCATAGACCACCAAAAGTTCGATCTTGGAGGGCCGAGTTGCTGTGCACAGAAATCGAGGAAATCTGGGCAGGTTGACCTGCATTGACCACAGGCCTGAAGTGACTGTTTGACCGCAGAGTTGATCTTTTGTTTGATTGGGTTTGACCGCTCCAAAGTTGATTGTTTCTGCTTCTATTTGACCTCCAAAGAAGGTCGAACTACTCTGACTTTGACCGAGCTCAAGGGGGACTGTTTTGTTGCTGCATTGACCACTGGTTAGGGCAGTTTAACTGTTCTTGACAGAGTGCAGAAATTGCAGATTTGACTGGGTTGTTTGTTTGGCATTTGGACAGTGGTATTGGATCATCAAATTGGCAAGTCAATTTTATCTTTGACTTTGCATTATTGTACTCTCTCTGTGTGGAACATTTGATATAAGATAATAAGAAGAATTGATGAAGGGTTTCCCCATGTTGGGGTTTTTCCCTGACTTGAGCCAAATTCTTGTGTTCTCTTGTCTTGGCTTGTCTTTTGCATTTATTGTTTATGTTCTAACTATAGTTACTGTTAATGTGATTGCGATTGGAAAATAAGTGGAAATTATCATTGGGCATATTCGTTGGATACAGTGAAAATTCAAAGGCATAGAGAATTTATATACTTGGTCAAAGAGATGTGGAAGTAAGCATAGATGTTACCTTTGATGAAGTCACTGCCCTTGGGAAAGCCAGATATCTCCCCATCTCAGGGAAGGATGATGCTGATGTTGCCGAAAAACAAGAACCTCTAATGGATGAGCCTATGCCTGATGTTGATGGCCTGATGGATCCACTTCATCCACCTCTTGGTGATCCCTCTACTTCAAGGAAAAGACCTCTATGGCTCAAGGATACAGTTCAAGATGCTGAAAAACATACCACTCCAAGAGGGACATTTTGCTGAACAGGTATTAAGGGTACTTGGCTGCCATAAGTACTATTATTCAAGCTGAACCTTGCATGTTCGAAGAAGTCGTAAAGCACCAAGTATGGAAAGATGCGATGAATGAGGAATATGAATCAATCATGAAAAACGATGTTTGGGAAGTGGTGCCTAGACCCAAGGACAAGTCCGTGGTCACTTCTAAATGGATCTACAAGATAAACCATGGAGCTGATGGAAATGCTAAATAATATAAGGCAAGGTTCGTAGCTTGTGGCTTCTCTCGAAAGGAAGGAGTGGAATATGATGAAATATTTGCACCGGTTGCTCGACATACCACTATCTGAACTATAATCGCTCTCGCTGCAAATCAAGGATGGAGCCTACATCAGATGGACGTCAAGATTTCCTTCTTGCATGGCTCACTTAAGGAGTAAGTCTATTTGGAACAACCGCAAGGGTTTGAAGTACAAGATCGAAAGTCTCATATATGCAAGTTGAACAAAGCCCTCTATGGTTTAAAGCAACCCCTAGGCCTTGGCATGAGAGGATTGATAGCTATCTTATGAAGCTAGGATTTACAAGGAGCTATGCTAATCCAAACCTATACTTCAAGGTTGAAAAGGACATGCCACTTATTTTGGTCCTTTATGTTGATGATCTCTTTCTGACTGGTGCATACCCTCTCATTTATCAATGCAAGAGGGAGTTTACTAACGAATTCGAGATGGACCTAGGACTGTTGCATTACTTCCTAGGCTTGGAGGTTTGGCAAAAGCCAGGGGAGATTTTCCTTTCTCAAGGAAAATACATTGTGAAGCTGTTAGAAAGATGTGGGATGGTGGAATGCAAGTTTGTGTCTACTCCGTTGGAACTCAACTTCAAGAAGCTATGTGGAAGTGTTGTTGGTCCTGAATTGGAAAATCCTTCTGAATATAGAAAACTTGTGGGGGCCTTACTGTTCTTGGTAAATGCCCGATCGGACATATGCTTCTTTGTAAATACTTTGAGTCAATTTATGGTTGAGCCTCATCACACTCATTGGGTTGCTACAAATATTCTCTTAAGATATCTTCGTGGCACTATCAACTATGGGATGAGATACACTACTGAGAATTTGAGGCTACATGGAATCATGGATATTCTGATGCTGACTGGGCTGACAGTGTGGTGGATAGAAAGAGCACGTCAGGATGTTGCTTCTCTTTGGGATCTGCTTCAGTTTCTTGGATGAGCAGTGTTGAGTTTTTTGAGTGTTGGGGTAGCATCAGATGTGCTCTAGCTCCCAAACTTTGTGGAGGGACTAGAGTACATGAGATCTCCAAGACCCAGAAAGGGATTTGAGAAATTTAAATCCTGTTTAAGAGATATTTAATTAATTAATATTTTTAATTAAGGACCCTAAGTCTAACTTAGGAAAATTAAAAGATTAAAGTTAATTAAATTAAACATGTGATGAAAATGACTTAAGTCACGCGGATTAAGCTTTCTTTTAATCCTAGCCGTCGATTTAAGATTAAATCACGGTTGTTGGTTTCCCAACGAGAAAAATATAAAGGAAAGGCTTGGGGTCAGTTGGAGAACACACACAGTGGTAGAGCACTGAGGTTAAGCTGGGATTCTAGGGCGTGGTTTGCTACGAATTTCCAGAAGTGTTTTGGCTGCAGCGAGTGGTAGTATTGGCGGAAGGGATGATTTGATCCCAGGCCATGGGTGCAACAAGAGGCAGAGAAGCAACAGACTGAGCAGCAGCTACGCAGCAGCTGCGCAGTGCACAAGCTTCAGGAGGCCAACAGGGTTGACATAGGCCCAACTAGGGCAGCGCAGAGGCAGCGTAACCCAGTTTGGGGTGATGCAAACCCTTCTTGAGCAGCGTAGGGGCTGATGCAGGCTAGCAGAGCTGATGCAAAGGGCTTCAGAGCAGCGTCGGGGTTTCTAAAGACTGAAAAGGGTTGAGTTTTGTAAATCCCGGTTGAGGGTGTGAATCAGTCAAATTTTCTATCTCCGGAATAGAGGTATTTCTGAAGATTGTTTATTTCTCTGTCGGGTTAGCCAGTTTGGTGCCCAGATTTGTTGTACTTAGAATCTACTTAATAATAAAACCCTCCAACAGCCAGAAGACCGGTTTTCCCGCATTGGGTTTTTTCAAGGACAGTTGTCTAGAATATCCTGTGTGTCACTTTGTCATTGTGCATGTACTCAATTTAGATCTGTATGTGTGTAGGCTGTTAATGTGTTTACTTTGATATTAGTGCTGAAAATTCAGATTAATAACTTAATGTAAGTAGGAGAAGTAAATGAAGATTTAACAGTAAAATTTCTGTTTGAGCATATTCAGAAATTTTCACATGGTATCAGAGCGATTGCAAATGTAGCCTGGATCACTAGCAAGAAGTCTGAAGAATCCTTGCTGCAGAAAGCAGCAGCAGCCATAGAAAGCTGGACCAGAGAGGGCAGCGTAGCAACAGAAGGAAGAAGAGCCACTAACAAAATTGAAATAACAACTCAATGCTGTAGAGTCTAAGGAGTCAAGGACAGCTTTGATACAGTTGTCTATTGTTTGTAATGCAGTTTTGTTGGAATTGACATAACACAATCCCATCGAGATCTAAAGCCTCTGGTTACGATTTGGCACTCACTTAACCATATGATCAAATTTAGTATGTAAATGTTTGTGACTGATTTGTTGAGCTGAATTTTTTAACATGGGACTTTCTAGAATGTAACACAAATTGACTTTGTAGTGTTGCAGAAATCTCCAATATCTCCTGATTTTTCCATTTTTTTACCGAGTTTTTCATGTTGCCAATTTTTCTCGGTTTTTCAGGTCCAAGTTTTTTCTTACTGATATTTCCAATCTTTTCTCTGATATTTCCAATAAATTTCTTTCCAGGGCCTTGATATATTCTGTGATATGATATTTGCAACATTGCATTGGAATAGTTAGGTTCTGTATTTCTTATTCTTCTTGTTGCTATGCCTAATAAATATTAGCTATTAAATTAAACATCAAGATTTTAAACAGTACAATCTTTCAGTTGTTCACATTGAATACAATAATTCCTCGTGAAGTTGTGAACATTAGGCTGACATTTATGTTTTTCTTTTCAAGGAAAACCTTGCAGGATCTTCCTAACACCCCCGTTTCCGCAGAATACATGGATGGGGGTTGGCTCAACTGTAAACCACAATATTGACTGATAACACTGAGGCCCTTGACTTGATTTGAACTTGTGGCCTATGGCCTCCGCATTGGCATCATGCCTTGGGTGGATGGTTCAATTGATTGACCTAAACCTTTGGGCTAGGCCAACATGTGTGTTTTTGACATGATGATAATATTTTCCTTTTCCTGTAGGTTCTACATTGTTCTGTTTTTCTCTTACACTGTATACATTTGTCAGTAAAGTTCTTAATCATTAGGATCTTGAATGATTTGATATAAAAGTTCCAAAGTTATGTTTTCTTTTGATTTTCAGGCAACAAGGGAGCACAAATGTAGTAGCAGGGATGATTAAAACACTCGCACAAGTGGTCACTAATGTACAGGTAGAGCTTTATACTGCTGTCCGGCAGTTTATGGGACATTTTTTTATATTATCAAAATCACTAATCATGATACACTTTCCAGGCAAACCTAGATGGACAAATATGGAAAATGTTGTCATCATTTTCCATGTATATTTAAAAAATACAAATGGTTTTATTGGAGAAAGTCTTCCTTTTGACATTTTTATAATCCAATGCCAAAGAAATATATATGAAAAGATATGGCCCATGGGATATTGAGTTGCATAAATTTCCTCATTCACCCCACAGTAGCACTCAACCACACAGCTGCCATTAGTTTATTGTTATGCTAGCTGCCTATAGATGTTACTGGTGCTACAGATTCCATTGCTCCTACACACCCACTGTCCTGTAAACACCATGTCTTTGCCTGTGCATACCCAGCTGACCCTGTGTGTGCAGATGTCCCAACCTGAAATACTGATCCACTATAGTGATGTTCGCTGCATTCATTTGTGTGAATATTGAGTCTCAATTTTTCCTGCTCTCTCAGATAAACACCTACTTTAAGCGAAGAATAATATATGTTAAAAAGCAAATCCTTCAAATTACTTGAGTTCAGAGATTGCAGATTGAAGAAGTCTAAGTTTGCAACGTTCTCCATCATGTATTTGGAGGAATTTTGTGGCATAGTATAATTATGTTATAAGGTTATAGTATAACCTTATAGGAATATAATATATATGTTATATATGATATATAAAGGTATTATCATGTAATATTACATATAAAGTTAAACTTTAATATAAAAAAATCACTGTGGGAGTGGATAACAATGAATTCCCACGGAAGGCTTTTGAAGTAGGATCAGCTGCTTCCATGAATTTGATTGTTCTGGGTATTTACCGCATGGTGTAAAATTTTTATGGTGCAAAATTTATTATTTTATTACATAGCACTGTTTTCTCTATTTTGGAACATTACAAAATCCAAGTTTGATGCTCTCAACACATGCTTTGCAACAATCCAGTGTGAATGCGATGGCTTAATCATATATTGGCTGAGTATTGACAGCAAAACATATGTCTGGTTTAGTGTTCACTAAGAACATCAGTGCCCCAATCAGTTGTTGATACTTGGAAGGGTTAGCCAAATCAGGTCTTGCAGCTTTACCACATAACTTTTGGATATTCATTTCCATTGGTGTGTTCATGGACTTACATTTTGTCATACTAAATCTTTCCAGAAGCTGGACAACATATTTTCCTTGAGAGAGCAAAATCTCACTAGGTCTCTGCCATACCTCTAGGATCAAAAAGTAGTGCATCAAATGAAGACCTTTCATTTGAAATTCAGAAGCTAACCTCCTCTTATACTGAAGGATAAGAGGTTCTCCACCAGTAAAAAATAAGTCATCAACATATAATACCAAAATCAAAGGCATACCTTGGACTGTCTTGAAGTAGAGATTTGGATCAACATTGCTTTTGGCTTCATCAAGAAGTTATCAATGTTGGTATACCAAGCTCTTAGGGATTGCTTCAATTCGTAGAGAGCTTTCTTCAGTCTACACACATGAGTATTCCTGTCATGCACTTTAAAGCCTTCTAGTTGCTCCACAAATACTTTTTCCTTGATGAAGCCATGCAAAAAAGCAGTTTTCACAACCATTTGTTGAAGATTCCATCCCTGGCTTGTAGCAAGAGCCACAATGGATCGGATGGTAGTATGTCAAGCAACAAGTGCAAAAATACCATCATAGTCTTCTCCCTCTTTCTGAGAGAAGCCTCTAGCCACAAATATAGCTTTATATTTTTCAATATTGAAATCCACACCATGTTTGATTTTATACAACCATTTGGAAGTCACACCAAACTTACCTTTGGGTCTTGGAACTACTTCCCATACATCATTATGTGTGACGGACTCATATTCTTTAGCCATTGCATCTTTCCATACTTGATCTTGTTGAAGAATGTAACTAGTTTTGGTCTTCCTAATTGTATTTGTCTGATAAAATTATCATTGTACTTAAGAAAATAAATTTTATTGACTTATTTTATGGTCAAGTACCCATTGTGTGCTCTAGGTCTATGTATTAAGTCAAGTCAAAGTGTAATATCCCCAATTTTGTGAGCATGGGAATTTTACCCAATTTTGTTAATACAAATTAAAAGGGGCAACTAGTATTTTGGAGAAAGGTGGCAAGTATTATTTTATTGCAGATTGGCGACAAATTATTATTTTATTAAAATGGTGAAAAAAGTAACTAAGTGGAAAATACCCCCCACCAATAAAATAATATTAAAAGGAGTCTAGAAGGATGGAGAGAAAATAGAAAAAGAGGAGGGACTCATTTTGTGGATCATCTTTTGACTATTACATTTAACACTTCATCTTCTCTTGGAGCTATTTAGCGCAAGGGTAGAGTGCTGTTTAGCATAGGAATTCCAGGTTGGGAATTCAGAGTGTCCATTGCTGGGCTTTCATAGAGCTTCATTGAGAGCAGTATTGCCAGCTCTGTGTATTTCTTGGGCATAGAGGCAATTCGAGTTATTCATTGTGGTCCAACATATAGCGAGATGGAGTCTAGATTATCCGTAGGAGGATTTTCCTAGTTGGAGCTGGGATTTTTGTGGTGATTTTATAGGGATAGGGAGCAACAAATCTGTGGGACGAAATTTTGTTCATTTGGAAGTGCGTAGGGTTTTCTGGCTTTAGCCTGCACAAGGGAAGAAGGGAGAAGAATTGTGGAGAGATAAGGGTCGGAGATTGGAGGTAAACCTCAATGGAGAATTTAGCCAGCGGTAGATTTGGGCATAATTTCGTAATATCAAACAGTGAGGTGTTTTTTGGCCAGATTGGGTGACTTGCACTTGTTGGGGGTCACCAAGGGTCGGTGGATTCAACCCAAACCCTTTCTGGGTTTTTGTGGGTTTGGTGAGAGGAGCTTGGGGTTAATTTCACATAATTTTCTAGGTAGTATTTTTGGCCGAAATCAGTGTTCTAGTCAGTAGAAAGTAGCATAAATAACTAGAGGAGGGCGCAATTACTTTGGGACCATTTCCACCACTTGGGTCTGTGAGACTTTTCTAGGTTATTTTGGATTCCTTGTGAGGAGGCTCCAATTAATTTCTTGGAATTTTCTAAGCAACTTAGAGGACCGAAACATCGGCTATTTTCTAGCCAGCAATAGCAGGATTTCCTGGGCCAGCACAAAGACTTGGGGAGAGCAGTTTCCAGCACTTGGGCAGCTCCATTTTCACCTGGGACTTGACTAGCTTGTTGTAGCAAGCCCATGTTCCTCTTCTTCATTTATATGTACCTTGTTTTCTCAGTTAATAAAATGGCTCAGCTCTTGGTGCAATTTCTAGTGCAATTTGTCATTATGCTAGTGTGTTTGTTTTATGGTTACATGTTTATGCTTTATTTGCTGTTATCACTTAATATCAATGTTCCAACAAGACTGGTGCAGGGAGACGCGGGTGTGGGGAGATGCACAGGGGGGACGTGTGGGAGTACCCTGAAAGTTTAGGGAAATTTCAGGGGTGCGGGGAGTGGTCGGGGTATATAATTTTTTTATTTTATATATATATATATAATTCAAGTTTATATTCATTGTTAAATAATAAATAATGAAAGCATAAATATTAAATATTAAATAGACTAATAATAATATACTATATACTAATATGAATACCAATACATTGAAAATTGAAATTTGATCTACACATGATAAAATTTAAATCCACAATTGAATTGAATAATGACATACATTGATCCATCCTCATCTTTCATTTTGATACATACATCATTCATATGACATACTCATTATTCTAATATTCATCCATAATCAATAATCATTCAATAAATAAATTCAATAATGAAATCTTCAAATGCATTGATCCATGATTCCATATCATTCATCATTCATCATTCTAAAATCTACAATGTACATTGATTTAAAAATTAATTTCATCATTCATCATTCTAGAATCGAAATTGAAAGCAAAACATACTAGAAGTAGATAGTAGATATTAAAGTTTGAACTTTGAACACTGAATAGTAAATAGTAAATTTATATAACTCAAAGTTTCAAACTCAAAATTAGTTAAGAGTCAAGAGTAAAGAATCAGTCTGAGGTCAACAACTGAAAAGTAAAAATAGATAATTTATTAATTAGCACTGAAAATAAAATCAACATCAAGGACACATAGAGGTCAAGGTTGAAGTAGCAGAGGTCAGCCGGAGGTCGAAGAGCTAGAAATGAAATGAATCATTGAATAATGAATCGTAATTTTTTAAATTTTTTCAGAAGCACCCTTTTTGGGGAGTTGCGTCCCCCACATTGGGGAAACGCACCCCCTTGCGTCTCCCCAAGACTCCTCAAAAAGGGTGCGTGGGGAAACACACCCCCAGGAGACTCCTCGTCCCGGGTGCGAAGGGTGCAAGGGGTGCATGCACTCGACCCTGGGGGACGCGACCTCGTGGAACGCTGCTTAATATTTCTCGTAAGAAATATTACATAGAGGGTTCATGTATCAAGAAGAGAAAAATATTTTTTAATGTAAAAGCATTATCTTTAATGTCACCAAGACCAGGTCGGCTAGTCCTCATCAAGTTGGCTTAGAGAGGCCTAATCTAGCCCAAAGAAAGGTATAGAAGGACTTAAACCTCCTCAAGGTTCATCAACACATATCTTTTGCATGGTTCTGCAGTCAAGAAAGAAGTGCGAGGGTCCTGGAAGAGGACTAGAAAAACAACGAAGAAAAAATGAAGGCTAATTTGTCAAGTTCGGTCCACATGTGCAAGGTTTCTATGGAAGATCAAGGTCTCTACAAATCCGAACTTTGCAGAAGACTGTAGCAGACATTGGTGAAGAGCAGATCTCTTGGTTGGATAGCTGGCCTAGTCTTGGTATGTTGGTCTAGGGTCTATGGTCTTGGAAGTCTACTTTGAATTGATTCTATAAGGATTTCTCTGGGGTTTTCCCCTATTGAGGGGTGTTTGCCCTGGCTTGGAACCTATCTCTAGTGTTGCTTAAGAGATATAAATTGTAAATACCTTAAACAGGCTGCCCTAGATTTCTCAACATTGTATCAAAGCTTTGTTCGTTTGTGAAAGGGCAGGAAGAGGGTCACCAAAGGTTTCAAGGCATCAGGAAGAAACTAAATACCTAGGACTGAGCTCATAGAGGTATCAAACTAAAATTATGGGCACATCTAGAAGCCCTAATCACTGTGTAAGGGCCGCAGGCTTGAGAAGAAAAGAACGAAGTTTTTATGAGGCCCATAAGCCCTGTTCTGGAGTACCGAAAGGTTAATTTGATACCCTATAGAAGGCCGAGCACATTGAAGAAAAGAACAAAGTTCTGGGCACAATATAAAGGGCCTGTAATCATCATTGAAAGAATCAGAATTCTCTAAGCTTTCTCAGAAATCTGAGCTTCAAAAGCACTATGCATATATATGGTTGATCGAATCATTGTTTGAGGTATCTCTTGAAGGTTGGGAGCAGTTTCTATCATTAGCAAAGGAAGCAAGCAGTTTCAGTTTGTTGAAGACCCTATAAACCTTGAGTCTCCAATACTATAGTTTTATGCACATCTATAGTGGCATAAAAGTCGAGTTTGACCGTGGTTCTGAGAATATATATACAATAAGAAGCCTATCATCATTTGAAGAGAGAGCCATGCATCCCATCTCAAGTCTTGGGCATGACTACAAGGTCACCGTCACCATAAATAAAAGGAGTTGAGAATCCTATTTCTGGGTATAACGTATAGCCACAATTAGCTTGTGAGAGGGCCAAGACCCTTTCTAAACTTGTGCACCATAAATCATATTGTTCAAGCAGGGTTTCCATCCATCCACTAGTTCTCTATCATCACCCTAGAGAAGAAAGAAAAAGGTCTGAAGTGTAACCATAAGTCAAAGGGAGAAGAATTCGTTTGTAGTATTGTGCACATTGGAGGAACGCTTCAGTCATCATCTGTTGAAGAGAAAACATAAGAATATTAGGACGATCTCTGAATGGTTGTCAAAAAGCATACTTAAGTGTGCATCAATTTGATTAACTAGACCACTAAAGAATGTCATCTAGCTATAGTCCTATACACACTTTGAATTCTGAACATAAGTCAAAATTTCTTGTGCTAAGGACACTGTTTTGAGAGTATACATATTAGTGGGCTGAGCTCTACAGTAACCTTTAAAGTATACCTGATTGGAGAATCTTTGTTGGTCCATGACATTAGTGGCATTAGATTGAAAAAGAAGACATATCGCTGCTCCATTGTTTGGCTTGTTGGAAACTTGTTGGGTAGCATCCAGTTTCTTGGACTAGATCCATGGAAAAAGAATCCTAGATATGTAAAACTTTAGGCAGTGAAAATGAAAGGAATCATGACATCATTAGAATCTATAATTTCGTTGTAAAGCAACTCTTGGCAATCGCATCATTAGAAGTCTTCACTCTTGAAGAACAATTAGAAGCACATGACATCCAATATCAGGCCTTGTGGCAGCGTCTATGATCATGAAGTACAAATGCACGTAATTGTAAGGTATGTATATTCTTTTGTGAAGGGTCTAACATGAAACATTGTAGGGTTGGTCGATTGTATGGCTCTAGAGTTTGTTGTTGAAAGTTGATAATGGTATTGATATATAGGTTTGAAAAACCCTAGATGGTACATGTGAAACCCTAGCTATATGGAAACCCTAACCCTGATTCACTTGTTCCCTTATAGAAACCCTAACCCTTGATTTCTAGGGATTCTGAGCAATCTAGAACATGTGACAAGTAGTGATTGATAAGGATGATTAGTTGAATATGACATCTCGTCCCAAGATCTAGGGTTTGTACTTGAAAACCCTAGGTTTCCATCCTCTAAGATCCCATGGAAACCCTAAATTGTTAAGATTGACATCATGCTTTTGTTATCATATACTTTGCTTAGTTGTGCTTGTCAATAAGTGTTACAGGTACATCATAAAGAAAGAAAAGGAAGATCCTATGGCAAGCATGATGAGAGGAGAGGACTATAAGGACCCTGTAAATGGTAAAATTGGTAATCAAGTTGGATCCTTAGGCACTCTAATATAAAGATTCATGTATGCGAATATGGTTGCCCGATGAAAAAGATTGTCTAGAAAAATCCGTTGATAGTAGTCATCTAGCACATGATAATAAAGAAGCTCGTGCAACAACTAGTTAGTGAGGGTCACTGAAAGATGCTCCATTGAATGACTTCATGGGAAGATTTCTTCACCTAGTGGAAAAAGGATCGTGATGATATTTTTCTACTCTCTCAGATGTAGAGCAAACTTTTTAGAAGTTTTCCAGTACAACTGCAACATGATTAAGCCTCATCGTCAAGATGGGGAGTATTTTGAAGAAGACTAGATGACCGATTGAAGTAAAAGGTATGTATGTTTTGAGATTCTCAGTTGATTTAGTTAACACATGTTTACAGCTTGCAAGAAAAGCAGGTTGCTGGCATATGTATGGACCTTTTTGGGCTCTCTCGGATGAAGACATGAGGATAGTGATCAACATCTGATATGGTCTCGTAAAGTATGAAAAAATGTTGACTTGAGAGGAAGCTGCAGAAGCTCTGACAAAATGAGCTTGATATGAAGATGACTCCGCTTGTTTAGATGTTTGAAGGAAGACTGTGATGAAGGATGTTGATGAAGACAAGACATGACATCTTGTGAATAAGCTATCCGATGACTCAAAATATTCGATATGTTTTTGCTACCTAAGAAGATGCATGAATTGAGTACCAGACTTTGGAACTTGGTCCAAAGAATTTGATGACATTGTATACCACATTGGTAAGAAGAAGAACGTTGAAAAGAAAAGTAGCAGGTTGTAGATAGCTGATTAGTCATGTCTTGGAAGATCACTTTCCCGATGTTTAGAGGGAGCGAGATTAAAGTGCTATGATGTTTGGTTCGTGAATATGCAGTGGATGAAGATTGATGATATGGAAAGTGATGAATAGTCCCTATGAGAAGTTGTGAAAGAAGATGGCTCCATGATATGCATAGAAGTTGAAGGAGGGCTACAAGCAATTGATAGTACCATGATCTCCACGGAAGAATAGACATCTAATATTGGAAGCAAGTCCCTAGTTGAGAGGGAACTTGGATACATTACTTTCATGTGTAAAGGAATGAGTAGATCCTCCCTGGTTGAGAGGGTGAGATAGACACATCATTATTGTCTTCACATTATGAAGAAAGAATGGAGGATTGGGTAAGCATCTGAATTCTGATGCTCTTTGAAGATGAGGTAGGGCATCCAATAGGTAAGAGTAGTCGAAGAGGAAATTCCTTGAGGATGTGTAAATCCAAGAGAGGAATGGTCGTAAAAGGACATACCTTGTGAACATCCGGATGGGGTATGTGCCTTGAGAGACATTGATGATGAAGGTGTCTATAAATCATTGTCTCCCCAACATCGTGCTCTAATCTAGTGGAGAGATAGAGCTATTAATCAAGGCGTTGCTATATGACAATGCTGGTCAATATGATGAGATGCACTAACATAAGCTGAAAAGATAACTTATGAGATGGCTTACCAATCCGACCCTTCTTATGATAACTTTTTAAAGTGAGTACTGACCTTGTACCGGTTGGTCAATTATGACTACCTCCCTAGTTAAGAGGGAGTGTTGAAGAAAGTAACTAGTTTCAGTCTTCATAATTGTATTTGTCATAAAATCATCATTTTACTTAAAAAATTAAATTTTATTGACTTATTAAAGCATGGGTTTCATGCTTGGGTCAATGATCAATAGGTCAAGCATCCATTGTGTGCTCTAGGTTTATGTATTAAGTCAAGTCAAAGTTATAATGTAAAAAAAAAAAATACTTTTAAGGATTGATGTATCAAGAAGAGAAAAATATTTTCTTATGTAGCGAATCACTTGATCACAATGACAACAAGGTTGACGGATGGGTTAATGGCCAAAGGCCGGATTTGACGTGGCTCTGATACCACTGTAATAAACATAGTGCGTATACTGAGAGGAATGATCTGATTCCAATGCAACGAACAAATTTCGTATACTCATAGGAATGTTTTGGTACCAATGTAACAATCAAGGTTTGTATACTCAGAGGAATGCTATGATACCAATGTAACGAACAAAGTCCATATACTCAAATGAATGTTCTGATACCAATGTAACGAACAAAGTTCGTATACGTAGCAGAGTATGCTTTAGAATACTTTGAATACAAAGACATCCATTGTAGGACAAGTAACTGTATATTGATTAATGTATATAGAATTGATATGAGATGATTACAAATGAGGGTGAGGGCTTGCTTCTATACCCTAGGCAGGTGCCTCTTCACAAATAGAGATGTCCTTAGAACATGTCTTTTCAATACTAACTATTAGTTAGTTAATCATTAATTATGGTTATTATTGTTTATCATTTTTCTATAAATTATGTTCATAACATTTGGGGCAAAAACTGGGAGAAAAAAATCAATTAATTAGTAAGCATTAAAAAGCACAAATAATTAATTTAGTGGAAAAAATTCCCTAGAGTGAATTCACTTGATAGCAAAGTCCTAAGCTACCTAGGTCTGTTACATGACTATCTCATCATGTTAGCATCACATTTACAATATCCCCGTAGGGTTGCGGACTCTGAGTACAATGAAGAAGAAGAGAGAGAAGAAGGGGCTTAGAAGCCAAGAATGCTCTGAAATATCCTTGGGCAAGGAGTCTTCAAGTGTAATTTCAATGATCAACAAGCCTCAAGGGGAGTTGAGGAAAAAAGCATTGGTGACTGTGCTTCTTTGTTGACAAAAGAGGTTGATGACAGTTGTAGGCTGAAGGAACAATCGAACTAGAACAAGCTGAAACCAATGGTGGGCTCATTCACTCGCACTTTTCTCTTGCTTGCTTTAGTTGCTCGCTCAAATAGCGTTGAGATCCAAGTCCCAAATTTGATGTTTCCATTCTTCTTGGGCCAAAATTCATTTGATGGACAACAACACTTGGGATCACGAAACGTTTGTCAAGCTAGGCTCTGGAGACAATGGTTGGCAAAACCTTGCTCGACTGGCCTCGAGAGGGTTGGATGTGTGTTCCAGTGCTGTAAATAGAGAGTCGGGGAGGTGTTGCTCCTGCTTGACTAGCCAATTGTTCAACTAGGTTGACAAGGTTAGAGTTTGGGGAAATCCTTCAAAAGGCTAGAATTCCCCGAATTCGACACTAGAAAAAGTCACAAGAACTCAATGGACAACAATGCCTCAGAAATCTCGAGCAAAGTTTATTGAGCTAGGGTGTGGAGATGAGGGTTGGATAGGACCAGATAGGTATGTTGTGGTAAAGGGCTGAGTCTCAATGGGGTAGAGGGACGGGTCTCAACGGGGTAGAAGGTTGAGGGCTGAATCTTGGGTCAAGGGCCGAGGAGTTGCAAAGGTCACAATCACATGGAGAGGTATCACGGAGAGGTTTCACAGCAGGTAGAGGGCCGAGTTCTGAGATTGACAAAACAATCTTCCAGATAAATATCCTATTGCAGATGCATCATTTCCTTGAGAAAGACCTAGAACTCCTATCTGAATATTTTTGTTAGACAAGAGCTCACAGTAAACATTTTTACAACTGTAGTGTTGTTTGCTTGAGATATTTGCCCTGTCAAGTCTCATATCTTCTTAAGGTGGAGATAATCTATCATCGACGAGGAACATTCAGCAGAAGTTTACAAGGTGAATCTTTTTTACAACTGTTGTGCCGTTTGCTTGAGATACTCTGTCATCGAGGAGGAACATTCAGCAGAAGTTGACATGGTGGAAGGATTCACATATGGGATTTTATTACTTATCTCATCTGGAATTCACATTATCATCACTAACTGAAAGAGTAAAATATTTCCAGAAAAGGTTTTGAAAACAATGGACAGAATATGATGCCAAAATCTTGGATTATGTGATATCTCAAGTAAAAGTTACTGTTTATAGGTGGAAGCATTCACATATGGAATTTTATTATTAATCTCATCTGGAATTCACATTATCATCACTGACTTAAAGGGTAAAATATGTGTTCTAGAAAAGGTTTTGAAACCAATGTACAAAATATAAAGCCAAAATCTTGGATCATGTGATATCTCGAGTAAAAGTTGCTTTTTATCGGCTAACGTAATTTGTCAGATTCCTTGGTAGTAGGGTGAAACATGACAGGACATGTTTTCCAACTTGGTTTACTTTAGTGAAATTCACACACATGCTGGTATCTAGTTGCCTTGTGATGATTCAGCAGTTTCATCATTGTGCAATGTGAACTACTATGGAATGACCAGCAAGCAAAAATAGATGATATAATAGTTTCATCATATTTGGCTATTGGCAAATTGTGCACAGGGTTTTAACTCATTAATATCTTTTATCCTTCAAAGCCAGATACAAATAATTGATGAAATAATATTGAAAAGTTGAAGTTCGTTCATATATAATCTTTTTTCTATCATTTGTATGCATGACTAGAGATTAAATTGTTTAATTATTTAATGCTTTGAGGAAATGGAGCAGCTTATCGTGTGGATTATTGTAGTATTTGTGTATTTTTTTTGACACATCTAAGTACTTTTTCAAGGTTCTAAAATTTAAGTAATGTTATTCTGCTTGAGTTGGTTGCTATAGATTCCAGATGCCAGTGAAGAGAGCTTAGCGGCTGTTGCTGGCATGTTTAACAGCAAAGCAAGAGGTAGTGCACTGCTTCTGTTGGTTCTTTCTTTCTCCTTAACAAATTCTGATTATTTGCTGCAATATATCACAGAAATAGTGCTACAGTAGATAGAGAATCTGCATAACAATTTTACAGTCATCACTTCAACAAGCTATGTAAGTGGATATTTTGGTGTTATTTATAGTGTGTTAGGTAAGCTTTCCAATTTGTATTCAGCAAGGAATGGAAAACAAAATGCTCTCTCTCTTATTGCATGAAGAGAAGCGAGGTGCATTCTACAGCCCAGTGTGGATGAGATGTGTAAATTAACGGTGATATGGCATAGGTTGGTGTTGATTATAACAAAATTAAAAAGAAGCATTTAAGTGTCCCTTACAGTGTGTTAGATAAGTCATGTTAAGCTTCCAATTTGTATTCAGCAAGGAATGGAAAGAAAATTGTTCTCACTTTTGTTGCACGAAGAGAAGCTAGGTGCATTCTACAGCCCGCTGTGCATGAGATGTGTAACTTAACGGTGATGTGGTATAGGGTTGGGATTAATTACAACAAAATTAAAAAATAGCGTATAAAGTTGGCCTAGTATCTTCTCACTTTATATAATCTAGTATGGGTGAAATGTGCAAAATTAGGTATTCCTAATAAACTGAAATGAAGTAAGAATACACCTATATAATCTGAAAGTGGAAAAAGGGTCCATACTAATACAAAATAATTCAGAAAAAAACATAACATAAAATAAACCATAAAAATTAATGATACAATTTCTTTTTAATCCCTCTCGGTGCTTAACTCAAAAGGGGATCTACACTGGTTGAAATCCTGTACTGGGAAGAGATGTTACACCACATTTCGGCTTACCTTCTTGAGAATTAAATATGCAAGGTAGCTAAACGTAGTCTATTTCTATCACTATTCCAATACCAAGTCTGCAAACAATATAAGTGATGAGAAAAAATGCCAAGGAAATTCATCACAAACTAATGATGTCATTCATGGAATGGAGATAGCTTACGTCCAATAGACAATAACTTCAGCTTTATTATATTAGCTTGCTGACAAATGTATTAGTCTTTGTTACAAGATTGTTTGCAATCCAAAATTGAGAACCCTCTCTCTAAATTGAGTTTGTTCCTTCTATACAAATTAGAGGTCAATAAGTTGAAGTGGTTTTGTAATGTCCCTTCCTAAATATTTTGCTAAGGAGAATCACTATTTTGCCAATTTTGTCATTTTTGGGCCTAAAGTAATTTTTGGTAAATACTTAAGAAAAAGGGGGTCGAAATCTTTTCCTTAGTGGAATGTGGGAGTCACTTCCCCACAAAATACGCACCCCCTTGATGGAGAAATTCAAATGGCTAAGGAGGGACCTCGAATTGCTTGGTGGAGGGGCATTCATGAGGGAAGGGATCAATAATTATAAATAAGAGGAAGACAACATCATTTGGGGCTTCTTGTTCATTTGACTTCTAAGTGTTGCTCTAGCTGTTTAGTTGAGTTACATAGTGTTGTTGAGGACAAGAGTTTCCCAAGGAGGAAGCTCAATCTTTCTTCTGTGGACTTCGAGTGCCACCCTAGGGAGGCAATTGCACTCATCTTTGGAGGCTGGGAAGATACCACACAGTTAGCACACGAATTTCTGGCATCAGTTGGGATGCAGAGAAGAGACCATGCAGGGCTTGGAGAGGTGTGGCATCAGAGGGAAAAGTTATAATATTTCTGGGCAATTTTCTTATACAAGTTCCTATTGGAAGGAGGGAATTTTTAGGAGGAGAAGGTGCCTTTCTCAGCAGATGTGATTTTGTGGCTGGGCCAGCGTCATCTTGCCTCAGGACTGCGAAGGTAGTTGTGGAGCTGATTGTGGGTAAGTTGGTGAGAAGGATTGTGGAGCTGGGATTGTTTGGGATTTGATTGGAGAGGATTTGAGGAGAGTTCCTAGCCTTTTTGAGGAGCAGAAAACACTCAATCTATTATAGGTGACTTTTTCTAGCAATGGTGGAGGGCCAAGCATTTGGGGGTCAAATTTGGAGCGTCAAAAGTAGGGCAAACCCTTTCTGGTTTTTTTTGCGTTTGGGGTGAGGAGTCTGGGATTAATTTGGAGGAGTTTTCTGCATAGTTTTGTGTTGATTTTTGTAGCATCGGAAAGTGCTCTAAGCCCAAATTTTGTGGAGAGACTTAGACACGGGTATTCCAAATAACCCAGAAACCGTTTGTGAAAATTCCACTCGGTAAATGTTTTATTAAAATAATTAATTATTTTGATGGAGACCCTAAGTCTAAACTTAGGGAAATTAAATAATTAAAGGACATTAATAAAACATAGTGAGAATAATCTAGAAAAGGCAGAGATCAAGTCATGTTATAATCTTAGCTGTTGATTAGAGATCTAATCTTGACCGTTGATTTCTCAACGAGAAGACTATAAAGGAAGTCTTGAGGGTCATTTGGAAAGACACACAGAGTGAATCTTGAGATCAAATTCTTCTAACAGAGCAGTGCTCGGACTAAGATCAGATCTAAGTGATTTAGTGCAGTGATGGGTAGAGTAGCTTCGGGAGAGAGATTTTCTTAACCGGAGAATCATCAGCAGAGAGAGGCAGGAAGACGTCCAGTAGAGCCAGTGAGGGCTGCGTAGAGGTTCAAAGGGGTTTCGAGATTCAGCTGTCGGATCAGATCCAAAAGCCGGAAGTCGGGGTGTGAGACCGAGAGGCCCAGATCTGTGATTTCGAGAGTTAGATTGATTTGTTGCTGGGGTGACGCAGTGCCTAGAGGAGGTGACACAGGTCCTATGCAGAAACCTCCAGAGGCGCTTTTCCAGTAACCGGATCAACCAGATTTTCCAATGATTGTGTGAGGTAAAACTCACAATTTCTTTCTGCTAGTATTTCTCTCTGTAACTGAATAACCCTTGAGATATTCAAAGATGTATTCAAGATTTGCTACTGCTTAATAATACAAACCCTTAGATCCACTTCACCATTTTTCTCACATTGGGTTTTTTCGAGAACTTGTGTCCTATGTGTGATTGATTTCTTGCTCAGTTTCCTTGTTTTAGAATCATATTTTATTCAGTGTAGGTTGCTTTAGTAGTTACTTCAATAATTCAAGATCTGAATTAATTTTGTAAAAGTAATTTACATAATAGGAGTACACTTAGTTGTTGTAATAGGATTCCTAAGATTGTCAGATCTAGGAATTTTCACATTTTGGAGGCAAAAACAGGTATTCCATTCAACCAGTATTGAACTTCCTCAAGGGCTAGCGCAAACTATTGGGTGGGAGAGCTTCTGCATAATTTGGGCAATTGATAGACATCCACCTGGGGCTTGTAGCTTTGCTTTAAGTAAGCCCAAGTGCACACTTTCCGATTCATATTGTACTCCCACAAATATATATATAAAATAAGGTTGGCCCTTTTAGCGTATTTTGGAGCATTATTGGTTTTCTGATGTTTGGTGTAAAATTATTTTGTTGAATGTGTTGCATGTGTTTGTTACCACTATAAATTTTCTAGTAGGAATATTACAGTGGTATCAGAGCATGTTCTTGGCTAACTGTGGGTTTGAGAGCAGGTGATGACAAGGGCATTTGCCAGAGTAGTGTATCGACATAGAGGCAGAGGCAGAGGTAGAGATAGGAGTCGAGGTAGAGGGGGAAACAAACCCTTTTTCAGATACTGAGGTGGACCATTTCAGGGTCTGTATGGACAATCAGGAGGACAACGGGCAACCCAGGCAAGTGGGCAAAAACCAGATTTTAGAGGAGCTGTTGAGGACCAACCAAAAAATGCTGAGGCAAGGGCAACTCATGATGGACATAATGCAGCAGGTGATGGGGTTGCAGATGATTGGGAGACCTGAAGGGGAGGTCCAAGGTGATGGGGGTTCCAGAGATGGAGGGGGAAGCCATACTTATCAGCCCCCACACACTCCTCTGCATGGACAGGCTGGCCGTCCCACCATGCCTCACTTCGTTGATGAGCTAGAGCCTAAGAGGGAGCCAGACTCGGTTGCGGATTTGATCAATTCAATTGCATCAGGAATTCATGAGTATGAGGGGTTGGATGCTCGGATCAAGAGGGTGATGTACTTCGGGGAATACATACACCTCAAGGAGAGATAGACCACTAGGGCTGGAACACACCATAGAGGGGGAAAATCTAACTAGGAGGTACAAAAGATAGCAGGGAAGGTCACACTCCCTAACTTCGATGGGCCGACCAAGAGTTCAGCCAGGGCTTGGGCTCAGAAGTTAGACATGTGCTTCCACCTGAACCCCATGTGTGAGACATATGCTATCCGATTTTCTACTCTTCACTATTGATTTGGGTAGTTTTGGATGCGCTCTAAGTCTCAAAATTTGCAGGGAGGCTTACACACATGTATCCCAAAGAACCATAAATTGTTTGTGAAAATTACACTGAGAGAGTATTATATTAAAATAATTACTTATTTATCAAGGGACCATAAGTCTAAACTTAGGAAAATAAAATAATTAAAGGTTATTAATAAAACAAAGTGTGAATCTTCTAGAGGAAGTGAAGATCAAGTCAAAAGTTAATCTTAGCCGTTGATTAATGATTTAATTGCAGCCGTTGAAGTCTCAACGAGAAGATTACAAGGACTTGAAGGGTCATTTGGAAAATACACAGAGAGGATCAAGAGATCGAAATTCTTTAGTGAGCAGTGCTCAGGGAGAAAATCCATCGAGAGATCTTTGCAGAGAGGGGCAGTAATTCCAGTTAGAAAGTCTATTCCTGAGCCGAAGAATACACAACAGAGAAGACAAAGAGTAGTACCAATAGAGGCAGCGTAGCAGCTACGTAGAGCCTGCACAGAGCCAATAGGGGCAACACAATAGCCCAGAGGAAGTCCGTGATTCAACTCCGGATCAGTCAGATCCAGTGCCAGAAAGTTGGGGTGTCAGACCGGAAGGGGCCAAAGGGTCAGATCCAACCAACAAAAGAGCCAACACACAGAAGCCATGTAGCCCCCACGCAGAATAACGTAGAGGCAGTGGAGGGCTTGCCATTCCAGGGTTTTGACCTGTTGGGATTCCAATGTCAGTGTGAGGTAATCTCACAAACTTTCTTGTCAGTCAGATTCTTTGTGAAGATAGCCAGCAAGGCATCCAGTTTGTATTCATAAAAATTATTGCATAATCTATAAACCAATGTTCCACCAAGTCCCCTGGAGGTGGGAGCGAGGGGGCGAGGAAGCACGGGAGCGACCTATGCAAAAGCTCCCTACCAATTTTTAGGAAACGTGGGGGGACGTCGGGGTCATAAAAATTATAAAATTTAATATTTATATTGTAACTGTATTTTTGCAAGGAATGTATATACAGTCATCATACACTTACATCATGAAAGATAAATCATAAATGATAAAATTATAAATCGATGAATGATGAATCATATAACTGAAACAAATTTAAAAGTTAAAACTTAAAACATACATCATACAATCATACATGTAAGTTTGTAAGTTTGTAACTATATAATCATTAATGTAACTATTAACAATGTACAATGAAAATAAATTTTAAGATATCATATGACATATAATATCAAGATTCAAAATAAAGTTTAAACTGAAGTTTACAACTCAAGTCTGAAACATAAAACTTAAAAGCAAATAAGTTATGTCTGAAACATAAAACATAAAACATAACATATGAATATCAAATGATATCATCATAATGATAAATGAGCATAAATTCTCAAGGTAATGCCCCACTAGTCTCTGCATTCAGCGTCTACACGAATATATCAGGATCAACCATGTCACCATCTAAATCAGAATCACTTGGATTGTCAAACATGCTAAGTGGCACACCAACTTTTAACACGAAACCATAAACTCAAAGGGGCGTGAGGGGGCGTGAAGGGGGGTGTGTGGGGGCGTGAGGGGGCGTGAAGGGGGGTGTGCAGGGGCGTGGGGGGGTGTGATGGAACCGTCCCCTAGAAGTCCCCAAGACCCCGGAGCGCGAGGGAGCGAGGAATCTAGACCCCTAGGTGGGGGGGCGAGACCCAGTGTAACACTGCTATAAACCCTCAGCTGCTGCACCGGTTTTCCCGCATTGGGTTTTTCTGGGGACATTGGTCAAAAAAAAATTGTGGCAGATGTATGTATGTTTTACTCTTGTTCAGATTTTGTTTTCGCGATTGTATTTTTCCGTATTTTATTTGTGAACGTTGTAGTGTAGGAGATTTCGCTGTTTATTTAGAAAATAGTAAATAATTTGTTAAAAGGAATGAACAGATAGGATATTTCTCATCAGTGCTGCAGTAGGATTCTTGTCAGCAGATGGGACAAGAATTGCACACCTTTACATTGTTTGGCTCACTTCTTGAACCTAAAATACTACATACATGAGTCGTTGAATGGTGGAACTTCTTGCGACTTTCATGGATGGTGAAATTTCACAGGGGAGGAAAGATGCATTCAGGTGGATTTTCAGGGTAGGGCATCCCTTGTTGACGTGGAGGATGCCTTTGCAGAGTTTTCCACTGGCATTGGGCGATTTGCAGGCTATTATGTGATTAGAGACAGGGGGGCTAAGAAGCCCTATTCTTGGTGGGCAACTCATGGGGCAACAAGCACTCCTCTACAATTGTTAGCCATGAGGCTCCTTTCTCAGGTGACTTCATCCTCTTGTTGCGAGAGGAATTGGTGCACATATGGGAATTTGTATAGTGTGAAGAAGAGCAGGCTTGAGCAGCCTAGGGCAGAGACAATGGTGTATGTGCACACCAACCTTCGTCTTATTTACAGGCAGAGGGGTGAGTGGTTGAAGAGAAAGACAAAGATGTGGGATGTCTTTCTTGATGATATGGGTTTGGAAAAAAATGTTGACTTGGCATTGGCCAACTTAGATCTCAATGAGCCAATGCTAGATCTTGCCACATTTGATGATGGTGATACTGTAGAGGGGTCATCCACCACACCAGTAGATGTAGAGATGACATTGGATACAGAGGAGGAGGATGCAGCAAAGGAGAGAAGTGGTGACCATGATGATGAGGACAATGATGCTGTTTATGACGATGAGGATTGATGACTCATGACCTACCTACTACCTTGAGGCTTGTAGACTTGTAGTTGTTTTGTATTTGCTATTTTATTTGTCATTTTCCATTGGCATTATACTACGTATGTAACACATTTTGTTTTTGATGACTTAATGAGAAAACTACAATATATTTTCTTTCTCCTATTGGATCATTGATGAATATGACACAATTGTATTTGTAATATCAATATGTGTGCATAATGTATTAATGTTACTTTGTATGATGTATCTTTATAAAACTTACATATAGATGAAGATCTATGTTTGAATCAATGAATTTGTATGAATTTGTGTAAGAAATATCTAATTTTTAATATATATATATATATAATTTAATAACATACAACGCATCCGGACTTGTCTTGTTCTGGGGGGTCACTGTGTCCGTGTCTGACAATCGAATCCGCGTGTCCTTTGTGTCCCCGTGTCAGGTGACTTAGGATCCTAGTAAGACCTTGTGTATATGTAACAACATGTGTAAGCCTATGATTTTGGTGACGAATTTCATCCTAGGAAGATTTTTAACCTCACTGATTACCTGTGTTTCTAAACATGACTAATTAGACGCGTTTTTTCCCTCCAACTTAAATCCCCAATGTTAGGGTGAAATTTATTATCGAAATCTTAGGTGAGTCCTAGTGTTATAGTCGAGTCTAATGTAAAAGTTGTTTGGGAATAATTTAAGCTAGTTGACTTGATTATTTTATTACAAATCACTTGGTCTACTAGAGCATTTTGTGTCGTTGATGGGTTATGTGTTTTGAGGGTCTAAGCCAAATGTGTGTTCCCCCTTTGAGGGTTGTAAATATAAAATCTTATGTATTAGAGGGTGGAAAAATATTAAATCCCTTCGTGTAAATTAATTAATTTTTCTAGCAAAATAAAATTAAATCCTAATGATGTAAATTAAAATAAAATTAAACTTTAAACATTTACGGTTCACCGTTTTACCATTTGGTAGCTACACTAGTTACTATATTATTTTTAAATTTTAATTTTTGTCATTTTGATTCTTGGACTATAGTCTATGACTATAATTTATAAATCTATAATCCATGGTTTTCTACATTTAGACCCTTAATTTGAGATTTATATTTAAATTTTAATGAATTGTTCATATTTACATCTTTATTAAATTTTAGTACTATTTACTTTTACATTTTAGTTGCTATTTAAATTTTGAAATGATTCATCACGCATCAATGATCATAGAATGATTATGTAGATATTAGACAGTAGTAGATTGTAGGTTGTAAGTTATATGAAACTAATAGTACTTCTTAAGTTATGCAATGATGACGAAATTTACAATTATCAATGACGATTATATACTATTAGACTATTAGTATTAGTCTTTAGATTTATCATTTTAGTATTTTATTTATTTTGATTCATGTTTAATTTTATTTTAATTTTAATTTTTTAATAAATAATAAATATAATAAATAGTTGCCGCACTTGCTATCGCCAACCCACCGTCCTCTGAAAATTTGGGGGTGCGCTCTAGCTGTCCCGAAACTCGTCCCCATGTACCCCCGTCCCCACAACCAGTGCAACATAGGTATGAAGTGATCCTAGTAACCCTTTCCCAAGGAGAAGGGGAAGAAATGATGCTTGCTTGCTCTTTAAGCGAGGGACTTGCTTTCCAAGGGAGAAGGGGTGAGGATAAGGGAGAAGGATACAACGTGAAGGGGTACTTCCCTATCCCTTAAATCCTATGTGAACTTGGTTTCCTAAATAGCCCTTGATGATTAGTCTTTGATAGAAAACGGGATCACACGGGACCAAGTGGACCTAGCCCAGGTTCTGGGATGGAATATAGCAATTAATGATGTTCCTATACTGGACAAGGTGAGGGGAAAGGATCAGAAAAGAAATTTTGCTTCAAAAGGTCAAATTGATCCTACTAGGGTCTAGCCTTGGGGATACCTAGGAAAAACATGGTCCTAGAGCTAGGGCTTGGGATTCTCGGAGATTCCACTGTTGGAATTGCCTCAAATTTGACGGAGAGTGAGGGGACCCACCAACGCAGTAGCCTCCAAGAGATTGAAGTTTTCCTGTGGTTGAATTCACGAGAAATTGATGCCCTAGTTTACCTATCAGGGCTAGACCTAGGGAAATGGAGAAAAATGTGGAAAAGAAAGAGGAAAATGACCACCCTTTTGAGGGACCAATGCCTATTTCCCTTGGGGATATGGAGTCAAGGATGATTATGATTGAGAATTCAGTTTCTTGATCAAGAAGGCTTGGAAAGTCAACTTCGTCCAATGTTAAGGGAAAAAGAAGAAAAGTCCTTCAAGCATTTATACTTCATGCAAATAGTGCAAGCTTATCGAGATAAAACAATCCCTAGGAAATTTCATTCATCTAACAATGGCCCATACATTAAAACGAGCTAAATAGAAACTTAATTCTGCATTTCAATCGTGCAACAACTAGCCCTAATTGTAGTGAAGTTCAACAGTATGCAATATAATAAATTTATCATCAAAATTCACTTACAGTGTTAGAGAGTATATCCAACTAGCATCACATTTGCAAAAAACGAAGCTCTAAGATATAAATGGCCCAAATCCATACATCAAAATTCAACCATTTATCCAAAATAATCCTCCAAGAAGAGATGTGAAGTTCTTTAAATATTGAGAGATCCCAAGTGAAGTGATGATACAAATGAATGTAGCTAACATCAATATATACCCCTTTTAGGACTTCGAATTAGCCTATGATCCTACATTAGCCCCTACTAATAAAATAATGGGAAAATAAAACCCCTATTGGTGACAAGCCCACCAAACTAGTGTAATATCCCAAATGGGAAAATAACACTAATAACATGCTAAAAGATATTAAGGAGACAACAAAACAAAAACTGATATCAAAACACCAACGAAGCCATAAAATACTGTTGAGCCATTTTATTAATTTGCTAGAAATGAGTACAATGGAGGTGTTGGAATGAAGGCACCTGAGGTTACTCAAGGCAAGCTAGAGAAGCTCTTTGAATCAATGTTGAAATCCCCCACTGATGGTACGCTGTATGGTTATAGCTTTGTGCTGCAATATGCCAAAAACGCTGTTGCTGCTCCCGAAGAAATGCCACTAGGGCTTGCTACACTACTAAGAAAATTCCGAGACTTTTAACCCCAAACTCTACTCAAGAAACCCACAATAACCCATGAAGGAAATTGCCAAATGTTGACCCCAAAATTTCGGCCCAATTTCCCCTAGCTCCTCTAGCTGCTCGCTGAGTTAGGATCTCTGTTTGACACCTCAAATCTGCCCCGAAAATTCTGCCAAATTAATCTAACTTATCCTCAATAAACCCAGTAAAACCTAGAAAGGGTTCGCCCAAAGCTTGACCCAATAAATTGGCCCTGTTGGGCTTGGCTCATTGCACTACTTGGTAAATCGATCCTCCTGTAAATACTGATGCTGGAAGTCTCCAAAATGCCACAAAATCCCTTGTTAGGAAGCTCCAAGCCTCCCCACCAAATCTTAGCTGCGACTCCCTCTCTTCTCACCTCCCGGAACAACCAAATTATCTTTGCACTGCATCCTCCCCTACGCAGTATCCTCCTCTGCGCAGTCCAGAACTGGCTACGCTTCCTCCTGATGCTGCTGATGGAAATTCTCCTCACAAGGTGTGGAACTCCTCTCTTGAGCGGACACTCGAACTCCCCTGAGGTAGAGGTTGAGATCTCCGCTTGAAGATATCGTGTGCTAAACAACACTGCAAACTCTCTCTAGCTCAAGCGTGCTCTGTCAAAATGACAAGAAGAAAATAGCTGAATGAATGAATGCTGAATGAGCCTTCCCTTCTTCCTTTTATGCATTGAGGCCCAATGTATGCCTTGGGTCCCACCTTGACCTGCGCTGCCTCTCCTTGGCCAATCACGTGCTGTCGTCCTCTAGCCAATAATAGCCTCTCATGAGGTCAAATAATAATATGTACATGCCGTGGGGCCCTCCAAAATCATAATGATATTCAAAATTGCCATACTGATGAATAAATTCCCCGAAATATGATGGATGAGGGGTTGGCCCCTTTGTTCTGCAAGTAGTAGACCTGTGGTGCTTCCAGTGGGTGTGGGGGCACATAAATTATTTCAATAAGTTATTATTCAGAAATCTTTCGCCAAATATCGAAATAAATACTACTGCAACATTCACAATTATATATGCAGAGAAATAAACAATAGAGAACATAAGCGCAAGAATCAATCACATGTACACAATTATTTTTGGACAATTGTCCTTGGAAAAACCCAATGTGGGAAAACCGGTGCAACAGATGATAGTTTTATTAATTCTTTAGCAAATGATATCTTTACAGGGAAAATATACGGCAGATGAATTCTGAACCACCTGAGACTGAATTTCCAGCTTACTTAGGTAATTCTTTGACACCCAGAATAGCCCCTACATGCCCCTGCGTCACTCTGCGCGATTCTTTGCATAGTCCGAGCATTGGACTACGTGATTCTGCGTGGAGACTGTGTGGGGTCTCTACGCTGCAGCCTCAAGCTGCCTCCAGTGACCCACTCCTGCCCTCTAACCCTGATCTTGATCACCCTTGACCTCCTCCTTTTGCTTCTGCAACTTCTCGCCCTGCAACTCTCCCACTGAGATCGAATTCTACATCAGAATGGATCTCCTTTGGGTAGTGAGTGTATGGCCCAGCTTATCTTCCCAGTGACCCTCAAGCCTTCTTTTATAATCTTCTTGATGGAGAATCAACGACCTTGATTAAAAGATTAATTAATGGTTGAGATTAAAAATTGACTTGATCCATGTTTTCTAGAAGATTCACACTCTGACTTATTAATACCCTTTAATTATTTCATTTCCCTAAGTTTAGACTTGGGGTCTTCATTAAAATAATTAATTATTTTAATAAGTCTTGAATGGAGTGGAATTTCCACAAACTGTTTCTAGGTTCTTTGGAATGATGCTGTCCAAGCCTCCCTGCAAAGTTTGAGACTTGGAACACTTCCGGATGCTACAAAAATCAACACTCCCTCTTAGTGAGGAAGGTGTTCCAACAATATGCCTGCTGCATGTTGCTCTGATTCTGAAGCACCCTCTGCGCTGCTGATCTTAGGATTCTACTCCCCCCATCTGCTGCGCTGTTGCCCCCTGTACTGCTGCCTTTGACACTGCCACTGTCACTTGTTGCCTCTGTACCACAACTCTCTCTGAATACTGAATCCTCCCTTCCTACTACTCGAAGGGATTCTTCATCATCCCCATCTTCTCTCTGAAGTAGACAAACTTTGTTTTTCCTAGAGCCTTTGTGAGGATGTTTGCCACCTGTTCTCCTGTTGGAGTGTACTGCAACTGAACAACTCCACGTTGCACATAGTCCCTGATGAAGTTACACCGGATGCCAATATGTTTCGACCTATCATGAAACACAGGATTCTCAGAGAGCTTTATGCAACTCTGATTATCACATAAAATGTTGGTCGCTTCCATTTTCTCCTTGAGTAGATTTACTAGCAGTTTCCTAAGCCATATGGCTTTGGATGAAGTTGTGCTGGTTGCCATATACTCTGCCTCTGCTGAATTCAGTGCCACGGACTTCTGTTTCCTATTGCACCAGGAAGTCATTCCTGATCCGAGACTGAAACAGTACCCACTGGTACTCTTCCGATCAACTGAACTTCCAGCCCAATCTGCATCAGTGAAACCACACAACCTGACATCATTGTCACGGGTGTACTTCAATCCAAGCTCGATTGATCCTCGAAGGTACTTGAGAACATGCTTGGCTGGTGCCCATTGTGCCCCCTTCTGTTCTACCATGAACTGAATTAGCGTATTAACAGCATAACGGATGTCCAACCTTGTATTTACCAGATACATCAATGACCCTATGAGCTGTTTGTACAACGTAGGATCAACTTCATCGTCTTCGGACGTGTCGATTTTCCTCCAGTTGCTAATCATTGGAGTGGTCATGGGCCTACAATCCTTCATCTAAAATCTCTTTAGAATCTCTGTAGTGTATCTTCCTTGACCAAGGAAGATCTCCCCATTATGCTGCCAAACTTCCAACTCCAGAAAATAGTATCTGCTCTAGATCCTTCATGTCAAATTCTTCACCAAATTCTTCTTGTAATCTCAGGATATAATTTGATGATCTTGTCAAGAATAGATCATCCACGACAATACCAAGATTTGGAAGGTCACTCCCTACTCTCGTATAGTAGAGATTGGGATCTCATCACTTTACTAAATCCCATCTTCTCGAGGTAGTCACAATCTGGGTCCATACTGTGCACTCTAGGAGCTTGCTTCAGTCCATGTGATGCTTTCTTCAATCTGCACACATGAGTTTTCTGATCATGTGTCTCAAAGCCCTCCGATTGTTCAATATACACCTCTTCTTCTATCACAGCATTCAAGAAAGCCGTCTTGACGTCCATCTGGTTAATTTCACATCCCATCTGCACAACAAGGGATATCACAGACCTGATAGATGTGTATATGGCTACAGGGGCGAAGGTTTCTTCATAATCTATTCCTTCCTTCTGAGCATACCCCTTAGCCACAAACTTGGCTTTAAATTTCTCGATGCTGTCGTCTGTAGCATAGTTGATCTTGTAGATCCACTTGGATCCTACAACTGATCTCTCCTGCAGTCTAAGTACTACTTCCCAGACATCATTTATCATGATGGAACTATACTCTTCCACCATTGCATCAACCACAGCTGATGTTGAGCTGCTTCCCGAAAACTGGAAGGTTCTTTGACTTGAGCAACTAAGGCTTGATACCTTTAAGGCTGCTTACGCTTTCTCTTCTTGTTTCGGGGGATTCCGACAAAATCCTCTGCATCCTTCAGAATATGTCGAAGTTCCTTGCTCGTTCTTCCACTAGTGGTGGGTGGATTTACCGGCTCTGCTTCTTGCAAATCCTTGGGAGATCCATCCTTTGGATCACTATGCCTTGGAGAGGTAGCTGAATTTTCTGCTGCTAGTTGTTTGGGCTAGACCCGAGGCTCTTCCTCTAACTGCACAGCAGAAGGCAGCTCTCGTGATCTTTTGAAGGCTTTCTCCTCCATGAACTTCACATCTGTTCGCACCACTACTTTCCTGCTCTTAGGAATGTAGATGCGATAAGCCTTTGCATTCTCGCTGTATCCTACCAAATACCACTTTTCAGCAGTCATCTCCAACTTCTTCCTCTTCTCACTCGGTAGATGAGAGTACGCTGTACTGCCGAAGATCCTAAAGTGACTCACTTCGGGCTTGCTGTCAGTGAAGACACTTTTTGGCGTGATCTTTCCCAGTGCAATGTGAGGAGTTTTGTTTTGAATGTAGACAGCTATATTACACGCTTCAGCCTATAGAAATTTGGGCATGTCTTGGTCATACAACATAGCTATGGTTGCTTCAACAATAGTCTGGTTCTTCCTTTCTGCCACTCCATTCTGTTCCGGATTGTATGGAGCTGTCCATTCTCTTTTGATGCCTTCTCTTGCACATAATCCTATGAATTTTTTATCTATGTATTCACCTCCATTATCTGATCCCAATAACTTGATCCGCTGCCCTGTTAGATTTTCCACCAGAGCTCGATTGAAGACTTCATCCTTGGTCTTCAAAAAGTAGATCCAGGTTTTCCTGGAATGATCATCAATGAAGGTGACGAAATATTCGGCACAGCTAAGAGCTCTTGTGGACATTGGCCCGCAGATATTTGAGTGTATTAGATCCAACACACCCTTGGCCGTATTGTTGCTTCTCTGATATGCTGCCTTGGCATATTTCCCCAATACGCACCCCTTGCAGACATCATCTCGTTTGGTGCTCAACTCTGGAACACCTGTGACAGTCTTCTGGAGAGTTCTCAATGCCCCATGATGCAAGTGCCCCATTCTTCTGTGCCATAGCTCATTCAGGTCTGTTTCATCTGCGCTGCCAACTAGTGCCATTGGAGAATCAAGCTGTAGCTTATATAGCTTGTTGCTACTTACCCCGATCTGTGCCTTCTTCTTCCAACTGGGGTGCTTGACGTAGACTCTCTTGCCAATAAAGTAGACGTCATATCCTTGGTTTTGAAGCTGTGACACTGAGAGTAGATTCATCCCCAAACTCGACACATGCATTACATTAGTGGCCTGGATTCTGTTCCCTGCCTCGGTCTGAAAAACTACGGTACCTCTCCCAATGGGAGTGCACTTTGCTTTATTACCCATGGTTATTTTGAAATTCATCTGCTCTTCTTGGTAGTCGGAAAAACAGCCCGTACTCCTGTCATGTGAGCAGAGACTCCGCTGTCAATATACCAGGCATATGAAGACACAGTGCTTGATACATCATGATCGATATGTTCTATCGTGCTTCTTCCCCCTCGTGGAGAACTGCGTAAACCCTTCTGCGCTGTTGCTGCAACAATAGACCTTCGTTCACTGATAGATGCCCCCTCTCTGTTATTCATCTCTAGCTCCAATACCATGTGAGAATTTACAAACAATTGCAGTGATAGATTTATTTCTCCTACTTATTATTTCAACAAGTTATTATTCAGAAATCTTTCGACAAATATCGAAATAAATACTATTGCAACATTCACAATTATATATGTAGAGAAATAAACAGTAGAGAACATAAGCACAAGAATCAATCACATGTACATAGTTATTTTTGGACAATTGTCCTCGGAAAAACCCAATGTGGGAAAACCGGTGCTGCAGATGAGGGTTTTATTAATTCCTCAGCAAATGACATCTTTACAGGGAAAATATATGGCAGATAAATTCTGAACCACCTAAGACTGAATTTTCGGCTTACTCGGACAATTCTCTAACACCCAGAACAATCCCTGCATGCCCCTATGTCACTCTATGTGATTCTCTGCGTAGTCCCAGCGCTGGAGTGCGTGGAGACTGCGTGGGGTATCTGTGCTGTAGCCTCAAGCTTCCTCCAATGACCCACTGCTGCGCTCCGACCCTGATCTCGATCACCTCTGACCTCCTCCTTTTGCTTCTGCAACTTCTTGCCCTGCAACTCTCCCACTGAGATTGAATTCTACATCAGAATGGATCTCCAAATGACCCTCAAGCCTTCTTTTATAATCTTCCTCATAGAGAACCAGCGGCTCAGATTAAAAGATTAATTAATGGCTGAGATTAAAACTTGACTTGATCCATGTTTTCTAGAAGATTCACACTCTGACTTATTAATACCCTTTAATTATTTCATTTCCCTAAGTTTAGACTTAGGGTCTTCATTAAAATAATTAATTATTTTAGTAAGTCTTGAACCGAATGGAATTTCCACAAACTGTTTATGGGTTCTTTTGAATGATGCTGTCCAAGTCTCCCTGCAAAGTTTGAGACTTGGAACACTTTCGGATGCTACAAAATTCAACAATAGCCTCCAGGAGATCGAAGTTTTCTTATGGGTGAATTCACGGGAAATTGATTGTTCCTCATCGATGACATCTGATGCCATAGGGCATGTATTGTATATTATCTCTAACCCTATTCCGCTTTCATGTCTTTTGATAATTTTACTTTCTGCATTTATATTATGTCATTTATATTTCAGTTTTTTAGAGTAAATTTTTCTATTCCAACGATATCTTCTATATATGCATGATGATTTCGATGTTGAATGGATATCTATTTGATGGACTTCTGTTTTCTTGGATGTAGGATTCTGTGATTCTCACGTTACTTCATGGAAGCAATGTGTCCCCATATGGAGCCAAATGTTGTACTCAAATTGTTAAAGTTCCAAGGAAGTGAAAGTACCAATTTTTTCAATAGGGTTAGATCACCTATCAGAAGTCCATGTGTCATGGTTAGCTCATTCTGCAAGTTATATGATGTAAATGATCCTAGTAAGACCTTGAGTATATGTAACAACCTAGGCATACCTATGATTTTGCCGACAAATTTCATCATAAGAGGTTTTTTAATGTCACTGATTATCTGTGTTTCTAAACATGGCTAATCAGAAGAGTTTTTTTCCCTGTAGCTTAAACCCGCAAAGCTAGGGTGAAATTTATTATCAAAGTCTTAGGTGAGTCCTAGTGTTTTAGTCGAGTTTAATGTAAAAGTGGTTTGGGAATAATTTAAGCTGATTGGCTTGATTATTTTATTACAAATCTCTTGGTCTACTAGATCATATTATGTCTCAGATGAGTTATGTTTCTCGAGGGTCTAAGCCAGAAGTGTATCCCCCCTTCGAGGGTTGTAAATATAAAATCTCATGTTTTAGAGGGTGGAAAAATATTAAATCCCCTCATGTGTAAATTAACTAATTTTTCTGGCAAAATAAAATTAAATCCTAAGCGAGAACAATAATTAATTAGATTCAAGTTAAGTTGTCTTAGGAAAATTAATTCTCGAAGTGGAAAAATTCGTGGGTCTTAAAGGAATTTAATTTTTAAAGGTTCTCCACCAAGGGAATATTGTATATTTCAAAAAACGTTGAACCCTTGGACCTTGGTGGTTAAATCAAAGTCAATTTTTTGAGGAAATTAGCTCAAAATAATTAATTTTGAGCTAATAAAAATGGAATTAAATGATAAATTCAAAAATTCCTTAAAAAATAAAAAATCAAGGGCTAAGATTAAAATATCTTGAAGGTGTTTATCAACAACCAAGATGATTTTGACAAGGATCAAAGAAACTAGCTGTTATTTTTCCACTTGGAGGATTTATCTATAGTTTAGAGAGTCAATTGAGTCTCTAGCTATCTTGATATCTGGCTAGAATATTGCTATTGAAGCATTTGTGTAAACTATTGTCCCGCTGGGACCTATTTTTTCTGCCATAATAAGACTTTGGGGTGCAACTCGAGGTGTACTTGTTCGTTGATTTGTGGTATGTACTGACTACGGGCTTCCTATGTTGTGCTTATATATGATTATTTTGAGATAATACATAGTGATTGCAGGTACTTCAATCCTTGGTCTCCAAGTTTACAAACTGTGGAGAATGATCATATTGCTTGGATTGTAAGCTTTTATATGATGGATAAAATCTTCGCTAAGGCTATAGTGTGCATTGGTTTTCTGAAGCATTTTTAGCCATTTATCAAAGGAAAAAATATCATAAAAATTATTTCTCAAAATTTATTTGAAACCATTGTATAATTTGTAAATTTAAATTGTAAATTATTTTGCTAATTAGGGTTTTGGGGATTTTAGAATTTTGTATATATTTGGGGTTTGGGTGTTGTATTTATCATTTTTGCAAGTTGGATCAAGGGATCAAGTGGAAGAAGAGCTAGATCTAGGCCCTTGAGGGCAAGATCTAGTTTCTTGGAAAATTTGCAGGGCTACCCACTTAAGATTTTTTCGCAGAATTAAGATCTAAAAGAGGTTTTTTTTTTTTTTTTTTTTTGGAGACAAGGGTTTTGTTTTTTAGCGCTCCGGGACCGGATCAGACCCCTCCAAGGCTTGCATCAGCTTCTCAGGCCACAACGTCAACCTTTTCTCCTCCTGCATTCGAGTTTTAGGCCTCTCTGAGGCTGGCCATGAGGCCTAGAGGCCTTAGCCGCCTCCCTTTCTCACTACTCAAAGGGTTTAAGTCCTTTTCAGGGCTAGCCATGGCCTAAAGGGGCCTCAAACTCCCTCTGAAAGGCTAGACAACAGTCTGAGAGGGCTTGCCGTGGGATTTTAAGCCCTTAAACCCTCAACGTCCACCTTTTTGGGCCTCCTTTTCCTCTGCGTCTAGGCTTTCAGCCCCCTCCTCCTCCAACGTTGCCTCCTCTTGGCCCTCTCTTACCTTTTTGGCCCCCGATCTCCCCTCCTAGGACTGTCTTCCCTCAACGTTGGCCTTCTTTGGTCTAGCGTTGACTTTTCTTGGTCTCTTTTGCCCTAAATTGCTCGAAAACCCCCCTCTGAAATTTTGTGACTGATTGCTTGGTGGTCGTGCAGATTTTTGAGCTCCAAAAGTTTGATTTTTAGGTGGCTTCCTCACCCAAAAATTTTGGAACATGTGGGCACGTGCAAGGTTGCGAGCGAGCGCCCCCCCTCGAACCCATTCTCAATTCGCGCTCCCCTCGGGAGCGCACTCCCTGGTTTTCAAGGAGTGATTTAGGAAGCAGTCGGGAGTGATCTCTCCTTGACCGCTCCCTATCGCTCCGGGAGCGATCTTTTCAAGGAGGGAGCGATCGCTCCTGATTGCTCCCAATCGCTTCCTCCTTTAGAAAAGCGCTCTCAGCCAGCGTGAAGGCCGCGCGACCACGGGTGGAGAGGGGAGGGGCAACCGATAAGAGGAGAAAGGGAGGGAAAGGGGGGGGGGGTCTGACATAAAATGCCTTGCTCCCCTCATTATTCATCATTTGAGCAATATTGAGCAAGAGAGAGCTTGGAGCTTGGAGAGAGCAAGAGAGAGAGCTCAGACCTTGAGTTGAGGAGGGAGATTGAGGAGCTTGCAAGGGATATTGGAGCTTGGGATTGAAGGCCGAAGAGGTAGGATCTACACTCTAATCTAGCATTTTTTTTATACGTTGAATCTTTGCAAAATGAAAATGTTTTCTTCTCTCTTTCCCATTCCCATTCCCATTTGGCATTCCTCCATTTTTTTTGCAGGCTAAAAACTTGAAACATCATGGCTATATGGCTTGGCATTCTCTTGTTGTTGGTTCATTTTTTTGTTATTAGGGTGTTGGAGAGTAGAAGAAAGAGGGTTGTTCAAGAAGAGGAGGATGAAGAAGTGGGTTATAGTGAACTTGATGAAAATCATAGAGGAGTACCTTGGTGAGGAGGAAAGGGAGAGTGGAGATGATGAGGCCAAAAAACTAAAACTGACCAAACCGAGTTGTGGAAATATGTTACTAGGCCTGAGGCAGGGAAAGGTGGTGGAACCACTAAAATTTACATGTCACCATTGCAATAAACAATAAACAGGTTCATACACCAGTGCCAGAAGGCACCTTTGTGGGAAAATACCGTGGGATATAGATAAACAAATAGAAATCAAAGCTTGTGTAAGTGTGTTAGTAGCAGATAGAGCCAAATACATAAGGGAAGAGGAGGAAGCCCAATACAAATCTAAGATCAAAGGGTTTCTTTGAACCTAGTTGACTATCACATAACGCACAAAGAAGTCCATCAACTTCCACCCATGGCAGTGGATATGGAGGCAAACCTAGGACAAGAACAAACATCTCTTTATGGTGTAGAACCATATCAAATTTCCTTGACAAAGGGTGTAGGAATGATGTGGATTCAAAAATTTACTGGTTTCTCTATGCATGTGGGGTACCATTCATTGTTCTTCGCTCATCTTATTGGCATGAAATGGTTTTTGCCATTAATTATGCCCCGAAAGTATACAAGAGCCTTGGGTATGACAAGGCTAGAACCGTGGGACTTGATCATGAAAAAGAAAAAAATAGCTCATTCTTTGAGTAAAATGGCAAATTCTTGGAATGAGCATGGGGTGTCCATTGTATCTGATGGATGGACAATTTTAAAAGGAAAGCCATCGATAAGTGTTCTTGTTGTTTTTGTTAGTGGTGCAATCTTCCTTTCATCGTATGCTTACTCATAAAAATTCAAGACCAACATCAACGTTGCAGAACCATTACTTGAAACAATTGAATGTATTGGGCCATACAATGTCGTCCAAGTCATCAATGATAATGCTGCTAATTGTAAGGAAGCAGGAGGAATTATTGAGGATAAATACCGAAACATATTTTGGTCTGGGTGTTTGGTTCACACTATGAACCTTTTGATGCACGATATTATTAAAAACAAACAACCTCAATACAAATGGATTGGTGATTTGTACAAGAGAGGCAAAAAAATGATAAAATTTATTACAAATCATAGCAATACCCATGGGGTTTTCCACAGTGACTCAAGATTGGAGTTGTTGAAGATTGAAAAGACTAGATTTGCTAGCTATTGCCTCACCTTCAGGTGCCTTTTGAAGGTAAGAGAGAGTCATTGGCTAGCATGGTATCAAGTCCACACTGGAAGGTATTAAAGGACAAGGCTACAACAATAGTTGATATGCAAGGTTTTGAATAGGTAGAGGAGACCACTCTTGATGGTCTATTTTGGGCACGTGTGAGGGAAGTTTTGAATTTCACCAAGCCCATTTATAGCATGATTCATTTTGCAGATATAGATAAATCAGTGATTGGGGAGGTGTATGCGCAGATGGATAGCATGGTGGGGCAAATAAAAGAGGTTATTTAGGAAAATCACCCAACTTGTATTTAGATATTCACAATTGTGTGTGTACACGGTGGAATAAACTTAATGTTCCACTACATGTCTTGGTGTATATCCTTATGCCAAAATACTACTCTCCATCTTGTTTGGGCCAACCTGCACCTAGGGGTGGGGTTAGGATCAAACGACATACCAATCCAGAGGTACAATAGGGATATATGAAAGCATTAGACAAGTTGGTCCCTGATAGGGAGGAGTGTGCTAATTTGCGTCTTGAATTAGACACATAATTCAGTTGCACTGGTTTGTTTGGTTCTTTGCATGCAATGGAAGATAAAGACAAATTTGATGCTCTCACATGGTGGGAAGCATATGGCGGCATTGTACTTTTGCCAAAATTGGCAACAAAAGTTCTCTGACAGGTTGTAAATACTTCTTCTGTATAGAGTTGTTGGAGCACCAACAACTTCATCCATAATGTGAGAAGAAACAGACTCAATGAAAACCCAACAAAAAGCTTGGTTTATGCGCACTACAACTTGAGGTTGTTGAGTCATTATTGTGATCGGGCTTATGAAGATCTATCATATAAAATTTGGGACAACAACCCAGAAGACGATAATTTGGAGGATGGCACTATACATCTAGAAGAATTGAAAGCAAAACTTTTGAGAGATTAGGATGAAGCAACAACAACCATGCTACTGCCACCCCCACCATCTAGTAGTAGTGCAAATGTTCGAGTTCCAACTATTGTTTTTTTGTTGACGCCGCCTCCACCTACATCCTCATGTGGAGGGCATGTGTCTTCTAGTTCTGGTCGTGTGACTATGCGGGAGGAGCCTCCTATAAGATCACCATTACCACAATCTGCTAAAAAATTAGACATTTATTGTGGCAAGAGGCCAAGCAATAGATAAAATAGATTAACTTGTCCTTTCTAGTTTCTAGTAGTTTTAGCTTTTTATAACTATTGAAACTTGACTCTTTCATATTTATTATGATATTTTTTGTAAACAATATATGACAATTTAAGTTTGAAGTTTGAAACTTTGAAGTTGGCAGTTATAGGTTTATAACTCATTATGAATTATGAATATGATGCTTCGTGAAAGTTGTTTCATTTCGTTTCATTTTATAACATTACATTTCATGTTAAATATTCTTTGTTGTGATGGTTACACTTAGCTTACAAATACAACTTTGGTGATCAATGATGATAAATGTTATATATTGAATTTTGAAAGTTCGAAACTTTAAGATTGATGAATCATGAGACTCAATATGTTGTATGTTTCTAACTTGTGGGCGTGGTTGATGAAGATTATAACTTCTAGATGATTGATGTTATATGGTTCAATCTATGTTTCTATGTTTTTTTATATGAAATTCTTCATTCTACATGCTTTTGTTGACATATAAGCAGCAATATATATATATATATATATATAAATTCGCTCCCTGATTCGTTCCTGGACCGGGAGCTTCTGAAAATGTTGCTCTTGCTCCCGCTCCCCATTTTCACTCCCGCTCCCAAGTAACCTTGGGCATTTGTATTTACAAGGCTTTAGGCCTAGGGTTTGATCTCTAAACCCTTTTTTTCTCTCTGTTTTATTACAAAAGTTAAATCAGTGATAATTAAGCCCTAAAATCACATGCAAATTTGGTCAAAATCGTTTAAAATTGCAAAATTTTCATTTTCCTAAAATTTGGCCACTTGGGAACCTTAGATCTATTTTTTTTTTGCTTGTTGGAATTTATTGCATAATTGAAAATTTCAGATCTGAAAATTTTGAAGCATACACTTAAAGAGAGTAAAAAACTTAAAATTTTCAGTTTTGATGATTTTTTACTATTTTTGGGCATATTGGGCATTGATTTTGGTATCACTAGCTTGCTGATCTGTTAGTTAATTTACTGCTATAATAACTTATTACAGATCTGAAATACTGCTGAATACATCATCATAAAGTAAGCTAAGCTCTTAGATTTACATTTGCTCGTCATTGGAAAGTTTTATGCTTCATGTGTTGGGAAAATCTCATGGTTTTAAAGTGATTTTTTTTCGCTGCTGTCATAAGTATAATAGAGTGCTAAAATTTTCGTAAGTACAACTGCTGATTTGTTTATTGAAATCTAACATTTGTGTGTCTTGCTTTAAGTTTGCAAAATTTTCTGAATTTGACTCCTGAAGCACTCCTACATTTAAGCTTCTGATCCTTGACCTTGTGATTTTTACAAGTTGTTTTAACACTTGAAATCTAATTGGCATGATTGTGTTTGGCATCTAATTGAATCATTGCTCTAAGTCTTTGGCATCTTCATTGATCATCTTAAGCACTTGGCATCTAAGTTTTTCATTGGTTATCACAAAAGTGGTGTTTGGTTTATCCTAAGTGATATTGAATATTGTTGAAATATTGGCATTTTACATCTTGCGGATAATAATTAATGGAGAAGTGCTTTAGTTTTCTTTGAACTGGTCAAACATCTCGTGGGTTAACCTCTTGTTGAAGTTTCACTTGTATATGTTAGCATTTATCTTGTTTAAGATGGTTATCTCAATATTGTTAAGTATTCTTGCTATAAGACGATTCACACTAAATACTTAAATTATATAAACAATCTTAACTCAAGATAATCTCACTCAGTCTTTTGCACAAGCATTCTAGGGTCTACCCTGGATTAAGAATTTATCTCCAAGCATAAGCTAGGTTGATAGACTCTTAGGGCAACCCTTTTCAAACTAGCTTGAGAGATTCAACTCTTCTTAATGGTTAACACATTGACGTTGCAGTTGTTAGAGCTATAGTCTCTGTAGCGCCGGAGGGATTGCGTGAGTGGAACACAGAGGGAGGTATCGTTAATCAGGCCACTGCCTGCTTCCCATTGGCTTCCATATCACAACTTACTTTGAGGGTTGTTTTTCAAAACAATTTGGGGAAAGGTTATATTTAGATTATACATATAATTAAAATTAACCAAGATCACTACACCTCACATAGGTCTGAGGGCTTGCATATCGTATAGGTTAGTCAATAATTTAAGCAGTAGGTGTCCATTCGGTCACTTGGTTTCAAATTTACGATAAGCAAGAACCGTGACTCCATTAAGGCATTGGTCTCATACTAAAAATCTATTCTAGTTAATAATCTTGCTCAAATTCAAGCAAGTGGCTAGGCCACTCATCCATGTCTTCGAAACAAGTTGGTTCCCAACTTGTTTTCCTTCACCTCATTTCATAGGGACTACCCCCCATAGCCTGCTGTTGGGAGACAACTAGAATGCAGTGGGCGAGGATCACAGTGACAGCCCCTGCCCTGAGCGGTTGTCGCGATGCTTGTATAATCCGGGCAACAACATGTCCAATGGTTATACTCACTGGGAGGGTCACCACTGATTGGTAGAAGTTAGAGATGGAGTTTACAGGCCTAGTTTGGAAGCTAGTAGTGCTGTGAGGGATGCACTCTTACCCACCCCAGACAATTTCCGCCATCAAATGGAGGTAGATCTACGACATGGGGACATAGAGTGGGCGATGGAGATTAGGATTTCGGAGACAGGGGCCTCATCACGACCAATGCACCCGGACATACTGGCTTTGTTGGAGAGACACCAGGGGTTTTTTTGGGAGATCCCTCTAGGCAGACCGCTAGACCGAGGATTCGAGCATACTATTGAGCTAGTGGAGGGAGTGCATGTGGTCATCACTACTCCGCATAGGCATCCCAAAGCCTATTCGGATGAGATTGAGAAGGCGATACAGGAGTTGCTGAGATTGGGGCACATCAGGGCTAGTTCGAGTCCCTTTGCTTCTTTCGTGGTGCTAGTGAAGAAGGATGGGACACCAAGCGAACATTGAAGAACATATACTCCATTCCGCGTATCGATGAGCTGATGGATGAACTTAGGGAAGCGAAATACTTCTCTAAGATAGATCTACTGTCGGGGTATCACCAGATTCGGGTGGGGGAGTAGGACATCCCCAAAAACTCAAAAGTGTGCAGCCTTGGGGATGCCCTTTGGGCTAACCAATGCTCCGGCTACATTTCAATTCTATATGAACCACATTTTTCAAGGGCAGTTGCAACGCTTTGTTCTTGTTTTCTTCAACGACATTCTCATCTTTAGCCAAACTTGGGAAGAGCACCTCCAACATTTGGAGGAGGTACTTCGCATACTTGAGGAGCAACACTTGTATGCGAAGATGTCAAATTGTGAGTTTGGACTAACAGAGATGTTGTACCTTGGGCACGTGATAGGGGAGGATGTAGTGAAGGTACACCATGAGAAGATCAGGGCCATTTCGAATTGGCTAACACGTAGGAATGTGACGAAGTTGAGGGGATTCCTGGGGCTTTGCACATACTACAAGAGATTCGTGAGAGGATTCTCACAACTTGTGCCCCTCACGGATTTGACTAAGAAGGTGGCCTTTGAGTGCCTCAAGGAGGTTATGAGCAACTGTCCTGTTTTGGCATTGTCGAATTTCACACGACCGTTTTTACTGGAGTGTGATGCCTCTAGTGAGGGAGTTGATGACGTGTTGATGCAGGGAGGCCACCCAATGGCATTTGAGAGTAGAAGTTGTTGCCCCATGAGCGACTATACTCTATTTATGACAAAGAGATACTGGCCGTGATGCGTGCCTTGGCCATATTCAGACAGTATTTGGTGGGTAATCAGTTCAGAGTGAAGACTGACCACAACAGTCTTCGAGTTTTCCTAGTGCAGCAGACGTTGTAGGAGTGGCAGCAAAAGTGGGTGAGTAAACTCTAGGTCTACGATTTTGAGATCGAGTACGTCAAGGGCAAGCACAACTTAGTGGCAGATGGACTCTATCAGAGGCCCGCGACACTATCTTTGATGGATGTTACTCAGTATTAGAAGGCTCAATTTTTGGTTGAGTACTACAAGGACAGACATGCTTGTGAGATATTGGATGGCACACATGGGGATGACAAGTTCAGGGTGGTGGATGATGTGATATATTATAAGGAATAGATATACCTGGTTCCCAGATCTCAGCTCAAGGAGAAGATTATGTAGGTAGCTCATGATTCCCCTCTAGCAAGATACCCGAGGTTCCTCAAGACATATCGTGCCATTTGGGACTAGTTCTCATGGCAGGGACTCAAAGGGGATGTGTTGAGCTACTTACATGAGTGCGTGGCCTGTTAGAAGAATAAGGCGGAATTATCACATCCTGCAAGATTACTACAACCACTCCCCATCCCGGAGAGGAAGTGGGAGAGTGTGTCCATGGACTTCATCACGGGGCTTCTAACTGCATAGGGGCGAGATTGTATCTATGTTGTGGTCGACCGATTGACATAGTTTGCTCATTTCTTTGCCATCCCATCTATATTGACCTCGAAATTTCGGTCCAATTTTCCCCTAGTACCTCTAGCTGCTGGTTGAGTTGGGATCCTTGTTTGACCCCTCAAATGTGCTAGAAAATTCTGCCAAATTAATCTTGGCCTCTCCTCAATAAACCCAAAAAAACCCAGAAAGAGTTTGTCCTAGTTTTGACGCTCGAAAACTGACCCCCAAATGCTTGGCCCTGCTCCACAAGCAGAAGATGTAACCTGTAGCCGATGTTGTGCTTGCTGCTCCACCAAAATGCTGGAAAGTTCGAAAATCCCCCACAACACTTCCTTGGACTCCACCTCAAGTTTCAGTCCCCAACTCCCTTCACTCCTCAACCTCCAAGCGCGCCTCCTCCAAGAACTGCATAGTCCCTATGCTGTTGCTGTTGGAACCTCTCTACAAACTCGCCCTCCCTGCTGCTGGTATGAATTGGTAAAGGTAGGACTCACTCCTTGGGTTGGCACTTGAAGTCTACCGAAGCAAGGGTTAAGATTTCCGCTTGGAAACACTCGTGTGCTAAACAATACTTGCAGACTTGGCTTCAACTCAAGTGTGCTATGTCAAAGACAATTTTCTCAAATGATCATGAATGCCCCAAGTCAGTGCCTTTTGTTCTTTTTATCAAAGAGTCTCCAAAATGCCCATGTGGGCCCAACTCAACTTTCCCCCACCAACTTCGCTCCAATGAGAGAGTATTCGACATGTGGGCCGTAATTCTCCATGGGTTGCCCCCATGCTCCACTTGAGCCGCAATATTTCCCTTGCTTCCGAATGTTTTGGGCCCCCACTTAATCCCAAAATTCATGTGGGACCCCTGAACCCACATCTCCTAAGTGCAAACATGAAATAAGACAAAATTGGGCAAGATTGTTATTTCCCTTAGCCATATTGCCAAGTGGGAATATCACACATTCATTTGCAAAGCTGGCAACATCCCTCCCTGCTCCAATCACCTCCACTGCTTGAGAGAAGCTTCAAGCAGTCTGCCGAAAACAATAAATAATTAGCCCAGGCAAAGGCAGGTGGTTTTGAAAATTAGCTGGGAGTAAAAGGCTTAGACGAAATTTAGTAGAATTAGTTCAGAACGTTTTTGAAATAATAGGTTCAATGCGTATGATAAAGGAAGTATTCAGGTATAACAAGGAACTTTATTTTTTAATTTTTGATTGAATTCCAAGACTGGGTTTGAATTTCTGCCATTGCGGGCCAGAGTAATTTTTCTTTGCTCTACTTTGTAATGATTCGCTGACTGGCTTGGCATAGTCAGACCATCATTTCTAAATTCCCCACCTGTATAATTGCTGGGAAAGGTTTTGGTGTTAAAGGTTGTTCATGGAAGGATCGTAAAACTGATGAACCAAATAGCCGGCATCACTATGTTGAGAACTGCAGTATATTAGTCTTAATTATCTGCTACCATACAACTGAATCGTTAAAGAGAAATGCAATTCTGGTTATTTCATGTATGCTTTTGTCAAAACTATAACATGTTAATTCCTTGTTGGGTCAAAGATTCAGCTTCAGTGGTTGGAAATAGTAGCCCTGTTGTTTATTTCAAAATTTCTAGCAAATTGTTATGGGTCATTTTCTCTTCTCAATTCTTATTTTGTGGAAGTGATGCCCATTCTAGGTGTTGAATGGAGCATGGATAATGATGCAACGAATGCAGCTGTGGTGGTTGCAAGTGAGGCTCATGCAATCACATTAGCAGTTGAAGGATTACTAGGAGTTGTTTTTACTGTAGCTACGTTGACAGATGAAGCTGTTGAACGTGGTGAGGTGGGACATATAGAATTTCAGTGCAAGGGGTCTCTCTTCTTTGCTATTTGGATGTAGAAGTTGAACTAAGATTTTCCGCCTCCTTTTAACTATTTGGAAGTTATCGATTGTTGCAGTTGGACTCTCCTAGATGTGAGAATAATCTATCATCAGCTAGATTTGGAGGAGAGCTTGCATCTCTTTGCATTGCTATGGTCACTTCAGTGTGGAGAACTATTCTAGATGCTCTGTCATTGATATTATCCAGGTATGTTTAGGGGTTAGCATGTCATATGGTTGTAATAGTCTTTTGCAAGCTGAGTTACTCATGATCAATAATGAAATCTGTTTGGCATATTTTATCTTCTTTAGGTCTCAGGGTGAGGCTATTGTATTGGAAATACTGAAAGGTTACCAAGCATTCACACAGGTAATCAACTACTTGTACTCTTTCATATCTGTATTCAAACCTCAAGTAGGATTAAATTGTAGGATGCAAATTTGGTAATTGATGACGCAGAGGAGTATAAAAAAAGGTTGAAAACTTCTGTTACGTGTGCAGGCTTGTGGAGTTCTTCGTGCAGTGGAACCTTTGAATGCATTTCTAGCATCTCTTTGCAAGTTCACATTATGTACTCAAAATGATACAGATAGGAAGAGGTAATCATTGATCATATATTGTTAGAACTTCGGATAATTGATTGCTCCAACTGCTGAATTTTTATTCAGAAAAGGTTAACCTGAAATTTGAACCTTTGACTTGTACTTTGGATTGCTTTGAAATAGTTTAGGTGCTAATATTACAAATGCTTCCTGTTGACAATGAAAGCACTGTTGGTCCCTTACCATCTCCTGGCTCAAAGCGTACTGAGCATGTTGCTGATCAAAAAGATTCTGTTGTTCTTACACCCAAGAATGTGCAGGTAAATACTTTATGTCTATCATGCTCTATGTCTTGCATTGGTACTTTGAAGCACTAAGCTGGAAATTTGTGTTGAAATATTATTCTATGATAGTTGAATTGTCAATTCGCATGCTAATCTTGTAGGATTATCATTGTTACTGAGGGGCATCCAGTGCAGAGATGTATAAGGTTATCTTCTTATTATTTTTTCCTTTAAATTACAGGCACTCAGGACTCTTTTTAACATAGCGCATCGGTTGGATAATGTTTTGGGCTCATCATGGGTGTTGGTATATATCACTGCATTTAAATAGAAAAATTATACTTGAGATATTGTTGCACTAGCTTATGGGAAAATATAATGTGATGATTGTTTATTGGGAATCATTTAAACTATCTACAGGTTCTGGAGACTTTGGCCGCCTTAGATCGCATCATTCATTCACCACATGCCACTACACAGGTGCTTACAAATATTTTGTGTGTAACAAAACGAAAAAAGTTCCATTGCTTTTGTTTGTATCCTCCCAATCATTGTTCAATCATATGTTTATTTGTGCAGGATAAAATTACAGCCCAAGTAGTAAATTTAGTGTGGCAGAAGTTAAGACCTACTTTCTGGAAAGATTGATTAGAACTTTGACTGCTAAGTAGGCCAACGTTTGTGTGAAAAGTGAAGTTCATTTTCATTATTTCCCTGCTTGTAATGCTTTCTAGTTTATGCCAGTGCCTCTCCAATCATGCTTCTTAATCAGCAGATATTTCTTAGTTCCGAGAGTGCCTCTATTAACAAAATTTTATTACATATATAATTATCATTGAATGTAGATTGAACTACTGAAGAAAAAGGTGATGGAGTTTAGCTTACAAAAGGCACCTCACCGTGCCTTTTAGTATTGAGAGTAAAGGTGAGATGCTGATAAGCATTTATTCCTAGTGAGTTCATAACTGTGACTGTTTATGTGGTGAAATGAAGGATGGACAAGATAGCCAGACAAAAATGGAAGAAATCATTTTAACTTCCTTAGATGACAAAAAAACATCAATTATATTCCTGAGCAAGTTATGTATTATAAGAACATTAGGCAGTTAATGGGGCTTCTGGGACCTTGGCCCACCAATGGGACATCAAAGAAAAACAAAGATTAGTGCATTACATAAGCTGGAAAATGAATAAAATAGCAAGTCACAAGTGAGATGTACTGGTGCGAAGCTACGAGAGCTAGAGAGCTAGTGAAAAGTTGTCTAAATAGTGCGGCCAACTAGGTCTGTAGCTTATCTATCATGAACCACTTGGATGTTCATTATGTCCAATTAAATGACTCCCCTGTATGATTGTGGTATGATAGGGCTGGATGTGAAATCTTTGGAAAATATCTAGCTATTGCCCTCAAGTTTGTACCTTATGTCTCATCAACAACAAGTGGCTAGTTTGTTGATCTAGTATAAAGGCTATCTCTCGTCTGTTTTGTAAGGTATCAGAAGGAAAATTGCAACAGAACTAGAGTCCGCCCATGGTCGAAGTGAGTCGTCATAAAAAAGTCCTTGAAGATCGACGTCAAATACCAGTGAAAGGATTTATAGTCGAGGAGCATCATTGCACTCAAGTCGATGAACATCAGTTGATGCATGTTGATTAGCTCCAATGGATCGCAACCATGGGCATGTAGAGGATGCAGGAGGGGCAAAAATGACTAACATCAGAAGTTGATGTCATGTTTATTGGCAACAGTAGAATAATCAACCGAGTAGTTTTTGAGAAAACAGTTCAGACAATGGAACTGCTAGTGTAATAATTTATTGATAAAAACAATTGGAGCATAAGTGAGAGGAACTTGTTGAAACAGAGTTCAAACATTTTTGTGTTTCTAGCTTAAGTAGTTATTTTCATAGTTTGAAAGTTGAGAAAAGTTTGGGTAAGCACTGTTTTGGACATACTAGTGTAGAGATAGACTTGATGATATGTGAGCTTGGATGATGTTGGGATGGATGTTAATTTTTGCACCCAGCACCTGGCAACTAATTCCTAGAAGATTTACGTGTACTGAATAGAAGCACAGCTGAGTTCTTAACATAAACACAAATTATTCAGCAGAGGTTTAATGCCTTAATTTTTACAATTTATCCAGTGAATGTAAAGTTAAGAATTTAGATCAGATTCTAATGCCCTAATTTGCAATTTAACCAGACAATCTGAATTTAACAATTTATTTGCAGGAACTTTCTTGAATATCTCGTTTGAAGGCAAATCCGAACTGTCCTTGCTCCTGCTCCTGCTACCAAACCACCCTTTTCCTCCCAACTTATCTGGGATCAACCTATCTGGTTCCTAGATCCAGAAGACTTTGTATTTGAGGTCTTATGTCCCCTGTGCCAAGACTCCAAAAACAATTGCTCAATTATCAAATTCCTCTCAATAGATTCACTCTGACTATTGCTTCTCTGTATACCCCCCTTTATCTTCATTTTTCCAAAAGGCCAAGAACCTTTTTCCCTTTGTCATCTCCTATCTTCTTATAACCCCAATCCTTCCACCACCTTCCTTTCCACCATCTCAGGGTCCCGATTATTAAAATGCTTTTCTTCTTGGTTCTTTGTCTGTCACAGGTGGAGCGAATTCCAACTCCCACACTGCTCTTTCATTTCTTAGAGGAGGTCACGTTTATAAAGTTGAGTGATGGACTTAAGTGGTATATTTATTTAATTCATGAGCATCATAGTTTTTAGCAATTTAATTTCTTAATACTTTTATTGAACTTATTTTTTATTAAAATTTATTAATTTAATTTAAAATTATTTATTAAGGTTGGTTGGGAATGGTTTATTGAAATGATAATATCATATGTCCGTTCCCTTATATTTATTTAGTTTCCTTTTAGTCAATATATATATATATATATAATTTCTTTTAGTTACTATAATTAAAATTTCCTTTTATTTTGTATAATCCATTGTATTAGCTTTATTTTTGAATTATATATTATGATGATGGTACATATATCAAGTACCCCATTTGATATAACCATTATCTTTTGGTGTGTTAGGTCTTTACTTCAAAAATCAATTCATTACCCTACACTTGGTCATTTTTCAATATTAGTTAATATGTATACTAGTGCAGTGCACGTGATCCATGCATATGTAGCTATCATATGCTTGCCTCATATGCATGCTAATATTTCTATGCCCCCTTATAATCAAGATGGGTCATTACAAGAGGCACATTAAATTAAACAATCTTACATAGACACAAACACATAAGTTTCTGGCCATTCACAACTCTTATTTTATTAAATCAGAACTTACTTAGGCTCCCTTATTGGGAAAATGGCCCTATCCGAGGAAAATACGTACAACAATCTGAATCTCCTTGTTGACCCCTTTGCACCTTCCTTGGACCTGGCACACTTGAGTTGCATTATGGATGCTGTGAAACCCAAACATTGGTTGAGGAGGTTTTAAGTCTATTTTGGCTACGGTGGTTTAAATGATGAGAAAAATAATTGCTTGGCTTAAGATGACAAAACATGCCCAATGTTAGGAGGTTTATTGCTAGAGATTGTACTAAGGAAAAGAATTACCAATTACAAACTGGGAATGGTTCAAGTAACTATTGGGAAGTAGTTCTGCCCTATAGGATATGAACTAGAGCAATGAATTCATTGTATATACTTGCACCAGAGACAAACCGAATGGGTCCATGAATATGTTTTTTTTATCATGACATGCCATTCATACGGATATAACAAAAAATACAATAATATATTTTCTTTAATTTTAAAAAACATATTCAATGTTAAAAGTCGAAACCATTCAGGAATCACAACATTAGAACTGAAATCATTAGATAATTTATAAATTTGAACGCTGAACTCATTTCGCATAATTCCTTATACAAAAAGGATAATTGTAAAGACAAAATTGAGTGTCTCATTAATTATCCCTCTATTGATATGATGTTGTAGAGTAGGTCTAACTACATATCCAGGAATTGATCTACATCCTCATCATTTGAATACCAAAAATTGAAAACTAAAATTTTAATGTCTCAGACCTCTACTACTGGCATTATCATGTGCTATACAACCTACAGGATATAGGTAATTAAAAACTTGTAGAACTATACAACCTATATATTTATAATAAGTGATGCACCTTAAAGTCTAAATAGAGTATTTGCTTTTTAGGGTCTCAAAGAGGGAACAATTATCCTTATTATTTTTATTATATTAAACATAAAACTCTAATGTTATTTACTTGGGATCTAGTGTGTGAGGGCAACTGGCATAGGATTTGTTTCAGCAGCATGGGACTCGTTTTCGGGTTTGAGGAGCAGTTTATGTGGTGGATCCTATGCAGATTTGGGTGGATCCTTATCCATATTTTGATATGAAATGCAGATCTATGGATCCATCATCAGGGCCCCATGGATCCAATGACATAGCTTTGTCCTTTTGATAAATGGAGTCAAGAGCATAATTTGATGAAGAAGCTTGATGAAGTTTGTCGGCTCTAGGATCAACTTCTCAACAATCTTCCATAGATCATTTTCGTTGAGAACCAAGGTGACCCTAGCCTTTGAAGGCAGGAAATACCTATCTTCAAACTAAAGACCTATTGTAGTCATCTTATCACATATTGCCATAGATATAAGCTAAATCCTTCTAGCACTGTTAACAAAATTTAAATAAATAAATTTTCCGTTACTCTGTGGCTGCAACTTGCTCTATTGCTGTGCTTCTGACAACTGTCTCAGACTTGGCTACTCTCCATAATCTCCCCTGCATACGACCTGACCGATGACCCCTAACCTTCACTTTGCCTCATGATAGTTGGCTGGCCCTCCTCATGACCATCGTAATTGGCTGTGGCTTGGCCACTACAACCATCCCCTGATTGTCTATTGCTTGCGTCCAATTACTTGCTGGCTATGGCTGGCGGCTATGTCAGCCACCTTTGCCACTTGTGCTTTGTAGCCCTATCAACTTTGCTCCAACCTTGCAACTACTCATGTTCCACTGCTGGCATTTCCTTGACACCCTGTAGCATGAGCTCTGTCCCTTGCCATAGCTCTGTTCCCTATGTGTTGACCCTTGCTTTTGGACCATTCCTAAAGTCGTCTCTACCTCTGCTGCTGCTGTCCTCGGTCAACTGCAGATTGATGGCTTCAACCAACTCTTACCGCGATGACCTGCAACCCTACACATTTGTGTGAACAACCGTTCTTTGCATGTGCTCCTTCAACTCGCGCTTCCTAAACTAATCCTACTGGCCTTGTTAGTAGTTGTTCCCAGCATCTTGTCGTCTCTCAGTTGCGATTGATGTGCTTGAGATCCCTACGTGGGTTGGCTGGGTGGTTGACACCCCTTGTTGGCCACTCACGCCCAACCTCCCCTCTTTTTATTAATTTCTTAAAATTAACTTTTTAGCTACTTTACCTTAAAATTTTACCTTGATTGCCGTACAAACCCTTTTCAAAGTTTCCTCAGGCGTCTCTTGTTGTTTTTCCACAATCCTGGTGTCTAGGATAGAATCTTAAATCAATGGCACTACCAAACCAAGAATCACAACAAAGCTACTTTGCATAGCGGAATATAAACAACAATAAATCTACTTGTGCACAAAATATACATAAATTTTTAAAATTTTTTTATACAATAACCCAACATTGTTATTTTAATGAATCTGAATAATACAACAATCTAGGGCTCCCATACCAGGGATAATGGCCCTCATACATCCACTAGTACAAGATACAATAACTAGGGCTTGGTATCAAACTAACAACCAATCTGCCCATACAATATACACTGACCATCTAGCTGATGTAGTGCACTCTCTCAGCTCCTCTCGGTCATATCCTATACTTGCTCGGTCCTTCAGCTCCCTATCTGCAGCACTGCCTCTATCAATGATCCAAGTCCATCTGGCCACTGAACCTTGGCTGTCCAATTTGTTCACTAGTTGTGCCTTAGTCCATCAAGGGAACAACACATCGAGACTCCTGTCGAGTTGTTCACAACCCTGTTTGTGAACAACTCTCATCTGCTCAATGTTGCTCCTCAGCTATTGAGGGACTTCAACCCACTATAGTCTTCTTGCTTTGCTCCAATGAAGACTAACAGAGGGCAGAAGGGCTGCCACCTATCACCATCGAATGTCTCTTCTCCAATGATGAACACGGGCTACAACAAACTACTCCTCTAGTTGATCAGACCTATGAGCTCCAAAAAACTGCCTCTCCTAGCAGCCAAGTGTCCTTCCCTGCACCGCACTTAGGGCTTCACACTTTGGCACTTTCACACTGCCCTACTGCCCTCCAACAGACCTCAAATGCCCAATACAACACCAAACATCTTGTCCTTCAGATCTGCTCATTCATCATCAACTTAGAGTTCTAAATATCCATGCTTTGTTCCGCAATAGAGAAGCTGTTGCACAAATCTAGGATCCAATAGACTGTTGTAGCATCTGCCCTCTGGTTAGGGCATCCAATCACCTAGGAAACCCTTCCTCTTGGCTGCCAACAAACTTCACAAAACTGTCCTCTCCCAGGACACCATCCACCTCATGAGCTGATGTGTCTGTGTTGCAAGGTCTGCAATCTGGTTAGGGCTAATATCAGTCTGCATCAACCCTAGATCCTTGCTTCTAGAGCTCCTCTACAACTGTGATTTTCTTCTCACTGTAAGCAACTCCCCATGCTGCCACCCGTGGACAAGTTTGTGGTGGTTTTGGCTCCTCCAAACAACCATTACAGCTTCTTCCCTTTCTACAATGATACTAGGGATCTGCTGCCTACAATACTAAGACAAAACCACACCAAAACTTCCACACACCAGCACAGAGTTATCCTACACTAGGACCTCATCCACCGAGCAACACTTAAACTTAAATACAACATTCTCATACCTAAATTTTGGTGTACTCCTGCTGTAGGTTAGGCTGACTGGTTAGGGCTTCTAACAACTCCCTGTTAGCCCTTCCTTTCACCTCCCCAAGGCCTCCAATAGCTGCGACATACCTCTCTTGTCTTGCTGCTGCTACACGCTGGGTGTAGGGTCAATCTCCAGCCCTCTGTTCACACTTTGACCCTCTCCAAGCAGTGGAACAGAGCTTGGCCCTCTGTGTAGATTATGGTACAGACTTGCAACTTCAACACAGGAGAAAACAACCCCAAACAAGTCACAAAAACAACCCAGATTTGCACTGGAAGTCTCAGCCTGGCTGCTCCTATACTCGGCCTGCTCAAACAGTCACGGAGAAGAAAAAACACAGTTCCTCCTTCCTTCGTTTGGGCTCCTTATCTTTGCTGCACACCGAGCTCCAACTTGGGCACTATCACACTGTCCTCCAACAGACCATAAATTCTCAATCCATTTTCTACACTTGGTCCACTCTCACACTGCCCTCCAACAAACCATGAGTGACCAATCCTTGCTGTAGCATCTGCACTGCGGTTAGGGCATCCAAACTAAAGATCACCTTTCCTCTTGGCTGCTAACATACTTCACCAACTGTCCAACCCTTGAACACTCATCCAACTAGCATCTGCTCATCATCAAGAGATCATCTGCAACCATACTGCTACTGTCCTCTTGTCCTTGATTTCTGTGCATGCATAAGATTGGTTAGGGCACAACAACAACCCTAGACCACTGCTCCAAATTCCCTGTTAACCTTGTCCAAACTTCCACCTACTTTGTTGCCCCTTCCTTGACCTCCAAGACATCTTGGGCACCACCACAAGGCTTTGAATTATCTCAGAATGCTACAAGAAACTAAGGATGCCCCTAGGCACAAGGAAAATCACTGCTGAAGCCTTCTTAACCCCTGTACAAGCTGTGTTGACCTTCCTAGAGGCTGCAGCCTAGAGAGAGACTTCTCCACAGGGCCTCACGTCCCTCAGACCATTTCCAAACATTTGTTGTTTTCTTGTAATATTCCTAATTAGCACTGCTAATTGGAATATTTGATTTTTGTATAGTTTTGCCGACTATAGTTAAATTAATAAATAAAGTGAGAAAAAGGGGGTCAACTCACTTTAATAAAATAAAGTGCTTCCTAGTAGATGAACGTTGTAACTTAAAGGGGAAAGCCTTGGGGGTCCACCCGCACATGAGAGAGGCCTCACGTAGGCTCCTAAGGTAACTGCGCAGGTCAAAGAGGAACTCAAGGACGCAGTTAGGGTTTTGAGGGAGCTAGCACTATAAAAGGTGGGGGGTTTCACTCCATTTGGCATTATTGATATGTTATTGATATTGAGAGCTAGACTTCTGTCTACTTCAGCACGCCGGTTGTTTAGTCGGTCTGCAGCACTGTTTAGTGCGAACTGAGTGTCTCCGGTCGGAGATCTCGCCCTTGGCTCCGGGGGACTTCGAGTGCCTGCTCGAGCAAGGTATTTCCTTCAGTTTCTGTAGGTGATTTGCCGTGGATTATGGGTGGACGTTTGCAGAGGAGCAACCCCTTGGAGTGACTGCGCAGTTCAGGAGAGAGGACGCAGTTTCAGCAGGGAGGACGCAGTCATTGTTGTGCAGCGCAGTTGTGAGGTGATTTGGTGGTGGTTTTCAGCGTTTTTCAGTCTTGGGAGATTGTTGTTTCATCCGGAGGTTTTGCAGGAGGATCTTGGCCCCTTTCCCAGCGTTTTCCTTGAGCTTCTGCGCTGTTCCTGGGAGAGACACCGTTTTCATTGAGGAGGGGTTGTTTGGTGGATTTTCGGAGGTGGAGCATTTGCTTCACGGTTTCTGGGTTTTGTCCGGAGGGTTGAGTTCAGCTAGTCTTCTGATTTTCAGCTCATTTCGGTGTGGGGATCAGCCCCTAGTTCCAGTACATTGCAGCAACAGTTTTCTACGACAGTTTTCTCCAGCAGCTAGGACGCTGTCTCTGTTGTAGCCATTCCTTATTCTGAGAGGGTCTCCACTTGCCTAGAGCAAGGATAGGTGCACTCATTCTGATTATCTCTTGTACCCATATACATGTATTCTCAGATTAATAAAATGGCTTAGCGTTTTGGTATTTTATGTGTATTTGTTCCATATTCTAGTTCCGGCATTTTGTTCTATATAGCTGCTTGTTGTTTTGCTGTGTATTACTGTTTATTTCCCGTTGGGGATATTACATTTCTACAGCAGTCTGTGGCCTGCCTGCAACAGGGATACGCCATAAAAATATGCACAAAAATAACCTTGAAACTTACCTTTGGACTGTCGCTAGGACCTGCAAGGAACTTGCACGATATTTAGGAGATAAACTGCCCCAAAACCATCCTCCTCGCTTCCATGCAAGGTGCCTCAGAGCTGCGGCTCTTCCACACAAGGAAAATCACACCAAAACTGAAGTATCTACCCAAAAACTTGTGCTCCAGCCCTTGTGTCCTAGCTTCCCTTTGCTGTCCTATTTCAGAGCTCTTCCTTTGATACAAATGCACTTAGGATGTTTAAAAATGACACCATGAGCCCCCTTATTTATACACTTCATGAGGGTGTCAAAGAACAGCCCTAAAGGGCACTCCTTCAAATAGGCCGACTTGAATTTTAGACCTCACAACCTCATATTTATCTTCAAAAATTCATAACTCTATTTCTATAGCTTGGATTTCGACAATTTTCGTTGCCTTCGGTTGCTCTCAGAGTCCTCTATCATTTCTATCACTCACATGTCAAATTCTCCTTATGGTTTTGGCCCCACAACTTTGGTTACAAAACCCCAAGCTTGGGTTCCAAGCCCACAAAAGACTTTTGTGTGCCAAATCCTCCACAACCCTCTAGCCTAGGGTTTGGAGTACCTCCCAAGCTACAAATCTCAACATCTCCAACTTCGATTGCCCGTGGCGTACAACAAACGCCCTTTGCATTCAACCCTTTGTTGGAAATACGGAGAGGGGGGTGAATCAATATTTCTTTCCAATTGTTAATTAATGCCAGTTAGATTCTTCACAATTAAAGACAGAGAGGTGTATAATGATAATATTAATTTCAATTTCCTTTCCAATAATAGTATACAATACATGAGTGAGGGCACATACCCTTTTAATGAAACAGGCACCAACCTGTTGCCAAGCACCAACTTGGGCTTTGATGAGGCTCCGACCTCTAGGGCTTCGACCCTATCTTCTCAAGGCACCAACCTTGTGTTTAGGAGCTCCTACTCCAAGGACACCAATCCCTTAGTCACTTTTAATAGAAGATGTGTGATATACTTACTTGATTGTCATCTACAAAATATTCTTCATTGTTCAATACTTTTTGATTTTGACTTCACTATATCTTCATTGTACTTGTCCACCATTTAACTCCGCTACTAATGCTACACTTCTCACTAATTTTCATTCACTGTTCTCAAATCTTCATGCTCAGGATGTTTGTCTGAGTTCCCTTAGAATCCGAGCTTCATAAAACTGTTATATGTCCTAGCTCCATCAACATAACTTCTGGCAAGAGAGTACATCAACATAACTTCTAGCATTATTCTTTATACATGATGATTCTCCTTTGAAACCAATTCCAGACTTGTCATGTTGAGGTTTTTGAGTATTAAGAATGTTGTCAAGAGCTAGAGAGCTTTGCCAACTCCTTTTAACTTGCTCTAATTCCTTTCTTAGAGATATTATTTCAGAGTCACATTTTTCACAGATATCATCCTTCTCTTTTAGCTTAATGTTCAAGAAGTCTTCTCTTCTTTTTGCTTCCTCTCTTTCTACTTTGAGAGAAATTATCTTCTTTTGTAGATTCTCATTTTCTTCAATGGCACTCATTAGCAAACTATCCATGTTTCTTTCATCTTCTAATTCTGAGTCATCATCATTTGTAAATGTCATGAATAACGTTTCTTTGCTTCCAGCATAATCACTTTCCTCATCTGATTCATCATCACTTTCATTTTAATGACGCACATTTCTAGTTGATTTCCTTTTTATGACTACAAATTCATCTTCATCAGACTCATCTTGTTTGGAGAAGAAATTCTTCTTATTAAACCCTTTCTTTTTCTACATCATTCTTTTAGAGTCCTTTTCATCATCACTATCATGTTTATGAGGACATTTTGCAGCATAATGACCTATTCTTCCAAAATTGAAACAAATATGAGGGTACTTACCTTTTAGCTTAGATCCCCTTTTTAGTCTTCGTACCAGTGTGGAAAAAGTCGGCAAAAAGTCCCGACTTTTTGAAAAAATCCCGAATTTTTCCGTGAGCAGACTTTATCGGCCAACTTTTTGCCGACTTTTTCATCCCTGAAAAGTCGCGATTTTATCCTCGAAGTCCCGACTTTTTGCCGACTTTTTCCAAAAAATCTCAAGTGAGGTAGTTTCTTTAATAATTTTTTAAATATTTTCCAAAAATGAATATTTTTGTATTTTTTTAGTTTTGCCGACTTTTTCAAAAAACTCCCGACTTTATCGAGTTTTTCAACTTTTGGACCCTTGCCGATTTAATCCCGACTTCGACTTTTTCCACATTGCTTCGTACAAATTGAGCTAACTTGTTTTCACTGTCAGATTCATCGTTGTTGCAATACCATCCTTTTCCTTCTTTTGTAGATCTTGAGGCTTTGAAAGCTGCTTCTTTGAAATTTGGGCTCCCTTTCCTCATCTCATAGGCAATAAGAATTTCATGAAGGTCATCCGTCTTGAGAGTATCTAGGTCCTTCATTTCTTCTATGGCATTTACTTTGGAGTCAAATCTGTCAGGAAGCGATCTCAGGATTTTTTGAACAATGGTGCTTTCTTCAATATTTTCTCCTAGTCCTTTAAGAGAGTTAACTGCTTCAGCGACTCGGAGGAAGTATGATGCAATGTCTTCTTCATCATCCATTTTCAGACTCTCGAATTGTCTTCTATAGGTTTGAAGCTTTGCCTTCTTAACTTTGTAGTCCCCATCATATAGAGAAACCAACTTATCCCATACTAATTTTGGCTGAGTCACAATCCATGACTTTCGTAAATTCGGAATCGGTAATTCCACCAGTGATGGAATTGAAAGCTTTGGCATTAGAAATGTAGGCTCTTCTTTCATTTTGACTGGCCAAAAGAATAGCTGGATCTTTGTACCGATCCAAACAGAGTGCCATACCAGACTGAGAGAGTATTGGATAGTAGAGATCCTCTTTTTTCCAAAAACTAAAGTTTGTTCCATCAAAGATAGGCAGTTTCCCTGTTGCTTCCATGTTCTTCATTGTGCCTAAGAATCCTTCTTCCAGCTGTTAGGCTGAGAATGAAGAAGCTGGCTCCGATACCAATTGTTGGAAATACTGAGAGGGGGGTGAATCAATATTTCTTTCCAATTGTTAATTAATGCCAGTTAGATTCTTCACAATTAAAGACTAAGAGGTGTATAATGATAATATTAAGGATTAATATTAATTTCAATTTCCTTTCTAATAATAGTATACAGTAGATGAGTGAGGGCACCAACCCTTTTAATGAAACAAGCACCAACCTGTTGCCAAGCACCAACTTGGACTTTGATGAGGCTTCAACCCTATCTTCTCAAGTCGCCAACTTTGTGTTTAGGAGCTCCTACTCCAAGGACACGAATCCCTTAGTCACTTTTAATAGAAGATGTGTGATATACTTACTTGACTGTCATCTACAAAATATTCTTCACTGTTCAATACTTCTTGATTTTGACTTCACTATATCTTCACTATACTTGTCCACCATTTAACTTCGCTACTAATGCTACACTGCTCACTGATTTTCATTCACTGTTCTCAAATCTTCATGCTCAGGATGTTTGTCTGAGTTCCCTTAGAATCCGAGCTTCATAAAACTGTTATATGTCCTAGCTCCATAATCAGATGTTTACTTAATGAGTGATTGTCGCTACAGGATTGTCCTCAAGTTAACACAAGGGTCCTTCTATTATACTCCAACACTGCTTTTATCGAACATTGTTCAAGAAATTTTACTGCTTCTTTACCAAACACCTTTAATGTTCTTGTTTATTAGCATTCACCATTCATCATAGGACTGTGAAAATATGAGATTACAATTCTGAGTCCCTCACAAGTTCGAGTTGTAGTAATTATGTCCAACACCCTTACCTCTTATCACTGTCATGGCAATAGACCTCAGAACCGAGAGTTATAACCTTCAGTTACAGATCTTAAGCAAAAGATCATAGGTCCGAAACAGTAGATGACTGGTCCGAAGCAATAGATCACAGGTCCGAAACTGGTAATAGATCACAGGTCCGAGTCTCTTTTATATATAGAGTTCACGAGATGTGAACTGCATCTCTTGATGACCGAAATTCTGTGTGTGCTAGATGACCGAAAATCTGGGCTGAAGAAATGAGTTACTGATTGTATATATATACAACCTTCTTTGCAACACCAAACGAAAAGACACGTCCCTGTTTGGAGGTCGACTAGTGTCCCTGAGCATAGGTCGGCTCAATATCAGAAATATAATAATTTTTTTTTAACTTGAAAATTCGATATCTCAAAAACTACTAGGAGTTTTGGGACAAATAAGAGCTCATTGGAAAGGCAAAATTATGCTTTAAAAGATGGTATAGGAGTCAATTTGGAAGGATACCTCTAAGGAGGTAAAAACAATTTTTCTTTGTGACTGTCCTTAATTTTTTGTGTGCAGAAAATGCATGGGACAGAATTCCTTCTCCATTGCTTGGCTTCTCCTTCATTTGTCTTCTCCATTGTTTGGCTTATCAATCATGGGGTCATACCATCATCTTGTAGGACGTCTATGTCATCATGATAGTACCCATCAAGTGCAGTAATATGTCACAATGCAGCATCATTAGGAGAGCTTCAAATGATATCTTCCATGTTATCATTAAGTCTTTCAACCTTCATTAACCTGTTGCCATCAATGACAACTTGGATTAACAATCTCCCCCTTTGTCATTTTATGGAAATATTTTTCTTCTCTCCCTGTAATATCCCGGATGGGATATTTTAACTAAAATGCAGAAAAACACTGAATACCACAATTTGCCGTAAAATAAACATTTATTCAACAGAAGATTGCCATGTAAAATAAAAGACAGGAAATGCTGCAATCCAATACCATATAGAACAGAAGGAAAATCTCAGCGTTTATTATAGATAATAAACAGGGGTTTACATATAGATTTGACCCAAGAAGAGCTGAGATAGAAAACCGGCCACCAAGATAAGCTGCTGGACGGCACTGGCCACAAACTGCACTGCTGCACTCTCCCTCCGGCAACAGCTGAAACTGAACCCACTGAAACTGATGAAGCCCAAGTTGAAGATCTGAATGAACCTCACACCAAACTCTGAAGCTCTGTGAAACTCCTAAGTGAAGTCTCCTCAAGAGAGTTGGGTTTTCGTCCAACACTCACAAACCACCCGAGGGTTTCCATCCTGGGGCTACGACAGAGATAGAGAACCACGTCCTCAAACCTCTCATACACAAGCAAATGATCTACTCCAAAGATGTCTCCCAATGGCCTCCTCCCTTTCTTTTATAGATCCCTTGGAGCCTTCTAGAGCATTATTTTATTATTATTTTATTTATGGAGCACTTTTCCCTTTTATTAAAATATTATAAAATATTCCCTTTTAATGCAGAAAAGGGTAAATCGGCTACCACGCCTCCTCCGGTCACTGAAATCTCTGTCTAATTGTCCCATCGTGTAGGTCTCCTCGTCCCGGTTCCAATGAGCTATTACACTAAGGTGTTCCATCGTGTATTTCATCCTTCCAATTGCCACTCTATGACAATCACTGGTGCTGGTCTACAATAACCTGCACTCAGTTATCTAATGTACCCAATGGAGGCCAAAACTGCCTGATGTTGGAGAGCACTGGCTTAATGCCTCCAGACAATTCACAGAAAACTCCTCAAACTCTTTGGTGTCTTTGCTTCCACTGATAGCACTGGCCGTTTTGAGGACTGTCTGCTCTGACCCCCGAAGTCCCTCCTTGTTCCACATGTATTGATACCAAAAATGGGAATATTACACTCCCCCTTTGACATCAATGGCAATGGGGTGCCAAAGTGCTCCCCCTGTCATGCTGCTCCCCCTAACATACTGTACCTCTGACATGCTGCTTGATTTAATGTGATGCAAGAGCAATGACACACATCTTTTGGTGAAGATACTCAAATGCTTCTCATGGAAGGGGTTTTGTAAAGATATCAACAATTTTCTCTTTTGTATTGATGTATTCCAACTTGATATTGTGTTCAGCAACTTGTTCATGGAGAAAGTGGTATTTGATTGGAATATGTTTGGTCCTTGAGTGCATCACCAGATTCTTGAAACACTGATGTTGCTAGTATTGTCACAAAAAATAGTAATTGGTTGCTTAGTTTCTATGTTGACATCCTTCAAGGCTTCCTTCATCCATAGAATTTGTGTACAACAATCAGTAGCAGCTATATATTCGGCTTTAGCTGTAGAAAGGGATATAGATGATTGGTTTTTGCTGAGCCAAGATAGAAGACAATCTCCCATAAAGAATGCATTTCCACTGGTACTTTTTCGATTATCCACGCTTTCGTCCCAATCAACATCAGAGTAAGCTGTCATAATAAGAGTTGAACTCTTAGGATACCAAAGACCGAAATCAATCGTTCCTTTCAAATATCTGAGAATTCTCTTCACAACTGCTAGATGGGATTGTTTAGGGCTTGACTGAAATCTTGTTACCATTCCTACTGCTTGCATAATATCTGGTCTTGTAGCAGTTAAGTATAGGAGAGCTCCAATTATTGACTTGTAAAGAGTTGCAACTATGATAGGGGTATCATCGTCTTTGCTTAATTTACAATTTGTGGTCATTGGTGTGGTCATAGGTGCACAATCTTCCATCCCATATCTTTTGAGCATGTCTTTAAGATATTTCGCTTGAGATATAAACATGCCTGCAGAGGTTTGAGATATTTGTAGCCCAAGAAAGTAAGACAACTCACCAATCATTGACATTTCAAATCTTTTTGACATATTTAGAGCAAATTCATGGCTCATCTCATCATCATTGCTAGCAAAGATTAGATCATCAACGTATACAAGAGTGATCAAAGTTTTTCCTTGTCCATCTTCATGTAGGGATTGCTACCAACTACTCCCTTTTTGAAACCTTCTTGTAGCAGATAGTGATCCAACTTTGCATACCATGTTCTAGGGGCTTGTTTTAATCCATACAATGCCTTTTTTAGCTTGCATACAAAGTCCTTCCCTTCGGCAAGATCAAATCCTTCTGGTTGCTCCATGTAAACTTCTTCCTTGAGATCTCCATTCAGGAATGCTGATTTTACATCAATTTGATAAACCTTGAATCCTTTTGAGCAAGTAAATGCTAAAAACATTCTTATGGCTTCCATTCGAGCTACTGGTGCAAAGGTTTCTTCGAAGTCAATTCCTTCGATTTGCGAGTATCCTTTGCAGACAAGTCTGACTTTATTTCTGATGATTTGTCCATCTTCATTCATCTTGTTTTTGAATACCCATTTTGTTCCAATTATATTTTTATCTTTTGGGCGAGGTACCAGTTCCCAAGTCTCATTTTTTTCGATTTAAGACATTTCTTCTTCCATGGCCTTTATCCCATAAGGATCTTTGCTTGCTTGAGAAAAATTTTCAGGTTCTATTAAAGATAATAGAGCCACATCATCTTTTCTTGGGGTGTTTATCATCCTTCTTCGACTTTGGATTCCTTCATCTATATTTCCGATGACCTGTTCTTCCGCATGATATCTCTGAACAAACTTGATCTTGGAGGGAGTTTGTGAAGATTCACTTTGAGGTTCTTCATTCTCCTCTTCTTTTTCAGGTTCTTCTTCTTCACTTTGTTCAAACTTCAAAGAAAGGCTCAATTTCATGATCCTCAATTCTTTTTCTAGAAGGCCTTCATCAATCTTCACATCAATGCTTTCCACTATTCTTCGTAGACGATTGTTGTAACATTTGTAGGCTTTGCTCCCAGTGGAGTATCCAAGAAATATTCCTTAGTCAACTCTAAAGTCAAATTTACCTAGTGAGTCATCATTTATTTTTATGAAACATTTGCTTCCAAAAATCTTGAAATATTTTACTGAAGCAGGTCTTCCTTTCCATAATTCATAAGGAGTCTTTTCATTATTAGGTCTTAGTTGAGTTAGATTTAAGGTATAAACTACGGTGCCAACTGCTTCTCTCCAAAATTTTGGTTGCAAATTAGCTGCTAGTAGCATTGTCCTTGCCATTTCTTGAATGGTTCGGTTCCTTCTTTCAACTACTCCATTTTGCTGGGGTGTCCTAGCAGTAGAGAGTTCTCTTTCGATTCCATGCTCTTTACATAATTCATCAAATTCTTTTGAGGTGAATTCTCCTCCTCTATCCGTTCTAAGACATTTAATCTTAGAATCTTTCTCATTCTCAATGAGAACCTTAAGATTTTTAAAACATTCAAATGCTTCAGAGTTATATTTTATGAAATATATCCACATCATTCTAGTATAGTCATCAACAAATAGAGCAAAGTACCTTTAACCTTGAAGAGCGGGAGTTCTAGTTGGCCCACACAAGTCTGGATGAATGATTTACAGAGGTTTTGTTGTTGAGAACTCCTTAGTTTTGTGGCTAGTTTTGGTTTGCTTTCCATGTTGGCATGGGCCACATACAACTTGATTTGGTTTGCACATTTTTGGAATATCCCTTACTGCATTAATTTTGCTGATGTTGACTAGGTTATCAAAACTTGTATGCCCCAATCGCTTGTGCCATAACCAACTTTCATCTGTTTGACTTAAGTAACATTTATCTTCTTGGATTCTGCTGAGAATATAAACATTATCTGGTGTTCTTACTCCTTTCGCCACAAGTTCTCCGAAGAATGAGTCTCTTATTTCACAATTTTTTGCACTAAAGACAACATTATGTCCTTGGTCACAAATCTGGCTAACACTTAAGAGATTGTGTTTGAGCCCTTTTACCAGCAAGGTATTTTGAGCCTTTCCTGGTCCATTGACAAGGGTAGCAGTTCCTTTTCTAGTGATTTTAGTGGATCCACTTCCAAAGGATACATCTCCATTTTTCTTATTTAATGAGATGAACTTCTTTTGGTCACCTGTCATATGTCTTGAGCATCCACTATCCATGAACCAATGAGTTTCATCACTTTGAGCACATAGAGCTAGGCCACATTTATCGGTTTTGAGATTTACGTTTTTAGCTTTCTCCCTTTTGAGAGGGCAGTTTTGTTCATTATGATCATAATTATCACATAATGAGCAAGACGGATCAAACTTAGCCAAAGGATCAAAGGAATTGTAAGTTTTGATTTGTCCTTGCTCTTTAGGACCACGTAGTTGGTTTGTTTGATCATTCAATCTTGGTGCTTCATTCTTATGAGCCTTGCAATGCTTAGCTTGATGCCGAAAGTTTTTACAATTGTAACAATGCCCACGAAAAATAGTTTGATACATGTTGTAGTATCTATTGCTTGAACCAACATTCTTCCTTGGAGTTGCTCTTTCTTCAATTCTTGGTTTTGAGATGGGACTTTGCTCCCGACGAGATGACTTTTCTTCTTTTGGATGGCAAGAGAGTACATCAACATAACTTCTGGCATTATTCTTTGTACTTGATATTTCTCCTTTGAAACCAATTCCTGACTTGTCATGTTGAGGTTTTTGATTATTAAGAATGTTGTTAAGAGCTAGAGAGCTTTGCCAACTCCTTTTAACTTGCTTTAATTCCTTTCTTAGAGATATTATTTCAGCTTCACGTTTTTCACAGATATCATCCTTCTCTTTTAACTTAATGTTCAAGAAGTCTTCCCTTCTTTTTGCTTCTTCTCTTTCTATTTTGAGAGAAATTATCTTCTTTTGTAGATTCTCATTTTCTTCAATGGCACTCATTAGCAAACTATCCATGTTTCTTTCATCTTCTAATTTTGAGTCATCATCATTTGTAAATGCCATGAACAATGTTTCTTTGCTTCCAACATAATCACTTTCCTCATTTGATTCATCATCACTTTCTTTGTAATGACACACATTTCTAGTTGATTTCCTTTTTATGACTACAAATTCATCTTCATCAGACTCATCTTGTTTGGAGAAGAAGTTCTTCTTATTAAACCCTTTCTTTTTCTACATCATTCTTTTAGAGTCCTTTTCATCATCACAATCATGTTTATGAGGACATTTTACACCATAGTGACCTATTCTTCCACAATTGAAACAAATAAGAGGGTACTTACCTTTTAGCTTAGATCCCCTTTTTAGTCTTCGTACAAATTGAGCTAACTCGTTTTCAGTGTCAGATTCATCGTTGTTGCAATACCATCCTTTTCCTTCTTTTGTAGATCTTGAGGCTTTGAAAGCTGCTTCTTTGAAATTTGGGCTCCCTTTCCTCATCTCATAGGCAATAAGAATTCCATGAAGTTCATCCATCTTGAGAGTATCTAGGTCCTTTTCTTCAATGGCACTTACTTTGGAGTCAAATCTGTCAGGAAGCGATCTCAGGATTTTTTGAACAATGGTGCTTTCTTCAATATTTTCTCCTAGTCCTTTAAGAGAGTTAACTGCTTCAGCTACTCGGAGGAAGTATGATGCAAGATCTTCTTCATCATCCATTTTCAGACTCTCGAATTGTCTTCTATAGGTTTGAAGCTTTGCCTTCTTAACTTTGTAGTCCCCATCATATAGAGAAACCAACTTATCCCATACTAATTTTGGCTGAGTCACAATCCATGACTTTCGTAAATTCGGAATCGGTAATTCCACTAGTGATGGAATTGAAAGCTTTGGCATTAGCAATGTAGGCTCTTCTTTCATCTTGATCAGTTGGAAGACTAGCGGGAGCTTTGTACCCATCCAAAATAGAGTGCCATACTTCAGGACCAAGAGACATTAGATAGTAGGACATCCTCTTTTTCCAAAAACTAAAGTTTGTTCCATCAAAGATAGGTAGTTTCCCTATTGCTTTCATGTTCTTCATTGTGCCTAAGAATCCTTCTTCTAGCTGCTAGGCTGATAATGAAGAAGCTGGCTCTGATACCAATTGTTGGAAATACTGAGAGGGGGGTGAATCAATATTTCTTTCCAATTGTTAATTAATGCCAGTTAGATTCTTCACAATTAAAGACTGAGAGGTGTATAATGATAATATTAAGGATTAATATTAATTTCAATTTCCTTTCTAATTATAGTATACAATAGATGAGTGAGGGCACCAACCCTTTTAATGAAACAAGCACCAACCTGTTGCCAAGCACCAACTTGGACTTTGATGAGGCTTTGACCTCTAGGGCTGCGACCCTATCTTCTTAAGGCACCAACCTTGTGTTTAGGATCTCCTACTCCAAAAACACCAATCCCTTAGTCACTTTTAATAGAAGATGTGTGATATACTTACTTGACTGTCGTCTACAAAATATTCTTCACTGTTCAATACTTGTTGATTTTGAATTCATTATATCTTCACTGTACTTGTCCACCATTTAATTCCACTACTAATGCTACACTGCTCACTGGTTTTTATTTACTGTTCTCAAATCTTCATGCTCAGGATGTTTGTCTGAGTTCCCTTAGAAGCCGAGCTTCATAAAACTGTTATATGTCCTAGCTCCATAATCAGATGTTTACTTTATGAGTGATTGTCACTACAGGACTGTCCTCAAGTTAACACAAGGGTCCTTCTATTATACTCCAACACTACTTTTATCCAACACTGTTCAAGAAATTTTACTGCTTCTTTACCAAACACCTTTAATGTTCTTGTTTATCAACGTTCACCATTCATCATAGGACTGTGAAAATATGAGATTACAATTCTGAGTCCCTCACAAGTCCGAGTTGTAGTAATTTTGTCCAACACCCTTACCTCTTATCACTGGTCAAGGCAATAGACCTCAGAACCGAGAGTTATAACCTTCAGTTACAGATCTTAAGCAAAAGATCATAGGTCCGAAACAGTAGATGACTGGTCCGAAGCAATAGATCACAGGTCCGAAACTGGTAATAGATCACAGGTCCGAAACTGGTAATAGATCACAGGTCCGAGTCTCTTTTATATATAGAGTTCACGAGATTTGAACTGCATCTCTTGATGACCGAAATTCTGTGTGCTAGATGACCGAAAATCTGGGCTGAAGAAATGAGTTACGGATTGTATATATATACAGCCTTCTTTGCAACACCAAACGAAAAGACATGTCCCTGTTTGGAGGCCGACTAGTGTCCCTGAGCACATAGTTATTAAAACCGGAACCGGTGGACCTAATGAACCGGGTTTCGAACCGGAACCGGTCTAACCGGTAGCGGTCAGATCTCAATGAACCGGTTTTAAAAAAAATACATTAAATAATTATTTTTTAATAAAAAAACTATTTTTAAGATTTGCAACTATGATTCCAAGCCAATAGAGACAAAATATGCAAAGTTTGCTCATTTGTATACCATGCAAAGGTGAATATATCAAAATGTAGTTGTCATGCTATTACAGCCCAGTATCAAGCATAAGAAGAGAGAAATAATAGATGCATCAGAATCCAATTTGGTGTTTAAATTAAATAGGGTCTAGCTATGAGAGAAAAGCCACATTAGTGTAAGGAGGAAGCTTCTCAAGTGGAAAGCGATCCACTTGGGTATGAGATGCAGACCCTGCAAAGGAAAAAGCACACCACATTAACAAAAATTACCCAAATCGAGGCACATGCAACTTGGGTAAGATACCACCCCTAGGAGTACCTTAAATTTTCCAACTAATGACTGAGTTTTAATGAAGTCTTTAGTGAGAGTTTCTGGCATACAGTTTGTTACCACACTGCTGTAGGTGTAATTTTCTTCTATTTGTTTCGAATATAAACATACAGAGACAGGAATATGTAAGCAGACTTCAATCCAACAACTCTTATACAATATTTACTCAAAAATTAGCATAAACCATGAATATACATTGCATTAACAACATGTTGGAAAATACAGTCATATTATCATTTAATGGCATAGGCTAAAGATCTGAGAAAATAGGGGACCCTGACTTCCAAGGCAATGAATAGACTTCAATATGTTGCTTTACTTCTTGTACAATATCCCTGTATGATTTGAAGGAGTAGGCCCTTCAAATCTCTGCCTCTAACCTTTGCTACATCCACATAACTCGTCACAAGGGAACCTCTACCTCGGCCGGTTAGGTGGCCGGTTTATGTCCTGTTAGGTCCGGTTAGGTCCGGTTTATGTCTGGCTAGGTCCGGTTAGGTCCGGTTAACCGCCCGAAATTGGTGAAGCCCTCCTCTAAACCCGGTTGCATGGCCGGTTCTGACCGGAGGAGGAGCTGACCGGCCGGTTTGACCGGTTGGTTTTGATAACTATGCCTGAGCATAGGTCGGCTCAATATCAAAAATATAATAATTTTTTTTTTAACTTGAAAATTCGATATCTCAAAAACTACTAGGAGTTTTGGGACAAATAAGGGCTCATTGGAAAGGCAAAATTATGCTCTAAAAGATGGTATAGGAGTCAATTTAGAAGGATACCTATAAGGAGGTAAAAACAATTTTTCTTTGTGACTGTCCTTAATTTTTTCGTGTGCAGAAAATGCATAGGACGGAATGCCTTCTCCATTGCTTGGCTTCTCCTTCATTTTTCTTCTCTATTGTTTGGCTTATCAATCATGGGGTCATAGCATCATCATGTAGGACGTCTATGTCATCATGATAGTACCCAGCAAGTGCAGTAATATGTCACAGTGCAGCATCATTAGGAGAACTTCAAATGATATCTTCCATGTTATCATTAAGTCTTTCAACCTTCATCAACATGTTGCCATCAATGACAACTTGGATTAACACCCTTCTGCAATTTGTAATTTTTATTTTAGTGTCATAAGATCGTTGGTTGAACCTAGCTCTGGTAACATTTGTACAAACCTGGCTTTTGTGATTCTAAAATCAACATTCTTAGAGTTTATTTCTTTGATTCCATGTTAAATTTTGAACTCAACACCTAACAATTAATTCCTAGTAGATTTTATGTCTATGAAAAAAAACACAATTGGGTTCTTAACATAAAACTTATTCAGCGGAAGCAAAATATTAACCAATGTTGCTCACATTTGATAGGCATAAATTCTGCCCAATGAAATAAGTTCTTCATTAAAACTAAATAATAATCTACTTGGGCTCCTGTCCTAGGATAATGGCCCAGTTGAGGAATTTACAAATACAACATGACCTATATGTGATCGAGTTGATCAAGCCCTATATCTATCCTTGATTTGCTTGGATGATCTGGATTTCCCACGATGCAACCCTGCGCCTTCCTTAAACTCGACACACTTGAGTAGATGTCTTTGTCAATGTCTTGTGCCACTATATGCTGTGTCTTTCTTCTCTCTTTATCCTTGCTTTTATAGCTTCTTATTGAGCTAAATCCTAACCCTAATCTCCACAGTGATAGATGGACGAGATTAGATCTCACCTCACTTGAGATCAATGGTTGAGATTAGAGCACTTTACTTTTTTTGACTTTATTCATCTCAATAGCCAACATAATTAATTATGTGCTTTTCTTAAGTTAAGCTTAGGCTAAATTACAAAAGCAACCTAATACTTGAGCATCTTAAAGAGACTTTCAAGTTTCAATGAATTCTGCACGCCTAGACACTTAGGCTTGCGCATACCTTCCCAAGCTACAATCATCGATATTTTTTGTCTGTACTTAAAACATTTCAAATATAGAAATTGGAGCTAGATGAATAAGTATGGAAATGAAATACAATGCTACAATTAAAGTTGGTCACAAGCCCAATGCCACAAGCTTGATCGACCAAGCTTGTTGTAGGTTGAACCATAGTTTGAGGGTAGTAAGTTGAGCCTTTATGATCTATAATACAACAGGTGCTTGCCCCAAGTAATCTCTAATATGTGCCACACTTGTTTGATAAACCCTAAACAACACCATAAAATCCCACTTAAATTTTCTGCTAGAGTCCCTAGGGTAGTTTTGTTGGGTTTTCCAAGCATTTGTGTTTTCTAATTATTGGTTATTTATACCAAATAGGGTTTCAATTTTTGGGCTAACTGTAATCAATCTTTTTATAAATTATTGTTGAGCGAACCACACAAATTGGGAAAAATTAAACAAAAAATGGAAATTGCTAAATATTGGAGAATTAAAGGAGGAAGTATAAAAACTTAATAAGGGATGTTGAGCGCAGAAATTGTAATATTCCTAACTAGCAGTTTCACTAATTAGAATATTAAATTTTGATAAATTTTGTTACCTCTAATGTTAAGCAAAAATAAGGTGGGCAGGGGATCCAAAAATAAAATTTGGGAAAAGCTAAAGCCAATTTCTATAGTTCCCAAAGGAAAAATTGCGGCTTTAGTGGGGTTTGAGTGGCCAACATCGAATTGGAGGTAGCGTGAGGAAGGCTTGCAAGAGGCAACGTTGGGATTGGCTCGATGAGGTGACACCGCAATCCATGGTGGGCCCACGAGCAACGTTGAGGCTCACTTGACAAAAGGAAGGAAAGGCAACCTCATTCCTCATTCATTCACTTACCTTTCGGATTGTCATTTTGACATAGCATGCTTGTGCCACGTGCCAAGTCTGCAGTGCTGTTTAGCACACGAGATTTTTAGGAGACGATCCCAACCTCTGCCTCGGGGGACTTCGAGTGCTTTCTTAGGAGAGGAGATTCATCATTTTGGAGGAGCGTTTCACATCCAGGATTGTAGGGAATGCGTTGTCATTCCAGGGACTGCGTGGAGGATGTAGTCGCTGCGTAGTAGGGATGCAGTTCAGTAGGAGGGCTATTTCGGGAGGAAGAAAAATGGGTTTTACAACTGATATTGGGTGGGGAAGCTGAGTGCTTCCTAACAAGGTGTTTGCTCATTATTTGGGGCAGTTTACAGTGATTTCTCAGGTGAGGAGCTTCAACCAGCAACGCAGTGGGGTGAAGCCCAACAGGGGAAATTTTGCTAAGTCAAGCATTCCAAAATTCCCTCACGGGTGTGGGTTTCTTGAGTAGAGTCCGGTGTCCAAAACCCGAAATTTTCTAAGCTGCTTAGCAGGCCCTAACAACATTTTAGTTGGAGTAGTAGCAACATTTCTGGCCAGTGACATTGCAAAGCAAGAGTAGCAGTGTAGAGCAAAAGTAACAACATAGAGCAAGAGTAATAATGTAGAGCTGGAGTAGCAGCGCAACGTAGGAGTAATAACGTAGATCTAGAGTGGCAACAGTATTTCTGGGCAGCGCAGCGCAGCACAACACCAGAGCCATTCTTAGAGAGATATTGCAACTTGGTTTGAGATGTATTCCAGCCTGCCTTGAGCAGGCCTAGGCGCACCCATTCCAACACCATGATTGTACTCATTTCAAGCACTAATAAAATGGCTCAAATCATGTTTTTGGCTCCAGTTTTCATGTGTTAATGGTGTGATTTTATTTGTTTTAGTTTTAGTCTATTGCTGCTTTATATTACTGTCATTTTCCCATTTGGGATATTACAGTGGTATCAGAGCTCACAGACTTGGCTCAGCGTGTGGAGCACACAATCTATGACATCGGAGAGCAAACAGAAAGTGACTTGTTAAACACACACATGGTGTATGAGGAAAGATAAACACACACAACACACACAATAGAAATATAGGCATTCGTTACATCTTTATTACACATAGATGTACATTTATAATACAATATTGTGACTCTTGGATTCATCTTCCAAGGTCACTTGGACTCCTTTGTGACTCTTCGTCCTCCACACCTACCCATGGAGGATTAGGTGTTCAACATTCCCCCCCTTAATCCGAAGGGGTATGTGTGAGTCCAAGAAGAGAGTTGTAATACAAATCTACAAAGTATGCATGGCAGCACTTAGGCTGGATCAACTCTCTGAAATGTTGTCAAAAAGAGGTGGTTTAAGGATGACCACCAACACTGGAACGCAACGCTTATTGCAGTTCCTGGAACTCTTCCAAAACTGGCAAGAAGCTAAGGGCTTCTGCTAGAGGAATTGTCCCTCATAAAAAGGAGAGCTTCAACCTAAAAGAAGGGAAGTCTACAACCTGTGATGGTTTAAGGATGACCACCAACATTGGAATGCTTGATGCAATTCCTGGAATTCAACCAACTGGCAAGAAGCTGAAGTATTCTGCTAGAGGAAGTGTTTTGAAAGAGGATGGTTTAAGGCTGTCCATCAACCAAAGGCATGCTCATGGGCATCCGTGTCTCTGGCTACAACTCTGAATCTAGAATGATGAATTGTGGCTCAGGCTCGCTTGAACTGCTGTGTCTCTGGCTACAACTCTGAATATGGAATGAGAGATTGTGGCTTAGGCTCGCTTGATCTGACGTTGAAGCTTGTAGATGACCACCATTTTCCCCCCTGTCAAGTACAAGGTGAGATGATGGCGAAAAATCAACTGCAAGTTTGTTCAATATTCGAGAACAAGTTCTGACATGTGACTTAAACATCTTCTTGACTGCTGATGCCCATTGCCAAGAAGCGATCCATCCAAGATGAATCTTTGTTCTTGTAGGAGGCTTGTTTCTGAAGCATCTATGTGAAGAATGGGTGTGTCGACCACAGTGCTTGCGTGGAAGAAGATCAAAACAATGATCTTTCATATGGCCAACTCAATCACAGTGTTGGCATTTTACAATCTGTTGTTGTTGTTGTGGAAGTGGAGCAGGATCCGGAACAACTGAAGGTGAACTGTCATAAAGAAATCCGACACTCTGAAATTTGATGGGCTTGGAGTAGTCTGGAATATGAAAGGACACATCCTTGTCATATCCAAGACCAGTTTTGTGCTTGTTGTGGACAAGCTCTTCCCAAGGTCTAATGATGGGCTTGGGAAGTGCAGGCTGAGCTGTTGCATCTGCATGTAAATCTGCTCTTGTACAAGGAACTGAATGTGAATCAACTGCAACTTTATCTTCTTGCTGCTGATGGGAGTCCTTCTCAATCTTCTGAACAGAAACAGGTTCAGAATGGTGACTCTTTTGTTGAAGTTCATCTTGCTGAAGCTGAGACTCCAACTGCAAAAACTCAATCTTGTCTTGTGCATCTTGCAAACAACTTTGAATATTACCAAGAGCATTCTTGCTCATTTTTATTATATCATGAACACTGGAATGAATGAGGTTATTCAACAATTCTAATGCCTCATTGATTTTAGCCATTTTTCTCAACAACTTAGGCTAAAAAAATAAAGGGTGTCGGCTTCAACCGATAATGCACCCGTTTACAATGTGATTCAACTTAATTTCAAAGAATACAAATGACTTCAAAGAAATATACAACAATTTCTCAACAACTCAAAGTTATACTTCAAACACTGATTGCAACTATGAAGAAGCAATATCCACTCACAATGTAAGTTCAATTCTGCAAATATTTTGTAAATATGCAGCAAAAAACTGCTGTGCAATAAACTCTTCAAGGCAGCTGGTTTCTCTTCTTCAAAGAGCTGTTTTACACCAACAACTCTGCAGGGTTTAAGATGCAAAATGCTGCTCTTCTTCAAAACTAATTTTTGAATGCTGCAGAAAGATTGATGAATACGACAAAAATGACTGCTGCAGAAAATCTCTGAATGCTGCAAAAAATACTAGAATTTTTGCAGATATATACAGGCCACAAAAACAAATGGCTCACTCAAGGTTGAGCTGGTCATGAACGTATCAGCTCTGATACCATGTTAAACACACACATGGTGTATGAGGAAAGATAAACACACACAACACACACAATAGAAAGATAGGCATTCGTTACATCTTTATTACACATAGATGTACATTTATAATACAATATTGTGACTCTTGGATTCATCTTCCAAGGTCACTTGGACTCCTTTGTGACTCTTTGTCTTCCACACCTACCCATGGAGGATTAGGTGTTCAACATGACTTACCGGAGGCAGAGATACAAGAGCAAAGAAAGGAGGCTTGAAATCACTCTAGAGGTTGTAGAGAGGAAAATGTAACAAACAAAAGATGGGAGGAATGAAGAAAAGAATTTGCTCACCTTTTGCTGAAGTCAATACAAGACCTCTCCAAGAGGATTGAGGAGATGGGTCAGAGGCTTAGCAATGGCAACAAGGGTAAAGGAGTTCAAGGGGAATTTCATATTGGAGAAGGGTTTGGCACTTAACAGAACCAGGCAGGCCTATTGCCAAGTGTACCATATACTCCACCACAGTCCACTATTCCCACGTTCCTAGCTTCAGGGATAGGAGGGTAGCCGGAGGTGGAAGAGGCTCACTATGGGGAGTTTTTCATAGAGTATCAATCTTATGGGCCAGAATTCGGAAGGGCCATCGCATTCAATGAGTTTTTCTAGTTGAAGAATAACAACGAATGCAAAGGCAAGGCCAGAGGAGGGTACACACAGGGAAGTGACTTACAACGTACCATGGGTAGGCTGTTCCTTCCGACATTTGATGGTTCCTCAAAGAGTTCAACAAAGGCATGGGTGGAGAAGATGGATATTTATTTCCAGTTAAATTAGATGACTGAGACAGAGGCAATCAAGGTTGGAGTGGTTTGAGAGGAAGTATCCAGAGGAGTACTTTGGAGAGCTAACAAAGCTCAAGTAGATGGGGAACGTAGAGGCCTAAATCTTGGAGTTCTTGAGGCTATCGGTGATGGTTCCAGACTTATTGAAATCTCGAAGGATTTACATGTTTGTAGAGGGCTTAACAGAGCCACTTCAAGGGTTAGTGAGATCGAGCAGATCTACTACCTTGCATGATGCAGTAGGGAGAGTGAGAGATCTGCAGGATGCTCTGCCCAGAGCTCAAGCACCCCAGCCAACCAGACCAATCTTCCAATAGAGGGGGAGAGATACGAGAGCCCCAACACTGAGGGGTAACCAGGGCCTAGGACAGTTGGATGATGAGACCAGGAGTGATCTTCGGAGGAAGAAACTATGTTTTCACTTGCCAGGAGCCATGGGCACCAGGCCACAGGTGTGCAAGAGGGAAGGCACACTACATCGAGGTCTTTTCAGATAGTGACAGAGATGAAGATGCATTCTTTGAGATGGGAGGAGAGGACAACGTAACACCTAGGAAGGACCTCCACCTCCACCCCGACCGACAGTAGAGGGTCAGTGTTTGTACCTTTAGGAGGGGTCCTCGCATCATTGCGTGGGGTACCCAAGTACTTGACCTTGAGGATCCGAGGTCTTGTACAGGGACATCATGTTTCAATGCTTATGGAAAGTGGGGCCACACACAACTTCATTGATGCACAAATGGTGCGTAGGAGGGGCATTAAGGAGGAGTTCGAGGGGTTCTCAGTGGTTGTGTCGGGAGACAGGACCATGTAGCGCACCACCTATGTTCCATTGCTGACAGTGACCATGGGGAGCTACTCCATGACTGATCACTTCCTTGTGGTTGACATTCCGGACACCAACATAGTGTTGGGAGTCTAGTGGCTCTACGCCCTTGGCAGGGTCACCATTGATTGGACAAGACTGGAGATGGAGTTCCTGGACACAGATGGAAAACCAGTGATGCTGAGGGGCATGCACTTATACCCACCGCAGACAGTTATCGCGCACAGGAAGGAGGCCAACTTGAGGCATGGAGATATAGAGTGGGCTATCGAGTTGAGGGTCTAAGAGGTTGGTGGAGCAGCAAAGCCACCTCCCCCGGATATCTAGGCCATCCTTGATAGATACTCCATGGTTTTCGGGAACATACCACTAGGAAAATCACCTGATCGGGGATTCGAGCACACCATCGAGCTAGAGCAGGGGATCCAGGCTGTGATTACTACCCCATATAGGCACCCCAAGGCCTATAGGGATGAGATTGAGAGGGCCATACATGAGCTCCTAGCATTGCGGCATATTCGGCCGAGTTGAAGCCCTTTTGCTTCATCGGTTGTTTTGGTGAAGAAGGATGGTACGCTGAGGATGTGTATCGATTAGTGGGCCTTGAACAAGAAGACGATGAAGAATCGCTATTCCATTTCGCGGATTAATGAGTTGATGGATGAGCTGAGGGGAGCCATCAAATACGGGTGAGGGACAAGGATGTCCCTAAGACAACTTTCAGGTGCCACTATGGGCGCTTTGAGTTTTTGGTGATGCCCTTTGGGCTAACCAACGCTCCATTTACCTTCTAGTCAAGCACGAACCACATATTTTGTGGGCAACTGAGAAAGTTCGTGCTGGTATTCTTCGATGACATATTGATCTACAGCCGAACTTGGGAGGAGCATCTACAACATGTGGAGACGGTGCTTCTGTAATATTCCTAATTAGCACCGCTAATTGGAATATTTGATTTTTGTATAGTTTTGCCGCCTATAGTTAATTAATAAATAAAAGTGAGAAAAGGGGGGCTAACTCACTTAAATAAAATAAAGTGTTTCCCTAGTAGATGCAACGTTATAACTTAAGGGGGAGCCTTGGGGGTCCACACCACGTATGAGAGGAGGCTCACGTAGCCTCTAGAAGCTTCTACGCAGGCCCATGAGGAGCACGTGGGAGAGAGAAGGACCACGTAGGGTTTTGAGGAGGGCCAGCGTTATAAAAGGAGGGAGAGCTATCTCATTTGGGTATGATTGATATTGTTGATGATATTGAGCTAGACTTCTGTCTACTTGAGCACGCTGGCTGTTTAGTCGGTATGCAGCACTGTTTAGTGCGACTGAGTGTCTCCGGTTAGAGATCTCACCCTTGGCCCCGGGGGACTTCGAGTGCCTGCTCGGGCAAGGTTTTTCTTCAGTCTTTAGCAGGAGATTTGCAGGTGTTTTGTTGGGAGTTTTGCTGAGGAGCTGAGCTTCATTGGGTGACTGCACATTCCTTGGAGGGAGGACGCAGTTTGAGTTGGAGCTGTTCAGTGGTAGAGTTTTCTGCAGGAGATTCAGGCCTATGCCGGTGTGGAGGTTCAGCGTTTATCATTTGGTTAGTTTCCTGAGGAGTTGTGGCCCCATTTCAGTCTATTTCAGTTGGTGTCTGCGCTGGTCCTGGAGGGACAACGTTTTTCTAGGAGGAGGGTTTCTGGGGTTGATTTTCGGAGGTGGTCCGTTTTGTATATGGTTTCTGGGTTTTGTTCGGGGTGGTGAGTTCAGGTGGTCTGCCGATTTTCAGCTCATTCCGGCCAGGGGACCAACCCCTAGCTTCAGTTCATTCCAGCAACAGCAGTTTACGGCAGTTTCTTCCAGCAGCTGGGATGCAGTTTCTTGTAGCAGCCATTTCCTGTTCTTCTGAGAGGGTTCTTCACTTGCCTTGAGCAAGGATAGGTGCATTTGTTCTGATTATCCATTGTATCTCATTATATTCTCAGATTAATAAAATGGCTTAGCATTTTCAGCATTTTTATGTGTATTTGCTTTATGTTCTATTTTCGGCATTTCCTATATTGTCGTATGCTTGTATTGCTGTCTATTTCCCTTTCGGGATATTACAGCTTCGCATATTGGTGGAGCAACAGTTTTATGCGAAGCTGTCTAAGTGTGTAATATTCCCAATTAGCTTTGCTAATTGGAATATTGCATTTTTGTGTTATTTTGCCGCTTTAGATAGGAATAATAAATAAAGTGAGAAATAAGAGGGGTCACCTCACTTTAGTCACCTCACTTTATAATAAAGTGTTCTTTTTCCTAGTAGCTTGACGTTGTAACTTAGAGAGGGGTCCTTGGGGGTCCACGTGGATATGATGGAGGAGACATAAGGTTAACCCAAGGTAAACTGCGCAGATCCAGGGTGAGTTGAGTTTTGGAGGGAGATTGGTGTTATAAAAGGAGAGGCTCTCACCTCATTTGATGATTCATGATTTGATATTCTTATTGATAGCTAGACTCTTGTCTGCTTCAGCACGCCGGTTGTTTAGTCGGTCTGCAGCACTGTTTAGTGCACGAGTGTCTCCGGTCGGAGATCTCACCCTTAGCCTCGGGGGACTTCGAGTGCCTGCCCTGGTAAGGTTTTTCTGGTTTCACCCTTAGCTTCGGGGGACTTCGAGTGCCCGCCCTAGTTAGGTTTGTTCTGAGTACACTTTTCAGTTCCAGCAGTGAAGCAGCAGCAATTTCTGAAGTATATCTGAGGAGGAGGAAGCCCTCTTGTGGCTGCGCAGAGGAAGAGGAGGAAGGACGCTGATTCTTGAAGGAGAAGGACGTTGTCTCATCTGGAAGGAGGACGCTGTGCCTATCAGGAGAGGAGGACGCTGTCCAAGGAGGACGCAGTTCCAGTCTGGCAAAGAAAACGTTGTTTGGGGAGCAGAAGGACGCTGTCTAGCCCTAGAGTGAGGACGCTGTCCATTTCTGGAGGTAAGGGTTGCAGATCTGAAGGTTTATTGCTAGATCCAGTTGTGGGAAGGATAGATCTTGCAGATCTAGTCTCGTATGTTGCAGATCTAGTATTGTATGTTGCAGATCTGGAGGTTTTGCACTAGATCCAGCTTGGAGAGTTGCAGATCTGAAGAAATATTGGCAGATCTAGTCCAGATCTGAAGGGTTAACATCAGATCCAGCCCTAGAGGCTGTAGATCTGAAGAGATATTGTCAGATCCAGTATAGATCCGAAGGTTTGGTGGCAGATCTGATAGGGGAGGACGCCAGCTCGTTTGGAGGCTTCAGACCGCGATCCGAGTGTTCGTGGAGCTGCATCCACTTTGCAGACGCCGATCCGAGGAGCAGATTTGGAGAGACAAAGCCACCGGGGCCGTTTTCTAGCCTTAAATGGTTGCTATTGTCCGGAGGAGCCCTGTCGCCGTCACTGGAACAGAGACAGGCCGTTTTCTGTCAGGAGGGTTTGCGTCTGTACCTCTGCACACTCAGCTCATCTTCACTTGGGTGAGCAAACAGACGCCGTCCGTGCTGCGCCCATTCGTCCGTGAGAGTGGCCCACTTGCCTAGGGCAAGGATAGGTGCACTGATTCTGATTTATTTGTACCTCTCTCTATGTACTTTCTGATTAATAAAATGGCTCAGTTTCTGGTATTACATGTGTCATGATTCAGTGATCTGGTTCAGCATTGCATTTTCTATATCTGTCTGGCATATTTCTGTTATATTACTGGTTATTCCCCTTTGGGGATATTACAAAGCGGGTATCGTAGCGTGACAGATCCGTTTCCACTTCCAGGAAAGTAGTATACCGAGCAGGCACTCTAGGGGTCGCCCCCCACTCACATGGGGAAGCATTCCCATTCATCATTCAAAGAGTAAGTAATCTGAGGAATCCAATGGAGGCCATGCTGGCAAAGTGGACGGAGAAGATGACTGAGAGGATGGATGCAAAGATGGATGCATTCATGCAGGAGGTAACTAAGAAGGTTGCAGAAGGGACGCAGAAAGAGCCCCTTAGAGTCTTTCAGGTAGGAGAAGGATCGGGAGCGTCTAGTTGCATACCAGATGCTATTCCCATTGGGACAGCGCA